>CM038669.1:586313427-586913427 GCA_021605145.1 Aegilops bicornis
AAAAAGTAAAAGTAATAAAGAAAATGAATCTCCTAACTCGGTAGCCCATGAGGTTCCAATGGTTAGTTTTGGATTTTTTTCAGGCAAGAAAGCAAAGAAGAAGGGAGGATTCTCTATTACCAACTTCCCCCATTGTCCTGTCCTCATTGGTCATTCATCTTTCCCGATCTAGTGCCATCGTTCTTCAAGGTGCCGGAGGGTTTGAAGCATACCTACTACCCTCCCCGAGCTTAGTTCAGAGTTGCCTCAGCGCCGAGTAATAATCGGGAAAATCCAGGCTGGACAGGTCTTGAGCCAACTTCGTGAAGAAATGCAAGTGAAAGAGAATGCTCTCGAGGGCGCAGGAGTCTTTTTCTGCCTTTTCTTATTTGAAATCCAAATCGAAATGCCTCAACTTGATAAATTAACTTATTTCTCACAATTCTTCTAGTTATGTCTTCTCCTCTTTGTTGGAAGATGAGTACACATCGGGTAATCCGCCCACGAGAGCCCAATCACAAGAGGCTCATACAGAAAGCAATCAACCCATAGCCCAATATCAAGACCACAGCCTATTATTCGAACCACAAAGGATCCGTCTTTCATCGTCCAATCTTCTCGATCGAACATATTGACATCAATACTCCTTTCCATGGCCATTCACGGCCCGCGAAGATCAACCACTGCGTGCGAGATCACTATCCAATCAAAAACCAGACTTCCAAGATCCATCTCACTCGCACCCTTTTGAATGTAGCGGATAACAACGGAGTGGGGCTATCGAATTGATATGTATTCAATCTTAGGAGCTGGTAATCACCGATATGCTCATATTGGTGACGTTATTGTTGCTGTAATCAAAGAAGCAAAGGTGCCCAAAATGCCTCTAGAAAGATCGCATGTAAGTAAGACGAGCTGTAATTGTATGTACATGTAAAGAACTCAAACGTGACAACGGTATGATATCTGATATGATGACGGTTGTCATTGATCAAGAAGGAAATCCAAAAGGAACTCGAGTTTTTGGTGCGATCGCCGAATTGAGACTTATGAATTTCACTAAAAGAGTCTCATGAGCTCCCGAGGTATTAAAAATACTAGTAGTAGAGACTATGATATAGTAGGGTATCAGAATATAGATCAATTAGTAGATTGTGTCTCGACGCATATACATGAAAAAAAGAATAATTAGATAATAATAAGAATAAGATTTGAATCTTAATAAAAGGAAGGGTTGAATAGCATCTACTAATATTACCGAAAACTTTATGAAAATACTTCTACGAGAAGGTTTTATTGAAAACGCTCAAAACCATAGGAAAGTAACAAATCTTTCTTGGCACGTGCCTCGCTCCCGGTCTTGAACTAGTCATTAATGGTCGGCAACATAGGTACCCTTTTTCAGTATGCGTTATAACACTTTCATTTTAGCGTCTCATCTTCTCCGGAGAAGCTCAAATCGAACGGATAGAGCAGATGGTCCAACTACGTAACTTCTTCTTTTCATTACTTCCATGGTCGTGTACTGTGGCACGGCAGCACCCGCATACTATTGAAATGGTTCGTCAAGAGAGATGTTCCCACCGGTGCCTCTTCTTCCAATGGTACTATAATTCCTATTCCTATCCCTTTATTCCCTTTTTGGTCTATCTACATTTAAGGAAATTCATACGCTCCATGGACAGAGCAAAAAGTGGAGTGTTGGTCAAAGCAAGCCGCCCTATTCTATTACCAGACAAAATGGAGAGAAGCTCATCCGCTAGAAATGCTTTATTTCGCTTTCGTTCCTGCTCTGCATTTCCTTATTATCGAATCCATGGGGGACTTGTCATATTTAGAATCTTTTCTGCGGTCTGCTCTGTTTACAATTCTTTTCGTACTCTCTTCTCTTTACCACGCGATAGGTCAGTAAGCGTGAGCGGGCGCTCAAGTAAAGGCCAAACACTTCGCCTAAGGGGAATGAGCAACAAAATGACAAGATGAGGTGCCCGGCACCCCATATAGAAAGAAGGGTCGAAGGTTTTGGGCCTGTAGCTTCCCCGGAGTGGTGTTTGTTTGGGGGTGTGCCACCGTAAAGCGGGCTTGAATCTCTCGCCTTACCAACGAGCCGATCATTGATGGCTGTTGGTCACGACTACTACAAAAAGTGAAGATGAATCTTTCTATTTCACATGGAGGAGTGTGCATCTTTATGTTGGGTGTTCTTCATTGCGTGCGACCCGATGGCTTATAAAGCGACTGTGGCCCACGCCTCCTATTCTATTTGTTCGTATGGCGGGCGTGAACTCCGATTCGATCCGGTATTCAATCCCGCTTGTTGAGATGCTCGATTGACTCCTTAACCTTGATAGGAAGATGGCTTATTCCAAAATTCGTGCATAAGGGTAAGGAACTTTGGATGAATTAATGCGAATGGGTGTAAGCCTCGCTGCTCGAAACACCCAAAGTGTTGACCACACCGAGAGACACGAAAGCGCAGGTAATGCCGGTTGGCGAAGTGGCGTTAAGCATCCCTAGCGATGCGCAAAGAGAGGTCGTGATGATATCATCTACGTCTGCATCGCTCCTCGTGGAGTAGATCCCGCATCCAACCAACCCTTTTTTGACCAGGAACGGAGAATTCCCACTACCGCTGGCAGGCCAGCCGGGCCATGAGCGCTGTGGGAACGGGCTTCCCAAAGCGAGCCCCGCCCGGTCAACATAGAATGGGGGACGGCCCTAAGGTTGTGTTGGCCGGGTTGCGGGCGGATAAAAGCGGACGTGGGGACTCGGGTCGGGGCACAGCGTAACTAAGAGAGCCATTCCATTTAGGGCGAGACAGAATGGGCGGCACAAGTGGTGCGGTGTCCGAGCCGATTGGTCGACGACGACTATCGCACATATTAGATTCTATTAGCCGCCTATCCCGGAATGGACTGGGATGGAATAGAAAGAACGCCAAGCGACAAGCAAGGGATGAGCGCTTTGTTGCTAAAGCGCATACGCTTTTCTTGCTGGGTCGGTTTGTTTTTGGGGTGGGGCAATAAGCTTGCTTCTTCACAAGCTTATCCTCGCCTTTCTTCCGTCCGTCCCGACCGGCAGCAGCTTGGGTCTCCCCATCTCTCCTCAACTTCCCGGTCTTCGCCCGAGCTGTATGAGGCGTAAACTTCGTCCCCACCCGGTTCGGAGGCCGAGCCCCACCCCTATAATAATAGTGCGGCTTAGGTCAACTAATACGAATAAGATACAGTTCACTCAACGATTGCCCTTGGGTCCCGAACTCCATATGGGGAAGGAACGTTGTTGTTTGCGAGGTCTCGATCATTTACATGGACCCACTTCTCATTCCATTTGTGGGAATTTGATGATTTATAAACCATCCCCAACGAGCGAAAGGTTCATGTTTGAACATGATGAATCACTTCGTGCCGACCTGTTGCCCATAAACTTTCCTGCCTCATATGAGAATGGAAAACTGGAATATTTTCTACATCGGTGGATGAAGAATCACGAACATAAGAATTTCTGGTTTAGCATGTTCCCAGAAAGAAGATACTTTTTTTCCATTCGAGAAACGAGGAGCACGACTGAAGTGGCTATACATACAAATCCATTTACGAATCTATATGCTCCGATTGAACCGGAAGTTCCAGAATCAAGGCTGGTATACCACCATAATGAAATTGCCTTTTATTTTTAGTATTCGGATAGGATTTCTGGTGGCTTCATCGGGAGGCTCGCGTAGTTTGTTACGTCAACTCCAAAAGGATAAGTTGCATTGGAATCGAGAAAGTTTCGTTCATAATTGCATAAAAGGAGTAAAAATAGTGGCTGCGGCGCGTCGAGGGTCAACCTTTGATATCGAATAACCTTTCGAGCCTTCCCCAATGGATCTCTATCCTCCTTTGAAACCAATAGAAGTTCACTGACCATCCTCACAAACATAACCCAAGGTAGGATCGAGAGGAGAAGAATAGGACTCTTGCTAGTATCATAACCTCTCGATGGGAGAATGAAACCATTAGATTAGTGGAAAGAAGAAAGAATGGGAAGAAACCAGCCAACTTACCAAGAGGAAGAAATGATGACCACTTTTTGTATTATCTCGAAAGTTTTCATTGGATCTAGAAGTAATCACAACGTCACTTTTCGCCGGAGATTTCATGGTAGTTTTTGGAAACTTCAATTGATTAATATGAGGTCCGGAGACTCTATAATTCGAATGATATGTGGAGAGAGCGGGGCGTCTTACCCGCATCAATCGATACCATGGTGTCGCATATACATGAAGGTTATTCTTCATTTCATCCCAAATTGGTATACAAAACCAATAAATATGGTAGGGATGGTATGACTTTGCAGGAACATTTCACTCTGGAAAGGCAAGATGAGCTTGGCTATTGTTGTGCCAGGTGCCCACTCATCAATGCTGGTGATTGGCCTTGTATGGCTGCGCCATCTCTTCCAATAGATGTACTACTTTTTAAAGCGTTAGCTAATATCTTAATGCGGGAGTTTCTAGTGATAAGAAACAATCTTCCGTCTAGATTATTTTATTATAATGAAATGTTGGATTACCACCAAAGGTTACGGGATGGTCAAAGTGGTGTAGAGAAAATAGTCCGTGTGGATTTGAGTCATAGTATCCGGTATGTTTCTACGGAACGTCTATGGAATACCTTAAAGTGTCTACACAATCTGGGTGTGATTTCCCACATCTTAAAGGAATTTCTATCTCTCCCGATATATAATGATGCCACTAACCTCCAAATTCCTCATTCGAATTGTATACCATTGATAGGTGAATTGAGCGACGTGCTCCTACATCTCTTTTTGCAACATCAATTCGATTGGGAGGTCCTGAGCCGGTATGAAGGTGTTCTTTATACAAGATGGGACACCAATGTCCTTCTAGCTTCAACACGCTATGATTCATATCATCTTGACCATCCTCAAATTCTGGACATCTTAAGGCACGTAAATCTAAGTGGATTTATTTTCGTGATCGAACGTGGTGGCGGGGGCATGCACGTGAACCTTGAGAAATCTCAGATATTCCTCAGTGCAGATGGTGATGTTAGTATCCCTCAACTAAGCGAAGGTGAGACTTACTATGATAGTGAATGATTCCAGGGAATTGGATAGAGTAACCTATTCATAATAATGATGAGTATCCCCGGGGCATGTCCTACTTTGTGAAGTAAGGTTCAAAGAAAGGGAGAGAAGAGATAGATGGATCTGAACCTGGAATCAAAGGGATCTGCGAAAGGGATTTTGAAGAATCTTACGTCCTTGAGAAAAGTAAAAAGATAGGAAAGGGAAGTAATGTCAAACCTGAAAAAGAATATGGCACGAGAGATTGAATATAGGGAGGAATGAATTGGGCATCAAGTAAACTAAGGCATCAAGGAAAGTAAGACTTGAGGATGGAAGGGAGGAAGGAACCAATAAGCCACCGTCAGTGTACCAGTCATTGGGACAGGTGCCGTGTGTTCGGTCTACACGCCTTTAGTACGACCGGATGAAAAGATGCTGACTTTTCTTAAAGGTTAGGCCAAATGATTCTAAGCTTGAGGACCCATTCTATCCTGGCCTAAATGCTGGAGTTTCAGAATTCACTCTACTTCTTCTTGACTTTCTTGAATATATCCTATGTGCTTAACACATTGACGTTGGCGGCTAAGCTTTCTTTCTAATGGTAAGCCGGGGATCTAATAGTCCACTTCACCCTATCAAACTTGACCTCGATATAGGTTGCTTTTTTATGACTAGTTAATAGAATAGACGGCATCTATTATTTTCTACCTCCTCTACCTAGATCTCCTTTTCCTAAGGAGGGAGAGAAGACGGTTCTCCGGGACGGAAGACATCTCTCACTCGTACATATATGGATGGGTTTTCTACCTCGAGAAAGGGATGAAACTGAGCAGCAGAGATTGCTAAAATAGCAAAGGGGATCCAGATTATTTCGTAACTCCAACTAAATGATGCTCTACTCGAATCTGATTCTGCTGCACTTGACAAGGACCTGTGAAAATGCTGATATCTCGAATCCCTATCTTATTAAAATGGGGTAGCTTCTTTGAAGTACTGCAAGAAAAGTCTGGAAAAAGCATAGTCGGTACTTCTTAATGCGGCACGTAAGCTGGTTATCCCGACTAACAATCATGCCTTGCTTGGATTTAGGGAATCGAATTCTTATTGGGAAAGAGATTGGATTGGCATTCAAGTAGGAGTAGATCCTATTGGTCCAAAGTAGGCATTCTTGTATCAATTAAAGTAGCTATCTTCATGAAATAAGCGCTAAGATTCTAGTTCAAAGATAGGAGCATTAAGCTCTAAATCCAGTCGATCCAATTTGGAAGTTTCACTAACTACTTAGGGAACTAGGGACGGACGGAGTTATGATTGGTGTATTCCATTCCTACCGTAATTGAGACTTGCCCTCGCTCATGGGTGATTCTTTATAGCTTGATCCATGTGATGGCTGTTCTCTGCAATGAACCACAACATGTCCATGGACTTCACAGAATTGAGTGAATGCACTAAAAACCAAGAAATGACATAGCGAGAACTGAGCAGCTCGAAAAGCTCGGACTTCAGATATCTGAAAGTAGAACTAAAAGCAGATGAGTAGAGATTGAATCGAGCATAGAAATAAGAGAGTTTTGCTTAGCAATCGCTCGGTTCGTCTTTCTTTACAAGTCAATCTATGCATAATTCTATTTCTTGCAGCTGAATCCGCTTTTGAAATACAGATCGGGCGGTATTCTTATTCCTTGGCTCTCCACTTATGAAACAAAACTAGATATTTCTTATTATTTTCTTAGGAGCTGAGCTCCATATGCGGTTCGATTAAGATGCGACAAAACCTTATCCATTAGTCTTGGCGATGCGAGGATGGAGGGAGTCATCGATGGCACAAGCTTATTGCTAAAGCCAAGACATGACATAATAGCTTCTAAGTAATGCCATTGTACCCACTTTCATCATGCCCAACTCAAAACCATTTATCCCATACTTCTTCTTTTCTTGTTCCTTCGTATGAATAACAGGAATCCGGTTCGGATGGTTGACCAACATTATGATTGTGTATGAACTAGGGCTTTGGCTCAACACCTGTTGTCTTTCTTGCCCATCCTTTTGTGGTATCGAAGCTGTTCATTGAGATCCATAGGTTCACGTTACAACCCACCAATAGTCGATTCCAGAGCGGAAGGCGAAAAAGATAGAACGGGAACCCTTCGGAAGAAGGTATATGCCCGTAGTATCTAGAAAATATTCATGGTTGCAACAGCGAGGTTAGTCATCCTCACCATCACCATCAAATACCGGTACTCGCTTTTTCTACAAGCTTGATTTACGAACTCGACCTTTCGCAGGAAGGAAGTTCCGTATACCATCAACGGAGTCAAACCGCTAGAGGGTCACATATATCTAAATACTAGTTCCGATCATACCAATACTTACTTCCGTGGAGATACGAGAAAGGGGAGAAGATGCGATTATGTATCATAAATACTAAGGCAGACATGACTAAAAGGGGCTTTTGGATACGAAGAAGGTTTTCACGTCTTGCTTTGGGTGGTATGCTTCCTCACTGTTGCTATTACGCCCTTTCGGTAGTCAACCACCAACGAATGCAAGGAGATCCGGACCTGCATGTAATGTTTTTTGCCAATACTCTAAAGCAGCTTCCTTACATCAACATGGGATTGCAAAAGGGAGGAATTGAAAAGGCGACTCCTCCTTAGTAGGAATAGTAGCTGAGGCTGCTTCAACTCATAACGAAGCTATTCCAAAGACATAAGTCCGGAATGATCTGAGGTCGCTGGTCTCACATGGAAGAGATCTGAGCCTCCATTTGGATAAACACCAGAACTGGTATCGGCTTCTTTTGTTCGTAACGAACAAGCAACGGATTGGGGATTGCCAATAGAAAAGATACAACCAACCAGCAGCTTTTGGAAACTAGGATCACCCCATTGTAAAGAGAACACGGCACCTTTCCGTAGGGGCTCATAAAGGTATTATCTTTGGATGTGCGCAGAGCTAATGAAACTCCATTCCTTTTTCTCTATACTCAAGGATCTTCTATAGCTTGCTTTTCCAAGAGTATTGTATTGACCTGATTCCCCAGGAAAGAGTTGATGGCATCTCAACCAAGAAGGTAGAGAAGAATACCTAGCGAAGATGTGCCGAGAGCGAGAAAGCCTGTCTTCCCCGAGATTATTTATTCCTCTTATTTCTTATATGAATAACTGAAATCAATCCTCACTTGTATTAACTTCATGAGTGAAGAGATAGAGAAACCCTCAATACCGGCACTGCTCCTATCAAAATCAAATAATTGGATTTGTTTCCCCACTTCCTCCACGGGATTCGTACATCGGATGAGGATTCCTACAGCGGTACAACGGATCAATCCATTCAAATCAGTGAAACCATTAGGTACGCCCCAGGATCTACTCTATTTTTAGATTTGCTAATGCCGAGATCCGATGTGAAAGCAAAGCGAAGGTTGTTATTCAATAGTTGTTGCCGGTAAAGGAACAGCGGAACGGGTATCTTTAGCAAAGCAATTTGGATTGGTTGAATCGTATTGAGTTCCGGTCTCTTATAGGGTCTTTATTTGTCCTACTTATAGTATCTTTCCTCCAGCCTATCAAAACTCGTGTTTTTATTAACCAACAACACATGCACTTTGTTAGAACTAAAGAAAAGGTTATTCAATCCACTAGTGCAATCAAGTGAAGGAATTACCTATTACGAACCTCCACAAGAAAGAGCTCATAACCACTGCTTGTGAACAGTTCTCCTCAACTGAAGGCGCACTACTTTTACTATCAGTCTAGTCTCTCGAGGGCACTCTTTCGATCTCGAACAAACTTACTTCTCCGGAAGAGAGATATTCAGAAAACCCGATTTCCAGTCCTGTCTTAAGAACCCAACTCCAAAGAAAGAAAAAAGAAAAGCGGACTAAAAGAGAACAACAAAAGAGAGATCACTTTCGACGATTGAACAGCACTTTGATATCCAGATTGGAACTGGACTTCAACCTTCATATCCAGATTTCACTCCACTTTCACTTTCATATCAGGAACGTCGACTTGCACTTTCAATAGTGAATTATTCACTTTCCGGAATTGGCTCATATTCACATAGGCCAAGAAAGACAAATAAGACCTTGAACTCCCTATTTCACGTATAATAGAGAGACTCATAATATCAGTGCCTTGGGTAAATGCCTACCAAAGGGAGAAGATTACCGAACTTTTTACATCTTCTTCGCTTCCTAAAATATTTAGGGAACAGGCTGGCTTTCATGTTCATAAGTTCTCTTTGTCAGATACATCCATCGCTTTCGTCTTTCTTGGCTTACTCAGGTGATCTAATTAATGGGCAAGCCCCACTCAAAGCAATTCAGTCCGGAGCTCTTTCTTCTAAATGCGGATTCAATAGCACCAAAGGATTTGAAAGCAAAGGATATTCAATCCACTTGTCGTCTTGTGGGCCTGCTTCTTTCCGTTCTTTCTCTTCTTTTGCAGAAGTGTGTGTTGCGCCACGCATACAAATCGTTTTTTTAGCCAAAGGGTGACTTTACCACTCGCTTCTGGTTCCAATGGATATGGGTTAGATGGATGGAGTCTTCCTTATTGAAGTGGGCAAGGCAAGCAGCTCCTCTCGAATAAGCTGATCGGTGATACGTGATTTTGGAATAAAAGCTAGACGACTCAGCCCTCTTCTCATCTCAAAGCTCGACCTCTGCCACTACTACTGCTTCCCTAGCCAAGCCATACTTCTCATTCTTTGCTTGAATCCATAAAAAAACAAATTCCGTCGAGTTTCCTTGCATGGGTTGATTGACCTTGAAGTCCATATATAGATTCCCGTAGTTCATCTCAACTTGACCAACCATTGAGAATGGAACAAATAGGGGAGATGGAATTCTTCTATATTGTCTTTCAACCCTTGCTCTTGCCTTGGCTTCGCCTTCCACCTTCAGCTAAGCACCTAACCCGTGGGACGGGACCTTCGGTCTAGCCTTTGTTCGGGTATGGGACCGACCTGGGATTCTTCCATCCGAGTGAGTACCGCCCTTCTGATTTGGTTTGAGTACGGGGCCGACCTTCTCTTTTGTTTGTAATTGGGCTTGCCCGAAACAAAGGAACTTTGGTGTGAGAACCCACCCGAGTTGGTAACCCAACGTTTTCACCTACGATTTCTCCCTCGTCTTCTTAGCCTAGCCTTTAGCTTCTTTCTTGTCTGATCTTAGATTTCACTGTTAGGAAATAGGGCATTACCTGTCACTCTGCCTTTCTAAGAAGGCCTTTCGCTCAATACTCAAATCTACAATTGAAGCATCTGAGGCTGCATCAATCGAGGATACACGACATAAGGAATTGTTAGATCTCCAAACTGAACTTCGCCTTCACCAAGCGTGGGTTTTCACTGGTCCTAACTAACGGTTGGCAAGTGATCCCCTATTCTGCATCCCGAAGATCAGACAGCCCAGAGCTGGAGCGATCATTCAAGAAAGTTACTCAGCTTGAGTTTTTCAGTCAATCAATAGATTGCGCAGTTTCTTAGTCTTTTGGTCCACGTCTTCATGACTTATAGAAAGGGTTTCTTTCTTTTACAAGATCATGGAAGCTTCAGAAACCATCCGAGATCTTCTGGACACAAGACATGTTGCATCAAAGGGTTCAGTGGTCATATCATAGTGAAATCGAGTTTCTTGATTTAGTCGATATCAAATTCCCAACTTAGAAATTCGAAAGGACTAAGATTCTACTTCTTCCTCAAATACTGGGAATGTGGATTCAAGTATGATATCACTATTCCACAGATCTCAAGAAACGAATTGAACAAGTTTGATGGCTGGAAGAAGATAGGAAATATTCAAACATGTATTCCATTTCATCGATCTCACCCTTTGTTCAGCCGCATAAGTATCGACTTCTTGAACAGATACCGGTACCGGTCATGAAGGCTTCACCCTTACGAAGTCAAGTGCTGAAGCGAAATCCGTTGAGCAAGAAGCCGTTGATCCCACAACATCAAAGTGATACATATGACATATTGGAAATTAGGCTTAGTTTGTAGCTGCGAATATAGTAATGCACTTATTTATTGATAAATATGTTCTTTCAAGTAGAGCATACTCGGTAGAAAGGAGGTGGCGGAGATGGGAAGAGGATTAGACTTTATCGATTACTTGGACTTAGAGACCAATTATAGAAAGAAGACAGTAGCTGAGTGAGTTTTATGGATCTAGTTTATGAGCAGCTTAACTAGAAAAGCAAGCAGAAGGAGTAGAAGAATGAAATGCAGAAATAGGGAAGGGCGGGTAGCATTTTCAAATGCCGCTTGAGTGAGACAATTTCTGTCTGCCCCCACTTTTAGGCAGTTCTTCCATTCGCCTTTGTCTTGCTCTAAGCTACCGACTTCCTTCCTTTGTTCTTCCATTCTACTTTGTATGATTCTGATCATCAGTTCTTATCGATCCCATTTTAAGGAAAAATCCTGATGTTGGTAAAATAAACGTGTTGATCAAGGACAATGAAGCAGCCATGAAAAGATTGAAGAACGAGGTATGATGATTACTTCGGACTACTTTCTGTTCTTCATGCAAATGACCATATTTTCCGTCTGCAATACAGGTAGAAGAGACTGAGTTGTTCAGATGTTTACAGAAAATCCATGGGAAAAACTACCACAGCTTTGTATTAAGCAAGCAGGTTCGATCGTTGGTAATTTCAGGAAGCCTACATTGGCATTGCTTCTGATTTAGCTAAAGAGATCGCGGAAGAAGTGGATGTTATCGTAAACTCTGCAGCAAATACCACTTTTGATGAGAGGTTCGTGAAGCTATACTAGTCTTGCACCAAGTATTGCTTCCATTACTAAATGTGTAAGTTCACATTCCATAGTAAGAAAAGTATTGCAACTTGCAGGTATGATGTAGCACTAGACATCAACACCGTGGGGCCATTCGGATAATGAGTTTCACAAGCGGTTTCAAGATGAAGCTCTTCTTGCAAGTATCAACAGGTCGTAATGCCAAATAAGAGTTTCTTGTGGTCGAAATCAAATGGTAACCTGTTTCTATTAATCTCAAAAGCTTACAAACAAGCTTTAGCAGTATGTTTGCATGTCATGTTTTTGGCCAAACAACATATGTGAATGGGCAGAGGCAAGGTTTGATACTAGAGAATCCATTTTTCTTAGGGGATACCATAACAAAGGGGATAGGTTCCTCATATTTTTCGGCACATCAGAATACCGTGTTGGATATCGAGGCTGAGATCAAGTTGGCTTTTGACTCCAGAAGGCATTCTTACGCCTCTGTACATTACTCAAGAAATGAAAGAGTTAGGTAGTCGAGGTATTCTAGTATTTCCCTGTTACTTTCTCATGTCTGTAGATACGAATACACACATGAAGTATTTGATTTGTGCAATTTATGAAGAAGAAGAAAGAAGAAGAAACACTAGCTGCCTGCATGAGGAGGTGTCTCTAGGGGTCTTTACGCAACGTGCATTGCGAGGAAAGTGAAAGGAAAGAGGGAAAGGGAGACACTGGGCAATTCGGAATCGATGAAATCACTGTTTTTTCGCCTTGTAATATGTCCGGTTACATTCCAAAGATGAATCAGACCAGGAGATAGATAAGCGCTATGGCGGACACATGAAATAAGAATTTGAAAAGTAATGATCAACTTTATGGATCCATAGGTAGATTCACTTGTGAAGCTATGGGATGGGACAAGATTCAAAAGTACCAAAAGTAAGTTAAGTGGGACGCTGAGTTCATTGCTGCGATCGAGGGTCCAAAGCCAGCCAATTTGATGAACGCAGAGGAACGGGTTCGAATGCTCACAATAATGTAGTTGGAAATGACAAAAGGCTCCTAAATTGATACCTAATAATAGCTTAGCAGCTCCTTTGTTTTACTAAAGAGCCAAGTTCGGACAAGCAACTCGGAAGGAGGAATGTGTTGAGATGCCTATGCCTAAGAGAGATAAGCGGAGGACGTATGATAGTTTAGAGGATGTCGGTAAACGACGGAGTTTAAGGAGTTGTTTTGAATTCGCATGGCATATTTCATTTTTTAATGAGAACGTCGTCTCCTTGCTTACCCGCCTGGCCAATGGAAGGAATTAACTACCTTGGTCAACAACAAAGAAAGAATCTCACCAGTTCATCATCCCAATCCTTCCTATTAGTTTCATTAATTAATTCAGCCCCAGAGTGTTGGCAATCAAGGGCCAAGAAAGAATCCCAAGTCTATCCTATCTCGCCACTACCGAAAAGCACAATCCCTTTCTCTTCCTATACCTAAATCGTCATTTCATTCCTCCGCAACTTCTATCGCGGACATGATCCAATCTACCTTGCAAGACAGATTAAGATATAACTTAAGGCTTTCCCAAGCTGGCGATAACCTCTGGTAGAGGCATTCACCCAGAGAGAGAAGTGGGAAACCGCGGATGAAAAGAATACCGAGGTCTTTGATAGCAAACTTCTACGCGAGCTTTCTAACTAAAAGGAATCTCTTATTCATATGGCATAAAATGGAAAAACTTGATGGAGATTTCTTCTCAATTTCCATGGTACAGTCCCTTTGCATGCTACAGTTTCATTACTTACTACCTGAATTTGCTATATACGAAATTCGACATCTACGGTACTTGTCGTCTACTTACGGTGGAAGCAATTCCAAAGGTGAAGATAATCTTGAGCGAATAGTAATGAGGGGAATGCAAAATCTAGCAAAGGTAAGAAGGGTCAAGGAAGAATAGCAGTGACTTATAAAAGGAAAACACCGAATAAAAGGAAGGAGATCCGTCTTGATTTTTTGCATGTGGTCAATGCGTTTGCTGATTGATAACGGTCTAATCTTAAGATGGTTTTGTGGCACGTTACAAACATACATATACAATCGAAATATAGTTGTGTTGAGTTAGGTTGCAGAATTTTTACCAGATTTTAAAAATGAGATATAGTGCTTTCTTTGTTCGGTAGGATATTTTGCACTTTCATATTCTAGTTCCTCATTTGAGCGTTCTTTTGCTCTGTTGGTGGGGCATAAACTCAGAAATAGTTTTTGTTTTTTCTTTAAATAATAGTAAAAGTATGCATTCAAGTAGTAGCTTTTTCTAAATAGTCGAGTAAAGTCGAGTAGGGCTGGCAACAAGGACTAGGAAGATACGGGCTAGTTTGTTTTTAGGGAAGGCTTTATGCAAGATATGCACGTGAGTAGGTCAAGATATGCGTATTTGCCAATAGAGGAAAACACGTAGTAAGTAGGCTTGCTTTTTCGTAGGGATAGGTAGCTTGACAAGGGATGCCTGGATAGCACATAGGAAAAGTATAGAAGGAAAGGCGGCGGAAAGTAGCCATGGTCAAGGTAAACAAGTACTAGGTCTTTTCTTTCCGAAGCAAGTCAAGGACAACTAGGTCACTGGGGGCAATCCTCTAGATCGAGACTTCTCTTCCACAGACTAAACCGATTAATAAACAATTTACTGAGTATTCTTGCATTCCTATCCGGTGCATCTCTCCTATCGAAACTAGAATATAACCTTAATGGAAGGGCCCTGGTTACGCCTTGCCAAACCGACAAATCCATAAATTGTAGATGAATTCATCGGGCTTAACGTGTGATTTCGTTATAAGTGAACAGGCGTCATTGCCCAGCCGTGTCGAGTTGGGATTAGAGGAGAGAGCTCGAATGGATAGGTCCAGTGAGGCGGGTGTGGAGCACGAAGGATTAAGAAGGTCCTATTTATTTCCGGAATCAACAAGAAAGACTTAACAGCCCAAATAAAGTAACCCTTTACCCCTCCCAAGTCTATCGTATCCATAGTTTCAGTGGGTATCGAACTGCGAAGCGAGGAAGCTATTTCAATTGAACGGGCTTACTTTCTTACTTGGTTCTTTTGTAGAACAACCTTGGTATGAAGCTAGACGATTCAAACTATATAAGCATAAGCAATTCAAACTAGACATTTCGACCTTCATCCCACCCGATAAATAATAAGCAAAGAGCTCGTAAGTCGGGCATAGAGAAAGCGACTCCTGAGATTGAGGGGGATAGGATACTATATATATCCTAGCGCATATATGAAACGATAGCTGGTTTTCTACGGGGGGGGGGGGGGCTTTCGATTGTAATTTTTACAATTAGTAGTTCTTGCTTTCATATTCCCATATATAGTTATCGTTTTTTCTGCTCTTTCATAAACTCATAGTTAGTGTAGTTTGGTGTAGTCTTTGTGGCCGGCCGGGACGAACTGGATTCGAACCAGATAAGAGCCGTGCGTTCCCTTCTTTCCAAGCGTCCCTTTGATTTCGCAGTTCAAGAAGAGAGGCAACCTCTATCTCTGTCTCTACATCTGCGGGCCGGTAGGCCGGCCAACTAACTCTTCAAATGAAGCAAGCCCTTTATCTTTATAACGAAAAAGAGAATGATGATGATGGCTACCATACCATTCATTCCTCCTCTTGATTTTCATTTTGTTGGAGTTCGGGTGGGAGTTTATCTAGCTCATCCTTAAAATGAAGGTTGATAAGATCAAATATCACTCTTCTTTGCCCTTCATCATCATCCGTCGCTTGACGAAATCAATTAACCCAGTCTGTTGAATGAAAGTTCTCCGAGATTTCTCGTATGCATGTGTTTTTACAGCCTCCGCATCTCCCACGTAGGCACATAATTTATCATAGAGCGGTTTAGTGAATTGATTGTTTTGAAACTCTCAAATTGCTCGTCAATTCTAAAGTCCTTGATTTCTTCGCATATTGTCAATATCTTCCCCGATCCCGAGCCGGTCGGTTCAAGTCAATAGTTAAAGGAGTTTCATTGCTCCCACCCCTTGGTTAACGCTATCACTAGATGATGATAGCATTAGATTCACGATGTGGGGCTTTGTACGCTTTTATCCCCGAACGGGCAGGACTTTCCAGTTCCGTCCCTCCCATGGTCGCACCTGTCACGTCCATTTCAGGTTTCTTCCAAAATGGCCCTAAGAATGTGATAAACATATCTGTGAAAGCGAGAGAAGCCATTCAAAAGTTGTTCAGGTGCTATCCAAGAGCAAGAGAAAGAAACGGAAACCAAAAATACTAAAGCGGTTGCTACTAGAACTATTAGAATAACCCCCAAAAACCCCAGTTAGTAGGTTCCCACCAAGAGCCATCGAACCAGATTTGTCATTTTGATTTTCGTTTTGATTTTTAAGAAAGAGATTATTCACCTAGAGCTTCAGCTATGTCGAAGCGTGACTTATTTGCCGCTCCTTGGCTGTCAAACCTTCCAATTCCAATTCCAAATCCCACCCCCGCGGCGATGATCCGTACATCGAACGCCTGTTTTGAGAAGAGGGCATTGCTAGGATGGTTTGATCGAGGGTCACGACCTGACTAGACCCACACATCCTAGCAACGTGGACTATCCTACTGAGCTAATGAAAGAAAAATGACACGAAGATCGACATGAGCTAGACATGGATGTATCAAGCCTTTCCTTATGTTCTCTCATACAATGAACCTCGCATAGGAAGGGATTACTTAACCACATAACTATACCCACTCGGGATAGGTGTGAACGCATTCACACAATCCGGGATGAATAAAAGGAATATCTCTAGCAAGGGAATGCGCTTTTGAACTCAATCGAATTCACAATACTAGCCTTTCACAAGTGTTACAATATGATGCTTTTCGTGGATTGGATTGGTTTTACTCTTATTACACTTTTTTTTCATTTAGAGAGAAATCCGTGTCCGCCCCAGCAAGAAAACGTATGCACATGGGCGCAACGGATTTCGCTCCCGTGCGCTCATCCCTTGCTTGTTCTTTCGGACTAGCACTCTTTCCCTCTCTTTGAAGTAGATTTCTAAGCTCCATGAGTCAAACGAAATAAGGCGAAAGGCCCACTACTTCTTCATTCATGGCTTATTGATTTGATTGATCCCCCTTTCGTATTCATTCGACCTGAGGTGAGGTTGGAACAAGAGTTTCCATAAAAAGAATGGTTCTTTTATGCAATTATGAACGGGCAGGCCTCTTGTGGATTCCTCCAACTCTATGAATGAAGGGGGGAGTATGAGGAAGGCCGATTTTCTTTCTATATGAAGATGCAAAAAGGATCCGGGTCAAACATTTCTTACTTTTGTTGAGTATGACTGAATGAGGAAGAGCTCCTTATGTGGTATCACTTTACCACCATCTGAAATGCGTGAAACTCCGATTGGTGGAAGCCAGTCCATGAAGATTCTCCCTTCTCTTATGTGAAATTCCCTCTTCGGTAAGCATCCAAGATCTCGGCAAATGAACATTTCTCTAAGCTTATCCTGTAGCTTATACGTCGTTTGAAAGCTGCTCCAAGGATCCAACGAATAGCTAAGGTTTGTTGACGATCCCTGGCTACAATCCCAGGAACATCATAAGTAGTACCTGCGACTCCTACTTTGACCACTTCGCATATTGGCTTTATATTATCTACGGCGTCCTCCATAAGTTTTATTACATCTCGTTCAGTTCGAGCTAGGCGGTGAAAAGTTTTATAAACAATAGCACGAACTCTCGTTCTTTTACCATCGATCATGCGAAAGTTTACCAATTTCTTAATCAATTATTTTTGCTCACCATCAAAGTCCCCCATATAGCTGAGAATTTCCGAGCAATTGGAAGCCGCTTTCGATGACGAGGCCGATAAATTGATATTACGCGATCGTTACTGTCCATCTTTTTCAGCTCTGCTCCCGAAAAGAGAAAGGAAAGGAGACTGAGATAGGGGTTGTCCTTGGTTTTTTCAAGGAAAGCCTGATTTAGCATGTAACGTGAACATGAGCGGACACCCACACAATCTCGATTTGAAGAAAAAGTACCATACTATTGTAGTTTTTAGGGCGAAAAAGAATGGGTCATCTTTGTCAATTGATAACTGAGTGAGAGAAGACAATCACGTTCTTAAAGCGGTCGGTTCGCCGGATTCACAACCTTCCCTATTGGCGGCTGCCCGTGAAACACATAGGCTCCTATCGCATTTATCGATCGAGAATGGTCTCATCACAGAAACACTTTCTATATGTTATTTCGAGATTCAAGAAGCAAGCAAGTTTATAGGGCATATAGTTGTTTTTTGTAGGGCGAGCCAAGATTTTATCTTATTTGCAGGTCGTATAAATGAAATGATTGGAAAAATCATATAGAATTTGGAGGTGCGAGTGTCTTACGGGCTGGCTTATAATACAACAATTATCGCCATCGATTCCAGATAGAATGTTGATACCGGTGGAAAAGCACTTCTTTCTATGTATAGGGCAGTGAACTAAAAAAAAGTGTCCTTTCTCGATACAAAACATTGTATAAGTCAACCCAAGTCGCTTCTTCATCTCCGGGAATCCGGTAAGGTACTTTTGGAACACCAATGGGCATATTAGATTAATATTATTCTATTTCAGTAAGAAAAATACACTTTAATATATAAACATAAGAATGGAAGAGAAAGAAAGAACCTGAGAAGAGCTTAGTTGGAACTCTTTACCGGGACCATAGGGGTTATGCTCCCCTCTCTCTGTCTCAGTCCCAGCCAACGGCATAGCAACACCTACTCTTCCTTCTGATGCAGCCTTCCTGGATCCATAATTTGGCTTCCTCGTTTATTGATTGCTTGCAATCGCCACAACACCATTGAGTGAGCGTCATAGAATCCTCAAGGCGTGAAGTAGAAGTTCTTGAACCTTGATTGTGTGTGTTCGTGCCCACTCCAATAGAGCATTTGGCCTGTGAGCTTTGACTATGAAAGCTACCTATGTCAATCAAGATATAGCCACTAGAGGGATTGGAACAGGTATATTCCTTCTCGCATAAAGTACTTTAAGACAAACACGATTCACAAGGTGGATTTTCTATCTATTAGTTGACTACGGAGCTTCCTCATCCCGACCTATCTATATGTGAAAAGCTCTCCGCCGTAATCTTCGTAGTAGTAAGTCGTGGGTTACAAGCTGTCCCTTCCTCAAACCACCTTTAATAGATATAGGGTTTACCAACCTCAGGCATGGACATAGACACCAGATCATTTTGATTGAGGACCCATTTTAGGAATAAAAAGGATAGAGACCAGACGTAGTCCAATCGGAAGGTCGTGCTTTAGAGAAAGACTTGTGTTCTATAGGAACAGCTACCTATGTTCACCCGGCTGCCACCGCCTGTCGCAGAATCATTGTGAAGCATCCATTCTATTCAATTAGAAATAGCATCTATAACTAGTAGTAGACGGTTGCTTCGAGGTCTCACAGGTCCTGCTTAAGCGAAAATGTAGTTGTGGAAGTAGTCTTGCCCACTTTGCCTTACGCTCATAGAGATATATAAGTATCCCTCTTGTCTAAGTAGGTAAGTACGCTCGCCCAAGACTAAACTTTAGCATTAAAGCCAGAGTCCTTCTTTTCATGAATGTTCAGGAAGAAGAGAATCCCTAAGTTAGAATTGAATGCCATCCATTTCCTAAAGAAAGAGATTTCCAATATACGTGAATCACGAAAGAACCAATGTTGTAACTTGCTTCATCCGGCATTCTAAGTAATCAATGAGATTTTCTTCCTCGAGAACAAAAAGCTACACGAGGAGAGCCTTGTTTACTTATATGTTACTAAAAGACCAGAGGTGATGGCCTCTGAATTGCAGGGTATGGAAAGTGGGTGTTAATCAACAAGATTATCTACATTTGCGGAAACCACTACTGGAATAAAGTTAGATCTTTATTTCATTTCAAGGAAAAGTTTCAGGTTTAGCCACCACTGCATGACAAGAGTGAAAAATAAAACTAACTCTAGGCGAAAGTGCACGGAGGATCTGTGATTCCTCCTACCTTATGAGCCCTTACGAAATGCCATTTTGAATGATGGACAAATCATGGGTGTCGGCGGTCTAGTCAGAGCATTTTGGATCGCCTCGAAGGGCAAAGTAGGTTGACCCATCCCGAGGGGGAGGGAACAAACGGGCAATTGAACACCATAGGGCACAAACGAATCGCCAGTAACGAGCTGTATATATCAGGCAAGAGGTGCTACTCCGACCCGGAATCCTGCGTGATGGTTGGTCACCTTACCAATAATCTTCTTAATGTTGGAGAAAATGAGGATCATTGACTTAAATTGGAATTGATACCTAGAAAACTTGGTTCTAGCTTGCCACCCCAGAAGGCAACGTATACACAAGTATAGACTATAGGTAACACTGTAGGGTACAGCCTTGGGTAGTCTTAGGGTTTTCCAAGATATGATATGATCGGGTTATTTATTAGAATTGGAAATAGCTAGACGAATAAGTAGGCTTTAAAAGGACGAATAAAGTAGGCCTTCTAACTCAAAGTACTCCAGCTTAAGGAAAGAGATGCAACATTGGTGATCAACGTATGGAATTTCCGCTATTCCGTTCCGGGAAAACACTTGTTTTTTCACGTTTTTCCTTCGCTGTTCTTTCCTAGATTTTTTGTTGATGATTCTTCCCCTTAAAAAAAGCTTTTCCCTATAAAAAATATGTGGCCCTTTTCTTTCTTGAAAAGGCATTCATTGTTCGTTCTGTGCCAGGAACCAGATTTGAACTGGTGACACGAGGATTTTCAATCCTCCGCTTCTACCAACCGAGCTATCCCGACTATTTATTGTGCATCATCCTAGTAGAGTACTTGTATCTATGTCAATTAAAGGGACTCAAAAAGAAAAAGTATTCTCAAATTGGACTTAGTAAATATCAGGGATAATGATATGGATTGTGAATGACTTACTTAATAATAGGGATTACTTGCCTATACTATAATATGTTCATTTGTATGAATGGGATAAGATCCAAAGAAGTCAGTTCGGATCCGTTTGTGAAAGAGTAGAATAAGAAAGATAGTGAATCTTTTTTGAACCATTAATGAAAAATAGAGGTTGGTACAATAGTTAGGAAGTAAAATGAGCTTTTTATTGGGGATAGAGGGACTTGACCCTCACGATTTAGAAAGTCGACGGATTTTCCTCTTACTAGAAATTTCATTGTGGTCGGTAACGTTGGTGAATTAACAGAAACGAAAAGAGAGGGATTCGAACCCTCGGTAAACAAAAGCCTACATAGCAGTTCCAATGTTACGCCTTCAACCACTCGGCCATCTCTCCTACATAATCTTATTATTGACCGTAAACCGAGTGAATAGCGAGTTTTCAGATCACTAAAGTACAGGTACAACCGATCACAGGTTCCATAGGGAGTTTGACTTCCTTTCCCATTTCATATTTCTCAACAACAACTTCTCTCATCCCCACGGATCTATTCAAAATTCTGGAATCGTCCCATGTTTCTATTTCGATTGTATGGCGTGGCGTATACATCGTTATGCAAACAGTAACGATATGGTTACTTTACTCTATTTTCTCATGGCTTGTTAAACCTTTCTTTTTTCTTTTTGGATCATAACCAAATCAAAACTTCTCGAGTTATCAGAATCCATAGTCAAATTCAGTCCTTGGTTATTCAAGTTAGATGAAATAGTAATAGTTTGGCTCACATTGGTATACTACGAAATCTAATCTGATTCAAATATTGAATATCTCTCCTTGTCGGGACAATTTAAGCAGAATAAAATATCTATTATCGATTTTTTAGAATCGAATTAGTCTGTTTTTTTGCTATTTCGCATCAGTATAATTCCTTTGTTTATGGGATCATTTTCCCCGAGGGTTTCCAATCAATGGGGGCGTAGTATAGGTAGTTAGAGAGTGTAGGCTCCCCTAGCTTGCATTCTTTTTACCCATTCTTTGAGAGTGATAGGTTTTATTTTTCCGTACCGTAATAGAAGAGCTCAGAAGAAAGACCTAATTATATTAAAACACGACCATTCAAGCTAAAGTCAGAGGATCCGTAATAGGACTCTCATAGACTTGCCGGGAAATAGAAAATTTGGAATCGGCTTTTCTTTTGCGCTAAAAAACTTGAGGCCTTTTCCCTTATTATATGGCATATCCATACTTTAATAACCTAGTGCCCGATCGATTGAAAGCAATATTTACCGTCGATAGAGAGATGCTGATAGGAAAAAGGATGGTATTTACTTATTCCCAAGAATATATAGAAAGGGAAAAGCTTAATAGCCACTATTGATCCTCGAACAGAGCACATGATTCGGGATCGGTGCGATGTGAAGAGGTAGCCTAGTCTTTATGAGAGTCAATTGGGAAGTGGAAAGGCAAAACCATTAGTTTAAGTTCCCGGCTTTAGTCCTTTGTGAAGTTCAACAACCATTTGAGTCAATTTTGAGTAAATAGTAAGACTTGGATCGCACCATTCATAATGTTGCATCTCAATACTTGGCATCTTTTTTCCCACCGCTGGCTCAGAAATTCGCCTTGGTTTCACCGGAATTCGCTTATTTCGTTCATTAATTCGCTCGATAGCTACGCAGAGGTCTTTCCTTACGACTCCCGTGCTTAATACGAAAAGTGGTTCTTGTGTGAAAAGTGCCAACTGACTATCTCCTTATTTTCTGATTGTTCTTCCGATAGGAATATTCCCTTGATCAGCTAACCTAGCCCAAGCATAACAATAGTGCATTTCCCCTTGATGGTACGATTTACATATCTTCTAGAGTTCATTGCTTAGACTTAGCGTTAATTAACAAGCATAACAATAATTGTTCTTCTCTTAGACTTTACTTTTTCCCCTTTCCTCTATTTGTTCGATAGGGTCTTCGTCTCCGTGTAAAAGCAAACTCTCCAAATTTATGACCAACCTTTCCTTCAGTGATCTTACAACGAACAGGAGTTTTTCCATTGTAAATGAGTACGGAGCAATCAACGAATTCGGCGAAATAGAAGATCTACGTGACCCAATTTTCCTGCTCCTCGACTTTCTCTACTATGCCTTTTTCGTGAACTACTAAATGACTCCTCTTGCTCCAAGCTCCCTTTTGTTGCCTTCTCGTTCACATCCTCGTTCAATTGAAACAAGCTTTCAATCAATATCTGCAGGCACATTATATAATTCCTATATGGAAATTCATTTGCGGAAGACCTCCATTCAAACATGAGAAAAGCTTCGGGCCCGGCCCAAGATGGGATGGGAGAAAAAAGCGAAAAAATCTGGATTGTGCATTGGTCGGGATCTCCGTAACAAGTAGGTGAACGGTGATGATCAAAACCAGGAGAAAGATCTGAAAAAGGGACTTGGATAGGATTTTGACCACAATCAAAAGATAGGAGGGTTCTCTTTCTTTCATCGCCATCAAAAGCAAAGGCTACCAAAAAAACCTTTACTATCACGGAGATCGTTAAAGAAAACATGGATCCAAATGCCAAAGGGGAAAAATGGTGGAAAAGCTTCTCAAGGCCTCGTCCTCCTCACCGCGCAAGCATGGGAAAAACGTTATGTGCTATCGCTATGGGAGAAGGGTCATCTTATGGAGATCTGCAGAAAAGAGGCGACCCACTTCGTTTGTGGCGCCTTTGGCCACAGATCCTTCTACTGTCCTAGGCGAGGGAAGCAAGGTAACCAAGTAATCCTCTTTCTTGTGCTTCAGCCCTATGAGGATATGGTGAGAAACATGGAACATTTGAGAAAATGTGTTGTGTCGTTGAGGGGAAGAGCTTTTCTTTCGAAGGCATCTTTCTGAAGGAAGAGTGTCCCTCCATTTGGATACAGCTTCGATTGTTAGCTAGAATATATGGGTGTATTGTCATTCAAGTTCTATAGATGGTGTCTGTCTCACTATCTCGCTTGAGTGCCTCAAGGCCCCGGAGGAGTCGATTACGTGAGTTGTATTCAAGCTCGCCCTTAGACCGAGTCAAGTTAGCGATAAGAGTCAGCTACTTTGGCCTTGTCATTCGCTTTGTTGCCATATAGATAGGTTGGAGTGCGGGTGGCCACTAACCCAACGAACGAACTTACGTGTAGGTGTGATCCTATCTGCTCTTCCACTATAGGACTAGAAATCCAGTACAACCATGTCCCTTTCTTAGGGAAAAGCCCTCTTTGAAGGAGAATCCACTGAGCGCCAAAGGCGGGCATCCGACGTCACCAAAAAGAAGGAGAAAGGCATTCAGCACCGCAAATCCAAGAAACTCCGAATACAGCCGGCATTTAAAAGCTTAAATGACCAAAGGGATTGGGGCTGTTTCGGCACCAAAAAAGTGTCACTATGCTAAACACATCGAATATCCGCCTCTTTATGTGGAGCGAACCATCTTCGCTTACGGGTCTACCGATCCTATAGCTCCGATATAGATTTAAGTAACTTGGCAGAAAAAAATGCGGAAAAACGGTTTTGGATGGAAGAGGTAGATGAGAAAGACTTTCCACTTAGAGTCAGAAGTCCATGCTAGATGACCGATCTTTATGACCTTGAGGAAAATTACCTATCTGGAATTAATACACCAAAATCGGTGATTTCAATCGATCCACGAAAGGAATTGATCACCACGATAATGTGACGCAAGGCAAAATCTGTAATCAACATCGGTTATGTGAAATAGGTCATTTGAGAAAAAAAAGAGAGAATAGGACAATCTATATGTTTAACACAAGCGGTTAAGTCGATAGCTTTCTTAAGGAACAGCTAAAGAAAACGCTCTCACGAATCCTATTTTCTGATTATGTATGCCGCGACATTACGATTTGGAGCTTTGATCCGGCCATGTAGAGCATTCATAGAGGTCCGGCTTCACGTCAGTAATCTACCACACCCATGCTGGAATTCAATAGAGTCCCACGAGTCAATCGACAAAAGCGAGAAACGAGGTTGTTCGACAAGGCTACGGTCTAACTTTTTCTTCCTAGCGGAGTTCAATACGAAAATAAAGGTGCTCCGCATTGGGAATGTCGTACTACGTACGGGTGGTATTTCAGGTATAACTGATCAGGGTTGTTCTGAAAGCAAGTCGATTGGTGCTTTGGAAAGTGAGTGCCAGAGGCTAGTCACTGCTTGGTTTACAGAAGGGAAGGAAGAAAGAGATACCGAAGCAGATTCAGTATAGAAAAGAATAAATTGATACCATTCATTCCAGTTTATTTGATACACACTTAAAGTTTCTATAAAACCATGTCTTTTTCTTGAACGTCAATCTCGTAGGAATTTCGATTGGAAGTGTGGTATTGAAGGGCTAATCCTTTACTCTTTGACTTGTTTCTTTGAATATAACATAATATTGATCACAAGACTTCGAAAGATGATGGTGTATTCCGAGGATCAGTCCGTTTTTTATTGAATTCGCAAATTGATAGATCTGGATGATTCAAAGAATGATTCTTCCCTCGGTATTTCCCCGGTACCATTATTTAAATTGGAGCTTTTCAATTCCATTTTTGAGATTGAGGTGACGGTTTAAGACTGCTCGTAACGATTTTTTTCTTTTATGGCTGGGTGGGCAAGAAAAGGATTTGACTCTTGAAGATATCAACTCATACGCCTGCTCCATACATTCAAAAACATTTTTGGTACTTTCTATGAGAATGGATAAATAGAAATGGGTACATTCCTCTTTCTCTTTTTGGCCAAACTACCCATAAAAAAGAAGAGAGAGAGCTGTAAGAGCGGTAAAAGCAAGCTCGGTGGCCCGGTTTCACTACAGGTTGATATATCCTTTTGAAAGAAAAGTAAATTCGCTATGCTATAAGGTACCAATTCATCAAGGTATAAAACCACATCTACAGTGGGAGTCCCTATATACTTTCGATTCCCTTCTTACTGGCTTTGCCAATACATCATACTGATTTGACGCTTCCTTACGCTTTCTTTCAAGCATTGCTTCCAGGACAACGGAGAGTATTCCAAGATAAAGAACCAGAACTGAGGTTGAAACTACTGAAAGATAAAAGAATGGTGGATAGATGGATTCGCACCATCCCAAAACCGAAATACAGACAGACCAAAAAAAGACGAAAATAAATACTCCACCACCAGCCTACCTACTAGCATGTATTAAGCTTAATAGCTTGTATGGTAGTTGTTAAAGAAAAGATGTACGTAGTCCCGGAAGAGAAGCAATTGTCGTACGACCTGTAAGCGTCCACTTTTGACTTCCTTGCCGTTTGTGAATTGAGTCAATCGAGTTACGTTTGAAAAATGAATGGAATTCGAGTGGACCGAATATCCATGGCGTAACCCCACACCGGTTAGGAATCGGGCTGCACTAAGCCCGCACTTTTGGGCTTCTTCATGAATCTAGTTTTCAGGTAAGGTCGATCATCTTATTGAATAGATATCTGAAAGAAAGCAAAGGAATGAATCGGTTTTCCAATTACCTTCTCTCGAAAACCATAGATCTTCTGGTTACCATTGACTATCCGGCACTTTCGCTCAGAGAGCGAAGCAAGAAATTGCATGGAAGGGCTTTTATGCTAATATCAGCCTTGTTTGGAACAATAGAAGCAATCCATTTCAGTGTATGTCACCGAGTTCACCATTGCAGTTGAGACGTCGTGCAATTGAGCGTTCCCTAGAGTTTGGTTCAAAGGCTAAGGACTTCCGCCGCCTTCATAAGGGCACTAAGGCGGAGCACGGAAAAGCAAATTGGGCACCCATGTTTTACCAGTCCGGATCTCAGGCCGTTTGCCAACCGCCGACATGAACGAAATCGAATTTCATTGCGGAAATTAGGATTTCATGAGGGAGGAAAAGGGGTGGAGAGTCGTACAATGCATTGGTGGGATGAAGGTGCTAGATTGGCTGAGATAGGAAGTTTCGATGTGTATGTAGATTTGGTTCTAGTGCCCCACCCTTTTCGAGATCTGTCAGGATTAGCAAGATGTTCGGTGTAAACTATAGAGAAATGGAATGAATGAAATGTATCTAAGAAGAAAGGAAGCCATGCTCCATCCTGTTTCTAAAAAGAACATCACCTCCCTTTTTGGTTAGATACCGCTCCGTTAGGGTACTAATGCTTCTACCTATCACCCGGAGGGTGAATTTGAGAGCTGTGTTTTTTCCAACGTTAATAGCATTCCGCGAGAAAAGTCATCTATCGATGTTGTCACGGAGTCCTCGTCCATCCATGTATGAATAGCGGTATCCCCCATTTTGGACGGTGATGAGGTAGTCGATTTAATTTGCATGTGTATTTATGCTCGGCTTTGCTACTTTCCTTCTAGAAAAGAATGTCCGCGGAAGGGAATAGTCTACGTGGCCGGGGTAGTCTTTCAATTCCTTTATCGGGTGGGAGAGTTTAGAACCAGTTAAGCCAATAGCTGCTGCTTTAGTCACACTAGCTACATCATTGATCATGGATTTAGCATACCACCTCAGAATAGTCTACGTGGCTCCTTGTTTTTACTACAATTTGATATAGTGAATCCAAGAATGCAGACAGCCCTTTTAAAGCGCTTTTAAAGCCCGACTCTCAAAAAGAGCTGGAGGTTTTGCCTCAACTCATTCCATGAATGTTGTTTCATTCCCCACGCCGCTGAATCCAACTCGGTCTTTATCCCGCCTTGGAGTTCTCTCTCATAATCAAGCCGGAGGTATTCGATTTATCGGATTTCGAGCTAGCTGCCCTTTTCTTGCTCCTTGCCATTAGCGCAACCCTTTTCTTTTTCTTAGCTAGCATAGTTTTTCACCTTCAAAAGAAGGCGCCGACGCTTTTGTAGTGACCCCGGAGGGGTCCCGGGTTGCTTTGGCGCGCCCCACCCCGTCAGTCCTGTGTTGTACTTGACTTCACTCTCCCCCGCTTGCTGCTTGCTGATCGTAGTGTTCAAAAATGACACGAAGCTGGATATGAGTAGATGTTGTTGGTCGAAAACGTCTTTCATTCACAATGAAACAGAATGGTCTCGCTTCGATCGTCATTTTAGAATGTGTATTTTCATATTAAGAGTTCTTAAAAGTTCTCAACTCAAAGCCCAACCGTCAAAAGGATGCTACAATGTTCGAAATAATCAACTTAACATGCCCCCTTACTTCCTTCGTGACCTCCCACTACTTCATCTACCGAAATGATTAAGCAGATCTCGTTTTTTCTAGCATTAAACCTGCTCATGATCCTTTATAGAGCATGGAGCAGACAGAGAGATGAAAGGACCACCTTCTCCTGCTTGCTTGATCGGAATCTATTCACATTTAGAATAGCGGAAGTGCTACTTAACTTCACTTAGTAGTTGAAACTCGGAGAGACAGAGAGAGTCCTCTCTCATACTTGCCAATTCCAAGGCTGATCAGCAAGGGAATTGGTAGGAACCAACCTTAGTTGCCCCTCGGTAGAGTGAGTCTACTTAGCGACCTGGCCGGACGCTGGAGATCGATTGATCAATATGCATATCGAGAGTTGATGGTTGACGCCGCCCCCTTGTCCTGCCCGCCGGGGAGGCAAAGGGATTGCTATCGCCACCCTTTCTCCCGGTGTATGTGAAAGAGAAAAAGTGACGCACTTTTTGGATTTTCGGTCTGCGGTTGGTTGGGCCAAAGAACGAGAGTCAGCTTCCTTAAGTCCGTTCTTCCTCGGTAGCTCAGTGGTAGAGCGGTCGGCTGTTAACTGACTGGTCGTAGGTTCGAATCCTACTTGGGGAGATTTGATTCATTCAGAATTCGAATTGATAGTTATAGCTTTTCTGACTAGCGACCCCTGTCCTTCTCCTTTTTTTTTCTAAAGACGCAGCAGAATCGTCAAACGGGACATCAAATGTGGGAAGTTCATTGTAGGATTTCTATTCCTCACTCTCGTATAGGTGAACTTGGTTCGTTCAATGAAAAGGGATAAGAAGGATCCACTGGGAATGAATGGGAAGACTGGGGTAGTATCTTCATTAGCCGGAAGGAATTAGTCTCCACTAGCGTAATTCAAGAACGAACAAGAAAAAGCGTCTTTAGGTAGGAGGATGGATGGATGTGGTCCAATGGCTAAAGCTCTGCCCGACTTCTTGTAGACCGGCAGTCTCGAGAGGAACCTTAACCCCGGGTTAGGCGGGTGGGATGGTATATTTTTTTCGCCACAAGTGGGAACTCAGTCCTTGGTAAGACACAAGGGGAAGGAAGATCTTCACTCATTCATTAAGTAAGTGCCTGCGGTGAGACCCACAACAAACGAAGGGGTGGAGGGAGACCGAAGAAGGAACAATTGTCTTGAATGCTATGCTGGGATCAGCAGCTTCCAAGTGTTTTCAAAATGAGTCGAGCAGGAAGAGGAAGATCGGGCGGGGAAAGCGGGTTCGAACCCGCGACTTCTGGCGTGACAGACCAGCACTCTAACCAACTGAGCTATTTCCCTTCGTAACTACTGTCGATTCAACAGTCACCTACCGGTTACCTTTGTAACTATACCAAAGTAGCTGTACAACAGAATGCCCTTCGCCTTTTTAGTACTTTTCTTTTTCTTTTGACGACAAGAGAAAGAAATGGCTCTGCTCGCTTAGAGAAGGGGCTCCGCGCTCTATCAGCTATCAGTTAGTTGGCGCTTCTGTAGCGACTTCAGTTGACAAAAGCGAACAAGATAGCGCTTAGCGCTCAAGGAGAATTTTCGTTTGTTCGCCTTCTAAAAGGCCTACTGACCTGCCGGTGAAAAGCCGGTTACAAAACAAATAATAAGACGTAGTGAAAAAGTACCAAAACAACGGAAGCCTACATCCCACTACGTCTGGGTTCCCCCTTCCTATTAACTAACAAGGGGAAAGTTCTGCAATGCCATAATTAGTAGTGCATTTTAACTTCAATTAACTTGCTAATTTTTGCATTCGGCAATGTTACAAAACCTTGCCATGTCGTGCATTGCATCTCACAATCATACTGATATCTTTGTCACAGTAGTAAATACATCATTTGCCCTTTTTCTAGTGCTTCTGCTTCTTACCAGGTAGGTTACCAAGATGACGTTATCGATGAGAAAGATCTGAGCAGTACCAAAACACTGATGACAGGCAAGCAAAACCTTTTGATCATGTTGATATCGCATTGTCTCATAGCTTAACGTATTATCTTTCCCAGCTACATCTGGGAGTTAGCGAGATGGGAGCAAGTACAAGGCCACTTGTGTTGTGTGGCGACTAGAAAACATGTTGTACAGATCAAGCTAGCTAACATGATTTACTTGTTTTGATAAGAGAATACAACACTCAGCACTTCTTCTCCAACTCGAATTCCTAATGCATCTCATTCCCAATGTCACTTGTTTTGTCACTCACCCTTCGTGATGCCACTTGTTTTATCACTATCCCCCTTTCTTCCCCACTAATCTCTCCCTCTCTTCTCCACCGACAATGTTTTATAATCAAGAGCGACAACTATAGGTGCACAGTTCAACCACTCAGGAGGTACAAACTTAAGTGTTCTGCGGACCACCCACGTGGAAGAACACACATGCTCTTGCTATAGTAAGACAACAAAACGTATTGGCTATCCAAGTGTTCGATCCAAAGTTTGGATGTTTGTTCAACCTATGTGATGTAATCTCTTCTAAAGCGTTGTCTTTGGCCTCAAAACTTGCAATCCTTTTTCTTAACACACACGCTGCTTTGAACAGGTAGTACTTCATCTTGTGGTTCCATTAACCCATTGACTTAAGGATATCACATTTGATAAGTTTGTTGGTGATGGCGGCACATCAATGACCAATATGTTCCTTTTATTGTGAACATATGTGCATTTTTCAGGATGTGTTTATGGCATTACATGGAGAAAATTGAATCATGTGTATATTCTCATTCAGTTAAACTACAACGAGAGTTGAAAAAGAGATCAACAAAACTGAACTTTCGTGTTTATATAGTTTGAAACGTTCGAGAAATAAAATGCTCTTCTGTACTCTATATCGGTGAATAAATTATATAAGAGAATATCACATCAACACATATGTTTGTTTTTTTATATCGAAAATATGCTTTTAAATATGATATGTTAAAAACCCACTTTAGCTGATCAACAAAAAAATCATCTTGTGTCAAAGTTTATTCATGTTTCTAGGAAAATTTTCTTGTATACTAAATAAAAATGTTCACAGCACAAGTGAAAAATGCTACGTTGAATCTGAATACTATTTTGTGTAAATACCATTCATATAATTTGATAGTGTTCATGGCTACCAAAAACAAGTAGCTTATATCTGAGCAAGTTTTCATGTATTTCAGAACAATTTTTTTAGAATGTACTTTCAAACAAATGCCCATGTATTTAAAATTATATCCGTGATTTCTGATAAATTGTTCATGAATTTAGCAGGTAAGAAAAAATAAATAAAATAATAATTGAATTAACATTTAGGAGTAAAAAACCGAAATTTAAATCATGAAAATAAAAAAAGAGAGAAGTGAAAACAAACAAAGAAAAATATATTTTAAAAACAAGTGTTTTTAGTGTAACCAGTATTTATTGGGCATGTACCAAGTGCACTGTTACCATATACTCCCTCCGTCCAAAAAAGCTTGTCCCCGTGAAGTACAACGCTATTTCTTTTGGTTCTTACACGAGTAGGATGGACTTATGTGAGAGCTTTCACATAGCCAGATTCGATCAAGAGGCGTCGTTCTATTGGTCCAGCGAACTGTCCTCTGCTCCTACAGCATCGCCAACTCCATTGCGCGGCAGCGGAGCTACTCCAATGTGTGCTTCTCCAATGCTACTGCCACTACAAGGATGGGAAGATCTCACTGATGATCATTACCGAAGGATTACACGCACGCATCCTCTTGTTGTACCAGACAGCAAGGCAGATGATCGTCTAGGATGTTTAAGTCTATTTTCATTTTTAACATCTGAATGTGTGTGTTCTTCTGAAGTTTTGATGTTTTTTTTTTTTTTGAAAGGATGTTAGTTTTTTGAAAGGTTTACACACACGCATTGTGGTTTCCTGTGATGTAAAATTCTGAAGCTGTTGTTTTCAGTTCATAACTGGTTCAAGGACTAGCAATCCTTTTGCTTAGTATATATGGGAGTCTCTATATACTCTGTTTTGAATAGGTAGTGCTTCATTTTGTAGTTCCATCTGGCCCTGGCTATTACAGACAACACAAATTTGGTAAGACTGTGCATCATGGTTGCACATGAATCATAGTATATTCTGATTCACTTAAACTCTCTGAATTTTATCGAAAAGTTAAGATCCTTGTTTTTTGCATGGTAAAGTTAAACACTATGGAGAGCTGGACATGAGATCAAGGAAAATGAATATTCATATTTATACAGTCAAAAACTGTAGAAATACAGTCCTTTTATTTCCTGGGGAAACGTATGGTTATAAACCTCACATGTTATGCACTGGATGAAATGAACAATACATCATATTGTAGGTCAAATGCCCTAAAGAAAATGATCAGGATACTGCATCCTACTGTTACTGCAAATATGTACACCTCTCGTTTGTGGATACATGGTAGCAGCATAACATAGTTGAATTTTATCAAAGTTAATTCAATACATGGAATCCTTCCCTGCTCCTACGACAGCAGCAAGCAGAGCCTTAGTAGGCTTGTCCATTTGCTACTGCATGCCACTGCAGAGCTGAAGGATATAACCCAGCTGATGACCCATGCCGCGGTGTTGAACACAAGGCTAATAGCATGCATTGTCTTGCTATACCAAAGACACCGCCGAATTAACATCTTGGCTGATGACGGTCTGGATGCACACACGCCTTCTTTTGGGTTCTCCAACTCTAGTTCCCGATGCCTTCTATTTCGAACAGATTATACTTAAGCTGCTCTGATGCCCACTTGGTTTGTCGCTCTGACTCTTCATTTTTGTAGTCCATACCTACCTCCACCAATGGTATTTTATAGACGAGTGTAGGTGCACGATTAAATCTCTCAAGATGTAGAGTGTGTCACCAACCATCCGAAATGCAAGATGTTCGTAGTCTGTACGTTGTAAAAAAGTAGCCCATAGCTTTGGAGCTAGTGGGCCTGCATGCAAATGTTGTACGTGGATACTGTAGAAAATTGTAGGATGGGTGATATTTGTTGTGTTGTTGATCTGACCCTCGTATGGGGTATATATAGAGGTACAATGAAGGGAGAGAGACTTGAAGTAGAGGATAAGTTAAACCTATCCTATCTCTGTCTCTTATCTCTATCTTAAACATAAATATACTTCTAATATTCCCCCTCAGTCGTAGCGGGAGTGAAGCGGACGATTACGACTGAATTTGAAGTCTTGCTCTTTTGTCGTCTTCTCCGCTGCGCCATCATTAACCGCATCTCTGATGGGTCGACAGTTAGGCCTGTGACTGCGACCCCTTCTGTTGCCTTCCTGCCTTCTCCTCTATTCCCTCCCGCAGTCACAGCGGGAGTGTCGTAGACGCAAGTGACGAGGCGGACGCTGTTGACTGGAGTTGTTGCCGATGAGTTGCTGTAGACGTAGCCATTAATGTCGAGGTAGCCGATCGTGGTGATGTAGCCGTGGTCGAGATAGTCGTGGTCGATGGTGTGGTCGTCGTGGAGACGTGGATGATGAAGCCGCACAAAGCCGAAGGCGCAAAAAAAAATGCGCTATGACGGAGCTGAAGACGTGGACGATGCACCTTGTGGATGTCAGAGGGTGCCGTCGGCGATGAGTCCACCGGTTTTGCCAAGACCGAAGGAAACCCATCGAGCACACATAGGTTTTGCCAGAACCATGTGGCCATGTAGGGTCCTCATTGTAGTGACGCCGTGTCGATGCAGTCGTGCCGTCGTGAATGACGCGGTCGATGTCATCGTTGTGACGCGGTCATTGCTGTCGTCGAGGTCGCGTCTTGCAGAAGTCTGTCAGAGGACGCTAGGTGTCCATTTATGGACAAGGCAGCAGCGGTGTGTTGACGAAGATGTTGGTGAAGACCACGTTGGTGAAGACCTTGGTGATGAAGTGTCGGCGATGGCGTCGCAGCAGCGTGTCGACGATAAAGTGTCGCTTGAAGGCGTCCCTCACGGCGACCAAGTGTCGATGCAGTGTCGCGCAGGAGAAGTCGATGAAGAATTGCATCTGTTTCTACACCGGCCTGACGTGTGGATAGTGCATGTGTGGTCGCTTCTCGTAGATGTGCTCGATGAAGTGGCTTGTAGCTTGGCGTAGTCTTACAGCTCGATGATCCGGCGGCTTGATGTAGAGGTGTCGGTGCAGAAGGTTGAATCGATGGAGGTCGCGCGTCCTTCGCGCGTGTGGTTGCTGCGGTCTTTCGAACCCTGGCTGCCCTGATGCTTGACGTGCTCGCGTAGTGGCCGGACTGCGTTGCTCCTGTCCGGCGTCCGTGCAGAACGCGCAGATGATGCGCTGGTCTCCTAATTTGCTGGCTCGTTCGGCCGGCCTGCGCTGCTCCTCGCGTCGCGCCACATGTTGACGTAGAGCGGACGTGGTGATGGAGGGTAGTCGAGGAAGGGAGTCCGAACGTGAACATAGCGTCTCGCTTGGAGTTGCTGGGTCCGGCGGGCCGATGGTTGATGCAGAGACCGTGCGTGCGGCCGTGATGCTTGCCGGCTGGATCGGATCAAATCGCCAGGATCCCGCGGGCACTTGCGGAAGCCGTCGACTGCACCGGAAAAGAATCCTCGCAGGGCTGCAGATCTCCTTGATGCCATCCATGCATACATGAATATTGATTCGTGGCTGGATCCATCTTGGCCAGTGGCGGAGCGTGACCAAAACACAAGGGGGGCCCAAATATATATAAGAAGGTACAATATGCATGAAAAAAGCAAAGTCATAGAACAGATATAAGAGATAGTTTTGGACCAGTAAATTTGTTCACACAAATACAACTTATGACAAATTAATTTTTGGAAATCTAAATGAATAAATTACCACCGCATCTCAATTCCCAGGGTGCACTTGGGGATTCAGGTCCAGGGAGTAGAGGCACGCCCGGCGTCGACTTGCGGATCCAGGGAGCATACCGCTTGTGATTTGTGAAGAAGGACTTTGTGGTTTTGAGGCTCAGGCAGTCCGGCAGCGGGGCGTCGACGTGCAGCTCCGGGAGCATAGCCCTTGTGATTTGTGAAGAAGGGCATTGAGGATTTAAGGTTCAGGCAGTCCGGCGGAAAATGCCGCCGTCATCACCGTGGGCGGTTGTTGATTGCAGACTTGCAGTGATTAGGGTGTGCGACAGAGACAGTAACGTACATGAGAGAACGATTGTTTTGATCTCGTGTGTGGTGAAAGCTGCAGCTGCGCTACGTTGTGAACAGCTGGGCCCAAGTGGTGTGTATTATACTAGTACTAATTACCATTTTGCAATTTTCAAAGGGGGGGTCGTGACCCCGTTTGATCTCCACGTAGCTCCGCCAGTGATCTTGTTGGCTACGCATAGATGCATGCGGAGACATGCAAGAGATAATCTATAGGAGTTCGAATCCCTCCCGTAAACGGAACCTGGGTTAGTTACTCTGCATGCGTGATCGACGGCTCTGGTGTTGGAGGAGAATCTGCCGCGTGAGCCTCGAGGCCCTGGACGGCTTGAAGTCGAGCGCGCATGCTCTGCACCGCCGCGCGGTGTCCCTTAGCGGGTGCACCGCCTAGCTCGCGCCTTGGAGCATCTAGGCGTGTTCGAGCCTGCCGTCAAGCCATCATCGTCAACGAATCTTGCATCAAATTTCTCCAGAATTTGAGGGTCGTCGAATTTGTTTGTAGCTAAAAGAAAAGATAATCTATTGGAATTTCGAAAATTGAAACTAATGTAATTAGAGAAGTGCTTCGGTACACCCCCTCACAAAACGTATAAAGGGTAGTATGGACTTTTTCACAAATTGTATTCACTTTCCTACATTGAAAATATATACGGTTTAGTTTCGTATAATACACGGCGAACAGCCCTCCCTCATGGGAAAATAGATGTCCTCTGCTGGATTCGAACCACAGCCCTCACGCACTACGTGTAATCGCACAAACCATCCGGGACAGCACATCAGATTTGCTTTCTTTGCTTGTTTTCCTCTTCTTGTGCGGGAGACATAATGCCAAGAAAAAAACACAGCACCTCCACTCTTCAGTTTATGTATATCTTTTTTTTTGCACGGTTTTCTTTAGGGTTTCTAATTTTCCTGTTTTGTTCATAAAATACTAATATTTGTATTTTTAAAAATTGTACATAAATTTCAAAACAAATGTTCATGCCTTTCAAACATGCTCAGAATGTCAAAATGCGAACAGCTTTTTAAAAAAAATAACAAAAATTTGGACACGAACATTTTTTGAAAAACAGTAAAAAAAATTGAAATTCCAGAAAAAGCAGAAAAATATGAACAAAATTTGAATTCGGAAAAAATTAAATATATGAGAAATAGAAACAATAAACATAATAAACAAAAAGTCTAAGAAGGCAAACAAATAAACACGAGAGAATATAAAAAGAAAAAGAAAAACACAGTTCACGACCTCCGAGAAGGTCCGAAAACAGGCAAAAAATGGATGGGAACCCGAGGTTCCCAAGACCGAGAAAACTTTTTTGCAAATTTCATAGTGAACTTTGTTTTGAATTTTTGTGAAAATATTCAAATCCATGAAAAATTGTAAAACAATTGATGAACTTTTCAAATCCGCATGCTCCCGGCCCAACACATGCCCGACGAGAGCAATGTCGTCGCCTAGTTGGACCAAGGCCTAAGCGTTTTATTTTCTTTTCTATTTTTTCATTTGATTTCATATTTTGTTAATTCATTTTTTCTCTTTTTTGAATACCAAAATACAAGTTGTAACTAAATTTTTAAACTAGTTATTTAAAAAATATATTTATTAAATGTAAAAAAGCATTTACTGTTTTCAATTTTATCCCTTTGTATTTATTAGTTGCGGTCATTTCAAGGATGTCCAATAAACACCATGTTCAACAGAGATTATTCGGTAAGGTCAGAACGGTTGATCTGAGAGCATGTTATTTTTCAACATCTTTGAAATGGCCCCAATTTCCCCACCAAAAAAGATGAAGAAATGGATCCCATTTTTTTCATGGCCTTTTACGAGCAATTCAAGGCACCATGCCGAAGTTGATTTGGTTTTCGACAAATTCTGCATTTTTTGGAGTTTCCTTTGTAAGAGAAGACGATAAAATGGTCGAACATGTTGCAACTTGCATACGGTGTCGAAAATTGTTTAACCTAGCATGGTTGCCTACCATGGTCACTCCCATCCGGGTGCATCCTCCATTGAACATGGTCTAGTTCTGAACATTTTTTAAATGACCTCAACTTTTGCAGGCAAAGGGCATGCCCGTGGTAAGGATCCATGCCAGGTTTGATTGATTTCCGACAAAATATGCAAGTTGCGACACGTCCGACCATTTATCTACCTTTTTTTAACCGAGAGAACCCTGGAAAAGTCAAATTTGTCGAAACCAAAACAACTTGGCATGGTGCGTTTAATCGGTAATATAAGATCATGGAAAGATTTGGGGTGAGTTAATGGATGCCGCAAAAACATGCTCTCAAATAGACCCTTCTCGCCTACCCGAACACCCTCTGTTGAACATAATCTATTTTTGAACATGCATGAAATCACCCCAACCTTTTCCAGTAGGAGGGCATGCCCATGGTAGGCACCCATGCCAGGTTTGAATGAATTCCCCACAATGTATGCATGTTGTGTCACGTCCGGCCATTTATCAGCTTGTTTTCATCGAGAAAACTCTAGAAAATGAAAGAATTGTAGAAAACTTAAATAGCTTGACATGGTGCCTTGATTTGATCATAGAAGGAGGTGGAAAATTTAGGCCTTTCGAAGGATGTTGAGAAACAACGCACCCTCAGGTAGAGCCTTCTAGCCAACCTGAGCACCCCTTCGTTAAACATGGTCTAGTTTTGGGCATTCTTAAAATGACCCCAACCTTTTTCAAGCAGGTGGGCATGACCATGGTAGTCATCCAGGTTTGTACGATTTCTGACACCGTATGCAAGTTGCGACACGGTCGCTCATTATCGAGCATCTTTTTACCGAGAAAACTATGAAAAATGCAATACTTGTCGAAAACCAAAACAACTTGGCATGGTGCCTTGAATTGGTCATACAAGGCATGAAAAAAATTGGGGCCATTTCAAGCATGTCGGAACACGACGTGCTCTTAGACGGAACCATCTCGCTTACTCGAACACCTCCGTTGATCATGGTCTAAGTTTCCTTTTTCCATCTTTCGTAGTGCGTCTAATATAACGCTAAAAAGAAAGAATCTGGTTTTCCTTTTCAACCGGACTGGTTTTTTATTCAGTGTTTACATGGGTTTCTATATATTTTGTTTTTCTTTTCTTTTATTGATTTTGAAAAAATTTCATCAATAATTCAAATTAAGTTCATTGATTTGTAAAAAAATAACAAAGTTTAAAAAATCCATTGATTTAGAAACAAACTTTATCAATTTATAAAAAAGACCAACAATTTTCAAAGAAAAATTGCCAACTTGCGAAATAGTTCACGAATTTGTGAAGAAAACTGATCAATTTTGGGGAAAAAAAGTTCACTGGTTTGAAAGAAAAATTCAATAATTTAAAATTTTGTCGTCATTTTCGATTAAAAAATCATGAATTATAAAAACTTCACGCATTTAAGAAACAAAAAAGAAAAGAAAAAAACAACCAGATAATGTTGCGCTTTTCAAGTGTTGTATTTCAATTATAACTAAACTTATTTAACGTTTGATGTCTGGTTGCTTAGCTGGTTAATGTGGCTGTGCTAATTGTTGAAGGACCTTGGTTCGAATCCTGCAGCAATCACCTTTTTTGCGGTTTCAAAAAAAAAAGAAAGGATGAATGTGCTGACTGGGCCGGCACAGCACGGCAGGGTGTGTTAATGTACAGCGTATAGGTGATTCTAAAAAAAAAGTTTATAAAAAATGCCTATCATGTCCTTACTTATGAAGAGGTATGGGCTAATCTGAGCCGTCCTTGTGTTTAGGGGGGGTGTACACCGAAGCAGAAGTGACGTATGGAACCAATCTGATCATTGATCGATCGGGTGTCATTGTAGGATCGGTAATATTTGTTGTGTTGTTGATCTGACCCTCGTATGTGGTATATATAGAGGTACAATGAAGGGAGAGAGACTTGGGAGTAGAGGACAAGTTAAACCTATCATATTTCGGTCTCTTATCTCTATCTTAAACATAAATATACTTCTAACAGATACTTTGAATATATGGAACCTATATGGCAGGATAAGGATGCCTGCCACACTTAGTGCAGATGTCCCACCTCAATTGTTGTAGATTAGTACGGCATGTTCGTATTGAAGAATTTGAGCTCGTAGTTCATTTACACCCAGTGATATTGGAGCTAGACAGATAGAGCCCTTGGAGCCAAATGGGCCACTTAGGTAGGCCTATGGATGGTGTCCAACCACTCTACAACCACTCACTCATTATTCCGACCGGCGGATCCAGGATTTTAACTTTGGGTTTTAAATTTTTTTTTCCACCCTAACAGAAGTGGCCACTAAAGCAAAGATGCAATCAGATTCACTCCATACATGAGCCACTTCTGCCTGGAACTATATCTCTCTAAATCCAAACAGAAGCTACACAGTGAGTTGGACATTTCTATTTCAGATTGAAAGGGGATTCACCTTAGGCTTACCCATGTCATCCGCAGCATCGGAAACTTGTTGTCTGGAAAATTGCCGGTGCCTCGCTTGCTGCCCTACTTGGCATGAGTGCCACAGAGCGCCGCCTCGTCAGACTCTGTTTGTGTTTTTTTAGACAATCATCCGGCTGGATTAGACTAGGTTTTTTAGACCTCTATTACTGTACCCTTTAATAGATATGGGGGAAGATTAGACTAGGTTGTACCGCGTGTGGGTGGTTTCTCTCGTGCATGGGCAATGGGCAGAAGTGGCTGGTTCCTGCTCCTGGTCTAGTGGGTTGTTCGCCGGCTGCTGATGTGCTAGGCATACTCGCCACAATAGGCCTGATGGAGTATACGTTTTTTTTCCAGATTTTTTTTGGTGTACATCTGTACATCCATACCAATGCTGATTCCGCCCCTCCTTATTCCGCACACTAGTAGCAGCAGCAAAAATAATAATAAAAGAAAGAGCGCCTAGAGGGAGGTTGCTTGTTGCTCACACCGAGCAAAGCCACAATGCCAACTAGATGTGTCTCCCACCACAAAGGAACAAGGATTCAGACCAGCCGCTAGCCTCTGAAAAGAGAGAATACTGTTTGAACAGTTCAAACAGACATAAAGATACCACAACAAACATTTGAAAGTTTCACCATTGGAATAAAATAATCAACAATGCCATTATCTTTCAGTTCTACACCAATATGGCACAATGACTAGATACTAAACGGCTTTGTCTCAGACACAAGTTTCCTCCACCACCCAACATAGTACAGTTGCACCAAATATAACAGTCGCAAGAACTCATGAATAACCATTTCCATCCAAACAGCTAGATACATCAAGAAACCGAAAGATATATATCTCCTTGTTCCTACAGCCTCGTCGATTGATCAGATGCGTCAACTCGGAGAAGTGGAGCCGAGTCGGCATGCCCATTCGCTATTGCTACTACTGGGATCTCTGCTGGTCGGGACTAATTACTCATGCAGCGGTGCTGGACAGTTTCTCGAAAACAGGCTTCCATGCAACTTTATAGATAATACCTAAACGGCCAAACCGATACAATATGATGAGGAAATCATCAAACAAGCTGGTCAAAAGGAAAACGGCACTAAACAGGTGCCACAATGCTACCAACCATTGCTGGATAGTCTTATAGAGTTATTGAAGGGTAATAACATGCATTCTCTTTCTGTACCAAGAGACTGTGGCATTAACATCTTGGCTGATGGTCATCTGGATGCACATGCACAAGTCTTCATTTGGCTTTATCAACTGTAGTTCCCTATGCAGTTCCCTATGCCTCCTATTTCAAACTGGTTATCCGGCCGGCATGATTTGTCACTCTCACCCTTCATGTCTTTGCCTCCCACACCAATGATAGTATTGTATAGACGAGTTGAGGTGCATGGTTCAACCTCTCAAGATGTACAAGCTTGAAGACATGTTTGGTTGCTCGCATCCCATGTAGGCTTTGGATGCAAAATTTGGCTACACGCTCCTCAAAGCAGCCCAATGCCTTTCTTTTGAGGAATAAATCGACTGTTTCCAACAAGTAAGGACCGACCGACTGTAGCAAGGGCAAGCGTTTCTCTCTCTCTCTCTCTCTCTCTCTCTCTCTCTCTCTCTCTCTCTCTCTCTCTCTCTCTCGTGGTGAGCAAAGGCGACGGGAAGATCTAGTCGAGGCTTTAGCATCACTTTGTCAATGGCAGTAAGCCCTTCCCTACCCGATTTTGGTTCGGTTAAGGTTCGATTAACGGTGAAATTTAGGGTATTTAGGGTTTGATTTATAACTTGATAGGGCTCAATTTTGGCCTTGGTTTGGGTGTCGGTTTAGGGTTAGATTTGGGGTAACATAAAATTCAATTTGGGGGAAGATCACTGTGACTTAGGGCTATATGTGGTACTGTATTGAGCAATGATCTTCATTATTGTGTTGTTATGTATTAGGGTGATCGTTCGTGATTATTGGTTCTCCGACCCCTTGCACATGACAGCATGCAGTTAAGATCTTCACCTTGGACATGCACATTGCTATCATCCGTCACATCACCATTGACATGCACATTGGCCCATGTGTAATATGCTAGAAATATGGTAATGTGTTCAGTCTATGTTCTTCATTGCAGTGCTCTGCCAGCAGGTTGGTCCTTGGAAAATGTTGCTTTGAGGATGTTCAAAATTGATTAATCGAAGCGGGCGACCCACCCGCTCCCGAGTCGCTCCCGCGGGCGACTCAGGGAGCCAACCCTAGCGCCGCCGCTCCCCAATCCCCCTCCCCGGCCACCCTCCCCTCGCCTCCGCCGGTCGCGTCGCCGGCCAAAGGCCGCGCGGCGTAGGCGGCAGAGGGGCGTCTTCTTCCCGCGTGCCGGAGGATTGCGTCGCGGGGCGCAGCCTTCTGCGTCATCGGCGGCGGTCGTAGCCCTTCCTCGGGCTCTGCTCCCCCCCCCCCCCCCCCCCCCCCCGGCGCGCTGGCGTCCCGGTGGTCCTGCTGCCCCCCTCCCCCTCCTGGCGGTGGCTCTTGGGGTTTCGGGGGCCGGGGCCTTGCTGGCGGCGGATCTGGGTGCCCCTGTCCAGATCCGGGTGGTGGCGGCGGCGGCAGTCGTGTGGGTGGCGGCGGCGACCTGGCTAAGGTGGTGGCGGGGCGGCCGGCGGTCTGGTTGCTCCGTGCAGTGTGGCGGGCGTCGGGCGTCCATGGCCGAGGGGTGGACTGCGTCTTTGGCGGCGTGTCGTAGCTGCTGCAAAGTGGCTCGAGGCTGCTCCTTGGGGTCTCGGCGTGGATGTGGGCTGTCGCGGCGTGGTGGTAGCTCATGGTGGTGGTCTGGATCGTTTCATGGTGACGGCTGGTCTCCTCCTGCGTCGGCCGTCGGTGAGCGGCCTTTTTCGACCTTCGATTCCTCCCCTTGTCGTCCGGGCTCTACCCTCATCATAGGGCTGGACCGCACTCAGTTGCGGCCCATTACTCGTCTCGCGCCCGTGGTCGCGAGATAGAGCTCGTGTCGCGCCCGACAGCAGGACCGAGCTCGTCTCGCGCCCGGCAGCAGGACCGACCTCGTCTCGTGCCCGGCAGCAGGACCAAGCTTGTCTTGCACCCGGTGCAGCAGGACGGGTGATGGAGGCCTTTTTTGGGCCGGCCCTTTGGGTCTCGGCGCCGGGGGCCGTCCAGGGGTGTGTAAAGGTGTAACCTTTCCACTCGTCTCTTTGGTTGGGGTAGCGACGGGTCTCGGGTGCGGTGGTGTCAAGGTCTTGGATGTCGGGGCGGCGGCCCTGGTGGTGGTAGCGCGGTGCTCATGGGCAGAGCCTGTGGCTTGGTGCTGCCTGGTGACCATGCCCGTGTGGGCGGCATGGTGGCAGGGGTGCGGCGTTCGATGGCGGTGAGTGTTTGCTGGGGTGAAAATCTGTTCTATCCTCGGACAGACCGGCGGCGGCATAGCGCGTTACCTTCTTGAAGGCGTCATCGCGGCTTTCATCGGTCATCGTGTCGCTCCAGGGGAAACTCTGACCCCCGGGTCAGGCGGTGGCGACGCGCTAGCGTCGTAACCTTCTTGGAGGAGCCGCCTTGGAGCTCACGGTTCGCCATATGCGCCTTCATCTCTTCGCGGTAGCGTGTTCACGGTGAAGGTCCCCGATTGCTCTTGTAGTGTTAGGGGTGGTGTTGCTGCGCTCAGCGCCTATGTATCCCGCCTTGGGTGTGTGCGTGTGTTGTCGTGGGGTGTGCTTGTACTTGGGTTGTGGTTAATCTGTGCTTTATATATACCGAAAAAGGCTTTCGCCCCGCTTTATATTATAAAGCAACCGCCCAAATCAAGGATCCCACAAGGTTCCAAACAAGTCCAAACACACACAGGGAGGTCCACAAGTACACGCACAAGTCACGAGGGTCATAGCTGAGGGCACAACATAACAAGCCCTAAATCCACACAACACGGCGCACAACACAAGTGCAAAGCGCAAAGCACCCGACGGCCTAGTCAGGCTCCGGCGGAGGGGGCAGAAGCGGGGGAGCCATGCGGAGCGCCATCGAGCGAAGATCGATGAGGAGGTTGGTGATGACGTCCCGGTCCTGGGGGTGGCTAAGCGGCCGCCAAAGCTGCAAGTAGCCACACATTTTGAAGATAGCGTCAGTCGCACGTCGAAGAGGGACCGTCTGAATGACAAGCTTGTTGCGAATGTTTCAAAGCTTCCAGGCAAGGATCCCAACGCACAACCATCTAATATGGCGGTAGCGAGGAGGGGAGGCATTTAGTTCCGCAAGTAAATCGGGGAAATTGGTATTGCACCACTGACCACCGACCGTCTCGCGGAAGCAGGCCCACAGGAACTGGGTAGTAGAGCACGAGAAGAAGATGTGGTTAGCTGATACGTCTCCGTCGTATCTATAATTTATGATTGTTCCATGCCAATATTATTCACTCTCATATACTTTTTGGCAACTTTTTATATTATTTTTGGGACTAACATATTGATCCAAAGGCTCAGTGCCGCCTCATCTGTTGCATGTTTTATGTTTCGCAGAATATCCATATCAAACGGAGTCCAAACGAGATAAAAAGGGCGGAGCTTATTTTTGGAAAATATGGAAAATTGCGGAAGAAAAATCCACGCGAGACGGTGCGCGAGGTGGTCACGAGGTAGGGGCGCTGACCCCGGCGCCGCCTCTACCCTCGTGAGCCCACCGTAAGGCGGTTGATGCTCTTCTTTTGCCGCAAGAAAGCTAATATTCAGAAAAAATCACGGCGAAGGTTTCAGGCAAATCGGAGTTACGGATCTCCATATATACGCGAAACGGTGAAACAGAGCCAGGGGAGAACGCAGAACAGAGAGATAGATCCAATCTCGAAGGGGCTCTCGCCTCCCAAGCCATGGGAGCCACTGACCAGAGGGGAACCCCTACTCCCCTCTAGGGAGGAGGACAAGGAACAAGAAGAAGAAGGGGCCTCTCTCCCCTTGCTTCCGGCGGAGCCGGAGCGCTGTCGGGGGCCATCATCATCACCGCGATCTTCACCAACACCACCGTCATCTTCACCAACATCTCCATCACCTTCCCTCCTCTATCTACAGCGGTCCACTCTCCCGCAACCCGCTGTACCCTCTACTTGAACATGGTGCTTTATGCTTCATATTATTATCCAATGATGTGTTGCCATCCTATGATGTCTAAGTAGATTTCCATTGTCCTATCGGTGATTGATGAATTGCTATGATTGGTTTGAGTTGCATATTTTATTATTGGTGCTGTCCTATTGTGCCCTCCGTGTCGGCATAGCGTGAGGGATTCCCGCTGTAGGGTTTGCAATATGTTTATGATTTGCTTATGGTGGGTGGCGTGAGTGACAGAGGCACAGACCCGAGTAAGTAGGTTGCTTGCGTATGGGATAAAAGGGGACTTGATACTTTAATGCTATGGTTGGGTTTTACCTTAATGAATATTTAGTAGTTGCGGATGCTTGCTAGAGTTCCAATCATAAGTGCATATGATCCAAGTAGAGAAAGTATGTTAGCTTATGCCTCTCCCTCAAATAGAATTGCAATAGTGATTACCGGTCTAGTAACATAGTCAGTTGCCTAGGGACAATTCCACAACTCCTACCACCACTTTTCCACACTCGCTATATTTACTTTAGTTGCTTCTTTATCTAAACAGCCCCTAGTTTATATTTATGTGCTCTTTATTATCTTGCAAACCTATCCCGTCTCACCTACAAAGTACTTCTCATTTCATACTTGTTCTAGGTATAGCGAACGTCAAGCGTGCGTAGAGTTGTATCGGTGGTCGATAGAACTTGAGGGAGTATTTGTTCTACCTTTAGCTCCTCGTTGGGTTCGACACTCTTACTTATCGAAAACTGTTGCGATCCCCTATACTTGTGGGTTATCATTAGCATCCTCTATCGTGCCACAGATGGGACAAATCCCATCGCCCGGGCCGTTATGCTTGAGGACTTCAACCCCAGAGGGAAGGCGTCCGCGGATCCATTGCCACAGGAAGATCCTGATCTTCAGAGGGAGAAGGATGTCCCATATTAGGCTAAACGGTTCCGGGGCCGTAGAGGTCGCGATGGCAGCATACAAGGACTTCGTGGAGAAGCGGCCAGACGGCTCAAGGTGCTAGGAAATGGCATCCTGGTCCTCCTCAACGTTCATCGGCATAAGGGCCACGTCTTGGAGGAGGGAGTCCCAAGCAGCCACCTCGAGGGCGCCGAAGGGGCGACGGAAAGCGAGACGCCCTAAGTCAATAAGGGCCGTCTTGACAGAGACCCGAGGGTCCGCCGCAATGGCAAATAGTTCTGGGAATTGTACAGCCAAGGGGGAGTCCCCAAGCCAACGGTCGAGCCAGAACAGGGTCGAGGCCCCGGATCCAACAGAGATGGATGTGCCGACACGGAGGACGGGCAGAAGCTGGATCACGGACTGCCAGAACTGGGATCCACCCGAATGCTGGCAAAAGGCCAGAGGTTGGCCCCTCAGGTATTTATTACGGATGATAGTCAGCCAGAGGCCTCCCTCCCCATTGGCGATACGCCACAGCCAGCGGGTCAGGAGAGCAATGTTCATCCGGCGAGATGACAGGATCCCAAGGCCACCCTGGTCCTTGGGTTTGCAAATGTCGGGCCAGTTGACCATATGATACTTCTGCTTGTCTCCCTCGCCCGCCTAGTAGAACCTCGACTGGTTTTTGGCGACCTCCTGATGGAGGGTCTCATGTAGGCTGTAAAAGCTAATGAGGAACCAGAGAAGGCTAGCCAGCGAGGAGTTGATTAGGATCACCCTGACCGCTTTCGACAGCCAACGACCCCGCCAAGGTTCAACCCGATGCTGCATCCGGGTCATCGTCGGTTGGAGGTCAGCCACGGTGAGTCTGGAATCACTAATGGGTATCCCCTGGTAGGTCGTGGGTAAGGAACCCAAGCGGCAGTTCAGCTGATCCGCAATGGACAACGCCTCCTCCGGAGAATAGCCAAGGACCATCACTTCACTTTTATCGGAGTTGATGGTAAGCCCCGACACCTGTTGAAAACAAAGGAGAAAGCGGGGCGAAAGCCTTTTTCGATAATGTTGCTTTGAGCAGCTGCTCAAAGGACAAGCTGGTCCTCGGCAATGTTGCTCTAGGCAGTTGCTTGAACGATGGTCCTTAGTAACGCACACGAAGGCAGCGCATCCAAAGATGCATCAGGGGAGGCCGACGAAGGTTGGCCACTAACATGACAAAGTGAACAAGAAAACTGAACTTTTGTGTTTATACTGTCAGAAAATTTAATGAAATAAAGTGCCATTTGATTTCCTGGGGTCAACGTATGGTTGCAAATCTCACATGTTGTGAAACTGGATGAAATGAACAATACATCATATTTCAGGTCAAGTAACCTGGGTAATAGGTTGAGTGTATATATGCAAGACTGCAATAACAAAATGATCAACATACTGCATCCTACTGTGACATGAAAAAAATGGGTATCTTGTTAACAAAGACTAGAACTGGTTCAAAGATAACATCAAGCCGATAAAATGCTGCCAGACCTCAGAAATAACCATTTCCTTCTGAACGACTGGATACATCAATGAACTGAAAGATACAGCCGAAGGGAAAGCCATCAAACTGCACGCATCAGTAGATATCATGGATGAATGGGGCATTGCACAAACTACAACTTGTGTATTATACCTCTCGTTTTTTAATACATGGGAGCAGCATACTTGAATCTGATACAAATTAAACATGAGTCAAAATTAATTCAATCCATGGAACCCTCCTCTGCTCCTACAGAAGATTGAGTTGCACAGCAGCAGAGTCTAGTACACTTGTTCTTTTGCTAGTGCATGCCATTGCTGGGATGATGGATACATCCCTGCCAATGACCCATCCCACGGTTCTGAATAGTCCTCCTAAGTACTCCCTCCGTAAACTAATATAAGAGCGTTTAGAATACTAAAATAGTGATTTAAATGCTCTTATATTAGTTTAAAGAAGGAGTAAATAATAATAGCGTATATCCTCTTGTTGTACCAAGACACTCCGGAATTAACGTCTTGGCAGATGATCCTCTGGATGCACACATGCCTCTTTTTGGCTTCTTTAACTCTAGTTCCCAATGCCACCTGTTTCGAATAGATTATCCTTAAGCTGCTCCTATGCCCCCTTGATTTGTCACTCTCACCCTCCATTGCCTTTGCCCCCGTCGTATTTTATTGACGAGTGTAGGTGCATGTTTCAACCTCTCAAGATGTACAAACGTGAGTGTTGTTTCACCAACCATCCAACATGCAAAAATGTAGCTGTAAGAGCATCTCTAACCCATCCTCTAAAATCAGTTAGAAGAGTAAAAATCCAGTTTTACTCCTCTAACCAGGACTTAGCCGAAAGCCTAAATCCTATAGCGGAGTAAATATTTTACTCCGCGCTTCCCAGAGCAGCTAAACTTAATCCTTCACTCGGCCACAGAGTAAAACACAGCACGCCTCTCTGCCTCCTTCCCCACCCAATCCCTCGCCGCCCCATCTCGCTGGCAACCCCCGCATCATTCCCGCGCCCTCACCCGCGCCGCCCAGCCGCAGCGCGGATCTGTTACCGCCGCCACTGTGACACTTTCTTGAGCGCCGCCCCATCTGCCTCCCGCAGCCGGCTCTCCGATTTCCCCGACCTCCCCGCGCCACCGCCGTCACACAGGCCGTACATCGGCGTGGGACAACGGGCATGGGGGTGTGGGTGGCCAAGATGACAGGCCGACACACCCACAAAAAGCTTTGGGGTCGGACCCTTCCACTCCGCCGAGCAGGCCGCCAAAGAATACGACATTTCGTCGGTCCAGCTGCACGGCACTGACGTCCACCAGAACTTAGATTTCAGTGAGATGCCACCGCTAGATGCCTTCGACCCGTAGGTGGTCTCCGCACGAGAGAGGAGGGAGGACCGACAGGCAAGGGGAAAGCTGGCGGCAGAGGCCTCCACCAAGCCGTACATGGCGGTGCTCCGCTGCCTTTACCCAAAGCAAGTGGAGGAGGAGCGCCGCCTATACTGACAACGACAATAACAGATGCCGCGGAGGTGGCAACAGAGGCGACAACGACGTCTCTAGGATGGAATTACAAAGAATCTTAAGCGGCGATATAGATAGCGACTAGATTTTAGTAAGTTTTAGTTTCAGTTAATTTAGTAGACTATGTTTTGGTTGATGACACTGTGAAATATTATGAATCTGTGTCGAATTTCGGTTAGTATGTTTGTTTGAATCGAATTTGTGATTATCTTATCCGAATTTGTGTTTTACTCTGTGATTATCTTATCCGAATTTGAGATCGGCTAGAAATGGACAAAATTTAAAGGAGTAAAATTACTCCACTAACGTTTACTCCGTGGTTTTCTCCATTGTTTTGGGGATCGGCTTGAGATGCTCTAAAAAGTTATAATAGCCTTGAAGAGCTAGTTGGCTTGCATGCAAACGTTGTGCATGGACTCTTTGAATATATATGTAACCTAGATGGCAGGAGCAGGACAAGGATGCATGTCGCACTTACTTCAGATGCTCCATCTCTCAGTTGTTGTAGATTAGTATGGCATGTTCATCTATGATCTATCCTCCCATTGAAGTGTTGAGTTTTGTTAGAGTTCATGGTCTTTGAAGAGACAGCTCACTGTTTCCAGGTCATCCACTGAAGCTGAATATCGTTCGGTTGCACACGCTGTTGCCGAAACTGTATGGCTGCGTCAACTACTCGGCGAGCTGCACCGGCCTCTTCACCAAGCTACCGTCGTCTATTGTGATAATATTTCTGCTGTGTACATGTTTTGTAATCCTGTACAACACCGTAGAATTAAACACATAGAGATAGACATTCACTTTGTTCGGGAGAAAGTAGCACTAGGCGACGTCCGCGTCCTGCATGTTCCCACAAGTGCTCAGTTCGCCGACATCTTCACCAAGGGACTACCAACAGCATCCTTCATCGACATCCGATCCAGTCTCAACGTCGTCGAGCCCGTCGTTGACACTGCGGGGGGTTGTTAGACAGGCAACTCTGTCCGACTGGCCTGCCCACGATCAGCACTAGTCCCACCTCCCACGTTCTCTTATTCAGTTGGGCTTCGTTCCCATATATGTATCCCTGATTGTACTCTGCAACGACTAAGGAAACAACCCAATCATTCTTTAAGTTTCGGTAGTTCCTTTACTCTCGGTGTTATGGGCTCGACAAATGGAGCCGTTGAGATAAAATGGCCAATCAGGTAGAGCCTTTGGGTGTTGTCAAGCCAGTTTTAACCACTATCTCGTTGTCTGTCCATTCTCATGTTTGAATGTTTGTTCGACCTGTGTGTTGTGGTTTGCTGTCATGTAATCATCCGAAGCTGTTGTCTTTGAGCTCAGAACTGGCTCAAGAACTTGCAATCCTTTTGCCTAATATACTCTATGTACTGTGTTTTGAATACGTAGTATACCTCATTTTATGGTTCCCAAATTTGCAAAAATGTGGGTGATGGCTGCACATCAATGACAATTTATGGCATTACATGGAGAAAACTTAATCACGCGCACTCTCATTCAGTTGAACTGCCTAGAGAGCTGGACAAGAGAGCAACAAAACTGAACTTTCTATGTGCTTATATAGCCTGAAACTCTGGAGAAACAAAAATGCTCTATTTATTTCCTGGGGTCGAAGTAATCTCCGCAGCAGATTAAGGAAGAAGCCACCACGACGACTTTGTGTCGGACACAAGTTTCCTCTTCCACCAATACATATTGCAGTTGCATTCAGAAGAACTGGGTAGCCAGTTAACAAAGACTGGATCAAAAGATAACCGTTGCAAGAAAGAAACTGAAAGATCTCTCTTTTCAGTACTGACATCCTACAGTCGGGTCGGATGCGTCAACTCAGAGCAGCAGAGCCGAGTGGACTTGTCAATGTTTTTGCTACCAACACTACGGGGATTTCTGTTGGTCGTGACTGATTACTGATTACTCATGCAGCGGTGCTGGATAGTAATCCTGAGTTAACGAAGGATAGTTACACGCATCCCCTTGTTGTACTAAAGAACCAAGGCATTAACATCTGGGCTGATGGCCATCTGGGTGTGCACGTACAGGCCATCATTTGGCTGCACCAACTGTACTTTCCGATGCCTCCTATTTCGAATGGATTATCCTTAGGCTGCCTTCGTTTGTCACTCTCACCCTCCATGCCTTTGCCTCCCCCACCAATGGTAGTTTTTTATAGACTAGTGGGGTGCATGGTTCAACCTCTCATTGATGTACAAGCTTGAGTGTTTCACAAACCACCTAACGTGCAAGATGTACGCTGTAAAATGTTCTCATAACCTTGAAGAGCTAGTTGGCTTGCGCCACAACATGGATTCTTCGACTATATATATGGAACTTTATAGATGGTAGGACAGGGATGCATGCCATACTTAGTTCAGATGCCCCATCTCTCAGTTATTGTTGTAGATTAGAACAGCATGTTCATCTTCCTCGCATTGAAGTGTTTGAGTTTTTGTTTTGAGAATAATTGAAGTGTTTGAGTGTCTGTAGTTCTTTACTCTGAGTGATATGGGATAGACAAATGGAGCCCTTGAAACAAAATGGCCACTCAGGTAGAGTCTTTACCCAAAAAGGTTTTCGCTCCGCTTTATATATAAAACAACTCAGGTAGAGTCTTTGGATGCTGTCAATCCAATTTTTACCCATTATTTCGTTAGGCCAGTATTTTCAGCTTTTATAGGAGTAAAAATGTGACATGTGGGATGTGGCATATCGCCTTCTACAAGCTTGCCGAGCCAATGCATCTTCAATGCTTCAGATTTTATAGACTAGGTCCCCTAAAAAAAAAAGATTTTATAGACTAGGCAATTGCCCGTGCATTGCAATGGGGACACAATAAATACATGAGAAAACATAATTCATCTTTGCATAGTTTTTTTTAGAGGAAGAGAGGGAGAGCTAGTGGATAAGACTGACAGGGACTATATATAAAGGGTCCCGCTTTCCCTTCTTTTTGGGCCAGGCCATATTCGAGGCATGGATGTAGCTCCCAACGCAAGTACTAGCACTTAGTCCTGCGCTGAAACTGTGTTGCACGTTGGTGATAATTTTGTGTGTGCTTGTGTCAATTAAAGTTTGGATTTTTTTTTATTTTGTGCTGGTATGACATTTCAAGGAAATGGTTAAACTTTTAGAGTTAGGCACACAAGTTCTCACATAACATTACTTACAAATATGTTTAATGCCTACGTATATATCTTCCAGTCGGGTCAAGTGAAAGTCTAAGTCTTAACAAACTCATCAGTTCAACTGGGCCTGTCAAAAGAATTTGTGTGCAAAATGTTAAAACCTCATAGGCACTTTGTAAAATTGTACATTGTCTAGTTTTTTCATATGCACGTGTCAATTCATACCGAAATTGTAAATTATGTTAACAAACATTTGTGGTGATGAAACAAATCACTTTGCAGTTACCTAAGGAGTTTACTGGCGTGTCGTATAAATCAACGTCAGTAATAATATACTAGCTTAACCTGCACGGCGGCACGCCGCGCCCGTCTGTATGTCGTGGATAGAATCATGACACAAAACATTAACTAAAATGTTGAAATCTTAGTAGATAAAACAATTCATTGTCCTGACTCCTCATATTGCAAGTTCGCCACGATATGGAATCATTCCAGTGCCACTAACCTACATTAAACATATAGTTTATCCGATGCCAAATCATACTATGGTTGTAGGATAACTTTTTTTCCTTGTCTAATAGTTGTGCTGATTGATATGTTTTGAGGATTACAGATATATGGGGTATGTTGAAGAAAACTACCGGTGAAAGAAATCTCAGTGAGGGGAAATATAGTTGTAGTTGTTACATTTGTAGTGTGAAGGCACTCGTATCAGCTGATAACATGTTCGATTTGATAGAAGATATAGTTGATTGGATCAATGTGTTATATTTGACGTGAACAAACAGAGAAAGTTGTGGAGAGAATAATACGTTCACTTGGGAAGATGGTTAGTTTGAAATGGAGGTGTAAATGGGGGGGGATGCTTTCTATGATGCAAAATATGCCTTATTGTGTTGAGCTCTGACGTGAAATGATAGAAAGACATGTAGATATACTATCACAAAGACGGATTGGAACTACTTTGAAATGATATCTTAACCTTTTTCATGGGTGTGTATTTGTGTATAAATAAATATAGTTTTAAGGACCATCTGGTCATCTAGTAGTGTTTATCGATGTGTATGGATGCTTTAGTTTTTTTGCTAATAATCATATATCGTTATGTTAGGCGTCTGTGGAAAGAGGAATGACAGTGCTATTTTGCTAAATACCAGCGACGCCACAGTGTACGTGAACGCCAGACAATGGCTAATAGCAGTGGTGCATGCCATTTTCCCGACGCCACTGGTATTTTCTGAAATTACCACCGACGTTTGATTTTGGTGCCATGCCGCTAACTACCTATTCCTATAAAGGTTTTCCTACTAATGACACACCCAATGCCACACACGCCACCGTCCGCTTGCGACCCAGCCAAGGACGGTGAAGATAACTGGACTTGGGAGTTAGCGAGATGGAAGCAAGTCGATGCGCCAATTGGGTTGTGCAAGAGAGACTAACCAAACTCTACTTAGAAGTTGACATGGACTTGTTGTACAAGTCAATCTACCTAACGTTGATTTACTTATTTGGATAACATAATACAGAACTCCGGTCTGCTTCTCCAACTCGAATTCCTAATGCATCCCATTCCCAATGGATTATCTATAGGTGGCTCCAACGCCACTTGTTTTGTCACTCTCACCCTTCCTGAGGCCACTTGTTTTGTCACTCTCTCCTACCAATCACTCACTCTCTTCTCCACCAATGGTGTCTTATAGACAAGAGCCATAGCTATAGATGCACGGCTCAACCACACCCAAGGGGTACAAACATAAGTATTCCACAGTTCACTCGACATGGAAGATGTCCATACATTATGTAAAGTTCCTTGTAAGGATAACACGAAATGGACTAACGGCTCAAGCTAGGTAGTCTTCCTCGGCTACTGAAGCAATGACAACACACACACACACACACACACACACACACACACACACACACACACACACACACACACACACACACACACACACACACACACACACACACACACACACACACACACACACACACACACACACACCCACACACACACACACACACACACACACACACACACACACACACACACACACACACACACACACATCCTCTTGTTGTACCAAGATAGCAAAATGTGTTGACCGATGATTGTCTGGAATGTTTAGGTCTATTTCGTTAGGTAAAATCTCTTAACGTTTAGTTCTCTGTCCAAGTGTCCATTCAGAAGGAAACGGGTAGCTAGTATATTTTTAGGGTACATTAAAAGGTAACAGCATGCGTGCAAAAATGCCACAAGATCACGCAACCGTTCCCCTGCAACTTTAAACAACAAAGATACAGCAAGAAACGAAAGGTACAGCCAAACATCCGCCCAATTCTGGATAAGCAAGAAACGTGAAGAATACAGTCTCAGCTGAGTAAAGACTAAAGAATCAGAAATCAGGATCCTTTTTTTTTTTGAGGGAAAAGCCTTGTGGCATTTTATTCAATTTGGGGAAGTGTTACATCAAAGATTACATGAGGTAATAAGAAAGAAGGCATCTCATCTAACCACTCTTCACATATTTTTGAATCATAGCATCGCCTAGCTAGGAAGTGTGCAACTCTGTTTGCTTCTCTCGGACAATGAGCAAAAGAAATATTCGGGATGCCACGGGAGAGATGAAAACAATCAGCAAGGGTAGCTGAGTAGGGGCTCCAAATTTCTGTCTGTCCATTACATGCATGTACCAGTTCTTCACAGTCTGATTCTACTTCAATATTCCTGCACCCCACTGCATAAACCAACCGTAGCCCCAAGCGAAGAGCATTGCTTCAGCTGATTGTGCACTAAGAGTGTTATCTATAAGCTCTGAGACCCCGGCAATCGCTTCTCCACGGCAATTACGAAGAACAGCAGCTGCAGCCCCACTCCCGTCCTCGAAGAAGGACGCATCCACATTCAGTTTGTACGACCCAGGAGCTGGACGTTGCCATCGAGCTTCAGAGGTTACCACAGCTGGACGTGTCGCGTGATTTGAGGTTATAGCTTGGATAGCAAACGAGGAACTTGGTGCAGGCTTGACATTCACCCCCTTTACAGCTTCACGGCGTTCCCACCAGATGTACCATGCGCCAACGGCAATCGTTTCTTGGAGCCCCAGTTGTCCCAAGACAGGAGATTTTTTCACCGGATTTCTGAGTAACTCCTCCATTACCACCGAGCCCGAGCGATCAGTGCGAATAGCTGCATCTATAATCTCATCCAAACCCAAGGACTTCCAAACCTGACGTGCACGATCACAAGTGAAAGCCAAACGACGAATATCCTCTGGTCCTTGGTGACATATAGGACATGAAGGTGAGACTTTGATATGTCTACTTCGCAATACTCCCACCCCAGGTATGATTCCATGTAGTGCTCGCCAGACAAAAATCTTTACTTGGAACTTGTAGTTTCCAAAGAGTCTCCCAAACAGGGTTGTTTGCTGATGTCTCGGCTGGGTCCTTTCTCATTCTTGAGCCGAATTGGTGCTCCCACTCGACATAGTATGCTGATCGAACCGAGAAACAAAATTTTTTGTGACATTCCACGCCACAAAATCATACAGTAAATGGGTAGATAATGGGATCTTCAAAATCCGTTGAGCATCAACACCAAAGAATATAGATCGAACCAAGGTTTCATCCCACCATCCTGTTCCTGGATCAATAAGTTCATCAACAGTGGTCAACAAGATATTACCCCTTGGCGTGATAACCTTCCTTGTAGGACTTTGTGGGATCCAGTGATCCGTCCAAATATTTATTTTGGCACCCGTCCCCACTCGCCAGATATGCCCTCTCTTGAAGGTTTGAAGACCTGCCACAATGCTCTGCCATGTAAAGATGAGCCCTTCTTTGGGCCTGCCATAAGCAAATTTCCATCTGGATAATACTTTGCTCTAAGAACCTGTGCACACAAAGTATCGGGTGCGTTAGTAGCCGCCAACTTTGCTTAGCAAGCATAGCAAGATTGAAAGCATGTAAATCTCTAAATCCCATGCCTCCTTTATATTTTGGGAGACACATCCTCCACCATGCAAACCAGTGCATCCTCTTGTGCTCTTCTTTATCTCCCCATCAAAAAGCAGACATTGCATCAGTAATCTCTTTGCACACTTGCTTTGCGATTTTGAACACAGCCATTGCAAAAACTGGAATGGATTGTATAATTGCTTTGAGTAGGATCTCCTTCCCCCCCATAGATAAAATTTTATCTTTCCATCCTTTTAGCCTGTCAATAATTCTTTCAACCAAATACTCAAAACTATCACTCTTATTTAGTCCTACCATGGAGGGTAGTCCCAAATATCTATCTGAGATGGCTTGGTCATAATATTTAGCTCTGTACATATTTGTGCTCTCACATCCACTTCCACATTAGGGCTAAAGAAAATACTACTCTTCCTGCACTCACCAATTGGCCTGAGCTTGCACAATATTCATCAAACACATGTCTCAATGAGGTTGCATTAACCAAGTCTGCTCTCATAAGGATAAGGGAATCATCGACCAAATAATAAATGAGAAACTGATGGTGCATTTACGCACACCGAACACCTTCAATGCCACGAACCTCCTCCTTTTGAGCCAAAGCACTAGACAAACCTTCTACACAAATCAGAAACAAATAGGGTGACAAGGGATCCCCTTGCCTGAGCCCTCTGCTAGGGGTAAAGACTTCGGTCTCTTGAATATTGAATCTTACTTTATATTTTACTGATTAACACATGCCATTAATAGCTCCACATGTGAAATCAGGATCCTTTGTTGTACTAGCAGCCAAACATGCGCCCAATTCTGGGGTGAAGTATCATGTGAACACTACCGGACTCGCGGTCTATGCCTACGGCCACGGGCCGTCGGCATAGGCCCCTAAGCCGTCGGCATAGATCTATGCCTACGGCTGCCGTCGGCATAGACCCGTCGGCGTAGATGTCGTCAGCGTAGTCTTGTCAGACCGTCGGCATAGTAAAGCCGTCGGCATAGGGGCCTATGCCGACGGCCTAGCGTCAGCCGTCGGCATAGTATAGCCGTCGGCAGTGTTTTTCGTCTGACGGCAACGGACGGCGCCGTCAAAAGCGCGGACAAATCATGCAATGCCACGTGGCAGATATATGCCGACGGCCTTACCGTCGGCATACCTGCCTGCGTGGCAACCGATGGTACTCGGTGGCGGGGCTATGCCTACGGCAAAGCCGTGAGGCATAGATGAATCTATGCCGGCGACTTTGCCGTAGGCATAGCTCCGCCACGTGTCGCCTCCCCGGTTACTCACGGCAAGAGGTATTCATACGGCTTTGCCGTCGGCATAGATTTCCATCTATGCCTACGGCAAAGCCGTCGGCATAGATATGCCACGTGGCGAGCCCTGGTGACTCCTGAGCTTATATATGTCGACGGCTTTGCCGTAGGCATAGTTTTTTTTATTTTCCCTGTTTTCTCTTTTCCAATTCATTTGACAGCATTTCAAAATAGAACAATATGAAATTATGCAGAAATATGCCAGTTCATCATCTAAACATACTCAAGTTCACCATCATCATCTAAACATACTCAAGTTCATCACATCATCTAAAGATCATCACCGACTCAAGTTCATGAACATAAAAGTAGTGCAAGACATGAAACATCATAAAAGTAGGAATATGAAAGGCATGGCACGACGACCACATGCACGGAATCATCAAGCAAGACCACCTCCGCCAAAACCACCACCTCCGCCAAAAGCACCACCACCTCCGCCAAAACCGCCACCACCTCCGCCAAAACCGCCACCACCTCCGCCAAAACCGCCATCGCGACCACCACCACTGCCAGGATCGGAGTGATCGGGGTCGACGGAGCAGGAGTCGAGCCACCGGTCCCCTACATGTTTCAGAAAATATTCTAACGGTAAATATGATATGATAGTGTTGAATGAACGAGAACTAGTTTGTCAGTAGTTAGGCAAATGTACTAACCGGACCATCACTGCCTAGTGCCACCCATTCATCGAACGTGGGCATGTGTGGGGGTTCTCCCGCAGGTGGTGGTGGGGGTCCCATTTGTGGTGGACCCGTGCCGTTACTCCAAGACGCCAACATAGCCTGAATGTTAGTTAAACAAGCAAACTAGAAGATCAGAAGGAATGAAAGTGCAAAAATTTAGCTTGGTTTTAAGAGGCGAGAACTAACCGTCATCATCGGCGGTTGTAATCATCGTTGCCTTCACTCGTTTCAAGTACTCCCGCACCTCGAGATTCCGATGCTCGACAAACTCCTTATATGCCTACATAATTTAGGTTGTTTCTAAGTGAGCAATGCTGAAAATAAACTGAGAATGCTAGAGAGAAAAAGATAAAGGGGAAGTACTTACAGCATGCTGGCGGGCTAAGGGAGTCTGTGAACGCCCCATACTCTCTAACTGGCTCGGGTTGGTAGCCCGAAGTTGTGTGTACGAGATCGAAGGAGTGATCAAGCCGTCGAAACACGGATACCAGCCATTCTTCTTCCCCTGGATGGCCACCACCGCCGTGTCATCGATCACGAGGCTGGGCGACCTCGGCAATGAGGAACATCCGGATGCAACTCCCGATAGTGATGAATGTAAGACCCAGGTGCTCCTCGGTCTTGCCGTAATCTTGGCTCTCGCCCTCCTTGCGACTACTCCGCTCGCGGGCCAGCTTCCACGACTCCATGTCTGAGAGCGGCCTCTTCAACTTGTCCTCCTACAACGTCAAATAGAAGTTAGCCATACATAAGAACATGACGGTAAATAAGAACAAAAATGCATCATGCACATAGATATACCTTCATTGCCTTGAAGCTCTAGTGGTTCCTGTTTCCTTGGCCGTGTGTCCCGTCGGCTCCACGGTTAGCCCGGCCCTTGATGCTCTTGGCAGCAAACTCTGCATCGGCGCCGAGCCACCTATCCACCAAACTTCGCCCATCCGTCATGCCTTCCATAGCACCAACGAGGAACAACCTATGCAAATTTTGGAAGCATGACATGTGAGCACGAAACATAGAGTTGACTGCTTGAAACAATGAAAAGTTAGTAATAGTTACCATCATGAACTGCTCCTGTTCAAGGTAAGTCGTAGCTTCAAGGCTTGACTTTTGGTCATCTTTTGGTGCAGTAGTAGTGGTAGTACTTTGAGACAACAACCCAGTAGCACCTCGTCTTCAAGAATCGACGAGCTTTCTTCTTTGCGGCCATAAGCAAGACCACGTCGGCTCTGGCCTTGTGCTCGTCAAGAACTCTATAGAGTTGCTGCATAAACCGAAGCAAACAAGACATGAGTTGAGTGATCCAATGATAAACTATGAACGAAACTGAAGACAAGTGATTGAAGAGAACTTACCCAAAATTTGGTGATCACGGCCTTAGCGGCCGTCCGTACTCAGCGTTCTTGCAAGCCTCGTAGTGGGACCAGCTCGTGGCCAAAACCCGCAATTGCGGGTCCCTGCTTGGCCTTGAGCGAATAGGCCAGGCCAAAAGTGCTTCAACAGACGGTGATAAGGCCGTTCGGTTTACGGCCCTTTCCGCGAAGGATCGATTTACGCAAAATAATCAAATGATTGCCATGTGTACAATAAGAAAATGTTGTCATGTGTTGAAAGTATGATTGAGAGGCACTTACTCTGTCCCCACAGGTTCAATGAGCCACTTGTGCTCCTCGATAGAAGGTGGTGTAGCTGGGCCGGCGGTGGAGGTGAGGGAGGGCGGGCGGAGCTGGGCCGGGCCGGGAGGGCCGGGACACAGCAGGGCGCGGGCCGGTCGGACCAGCTAGCGGGGCCGGCCAGGCTAGGGCATGGGCCGGCCGGGCGGCCCACGCACGGCGACCGGGTCGAGGAGGGAGGGCGGGGCGGCCGAGCGAGGGCGGCGCGGCTGGAGCGAGAAGGGGCGGGGGGACGAGAGGTGGGGTGGGATGGGCGGCGGCGACGCTGGTGGGGCGGTGGGCAGGCGAGAGAGTGGGCGGGCGGGGGAGAACGCAAGGCTGGTGTGGAGGAGGGCGGCGACGAGAGGCGCGGGTGAGTGGTGGAGGTGGACCGGCGAGTGAGTGGTGGAGGTGGACCGGCTGAGGATAAGGGCGAGCTATGCCGACGGCTAAGCCGTCGGCATAGGTACCGATGCCACGTGGCACCTATGCCGACGGCTTAGCCGTAGGCATAGTTATATTTTTTATTTTTTTAATGATTTTAATAGCTTATATTTTTTCTTCTTTCTGTTTTTTTATTTCATATAAATTTTTGATGTTTTTATAGTCATCAGTTATATTTCTATACACAGAGGGAAGGTGAAGGCGCCACGTGGCATTTTTTTTGCAACAACTTTTATACATGTTTAACATTTTTAAAAAAATATTATTAACTGTCTTCAAATATATTTGCACCACGTTGTGTAAAAAAACTCATGATTTTATCGCGCTCCAAGTATTTAATAATATTCACGCCGCATCGTTACCGCAGAACGTCTACTACCGTGTCATTGTCGTCCGTGAGGGGGGCCACACCCGGAGGCGTGCCGCCTCTTCGGACATGCCACCACACCACCCGCATGTACGAGGCCCGGTGCGACGCTCGGCGGCATTACTACCCCGGGGTCCCGTCCGCCCTAACCATGTAGCGTTTGACCACGGGATCTAGCCCTTTGACTTTGCACGGACGGGACTTGACGGTGGACCTCTCCACCCGGTTGTGTTAGGGTCAGTCCATAGGAACACTTTGGAGCAACATCTGGGCGGACCCAGAAGATCCCTCCGTATAGACCCGGCGCGTCCGTTTCCCCTCCAGTGCGGTGGCGGCGCCGTCCGTGGGGGGGCACACCGAGACGCAGCGTGCTGGGCGTTTGCAACCGCCTCAACACTTCCGGACTTGTGAGAGGCCGCCTACGCAAGATTTGACGGTATGCTGGCCCCGGAGCCGCCCGAGGTCGTGAAGCGTCACGAAGAGCAATCAGCGTAGAGGGAAGTGTTCAGATACTTCTCCATCACAAAAATTATGAAAAATTACCATCAGTCCTATAGCACATGTGCCCACGTTGTCTAAAAACTCATGATTTTATCGCGCTCCAAGTATTTAATAATATTCACGCTGCATCGTTATCATGAGCGTCTACTACCGTGTCATTGCCGTCCGTGAGGGCCACACCCGGAGACGCGCCCGCCTCTTCGGACATGCCACCACACCACCCGCATGTATGAGGGCCCGGTGCGGCCTCCGGTGGCATTACTACCCCCAGGGCCCCCTGGCCCCGCCTAACCTCAGAAGGCGTTTGACGCGGGATCTAGCCCTTTGACTTTGCACGGACGGGATTTGACGGTGGACCTCTCCACCCGGTTGTGTTAGGTCAGCCCATAGGAACACTTTGGAGCAACATCCGGGCCAGGCCCACAAAGAAGATCCCCTCCGTGTAGACCCGGGACGTCTGCTTTTCCCCCTCCAGGTGCGGGCGGGCGCCCGTCTGTGAGGGGGCACACCGGAGACGCGTCTTGGGCGTTGCAACCGCCTCAATACTTCGAGACTTGTGAGAGGCCGCCACGCAAGATTTGACGGTATGCTGGCCGGAGGCCGCCACGGTCGTGAGACGTCGCGATGAGCAATCCGCGTAGAGGGAAGTTTTCAGATAATTCTCCATCTCAAAATAATTACGAAAAATTACCATCGGTCCTAGAGCACATGTGCCCACGTTGTGTAGAAAACTCATGATTTTATCGCGCTCCAAGTATTTAATAATATTCACGCCGCGCCGTTACATGAGCGTCTACTACCGTGTCATTGCCGTCCCGTGAGGGCCACACCCGAGACGCGGGTCGCCTCTTCGGACATGCCACCACACCACCCCGCATGGATGAGGGGCCGGTGCGGCCTCGGTGGCATTGCTAACCCCAGGGCCCCTGTCCCGCCTAACCCTGTAGCGTTTGACCACGGGATCTAGCCCTTTGACTTTGCACGGACGGGATTTGACCAGTGGACCTCTCCACCCGGTTGTGTTAGGTCAGCCCATAGGAACACTTTGGAGCAACATCCGGGCCAGGCCCACAGCAAGATCCCCTCCGTGTAGACCCGACGCGTCCGTTTTCCCCCTCCAGGTGCCGGCGGCGGCGCCGTCCGTGAGGGGGGGGGGGCACACCCCGGAGACGCGTGCTGGGCGTTTGCAACCGCCTCAACACTTCCAAACTTGTGAGAGGCCGCCTACGCAAGATTTGACTGTATGCTAGCCCCCGGAGGCTGTCGGCCACAGTCGTAGACGGGCGAAGAGCAATCAGCGTAGAGGGAAGTGTTCAGATACTTCTCCATCACAAAAAATTATGAAAAAGCACCATCAGTCCTATAGCACATGTGCCCACGTTGTGTAGAAAAGTCATGATTTTATCGCGCTCCAAGTATTTAATAATATTCACGCCGCATCGTTACCGCAGAACGTCTACTACCGTGTCATTGCCGTCCGTGAGGGGGGCCACACCCGGGGAGACGCGTGCCGCCTCTTCGGACATGCCACCACACCACCACGCATGTACGAGGGCCCGGTGCGGCCTCCGGTGGCATTACTACCCAGTGGCCCCGTCGCCTAACCTGTAGTGTTTGACCACGGGATCTAGCCCTTTGACTTTGCACGGACGGGATTTGACCGGTGGACCTCTCCACCCGGTTGTGTTAGGTCAGCCCATAGGAACACTTTGGAGCAACATCCGGGCGGGCCCACAAAGAAGATCCCTCCGTGTAGACCCGGAGCGTCCGTTTTCCCCCTCCAGTGCGGGCGATGGCGCCGTCCGTGAGGCGAACCCGAGACGGCGTGCCGCATCTTCAGACATGCCACCACACCACCACCTGCATGTATGAGGGGCGGTGCGACGCTCGATGGCATTGCTACCCCCCATCCCCCAGGGCCCCCGTCCCGCCTAACCCTGGAGCGGTTGACCACGAGATCTAACCCTTTGACTTTCCACGGACGAGCTTTGAACAGTGGACCTCTCCACCCAGTTGTGTCAGGTCAGCTCAGAGGGACACCTGGGAGCAATATCCGGGCCTAACCGACAGCTACATCCCCTCCGTGTAGACCCGATGCGTCCGTTTTCCCCCTCCAGGTGCCGCCTCTTTGGACATGGCACAACACCACCCCGCATGTATGAGGGCGATGCACGCCTTTCGGTGGCATTGCTACCCCAGTGGCCCCGTCCGCCCTAACCCCGGAGCGGTTGACCACGAGATCTAGCCCTTTGACTTCCCACGGACGGGCTTTGACCAGTGGACCTCTCCACCCGGTTGTGTCAGGTCGGCCTAGAGGGACACCGGGGAGCAACATCCGGGCCAAACCCATAGCTAAATCCACTCCATGTAGACCCGACGCGTCCGTTCCCCCCTCCGGTGCGTGGCGCCTTGCGTCCGTGTGTGACGGGCCACACCGGAGATGCGTGCCGCCTTTTCGGACATGCCATAACACCATCCGGTTGTGGTAGGTCATCCGATATATATAAACACTTGGAGCAAAGTCCCTTCGTATAGACCCCCGCTTTGTTCCCCATTCTAGTTGCTTTGGCGGCGGCACCGCTTCGTGAGGGGTCCTGGCAACGCTCTGTCTGAGAACCGAAAAATAATGTATGTATGCTTATTAACACATACTGTATGTAAGTTAGTTAAATAAAAATAATAAAGAAAACAGTGAAGAAAAAAAGAAAAAAAAACTATTTGTATGCTTATTAACACATACTATATGCTTATTAACATACTATATGCTTATTAACACATACTATATGTATGCTTATTAACACAATCTATATGTATGCTTATTAACACATACTGTATGCTTAATAATAATAATAATAATAATATATGGAAAAAAAGAAAAAAAACTATGCCGACGGCAACCGTCACGGCTGTCGGCATAGATTTAACGTCGTTAGCCAGCCGTGATGGCAGTTGTCAGCGGGCCCGCATCTATGCCGACGGCCGATATATGCCGACGACAGCTATAGGCGTAGTCTCGGATAAGCCAACGGCCTGTGTATGCCGAGGCTGCTGTCGGCGTAGACGCGGATAGCCCGACGGCCACTATACACCGACGGCCAGGAGCTAGCTGTCGGCATAGCTCGGACTAGGCCGACGGTAGCCGTCGGCATATATTTGGCTGTCGGCGTAGAGCCCTGTTCCGGTAGTGGAAAACTGAAAACTATCCTCGTGCGCCACTAGATCAAGAACGTACGGTGCGGACCAAAGGTGGAATCTAACAGCCACTTAACCCCCGGTTTTGCAGCTAACCTCCTGCTAACAGGAGTTATCCAATCCCGCGAGGGCGTCCTCGTTATCCTTAGTCTTACAATCTTACATTACCTATTATTCACTGCATAAATATAGGATTTTAGAAGGTACACATTGAAAGAACTTTTTCCCATCGTAGTGATAATACCTATTGATCAAACAAACAAATGACACAGTCGGTTCCTACAATCGATCATTGCCACAAACAAGTCATGTCGTCCCAGTGCCACTTGTTTCGTCACTCTCTCGCTTTCTTCCCACGAATCACTCCCTTTCTTCTCCACCAACTTTGTTTTATAGACAAGATTCACAACTATTGATGCGCGGTTCAACCACTCAATAGGCACAAACTTAAGTGTTCCATAGACCACCCGGCGTGGAAGATGTTCATACATTATGTAAGGTTCCTTGTAAAGATGTCAAAAATGAACTGATGACTCAAAGCTAGGTAGTCTTCCTCAGCTACCAAAGGAATACTCTGTGTAACAGAAGACGGAACTTGGGCTTCTTCTCCAACTCGGATTCCTAATGCATCTCACTCGCAAATGGATTATGTATAAGCGGCTCCAGTATCACTTGATTTGTCACTCTCACCCTTCGTGATGCCCTTACTTTCTTTCCTACAAATCACTCCCTCTCGTCTCCATCGTTGGAGTTTTATAGAGAAGAGCCATAGCTATAGGTGCACGGTTCAACCACTCAATAGGTACAAACTTAGGTGTTCCACATATCACCCAAAGTGGAAGATGTTCCTACGTTATATGAAGTTCCTTGTAAATTTGAAGAGTGAGCCTTCCTTTGGAACAACGGAATGTTATAGGGAGTTCATGGGAATGGAATCCTATAGAAAATTTTGCCTATGTTCTTTTTAGACCGTAGGGTTGGCTTTGAAATTCTCTGGCAATCCTTCCTTCATATTTTTGGTGATTCTAAACTCAAACCTGATGTTTTCACTTCCTTTTCAGAATCAAATGTAACCTCTCTCTCTCTCTCTCTCTCTCTCTCTCTCTCTCTCTCTCTCCCTCCCTCCCTCCCTCCCTCCCTCCCTCCCTCCCTCCCTCTCTCTCTCTCATGTAAAATTCATGTGGAGAATCCAAACAACTATGTTGTAGAATTCATGAATTTTAGATTCGTGTAGGAATCTAAAAGACATGACTTGCAGTTCCTGCAGTTTTCATATTCCTGTGTTTTTCTATCATACATTCCAAAGAACCCTTTGAAGATGTCACAGAATGAACAAATAACTCAAGTTAGGTACCCTTCCTCGGTTACTGAAGGAATAATAACACACACGCATCCTCTTGATGTACCAAGACAATAGGACGTATTAGCTGGTGATCGTCTGGAATGTCTAGGTTTATTTCGTTAGTTAACATCTCTGAATGTTTAGTTGTCTCTTGTCTGTCCAAGTGCCCATTCTGAAGTTTAAATGTTTGTTCGACCTCTGTGTTGTAGTTTCCAGCGATGTAACCTTCGGAAGTTGTTGTGTTTGGGCTGACAACTGGCTCAAGAACTTGCAATCCTTTTGCTTAATATACTCTATTTTCTCTATTTCTAATATGTAGCACTTCATCTGTGGTCCTGTTTACCCCTGACTATTAAAGATATCACAAATTTGATAAGATTCTTGGTGATGGGTGCACATCATTTACCAGTTTGCTCCTTTTATTTTGATCTTGCATGTAATTTTACAATGTGTTTATCACATTAAGAAAAGTGAATCACATGTATATTCTCTCACCCAGTTAAACTACTTGTGTTTAACTGAACACTTTGTATTTGTGCGGTCGAGAATTTTGGAGAATGACGGGATAGATGGTTGCATCTTGTGTGTAGGTTAATGGAGATTAGTCTTTCTGATGCGCCGGATACCTTACACTGGAAGATGTCCGTGTCAGGAATTTTCTCGGTTAAGTCCATGTATACAGACATGATAAACACCCGGCCTATCCCGAGGTCGATTCACATTTGAAAAATCAAGGTATTTGTGTGGTTTGTGCATGAGGAGTAATTTTAACAAAGGATAACTTGGCAAAACGTAGTTGGGAGGGTAGTAAACGATGTAATTTTTGTGATCAGGACGAAACAATACAAAACATCTTTTTATCCAATACCCACTTGCTAAGTTATTGTGGCGAACTATTCATGCGTCCTTTAACGTATCTCTGTCTGTCACGTTATCGCATCTATTTCAGACTTGGTTGAATGGGATAGAGCCTAAGACTGCGGCACATATTCGAGTTAGAGTGTATGCATTACTATATGTCATATGGAATTATCGGAATGATATTACCTTTAAAAGACAAACCGCCACGAATTTTTTGCAGGTTATCTTCAAGGTGTATGCTTGGATCCGTACGTGGTCGTTACTCAGCAATACGAACTACAAGGAGCTTATGGATATTGGGTGCAACCATTGAGAGATGGTCACACGGGATACTTAATTACAACTAGTTAGGATGGCGGTCCAACAATAAGATAAGTGTCTAGTCATCTTACCCTATTTCTACCGGCTGTGACAACTTTTTTATGAGTCTCGTTGCTTTATTTGAGACTTTGTTTTGAACCTGGACCTTTCAATTATATGGTTGTGTGCATCAAAAGATGCAAAGGCTGGAGGTTTTCCTCCTTTCCAGAAAAAATAGAGAAATGAAATGCTTTTTTAAGTTCCTGGGCTCAATGCAATCATCTGTGCTGGAACTGGCATCTCGTAACAAAACTGTGTTAACTGAATCAGGGGATAGGTTATAAATACCAGCTTGTTGGCGGTTCGCACTTTGAACCTTGCTCAAGTTTGGCCGCGTAGGGTGGCCCCGAGGATAGTGTGGTGTGTTGTTGTCGAATCTATGTGACCGATCGGAGGCGAGGGCAGGGTCATCAACTGAGTTTGGGAGTCAGCAAGATGAAAGCAAGCAGTTGCACCACTCGGGGTGGGCGGGGGAGACTGGCAAACCTCAGCTGAGCATCCCACGTGAACCTGTTGCACAGGTCAACCTATCTAAGATGATTTACTTGTTTATATAACAGAAGACACATATTGAGGCTTCTCGTTCAACTCGAATTCCTAATGCATCCCACTCCCAATGGATTATCTATAGGTGGCTACAATACCACTTGTTTTGTCACTCTCACCCTTTGTGATGCCACTTGTTTGGTTGCTCTCTCACATTCTTCCCCACCAACCACTCCCTCTCTTCTCCACCATCTGTGTTTTATAGACAAGATCCATAGCTATAGGTACATGGCTCAACCACTCAAGAAGTACAAACTTTAAGTGTTTCACAGACTTGAATTTCATTTTGGCATGTTCGGATTGTTGAACTATGCTTTATTTTGCTTTGTCGCATTGCATGAACTGTTGAATTGTAATGAATTTTATGAGCTATGATCGACGTGCATGGATGCATCATGCATGGATTAGAGGATTCACATTTTTGGTATGTGGCTAACCGGCAGGCCAAATGAGGGGACGTCCGCATACGCGTCTGGACATGCCCGCGGGGGGGGGGGGGGGGGGAGGATTTGCTAAGTCCGGTTGTAGATACTCTAATTTTAACTCTAGTATTAGATGACCTCATTCTTTACTGCATAGGTCTAGGATTTTAAATGCGCACATTGCATGAACTTTTTTCCATCGTAGTGATAATACCTCAAACAGATCAAACAAATGACAAAAATAAGATCATTAACTGCATATTCATTTCCTACAATCCAATATCCCCAGAAACAAGTTATGTCATCAATATTCTTTACTTGAAGAACACATTATTGTGCAAAAAAAATTGATATCTTGTTCAGTATTTTAGCTTTCCATTCACATGTATTATGGTACTCCCTCCGTCTCATAATATAAAGCGTTTTTGACACTATGGGACGTGGCAGTAGAAAATACTCCCTCGGCACAAGAAATTGTCACAAGGAGAACCAGCACGATTTGAAAATCAGTTAAATAGCTTCAGAATTACCGAAAAAGGCTTTCGCCCCGCTTTATATATAAAGCAAAGATCAACCACAGCCCAAGTACAAACGCATCCCACGACAACACACGCACACACCCAAGCCGGGAACATAGGCGCTGAGCGCAGCAACACCACCCCTAACACTACAAGAGCAATCGGGGACCTCCACCGTGAACACGCCACCGCAAAGAGATGAAGCCGCATATGACGAGCCGTGAGCTTCAAGGCGGCGCCTCCAAGAAGGTTACGTCGCCAACGCGCTGCCATCGCCCGACCCGGGGGTCAGAGTTTCCCCTGGAGCGACACGATGACCGGTGAGAGCCGCGACGACGCCTTCAAGAAGGTAACGCGCTACGCCGCCGCCGGTCCGTCCAAAGATAGAACAGGGTTTCACCCCAGCAAACACTCACCGCCACCGAACGCCACATCCCTGCCACCATGCCTCCCACACGACCATGGTCACCGGGCAGCACCAAGCCACGGGCTCTGCCCAAGAGCACCGCGCTACCACCACCAGGGCCACCGCCCCGGCATCCAAGACCTTGACACCTCACCCGAGACCTGCAGTTACCCCAACCAAAGAGACGAGTGGAAAGGCCGCTCCATTTCACACCCCTGGGCGGCCCCCCGCGTCGAGACCCAAAGGGCCGGCCAAAATTGGCCTCCATCACCCGTCCTGCTGCACCGGGTGCAAGACAAACTCGGTCCTGCCGCCGGGCGCGAGACGAGCAATGGACCGCAGCTGGCAGCGGTCTAGTCCTATGACAAGGGTAGAGCCCGGACGACAGGGGAGGAATCGAAGGTCGAAACAGGCCGCTCACCGACGGCCGACGCCGGAGGAGACCAGCCGCCGCCGTGAAACGATCCAGCCCTATGACGAGGGTAGAGCCCGGACGACGAGGGGAGGAATCAAAGGTCGAAACAGGCCGCTCACCGATGGCCGACGCCGGAGGAAACTAGCCGCCGCCGCGAAACGATTCAGACCACCACCATGAGCTACCACCACGCCGTGGCAGCCCACATCCACGTCGAGACCCCGAGGAGCAGCCCCGAGCCACTTTGCAGCAGCTGCGACACGCCGCCGAAGACGCAGCCCGCCCCCGGCCATGGACGCCCCGCGCCCCTCCACCCCGAAAGGAGCAGCCTGACCGCCGGCCGCCCCACCACCACCTTAGCCAGGTCGCCGCCGCCACCCACATGTCCGCCGCCGCCACCCGGATCTGGGCAGGAGCACCCAGATCCGCCGCCAGCAAGGCCCCTACCCCCGGAGCCCCAAGAGCCGCCGCATGGAGGAGGAGGGGGCGGGCAGGACCATCGGGAAGCCAGCACGCCGGGGGGAGGGAGCAGAGCCCGAGGATGGGCCGACGACCGACGCTGGCGATGCAGAAGGCCGCGCCCCCGACACACGCCTCCAGCGCGCGGGAAGAAGACGCCCCGCCGCCGCCTACGCCGCGCGGCCTTTGGCCGTCGACGCCACTGGCGGCGGCGTGGGGAGGAAGGCCGGGGAGGGGGCTGGGAAGCGGCGGCGCTAGGGTTGGCTCCCTGAGTCGCCCGCGGGAGCGACTCGGGAGCGGGTTGTTGTCCCTAGATGGTCACAGCTTCAGAATTAGAATCTCCAAAGCCTATGACCATTGTACCCTTCAGCTCGCCACATGCTACCCTTGTTATTAGTATGCTTAGTGTCTTCTCTGCAGCTCTAGGGCAGTTTGCACTCTGTACCTTACTCAAGTTTGGTCGCGCAGGGTCGTTCGAATGATAGTGTGTTGTGTCGTCCCTGCATCTATGTGGCCAGAGGCACTACCAGAATAAACCCCTATGCCTACGTCCCAGGCCGTAGGCATAGCCCTGATTCCCGTCGGGATAGGCCTATGCCAACGGCCCCCGTAGGCATAGGGCCGTCGGCATAATATACGTCGGCGTATCTCGGGATGCCGTCGGCATAGAAAATCCGTCGGCATAGATGATTTGCCGACGGTGTCCGTACATCTATGCCGGCGGCCAGGGCCGTCGGCAACATTCCACGCTAACGGTGGCCGCCGTCAAGTGCTGCCCATAGAGGAGACGCCACGTGGCAGGGCTATGCCTACGGCGTAGCCGTCGGCATAGATTTGAAACTATGCCTACGGCTAGGCCGTAGGCATAGCCTGCCACGTGGCGGCGTCCACTAGCTCCGTGGGCACGGCTATGCCTACGGCGTAGCTGTCGGCATAGATTTCAAACTATGCCTACGGCTAGGCCGTAGGCATAGCCCTGCCACGTGGCGGCGTCTACTAGCTCCGTGGGCACGGCTATGCCTACAGCCTGGCTGTCGGCATATATCTAAAGCTATGCCTACGGCTATGCCGTAGGCATCTGTGCAAGGCTATGCCGACGGCCAAACTGTAGGCATAGTTTAGATATATGCCGACGGCCTAACTGTAGGCATAGGCTCCACGTGTCGTCCTCTGGTAGCTCATGGTAACCCTATGCCTAACAGTAGGTAAAAAGCTAAAAAAGAAAAAAAAACGGCAGCAGAGGTCGCTGGACCGCCGGAGCCGGTGCTCACCAGTGGCAGAGGGCTGGCAAAGGGGCGCCGGACCGCCGGAGCCGCGGCCACGGCCACCTCAGTGAGCAGCTGCGGGGCGGGAAGGGAGTGGGGACGACGGGGCAGGGAAGGGGGCGGGACGGCAGCGCGGCGATGCGAGGTGGGCGGGACGGCAGCGGCGCGGGCGAAGCGGGACGGCCGGGCGCCAGTGCAGGCGGGACAGACGGCGGCGCTGGGCGGGACGGGCACGGCGTCTTGTGAAGGGCGGGGCAGACGGCGGCGCTCGGAGCGGGACGGGGCACGCGATGCGGCCAGGGGGACGCAGCGATGCGGCCTGGCAAGCGGCGCTTGGCGCAGAAGGGGGCGGCGGCGGCGAAGATCACGGCGGCGGCGGGGTGGATCGAGCGGATGGAGGCACGAGCGGTCGGGGGCACGGGGCGAGGTGGATAAGGCACGAGTGGGGTTTTTTTTTTGCGAGGACTTTTTTTTGCGAGGACCTTTTTTTTTGACGAAAATTATGGTAATAATGCCAGCTTTGCATTAAAGGACTATACCATACAAGTATATTTGAAGAAAAGTGTGCGCCAGCTAAATAAATATAAATTATTACATCAAGATCCAATAATTTGTCGATATACATTCGAAATTTCAAACAGTATTGTATGTTTGAACATGCATTCCAATCCTCCCTAGTTAGGTTGGCCTGTAAGAGTCCTCAAATAACTCTAGTGTACATGGTTGACTTATAGTAACTTCAAAAGAGGCTTTGTTCATCTGTACGCAAATGCTCAAATTCATGTAGCCAAGTCTTGAAACACATGAAAAATAAAATGTAGATATAACAGTAAACTATGGACATAATAGACATTAATTTCATAAGTAGAAAAATTATACAGAGCCGCGAGGGTGGAAAGATTAAAATAAGAGAAAATCTGGAGAAAAGAAAAGTTAATTTTTTTTGCGACAATCGTTTGATAATCTGATGTTATTTTCTTAATTTTTTTAAATGTCTACCATAACCATCTATGCTTAGTTCTTTTGATGTAAAAAATTAGATATCACAAGTTGGGAACGATCCAAAAGAACAACCAATGAACATGGATCATTGGGATGGAAAATAATACATTCTGTTTTTGTGCATACATAATACAAACATTCATTCATCTATGTATATACAAAAGTATGGCATAAAACAATGGACGGATGATTTGGGACAAACTCATAATATAGTAGGAATATATCAGTGGATGACTTGGGACAAACTCATAATATAGCAGGAATATATCAGTGGATGATTTGGAATAGAGCCAATGAGGAATTGGGAACAACCTGATACGAAGCGGATGTTGTTATGTTATTAGGGAGGTGCCAAAGGAACTCCGAACACGGCCCATAGTGAGGGCGGCGGTGCCGTCCGTGGAGGGGGGCCACACCACGGAGCCCCAAGACGGCCGTCTACGCATGCCACAACACTTTCACACATGCATCAGGAGCCGTGCGATGTTTTGGTGGCATAGCTACGCCCCGAAGGCCACCCCGAATCCCAGTTGACCAGGAGATCTAGCCCTTTGACTTTTGCCGGACGGGCTTTGATCAGTGGTCTCTTCCGCCTGGTTGCGACAGGTCTGCCCACAGCAACATTCCCGAACACGGTCTGGACCCAACCCACCACTAGATTCCCTCTGGCTCTACCGCACCCGCACGATTCCCCCCTCCAAGTGACGGCGGCGCTGTCGTCCGTGGAGGGGGGGCCACACAACGGAGCCCCAAGACGGGCGCCTACGAATGCCACAACACTTTCACACATGCATCATGAGGCGTGGGATGTTTCGGGGGCATAGCTACGCCCAGAAGGCCACCCCGGATCCCAGTTGACCAGGAGATCTAGCCCTTTGACTTTTGCCGGACGTGCTTTGACCAGTGGTCTCTTCCACCTGGTTGCGACAGGTCTGCCCGTAGCAACATCCCCGAACACGGTCTGGACCCAACCCACCACTAGATTCGCTACGGTTCTACCGCACGCGCACGATTCCCCCCTCCAAGTGACGGCGGCGGTGCCGTCCGTGGAGGGGGGCCACACCGCGGAGCCCCAAGACGGGCGTCTACGCATGCCACAACACTTTCACACATGCATCAGCAGCCGTGCGATGTTTCGGTGGCATAGCTACGCCCCGAAGGCCACCCCGAATCCTAGTTGACCAGGAGATCTAGCCCTTTGACTTTTGCCGGAAGGGCTTTGACCAGCGGTCTCTTCCGCCTGGTTGCGACACGTCTGCCCACAGCAACATTCCCGAACACGGTCTGGACCTAACCCACCACTAGATTCCCTCTGGTTCTACCGCACCCGCACGATTCCCCCCTCCAAGTGACGGTGGCGCTGCCGTCCGTGGAGGGGGGCCACACCACGGAGCCCCAAGACGGGCGTCTACGAATGCCACAACACTTTCACACATGCATCATGAGGCGTGGGATGATTCGGGGGCATAGCTACGCCCCGAAGGCCACCCCGAATCCCAGTTGACCAGGAGATCTAGCCCTTTGACTTTTGCCGGACGTGCTTTGACCAGTGGTCTCTTCCACCTGGTTGCGACAGGTTTGCCCGTAGCAACATCCCGAACACGGTGCGGACCCAACCCACCACTAGATTCGCTACGGTTCTCAAGACGCTGCACGATTCCCCCCCTCAAGTGACGCGGCGGCGGTGCCGTCCGTGGAGGGCCACATCATGAGCCCCAAGAAGGGCGTCACGCATGCCACAACACTTTCACACATGCATCGCCAGCCGTGCGATGTTTCGTGGCATAGCTACGCTCAAGGCCACCGAATCCTAGTTGACTGTGAGATTTAGCCCTTTGACTTTTGCCGGACGGGCTTTGACGATGGTCTCTTCCGCTGGGTTGCGACATCGCCCGCCCACGGCAACATCCCGAACACGGTCTGGACCTAACACACCACTAGATTCCCTCCGGTTCTACCGCACCCGCACGATTCCCCCCTCCAAGTGAGGGCGGCGCTGCCGTCCGTGGAGGTGGGGCCACACCACGGAGCCCCAAGACGGGCGTCTACGCATGCCACAACACTTCCACACATGCATCAGGAGCCGTGCGATGTTTCGGTGGCATAGCTACGCCCCGAAGGCCACCCCGAATCCCAGTTGACGGTGAGATCTAGCCCTTTGACTTTTGCCGGACGGGCTTTGACTGCTGGTCTCTTCCGCTGGTTGCTGTGTCTGCCCACAGCAACATCCCCGAACACGGTCTGGACCCAACCCACCACTAGATTCCCTCCGGTTCTACCGCACCCGCACGATTCCCCCCTCCAAGTGACGGCGGTGGTGCCGTCCGTGGAGGGGGCCCACACCACGGAGCCCCAAGACGGGCGTCTACGCATGCCACAACACTTCCACACATGCATCAGGATCCGTGCGATGTTTCGGTGGCATAGCTACGCCTCGAAGCCCACCCCGAATCCCAGTTGACCATGAGATCTAGCCCTTTGACTTTTGCTGGACGGGCTTTGACCAGTGGTCTCTTCCACCTGGTTGCGACAGGTCTGCCCATAGCAACATTCCCAAACACGGTCTGGACACAACCCACCACTAGATTCCCTCCGGTTCTACCGCACCCGCACGATTCCCCCCTCCAAGTGACGCCGGCGCTGACGTCCGTGGAGGGGGGCACACCACAGAGCCCTAAGACGGGCGTCTACGCATGCCACAACACTTTCACACATGCATCAGAGTCGTATGGCGATGTTTCGTGGCATAGCTACGCTCAAGGCCACCCGAATCGATTGACCAGGAGATCTAGCCCTTTGACTTTTGCCGGACGGGCTTTGACCAGTGGTCTCTTCCGCCTGGTTGCGACAGGTCTGCCCACAGCAACATCCCCGAACACGGTCTGGACCCAACCCACCACTAGATTCCCTCCGGTTCTACCGCACCCGCACGATTCCCCCCTCCAAGTGACGGCAGCGCTGCCGTCCGTGGAGGGGGGGCCACACCACGGAGCCCCCAGACGGGCGTCTACGCATGCCACAACAGTTTCACACATGCATCAGGAGTCGTGCGATGTTTCGGTGGCATAGCTACGCCCCGAAGCCCACCCCGAATCCCAGTGGACCAGGAGTTCCAGCCCTTTGACTTTTGCCGGACGGGCTTTGACCAGTGGTCTCTTCCACCTGGTTGCGACACGTCTGCCCATAGCAGCATCCCCGAACACGGTCTGGACACAACCCACCACTAGATTCCCTCTGGTTCTACCTCACCCACACGATTCCCCCCTCCAAGTGAGGGCGGCGGTGCCGTCCGTGGAGGGGGGGCCACACCACGGAGCCCCAATACGGGTGTCTACGCATGCCACAACACTTCCACACATGCATCAGGAGCCGTGCGATGTTTCGATGGCATAGCCACGCCCCGAAGGCCACCCCGAATCCCAGTTGACCAGGAGATATAGCCCTTTGACTTTTGCCGGACGGGCTTTGACAAGTGGTCTCTTCCACCTGGTTGCGACAGGTCTGGCCATAGCAACATCCCCGAACACGGTCTGGACACAACCCACCATTAGATTCCCTCCGGTTCTACCGCACCCGCACGATTCCCACTCCAAGTGACGACGACGCTGCCGTCCATGGAAGGGGGGCCACACCACGGACCCCCAAGACGGGTGTCTACGCATGCCACAAAACTTTCACACATGCATTAGGAGCCGTGCGATGTTTCGGTGGAATAGCTACGCCCCGAAGGCCACCCTCTAACCTGATTCCCTCCGATGTCGACCAGTTCCCCCTCCGTGACACGGCGGCAGCGACGTCCATGAGGGGGGCAATTTATATACCATTGAGGTTTGATTTTTGTTTAGACAAGGCACATTTGTATTGTAAAAAAAAGAAAATAATAAATAATACTACAAAAATACAGGTATGCCTACGGTAAGGCTGTAGGCATAGCTGCGCACACTGATCTGAGATATGCCTACGGTAAGGTCGTAGGCATAGCTGTGCACACGGTCATGGATCGATGACGTGGCGATGCACGCGAATTGATGACGTGGCAGAGAGCATGGGCCAGGCCTACGCCGACGGCTATCCCGTCGGCATATCTCTGCCACGGTAAACTAAAAAAATACAGGTATGCCTACGGTAAGGCCGTAGGCATAGCTGCGCACACCGATATGAGGTATGCCTACGGTATGGCCGTAGACATAGCTGTGCACACAGTCGTGGATCGATGACGTGGCGATGCACGCGGATCAATGACGTGGAGGCGTCCAGGATCGGGGATGTCAATATATCTATGCCAGCTATGCCGACGGCCTAGCCGTAGGCATAGGCTCCACGTGGTAGCTCGTGGTAGCCCTATGCCTACGGCTAAGCCGTAGGCATAGTTTTTGTCTCATTTTTTTCTCTTTTTCCTGTTTGATTTCAATGCCGACGGCCGCCATAAGTCCCGTCGGCATAGTTTCTACGCCGTCAAACGGTCGCCTCTGACCGGGTAGGCGGGCCTCATCTAAGCCGACGGCCTCATCTATGCCGACGACCCCCGTAGGCGTACCTCCAGAGGTCCCGACGGCACTAGTATGCCGAAGGCCTTCGTCGGCGTAGATCAACATATGCCGATGGCTTTTCTATGCCTACGGCCTGCCCTAGGCCGTCGGGATATATCAATCTATGCCTACGGAGGCCGTTGGCATATATGAGGCCGTCAGCAACTACGTTAATTCTGGTAGTGAGGCAAACACGACATCGGCAACTGAGCTTGGCAAACTGTTGGACGGAAGCATGCTGATGCGCCACTCTACTTGTGTAGGAGACACGGACAAAACTCGACTGAGCAGCCGACACAGAACTGTTGGACAAGTCAATCTACCTAACAAGATTTATTTGTTTTTATAATAGGAGACAGTACTCGAGGCTTGTTGTCCAACTCGAATTCCTAATGCATCCCATTCCCAATGGATTATTTATAGGTAGCGTCAAGGCCACTTTTTTTGTAGCGTCAAGGCCACTTTTTTTGTCACTCTCATCCTTCATGATGCCACTTGGTCTGTCGCTTTCTTCCCCACTAACTACTCCCTCTCTTCTCGCCACCATTGTCGTTTTATAGACAAGATCCATAGCTATCGGTGCACAATTCAACCATTCAAGAGGTACAAACTTTAAGTGTTCCACAGACTGCCTGGCATGGAAGATGTTGGTACATTATGTAAGGTTCATTGTAACAGTGTCACAAAATGAAGCGATAACTCGAGCCAGGTAGTCTCTTTCAGCTACCAAAGGGATATACTCTATGTACTCAGTTTTCAATATGCAGTACTTCATTTCGTGGTTCCATTTAAGATACCTCAAATATGATAGGGTTGTTGGTGATGGCTGCACATCATTGACCAATGTGTTTCTTTTATTGTGAACTTGCATGTAGTTTTACAATGTGTTTATTGCGGTTCTGGACGATGCATGCAGCTATATTATTAATTATTCACAAATACCATAAAAGGTGATACATCAATAAGCCTGAAGCCAGCATCTTAGCAACACCGTTGCTACTCCTATCCCCCTTGATGAAGGCGTGCCAAATGTCTGGGCCTAATACCAAACAGACATCGCACCAAAGCCTAACATCTAAAGCCGGGTGTCTCATCCAAGCCACTACCTGGATTTGGTCCCACACCGGTCTGGCACACTCCCAGTGAGCACCGAACGCTACAAGGGCTGTCACCTCCATCATCCCTCGGTCCATCCTCAGAGCAGCACTGTTGCACCGACCTTGCCAGGCCTCTCTGCGATCTACGCCACCATGACGCCAGACAGCTTCCTTCTCCTGCGCGAGTCCATCTCCAAACACGCCCATCACCGAACCTCCGCGGTGCCATGCCGCCAAGATCCGTCGTCGGCCTTGCGGTAGATGTAACACCGCTCCTCCTCTTGTCCCCTCCATCCAGCACGAGCTCCAAAACGATGCCCCCAAGAGGGATAACGGCATCAAAGGTGCCATCATCGTCCGATCCGGTAGACCCAGATCTAGGGTTTCCCCCAGAGCTCAAACCGTCGCCGCTGCTGGAGCTACGCGGAGCCCACCACCCATAGCATCTCTCGCTCGACCATCTGAGCCTCCCAAGACGGCGCCTCCATGAAGGTTACGATGCGCAGGGCGCCGCCGCTGCCCAATCCAGACTGAATTTTGGACTTTCGTCCGGGAAGGGTTCGGCTGTGGATATGAGGGACTTCGGCTTCACCTCCAGGGAGGGTAACGACATCGAGGAACGCCGTCGATGCCGGTCCGGACCAGCCGGCCAAAGTTTCCTCCGGTCCCCAACCTATACCACCAAACCTCCAACTATTCCGGATCTGAAAGCGAGCCACAAACCGAGACCAGCAGAGATGCAAGTGCCATGGGGCTCAACCCACCAGGAAGGAGGATCAAGAAGAACAGCCGTCGTAGATCTCCACGCGCCGGATCCAATGATCCGACGAGGCCAGCGGCGTAGACCACCACCCTGCGCCGGTCGACAACATCCAAGCGCCGGATCCAGATGGATCCGGCCTGAACATGGCGGCGCCCGCGACCACCCGATCTAAAGACCACGCAACTGCCACCTCACCATGAACTCGCAACCAAGCCGCAGCTGCCGCGCCGCACCGCCGCCAAGATGCTCACCCGCCGCGTTGTCCGACCCCGCGCTAGCCTGACGCCTCTTCGTGATCTGGTCGTCCCGCGCCGCCCGAGACGCTCGAAGGGGGAGAAGCAATGCCGCTGCCCTGCCAGCCAGGCTTTGCCTGGCGGCGCTGCGGACGGCGGCGAGGATCGGACGGGGGCTGCCAGGGTCGAGAGATGGCGGCTAGGGTTTTCCCCCCAGGTCACCCACAGGGGCGACACGAGGGGACGAGGGCGAAGAGCTTTCAAACTATGTGTTTATATACAGTCTAGAATTTTAGAGAAATAAAATGCTCGTTTGACTTTCCGGTCTCAAGGTAATCATCTGTGTTGGGAACTTGCCTGTGACAACTGTGTAAATGGACCGGGATAATAGGTTGCAAATGCGTAAACTGTGTAGGATTACCTGGAGACAAATCTCACATGTTATGAACTGGGGAAAATGAAAGATATAGCATATATCAGGTCAAAATAACCTAGGGAGTAACAGGTTGAATGCATATGTGCAGTAAGAAAACCATTCCCATCAGCGTCCCACTGTTTGCATGAAAGAACAGCATATAGTACAGTTGAATTCAGAAAGGAAGCGGTAACTATGTCAAAGATAACAGCATGCCTGCAAAAATGCTGCAAGATCTCAGAACTAACCATTCCCCTGTAAACAACAGGATACAGCCAAAAATAATTTTATCAAATTCCAAACAGGCAATAGGGATCCTGTGTTGCTGGAGCACGCACAGTCGCGCATGACACCTCAATATATATCATGGATGAGGATGAATGGGCACTACAATTAGCAACACCTTGCGTAGATGCGTACTACATGAAACCGGTTACACCAATCGTTTGCGAGTACATGAGAGCAGCACACTTGTGAATTTAATCCAAATTCATCTAACACGAGTCAAAATTACACCACGGTTGAAAGTACCACCATTGGCTAGTAAGACCAACTTTTGTGTCTCTTGATCAGATTGTGTCTCTTGATCGCGCGGCCGACTCTATTGAGCTTTCTGATGATGGATGGACGGTTCATTATAACCTTGAGGCCGCCTTATTGCAGTTGCACCACCAGGCTGAGGTTTATTGGCGCCAACGGGGCACTCTCAATTGGACTCTAAAAGGTGACTCCCCTACGGCTTATTTCTTTGCGATCGCGAACGGTAGGAGAAGGCGTTGTGGTATCAACAGTCTGATGATTAATGGTGTGCGATCTTCGGATCAGTCTGTTATTATGGCTCATGTGGTGGACTTCTTTTCTTCGCTGTTGGGGGCTAAGCCTCATTCGGGCTTCTCCATCTCCCCTTCCCTTTGGAACATAGGACTTAAAATCTCGCCCGAGGAGAATGCCTCCTTGATGATCCCTCTTTCTGATCAGGAAATCTGGGATGTAGTTAATTCCTCTAACCCTAATGCTGCTTCTGGGCCAGACGGCTTCTCTATTCCTTTCTTTCGGAAATTCTGGCCTCAGTTGAAACAGCTGGTTTGTAATGTCATCCAGGGTTTCTGTCTTGGTACTGTCGATATCACCCGCCTGAATTACGCAGTGATTTCCCTGATCCCCAAGGTTAAGGGTGCCGAATTAATCTCTCAATTTCGTCCTATTGCTTTGATTAATAACTTCGCCAAATTTCCGTCTAAGGGTTTTGCGAATCGACTGTCGCCGGTTGCGCATGCTACAGGAATCAGCTACTTTCCATGCGCATAGAGTTATTAGCCCCTTCCAATCTGCTTTCATCAAAGGTCGTTTCATTCTAGATGGTATACTTTCCTTGCACGAGATTGTTCACGATCTTCACACTCGGAGATCTAAAGCGATTATCCTTAAGTTAGATTTTGAGAAAGCTTATGACTCGGTTAGCTGGACTTTCCTCAATCAGGTCCTGCTTGCCAAAGGCTTCGACGGAGCTTATGTTCATCGTGTCATGCAGTTGGTCTCGGGTGGTCATACTGCCGTTTCTGTAAATGGGTTCATTAGCAACTTCTTCGCCAATGGTAGGGGCCTCCGCCAAGGGGATCCTGCCTCCCCTGTTCTTTTTAATTTTGTGGCCGATGCATTTTCGTGCATGCTCACTAGGGCGGCCCGCTGTGGTCACATTTCTCCAGTGGTCTCCCATCTACTCCCGGAGGGGGTATCCCACTTGCAATATGCTGATGACACAATTATCTTGGTGGAGCTGGACGACACATGTATTGCCAACCTTAAATTCATCCTGCTTTGTTTCGAAGCTGTTTCGGGTCTTAAGATTAATTTCTCTAAAAGTGAAGTCCTGGTGACGGGTGTTGATGAGGCGGAAGCCTTGCGGGTGGCCAGGCTTCTTAACTGTTCCTTGGGTTCCTTCCCCTTTAAATATCTAGGCCTCCCTATTTCTCCTGTCTTGCTCCATGCTAAGGACTTTGCTCCGGTGGTCGCTAAAGTGGGAAACAGGGTGCTCCCTTGGAGGGGTAGATACAATACCAATGCTGGCAAAGTTGCTCTAATTAACTCCTGCTTATCATCTCTCCCTATGTTTCTTATGGGCTTCTATCGTCTGACGGCTGGCGTTCATGCTGGCTTCGACAAACATAGGGGAGCCTTTTATTGGAATTCCGCGGATAACAAACGGAAATATAGGCTGGTCAAGTGGCAATATATGTGTAAGCCTAAAAACCTCGGGGGTTAGGCATTATTAATACTCGGGTGATAAACATATGCTTGCTTATTAAGTGGTGGTGGAAAATTATGACTAGTGGGGCCGATTCCCTTTGGTTTTCGATTCTTAAGGCTAAATACTTCCCACACTCCAGCCCGATGTTTGCCACAGCTCGTCGCGGATATCAATTCTGGAAATCCCTTGTCAAAGTCAGGCCTACCTTCCGGGAACATGTTAAATTTACCGTTGGTAATGGGACGTCGGTCCGCTTCTGGTTGGACTGGTGGTCTGGGGATGCCCCCCTAGCTGTTAGTTTTCCGGTTTTGTTTTCGTATCGCCCTAATCTTGATATCTCCATCGCGGAGGTGGCGGCTAATAACTGGGATCTGGCTTTTCGTCGGTCCCTGTCTCCTGAAGAGTTGGAAAACTGGCAAAGTCTCTCTGCCCTCTTCCCCGTGCTCTCGGAGACGTCTGATGCTATGGTGTGGCCTCATTCGGCCTCTGGCAGATTTTCGGTCAAGTCGTTGTACTCTAGGCTTATCGGTGGTACCCCTTCGAGCAGATTTTCTTGTGTTTGGAAGTCCAAAGTCCCTCCTAGATTAAAATCTTCCTTTGGCAAGCCTTTCGTGGCTGCCTCCCGGCGGCTGATCAGATTAAAAAGCGCAATGGGCCAGGCTCGGAGTTTTGTTATCTTTGTGGGGCCTTGGAGAACTCAGATAACATTTTTTTTCAATTGTGTGCTGGCTAAGTTGGTTTGGAGTTGTGTCAGATCTTGGTTACAGGTTTCTTGGAACCCTTCCTCATTCTCCGATCTTCGAAACCTAGCCAAAGTTTTGGTTGGGGTTACCAAGAGGGTGTTCTGGGTCGGCCTGGGAGCCTTATGCTGGGCTCTTTGGACTATAAGGAACAAATTTACTATTGAACATATCTTCCCGTCTAAGCCTGCTGACGTTCTTTTCAAATCATGTATACTATTGCAGTAGTGGAGATCATTGACTAAGGATGAAAATCGGGATGCCCTGGACTTGCTCATCGCCAAAATTCGGGCTTCGGCATCCCACATCTCCGGGCTGGATCCCGTCGTCTAATCTGGGTGGCGCAGTTTGCGGAGTTTGGTTCTATCTTCTACCTTCCGGCCTGCGTGCCGTGTATGGCAGGTTGCCTGTATCCCCTCTTCGTTTGCTGGTCCCAAACTATTTGCTAGATGTCCTGTACTGCGATGTTGCGCTAGTTGGCTTCTTTCTTGTTCGGGTTTGTGACGCTGCCGTGTGGCTTTATTTATAAAGTCGGGCTATGGCCTTTTCTCTAAAAAAAACCAACTTTTGTCAGAATAAAAAGAGCTACAACCAGCAATTCGCCGCCACACCACCCGCTCATCCTCAATGGACTCAAAGGATGCTGCGGTTCTCGACGACCACGTTGGGTCGGTGATAACGGCAGCGTGTCTGCCACCTCATCCGCAAGATGCCGCTTCGCTGGGAGGTACTCTTCCCCATGGCGATGCGAATTCACTCTCGTGCCTCCTACACTGACAGGCGGGGGATGTCGTTGTTAGAGTTATATTATGATTCCCTTTGGCTTTCTATATTTATGATGTCGTTGTTAGGGTTGGGGCTGACACAAATACACCTGGTGCACAATCTCAAAAGTTGGTGCTAACATAAGAGTGCAGCAACTAAAAGAGGCTATTCCATATAAAGTCTATTTTGCAGTCGCTCCCGAGCGCAACCCTCCCGAGCGGGCAGGAGGGAGCTCCGCCGCCGCCGCTTGATCTCCCTCTCCGGCCACCTCCTCAACAATAGAGAGCAGATTTGAAACCCTCTCACCATCCTCTCTTCATCCCATCCCGACCCCCGCGCCGACTCTACTTGGGCGACTCGGGTGGTGCCTCAACCCTAGTCGCCGGAGGCATTGCCTCCTTCCTTCCCTCCCTCCGTCGCCGCCGGGGGACGCTGTCGGACTAAGCCCAGGGGTCGGCTGCGGTGGCGGGGGTCTATCTCTCTCCCTCAACATGAGGATTGTGCGGGGGCCCTCGGCATGAGGAGGACGTTCGGGTCTTGGCGGCGCGATGGCCAGCCCTGCTTCGGGCAGCGACAGGCCATCTGACCTTTGATCGGCGGCGACAGCGTGGAGGGCCTGGTGGACGGGTCTGCTGCATGCGTGGTTTGGCCTCCGGTCAGATCAGATCTGGCAGGTGCGGCCTGCTTGCTGCGGGGCGGCGGAGGTCGGTAGCGGTCCCCTACACACGAAGTTGGATGGAGGTTCAGCGAGCAGTCCGGGTAAAAACCTTGCTCCCGACTACTCCCTCCGTTCGGAATTACTTGTCGCAGAAATGGATGTATCTAGACGTATTTTAGTTCTAGATACATCCATTTTCGATACAAGTAATTCCGAACGGAGGGAGTAGTTGCCAAGGCCGGCGATGGCGGAGCTCTTCTGTGTCATCCCCTTCTTGAAGGCATCGCCATGGAGAAGGTGCATACCTCTATCCACTACCTCTAGGGGAAACCCTAGATCAGTCAATCGGATGATGGTGGCGCCCTTGTGTCGTTCCCACTTGGGGGCGTCATTCTTGGAGGTGTGCATTGGCTCGAGGGACCAGTGGACGATTTCAGCGGTGGAGCGGCATTTCATGTGACACATCGACGACGTGTAGTGTCGGCGGCGTGGCGCTTCAGGTTCTCGGTAGCAGATGCGCGATGATGGATGCGCGTAGGAAGGTCATGTTGTCTGGCGTCATAGTGGCGTACTCCAGATCCGACGATTGCGGCTTGGTTGAGGTCTCCGGTTTTAGATGTTGAGCTTTGATGTAAGGTCTATGCAGGCGGACTTGACAATGTGCATCCTTTATTCGAATTGATAGAAGTTGCGACAGATGTTGCAAGATGATGGCTTCAAACTTATTGATGTATTATTTTGTAAGGTCTTAAAGTGAATAATTAAAATGGTTGTATGCATCGCCCTGATGTAGAGGCCAGGGTCATCCTTCTTTTAAAAAAAAATGAAAATTCTTGATTCTTAGGGGCAGAGCATAGAAGGAAATATCATGTTTTAAATGGCAAGATACGAATATCCAATTCTGAGCTCGGGCTCATCTGCACCCGCTCAAGAAACAATTCATAAAAAATAAAAAATAAAAAAATATGCAAGGTAGATAATTTGGTGAGTGAGGTGCACTTCAAATGTCAGAGCATTTAAACATTTGAGTAGCTCTCAGAAAAAAAAGATAAATTAAATCAGAACAGTATATAAACAATGGCGGCTGCTACCCGTAAGCCGGCTTATTTTTTGAAAGATCATCCGCCCCGTGCAGCCGTTAGAAACAGGCGTGTGTGGCCGTTAGATTGTAGGCTAGCACCAGCGTGTCTTCCTCGTCTCTCTTCGCATCCTCCTCTTGTGTTACATCTCAGCAGGCGCGATGAAGGCTCCCTCCTAACCTTATATGACAGTGCCAAGTCGTTCGAGCAGGAGCTCCTACCCGGCCGGTAGTGCAGTGCTGTCGTTTGCCGGAGTGTCGTTTTGGTCGCAGCAGCTCCTCCCCGGCCGATAGTGTAGTGCCGTCGTTCGCCGGAGTATCGTTTTGGTCGCAGCAGCTCCTCCCCGGCCGGTAGTGTAGTTCCGTCGTTCGCCAGAGTATCGTTTTGGTCGCTGCAGCCTCACCATCGTACCATGGATGATGCTCCCACGCAGCATCCGGCAGCCTGTTTCGATGCTCCAACGCAGCACCGGCGGTCCAACAATGCTCCATAGCAGCACCGACGACTCTCGGAAATGCTCCATTGCAACCTCATCGCTGCACAGCGCGGTGCTCCGTCGCAGCTACACCGCCGCCGTCGTCGGCGCCTCCATGAAAGCTGCATTGCAACTCGCCGCCCCCATCAATGGTGCAGCGAAGCAACGAGGCGCCCACAGCCACCGGAGAGCTCCAACGGAGCAGCACCGAAGCCAATGAAAAAAAAGAGGCGCGCTTCGGTACAACCCCCCCCCCCCCCCTCCAAAACGTATAAAGGGTAGGGAGGTCATTTCACACGCCGTATGAAAATACCCGCCCGCCGTACGCACACCCACGTCGCCGTACGGTGCTGTCGCGTATGCCCGCCCGTCCGCGCCCATGCCTGGTGTACGCCTGTGCACGCCCGCCCCGCTGCGTACGCCCAAGTGATTAAAAAAAACCGATCGGGCGAATCCTATCTTCACGTCGCCTCAGGCGCCGCCACCGCCGCCGCCATCTCCGGCAGTACCTGGCCGATCGGGTGCTACCGGACGCCGAGAACCGCCCGTCGTCAGCCCGGTGTGCTGTTCGCCCTCCCGTTGTGTGTGACTAGACGCCGACAACCGCCTCTGTCGGGCAGACGCCTCCGCCGCCGCCAGCTCTCAGCTGTTCGCCGTCGAGTCTCCGGTGAATCCCAACACTATTCTCATGTCTGACGAAGGCAACGAGGTACGCGAGGGCGCTGGCATTGTGATTTAAAAACGGATTTTAATTGCGAAGATGTTACGTGATGTTTGAATGGATCTTTGATTATATATGAACGTGTATAGATTGAGGCTGAAATAGGATATGACGGTGATGATGGCGGTAGCGAGGACGAATCATTGTCATTGGATAAAGACGAACATGATGGCAAAAATTATATGAGTTTGGATGATTCTTACAGTGGCAATGTAAGTGGTCTGCATGTTGTCAACCATATTAAGTACAAGCATCCGTGATGACAATAACATGTTTGACTTTGCACAGATAGGAGGGGATGATGACAATGAGGATATGGATGTAGATGATTCATATGCTGAAAGCAGAAGCCATGTAGGTTTAGATTTATGTATTGTAGTTTTTTTTAAGTGACATGAAAAACGCATCAAATCTTACATATCATATTTACAATTTGCGCAGATGGAAGTGGAAGGGTACTATGAGTGGAATTTTTTCAATGATGCCAATGACGAAAACGATATTGATGCATCTTATAATGACAGCTCGAGCAAAGTAAGTAGCGGAAAGTGAATAGGTATGATAGTCCTTATACAACTACTTACTGACATATAAGGTCGTTTGTAATTTTTTCTTGGGAGAGGTTGGTGGCGCGTGCGAAAACGATGATGATGCCGCTGGTGATGAGTGCAATTTTGACACTGGGTACAATGAATACCAGCAAGAATCACTGGACAGGCATTGGACGGTGATGTCCACGACGTTCAGGACAGACGAGGAGGCATATGATTTCTATAACGATTATGCGAAAAAGCGTGGATTCAGCATTAGGAAGGACAACTTGAAATATGCAAAGGGTATCGACGCACCTAGGCGCTTGAGGAGGTTTCTGTGTTCAAGGGCTGGAAAACGACAGGCCAAGTTTTGTACCATGGAAGAGAAGAAGCGCAGGCTGAGAGCGGAGACTCGGTGCTATTGCGAGGCCCATCTAACTGTGAAGCTTGACAGAGAGCGCCCCATTTGGTATGTCAGTAGTTTCAGCGATGATTATAGTCACACTCTTGCTAGACCGGATGAAGTTATATAAAGGAATACCATAAGCTCGAGATCTTAGCAATGGCAGGTGCTGGGCTCAAAAAACATTGGATTTATGACAACTTCGTTAGTAGGTATGGATCATATGCACGGGCTGGTTTCGGGAGGAGGAAGCTTTATAACATATGTTATAAGGAGAAAATGAAGTTGCTAGCAAAGGGTGATGCAGACACTGCGATTGGTATCATGATGACGAGAAAGGCAAGGGATCCAAACTTTTTCTTTGAGCACACTGTTGACGCAGAAGGCAAGCTGAAGAACATGTTCTGGTGTGATTCTCAGTCACGTCGGGATTACCTTGACTCTGGTGATGTAATCGTCTTTGACAGCACTTACAAGATGACACTACTAGGGAAAACCTTATACACAAAAATTTAGCAACAACGCGGGTCACAAAAGGGCGCTAGTGCTAGATAGCAGTAGCGGTTCAGAAAAAACCGCGCTGCAGATACAATTGTAGCAGTAGCGCGTGTGGCCGTAAAAGCGCTACTACTAATATTCCCATTGGTGGAATGATAGGCTACGCATAGAAGTAGCGGGCTTGGAGGAAGCGCCCTACCGCTAGGGCATGAGTAGCAGCGCCGCTTCCTAAGAAGAGCGCTACTGCTAATGGAAATAAAATAAAATGAAAACAAATAGAAAAGTAAATGAAAATGAAAGAAGCGGAAAAGGAGAAAGAAAAAATAAAATGTAAAGCAAAATAAATGAAAAGCTTAAAAAACAGAGAAAGGCATAGCTGTAGCGCAGTGTTCGTAAGAGGCGCTTATAGCTAACGTAGCTGCAGCGCCGCTTCCTAGACCCCGCTATAGAAACAGAAAAGAAAATAAAAGGAGAAAATTACATAGCTATAGCAGTAGCGCTGCTTCGTAAAAAGCGCTTATAGCTATTTTAGCTATAGCGCTGCTTTTATGTAAACGCTGCCACCGCTAATTTTGACTTAACCAAAAAACTGTTTCCCCCCGGCCACCACTTGCCCCACCAATATCTCGACCCACCCCGCCGCCTCCCTGATTTGCCGTCGCCACACTTCGCCGTTGTCTCCTGCCGACGTCGACGCCCCCGGAGCCACCAGAGCCGTGCGCCGTCGACGCCACCGGAGCCGCCCCCAACACCACGGAGCCGCGCAGCCTCATCAACGCCACCGGAGCCGCCGTCGAAGCCACCGGATCCTCCCTCGCCACCGCTGCCTCCCTCGCCGTCACCGGAGACGCCCCTGCCTCCCTCGCCACCACTGCCTCCCTCCCCACCACCGGAGCCATCCTCTGTAAGCCCCCACCCCTCCTCTCTCTCTCATGCATAGGTTAGCTAGTTTAATTATGTTAATTATCTAGGTTAGGGCAAAAATTTAGTTAGGGCTTTGACAGAGAAGTAGTTAGGTTAACTAGTTTAACTAGGTTAATTATCTAGGTTAGTGCAAAAATTTAGTTAGGGCTTTGACAGAGAACTAGTCAGGTTAACTAGTTTAATTAGGTTAATTATCTAGGTTATTTAGGCAAGTTTTATTTTAAAGATGATCCCTTCCTAGACTTTTACTGTTGATTATATCTTTTCATTGAAGTGGTCATGTTATATCTTTTCATTGAAGTGGTTCGATTGTGCCCAAGTGGCTTTGTTGTTTCAGTGAAGCTGAGTGGCCTATATATGTTTTGCCGGAATGTTGATTCATTTCCATTCCGACAAATTTCAGGTTCTTGATTTGTCTACTTTTTAGCAGAAGTCATGCTGAAATTTTCCGTGAATTTCGGCATGACTTGTGCTACAAACTAGGACATATCGAGTGCCCGGGATTTGCCGCACCAGGAAGGAGTCAACGTTCATGCAAAACAATAGGCCTTTTTTATGTCATTATTCATTTTATTAGGTCTAGAATTAATTGACTAGATTAAATCATAGGAAACATGGCTAGCAACGATGAAGAACAGGGTTCTGGTGATTATGACGACGCTCACCGGCGGCGCATTTAATTTTTAGCCTTGCCAACAATCAACCGATGTTGTTGTCTTTGGGCCCCAGTGGCATCGGGATCGAGACCGACACGCAGACCGGTCTTTGAGATCGAGACCGGTCGAGACTCAGACCGCATCGAGACCGGCGCCGAGATCGAGATCGGCGCTGCCTCGGGGAGCGGAGCCGGTGTAGAACCAAAAGCAAAGAGGCAACGGCTTCCTAACAAACTCAGGTCTACTAGACTGGTGGTCACGGAGGTGGACGACGACAATTTTGAGCCAAAGGCGCCCGAGGAAGCACGCTCGTGCTACGGCAATCAAATAGGTTGCATCGTACGGACAACCGCCACCATCAACGATGAGAAACTACAGAAGATAGAAAATATGAGGAGCTCTCTCCTAAAGAAGTTTCACCAGATATTCTTGTTCCCGGGCCGGAATGAGAAGGATTATGAAGATCCAGATGAGGACCCGACAATGAAGAAGATAAACAAACATGCCATGACCAAGTTTAGCGACACGTTGGCCGCCTGGAAAAATCGAGTGAAAGCAAAGATCATCGACAAGAAGGAACCCTACTCCGAGATTGTAAAGGATAATCCGACAATCACGGAAGAGCAGTTTCAAATATTCCAGGAGGCTTGCGAGGCCTAAGCTGCCAAAAAAAGTCTAAGTACATGAAGGGGCTTCAAGAGAGGAACATTGGGAGCCACCACCTCGAAAGCCGTGGTTACGGCGGAAAGAGGTCCAAATGGGCCAAGGAGGGCGCGGAAGCCGCGAGTCTGGGCATCCCAAACCCCTTGGCGGAGTTCATCGTCCCGCAGGAGGTGACGTCCTCAGGGCCCGGCACCGTTGGGACTAAGGATGGCAATTTTATCCATGGACATGGATACCCATGGATATCCGACCCGAATGGATAGGGTTTGGATATGCTTTTGTGTCCATGGGTGGCGCCCAAACCTGACCTGATTGCTCATGGGCAGGACATGGTTATAATCTTGTCCCCGTGGATATATCCAAACCCGACCCGATAGTATGCCTTATTGGGCAAAAATCGCTATCCCTACCCCACAGTCACATGTCCCGGTGCAATTTTACACTCTGTTATCTAAAACATGCAAAATAAATTGCACAATCCCCGTCGTAACTTTTAATAGTTGACATTCAATCCCATCCATAACATTTCCAACACCCCTTCTCTTATTTTTATCTCCTTGTTAAATGACTCGTCATTCTCATCTATTAGAATAAAATTGTGACGCCCTCGATTCAATCATACACTAATCATGCACGCAAATGTGTACGATCAAGATCAAGGACTCACGGGAAGATATCACAACACAACTCTAAAACATAAATAAGTCATACAAGCATCATAATACAAGCCGGGGCCTTGAGGGCTCGAATACAAGTGCTCGATCATAGACGAGTCAGCCGGAAGCAACAATATCTGAGTACGGACATAAGTTAAACAAGTTTGCCATAAGATGGCTAGCACAAACCGGGATACAGATCGAAGAGGCGCAGGCCTCCTACCGGGATCCTCCTAATCGCTTCCTCGGACGCCGCCGCCGGGCTGCACGTAGTAGTAGGCACCTCCGGTGTAGTAGGAGTCGTCGTCGACGATGGCGTCAAGCTCCTGGGCTCCATCGTCTGGTCACAGCAACCGGGTAAAGAAAGGGGGAAAAGGGGAACAAGGCAACCATGAGTACTCATCCAAAGTACTCGCAAGCAAGGAGCTACACTACATATGCATGGATATATGTGTAAAGGGCCATATCGCTGGACTGAATCGCAGAATGCCGTAATAAGAGGGGATAGCTAATCCTCGTCAAGACTATGCTTCCGCAGCCTCCGACTTGCAACATGTAGAAGAGAGCAGATCAAGTCCTCCAAGTAGCATCGCATAGCATAATCCTACCCGGCGATCCCTCCTCGCACTTCGAGAGAGAGCGACCACCGGGTTGTATCCGCACTTGGAAGGGTGTGTTTTATTAAGTATCCGGTTCTAGTTATCATAAGGTCAAGGTACAACTCCAAGTCGCCCTGCTATCAAGATCACGGCTATTCGAATAGATTAACTTCCTGCAGGGTGCACCACATAACCCAACACGCTTGATCCCATTTGGCCGGACACACTTTCCGGGTCATGCCCGCCGCGGAAGATCAACACGTCGTAGCCCCACCTAGGCTCAATAGAGAGGTCAAGACGCCGGTTCTAAACCTAAGCGCATTGTGGATCGGGCCCATCGCCTTAGCACACTCGCACGTTATGTGACGCGGGCCGAAGCAGACCTAGCCTACAAAGCGTTCCAGTCCAATCCGGCTACGCGCCACTCGGGCCGACGCCACGAAGTGCTTCGGCTGATACCACGACGTCGGGATACCCATAACTACTCCCGCATAGATGGTTAGTGCGTATAGACCAAATGGCCAGACTCAGATCAAATACCAAGATCTCGTTAAGCGTGTTAAGTATCTGCGAACGCCGACCAGGGCCAGGCCCACCTCTCACCTGGTAGTCTCAACCTGCCCTGCCGCCCGCCACAAAGTAACAATGGGGCCGCTGGGAACCTGGCCCACCTCTACCGGGATGGAGCCACCTGTCCTTTCAAATTTCATCTCCTAACAAAGATCACGGTAATGTAATAGTGTAAAGTATATAGTATATGCCCGTGACCACCTCAAAGTGATCACAGCCCAAAGAGTATAGCATGGCGACGGACAAGAGTGTAGGGCCATCGATGGAACACTAGCATCCTATACTAAGCAAGAGGATAGCAAGTAAATGTAACAACAATAGTAGCAAGGACAAAGGCTATGCAAAGAAGATAGGATTAATCGAAAGCAAGAACATGCTACACTACTCTAATGCAAGCAGTATAGAGAAGAGTAGGCGATATCTGGTGATCAAAGGGGGGCTTGCACGGTTGCTCACGGCAAGTAGGGGTCGCCAACTCCGTAGTCGAATCGGGGTCGCGGCAGTCTCGGGGTCTACCGGAAAGAAGTAACGGAGGGGAACACAATAAATAATGAGCAATCAAAGCATAACATGACAAATGCGGTGCTAGAGGTGATCTAACGCAGGATAGGTGATACCGTGAAGGGGGAAACATCCGGGAAAGTATACCCGGTGTTTCGTGTTTTCGGGCAGAGGAGCCGGAGGGGGAAAGTTGCAGGTACGATAGGTTAGGGATGCATGGCGGACGAACGGGCTGCGAATCCGGGGTCGTCTCGTTGTTCCGAGCAACTTTCATGTTGAAAATAATTTAATCCGAGTTACGGATTAAAAGATATGATTTTCTAAAGATTTACTAATTTCTGGAATTTAATTAATGATTTAATTTAATTCGAAATCGATTTATGACATCGGCATGATGTCAAGGCCGACGTCAAGTCAATGAGGATTGACTAAGTCAAACTGACAGATGGGGCCATTGACTGGGTCAACATCGCAGTCAGCAGGTCCAGTCAGCAGCCAACAGTTCTGTTGACTAGTCAAACTTCAAACTTACACGTGGGTCCCACTTGTCGTAGTCACAGTTTAACTAAACATAATTAATTAGTTAATTAATTATTAGGTTATCTAATCGGAGTTAATCAGGTTAATTTAACATATCTAATTAAGTTAATTAATTTTTAAATTAATTAATTATTAATTGTTTTTAGTCATTTGATATTCTTTTTTTTTGTTCTAACAGGGATGGACCCACTAGTCATACCCACAGGGGGGGTTAGCCCTTAAACTAATCTGGGGGGTTATCCCCACTAATCCAACAGGGTTCGGCCGGCTCGCTCAACAGAGCCCCTGGTGGGGTGTGCCGCCGGCGATGGCGCGCGGGCAGGCGGGTTTACGGGCGCGGGTGCGGGGTCAGGTCAGAGCTCAAGCGGGCGGCAAGCTGAGGGCCGCTGTCGCGAAACGCTGCTGGCGAAGCGTGGACGCCGACGACGCGGTCGTGGACTGGTCGCGGAGGCGGGGGCAACTGGGGCCGTGGTGGGCGCGCCCGATGGGTACGACCGGCCGGGCCGCCAGGGGAGGTCGATGGCGCGCGGCGCGGACGGCGCCGGCGACAGCGAGTGGAATGGGGGAATGGCGAGGGGGAAGGCCCGGGGCCTCACCGGGCTGAGGGGTCCGGCAAGGGCGTGGGGAGGATGCCGGGGACGACGGCGGAGAGGAGAAGCAGGCCGGCGGGGAAGAGGCGTCGGCGAGGTCCAGGCGGCGGTGGATCGGTCCGGCGAGTCGGGGAGGGGACGAGGAGGCCACGGCGAGGTCGAGGATGGCGACCGGCGAGGCGAAGTAGAGGTGCGGGGCGAAGGCGGCCATCCTCGAGCGCGGGCTCACCGGCGAGGTGGGTCTTCGACGCGGCAAGGGGGGCGGGCACGGGGTGCTTGGCGATGGGGATGGGGCACCAGCGCCGTGGGGGGGGGGAGTCGGCTCGATCCCGATCCAGAACTGGATCGGGGAAGGGGGAGAGAGCGAGTGGGGGTATGGGTGGTTAGGGTTTGGGGTAACCAGGGGAATAAGGGAGTGCGTGGGGGCCTAAGTAGGCCAGTGGCGTGGGCCGGCCGGCTGGGCCAAGGCCCAGTTGGGCCAAGGGGTTTTCTTTTCCTTTTCTGTTTGTTTTGTTGTTTTTTTTATTATTATTCTATTTCTTTTATTTTTTCTTTTATTTTAGTTTTATAAAATTTAAAAGCGACAACTAATTTGGTGGTATTAATTAAGTCACATCCCCAAATATTTTGGCACCTTAAATAAAGTATTTTGCATTTGCTTATTATTTAAAAGCATTTTAGATAATTGTTTTAGTTTATTTAGTGCATTTAAGTGTTTTATTAAAAGATGATTTCTTCACCAACATTTATTAAGGGTCATTTGACACATGAGGAACAATTTAGTTTTGACTTATGAAAACTTTAATTGTTTTGACTTTAATTCAGTTAATGAATTTGGATCAGTTCTGAACTAACGCAAGATTATCAACAATAATCGAGGTGACGTGGCATCATTACGGAGGGTTACTGTAGCTTGATTACCCGGCGTCATACAATTCTCCTCCACTACAAGAAATCTCGTCCGAGATTTAAGCCGTGGGAGTAAGGGGGGAGGTGCTGGTAGCGAAAAACCTAACGAGTCTTCTCGGTCTTGGCTGCCCTTTCGAAGAGGTTGATCCCTTTCGTTGATGTCTTCATTTCTCTGCTTCTGGTCATCATGATGAAGTCGACATCCTTTATTCGGGATCTTCATCGTACTTACGAATAGGTAACAGGGCAGATCGGCAACAACAGAATGCTATAATGGTAATAATCTGGAATTAACCCATGAATGAGTATAAGAGTACCTCTCGAGTTGAACAAATAAAACACTTCGAGAGTGAGGTTTGAAGGTACAATAAGAGGTTCCAAGCAGATAGATAGTGGCTCGAAGTCTGAACCAGAGTGAGAAAGGGGTTCAGAGTAGCGAGGGTAAGTATAGTGTCAGATACCAGAATAGAGCACTAGGAAGGTGGCCCGTGAATTAAATACAAAGCCAATCATGGGGAATAACCATTAGAAACAGGGTTGTACAGGTGAGTCAAGTTTCGATCCTGTGAAACTATGGGTTATGGGCCCACCATGTGGGTTAAGTAGGAAGGGCAGTAATGTCTTGCATGATCGTGTAAGCAAGGCCTGTCAGAGGATAGCCTATCAGTTATGTTGGCAACAATATCGGTACCAAGGGCGAGGGACGAAGAGAACCAATTCCTGCTCGTTGAACGAGGCGGACCAACAGGCCAAATTCTCGTCCATCGATGGCTACCGGAATGTCATCAACAATAGTAACAGGGTCTTACTTACAGAGTGGTACAACGAGGTGCTTACCTAAGCAGGGAATTATCACTGCTCGGTTAAGTCTGGTTACTCGAAAGGTTAAACAAAACAATGGAAATGATAGTATCATTATCAGATTAAACAGAATAATTGAAAGGAAAATGTGTTTAAACACATATTTCAGGAGTATATCCTTCCCAATGACAAGCAGAGCATGATATCCATGACAGGATATAATGTAGAAAACCCTTTAGGTAAGGGGAGAAAAATTTCATGACATTACCCATACAACGGTGTTTGGATAATTGATAAAGAGAATTTAGCATTGTGCTTCAAATGTTCTTGGTGATGAACGGAGTACCACGTACATGCTTCGTGTAGCAATGATATGGTGTTTCAATCAAGGGCGGACTTTGGATACACCAATGATCCATCAGGACTAACTTATAAAATAAGTCCTACAATTTCCTCCAGGAGGAATGGTTATCCTTGCAAAAGAAATAATAATGATAGGTCCTCCAGCCGGGGGGGGGGGGTGCTAGGCATGACATCATATTACCGGGTCATCAAAGGACCAACAACCTAACTCCTGGAAAGTTGTCCCGACCATCATATCTGACCGAGATTTAGATCCAATTGGTGTCATGATACCTCAGACTCAGGATGTCCGAGAAGAAAAGGTGCAACACAAATAGACGAAATGACATTTCAAGATTCTCAGGAAATGAACTAAGGGAGCGGGTTCTTGAAGCAATAGTTCATCCTTAAACCAAGGAGAGGATGAGGGGGTAGCTGATGGAATCAACGAAAATCCTCAAGATTTCCAAAAAGGTGGATTTCCATAGTTATGTGAACAAGGAGATAACATTTGTCGGATCAAATGATAAAATGGTGTATGCTCGAGGAGAACATACACAGTTAAACATTGGATGAGAGGTGCACCGAAATATGGGCTGGGTTGCACGACCAACGTCGGAATGATGATTCAATAATCAATAGTCTAGGAATGAACGGTTGACCATTAACTTCAAAGCAATAGGGTTGCTAGAAGTACAGAATCCAAACAACACCGTTCACTTGTAGGTACCTCGGTTAGAATTAACACGGGAACAAAGAAAGAATGGTGATGGTGAGAAGTATCACCATACCAAGAATTCTTAAGAGGTGGTGAAATTCTACGACATTCTTGACATAAAAGGTGGTAATATTCCAAGGTAAAGAAGAACAATGCTGGGTAGCAAGGAACTCAAGGTATAACACAGAACACGAACAAGTTTGTGTTGGAGGGAAGGTAATAAAGCGGTTGATGATAACACAAATCATCGAGGCAAGGATGGTATTTCTCATCATGAATCCGATTGTTATCCTGGAAGAGCTCATAAGGTTGATGATGATCACGACACATTTGTCGAGAGGTTACAAAAAGATGTAATCGATCGACAATGACATCAAGTCAAACGAATGATGAAGCGAAAGGTTATTGGAACCACGGTTAGGACACAAACTCGAAATCAAGTTTGTTGTTCAAGGAGAAATGATATGACGACGAAAATCGACGCAAGCTTAGTTCATCGTTGAAAGTTGTGCTCCGGGAATAAGGACCAGGTAGCACAGTTAAAAAAATAGTATGATGATGATATAGCTGATCAGGCTAGGAATGACTTAAAGGATTATTAAACTCGTAAGCAACGAAAATTACTTAGAGTTATTGAATCGGAGTGCTGAATCGATTCACTTATTGGTGTTCTCGGTTAACAAACAACCTAGAAGCATGAAGTGACAAAGACAGGGTAAGGTAGTACTCCATCAAAGGACAGGGTAATGTAGTGCAATGGCATGATATCCTCGAGATACTGTGGGTAATACTCAACCATGCATCAAAGTAGAGGTTGGACTGGGTATTACTCTACGTAAGACAAGTGCTTAAACTTGCACGAGAAATGGTATTAAAGGAGAACATGGTCGGAAACCTCGATCATAAATGATCGAACCACGGATACAAGATGAACTTATATCAAGGGGGTAATCATTTTTACGAGCAGCTTCCATGATAAGTTATACATCGTGTCCATGGGCATGAACACAAACTTCAAGGTCGACTCCACTTCTTCAATGTATAACCTTTCATTCACCGCTCTAGATCAAAATGATTTCAGTGACAAAACCTACCCGGTGAATTACCAGAGGAGTATGACCCGTGAAAACTTTCGAGTTCACCCAGATGAAGGAAGGCATAGGTTCAACCCAACGGGGCTTCTTAGAACATATAACATGAACTTCAGGAGTAAATAACACAAGATCGATAGTAGATCATGCTTGAGCAAGCAGAGGATACAATTTACCAAAGGAATTATGTATCGGAGAAAGAACTCACAAAGTGATTAATTATGAAGGACACTGTCGGATAATAATCCAACAGTGGATATGGCGATCCACAATGGGGCTGATATGAGTATCGATACCCAAACGGAGGAAGAAAGATAGCAAAAGCATCGGTTTATAGAACAGCTGAATAATTCAACGCTTGATTAGCAAAGTAATTATGAATTTCAAATCAAGGGATCGTGGAGCAAATGCTCGATCAAGGATGGATAAGCTGAATAGACTTAGGGGTACAATCGACGGCAATTTGATTGGTCGATAACCAGCTCATGTTTAAAATGAAGTCTGAGCCGGAAGGATGAATTCTAGGATCTGTTTGAGGATTGCGAGCATTCGCAACAAATCGAATCAATGGACTCAAAAGGATAATGACAATGGATGCCAACAAGATTACTAGACTTATGGGATTAACCATAATGCAAGTAATAAAGAAGTTCGAGAGCAATAGGATGCTCAGGATTTTCGAAAGATCGAATGGTTTTTCGAGGATTGGTGACATACATGAATCAACTGGGGATGAGCGGATATTCGGTAAGTGCGAGAAATTATCCGTAGAGGTATTCATGTAGCAAAGAACTGCAAGGCAATAGGCGCAAAGTATTCTCGAAACATTAGAGAGAATTTCGGGTATCTTGTAATAACAAGATTAATCGGGAATATCAAGAAGAACGACAGTGCATAAGTATTTATCCATAGGGATGTTTCGTGGTAGGGAATTGCAAAAACGACAGCACAAGGTCTCGAGAGAATATCGGAGAGTATCTTCAAATTCTTCCGTTCACTTGAGCAATCACCGGTAGTGAGGGCTTCTCCGGGAGGAAGTAGTAACGAGATCCTAAAGTTAGATTTTAGTAAAAATCATTTAACCCAATGTAAGAGAGTTCGTAATCCCAGAGTAAAGATCGAGGAGTAAAAGATCCTAATACCACCCAATGGCGACGTGGGCCCATGGGCCGTACAGCCATGTTAGTAAAAGTTTTGAAAAGTCTAGACTCAACTTCGGCCAAGGAGTTGGAAAGGGGGATTCCTACAGGCAGACGGCTCTGATACCAACTTGTGACGCCCCCGATTCAATCGTACACTAATCATGCACGCAAATGTGTATCATCAAGATCAGGGAATCACCGGAAGATAGCACACCACAACTCTAAAACATAAATAAGTCATACAAGCATCATAATACAAGCCGGGGCCTCGAGGGCTCGAATACAAGTGCTCGATCATAGACGAGTCAGCCGGAAGCAACAATACCGAGTACGGACATAAGTTAAACAAGTCCGCCATAAGATGGCTAGCATGCATCGGGATACATGATCGAAGAGGCGCAGGCCTCCCGCCTGGGATCCTCCTAACTACTCTCGGACGCCGCCGGCTGCTGCACGTAGTAGTAGGCACCTCCGTGGTAGTAGTCATCATCACGGTGGCGTCGCCCCGAGCTCCATCGTGCAGTCGCAGCAACCGGTAAAGAAAAGTGGGAAAAGGGGGAACAAGGCAACCGTGAGTACTCATCCAAAGTACTCGCAAGCAAGGAGCTACACAACATATGCATGGATATATGTGTAAAGGGCCATACCAGTGGACTGAACTACAGAATGCCAGAATAAGAGGGGGATAGCTAATCCTGTCGAAGACTACACTTCTGGCAGCCTCCGACTTGCAACATGTAGAAGAGAGCAGACTTAAGTCCTCCAAGTAGCATCGCATAGCATAATCCTACCCGGCGATCCCTCCTCGCACTTCGAGAGAGAGCGACCACCGGGTTGTATCTCGCACTTGGAAGGGTGTGTTTTATTAAGTATCCGGTTCTAGTTATCATAAGGTCAAGGTACAACTCCAAGTCGCCCTGTTATCAAGATCACGGCTATTCAATAGATTAACTTCACCTGCAGGGGTGCACCACATAACCCAACACGCTTGATCCCATTTGGCCGACACACTTTCCTCGGTCATGCCCGCCGCTGAAGATCAACACGCCGCAGCCCCACCAAGGCTCAACAGAGAGGTCAAGACGCCGGTCTAAACCTAAGCGCCACAGTGGGTCCGGGCCCATCGCCCTTAGCACACCAAGACGTTGCGTGACGCGCCGGAAGCGCACCTAGCCTACAGCGCTCCAGTCCAATCCGTAGCGCCACTCCGGCCGACGTCCACGAAGTGCTTCGGCCGATACCACGACGCCGGGATACCCATAACTACTCCGCGTAGATGGTTAGTGCGTATAGACCAAATGGCCGACTCGAGATCAAATACCAAGATCTCGTTAAGCGTGTTAAGTATCCGCTGAACGCCGACCAGGCTGTGCCCACCTCTCACCTGTAGTCTCAACCTTCCCTGTCGCTCCGCCACATAGTAACAATGGGGCCGTCGGGAACCTGTGCCCACCTCTACCGGGATGGAGCCACCTGTCCTTTCAGCCCCATCTCCTAACAAGATTGCTGTAATGTAATAGTGTAAAGTATATAGTATATGCCCGTGACCACCTCGAAGTGATCACAGCCCAAAGAGTATAGCATGGCAGACGGACAAGAGTGTAGGGCCATCGATGGAACACTAGCATCCTATACTAAGCAAGAGGGATAGCAAGTAAAGGTAACAACAAGAGTAGCAAGGACAAAGGCTATGCAAAGAAAGATAGGATTAATCGAAAGCAGTAACATGCTACACTACTCTAATGCAAGCAAGATAGAGAAGAGTAGGCGATATCTGGTGATCAAAGGGGGGCTTGCCTGGTTGCTCGGGCAAGTAGGGGTCACAACTCCGTAGTCGAACTGGGGTCGCCGGCAGTCTAGGGGTCTACCGGAAAGAAGTAACAGAGGGGGAACACAATAAATAACAGAGCAATCAAAGCATAACATGACAAATGCAGTGCCAGAGGTGATCTAACACAGGGATAGGTGATACCGGCGAAGGGGGGAAACATCCGGGAAAGTATCCCCGGTGTTTCGTGTTTTTGGGCAGAGAGCCGGAGGGGGAAAGTTGCGAGTTCGATAGGTTAGGGATGCATGGCGGACGAACGGGCTGCGTATCCGGGTTCGTCTCGTCGTTCCGAGCAACTTTCATGTTGAAAATAATTTAATCCGAGTTATGGATTAAAAGATATGATTTTCTAAAGATTTACTAATTTCTGGAATTTAATTAATTATTTAATTTAATTCGAAACTGGATTTATGACATCAGCATGATGTCATGCTGACGTCAGCAGTCAACAGGGATTGACTAAGTCAAACTGACAGATGGGGCCATTGACTGGGTCAACAGCACAGTCAGCAGGTCCAGTCAGCAGTCAACAGTTCTGTTGACTAGTCAAACTTCAAACTTACACGTGGGTCCCACTTGTCATAGTCAAAGTTTAACTAAACATAATTAATTAGTTAATTAATTATTAGGTTATCTAATCGGAGTTAATCAGGTTAATTTAACATATCTAATTAAGTTAATTAATTTTTAAATTAATTAATTATTAATTGTTTTTAGTCATTTGATATTCTTTTTTTTCTAAGAGGGGCAGACCCACTAGTCATACCCACAGGGGGGGTAGCCCTTAAACTAATCTGGGGGGGTTATCCCCACTAATCCAACAGGGGTCGGCCGGCTCGCTCAACAGAGCCCATGGTGGGGTGTGCCGCCGGCGATGGCGCGGGCAAAGGGTGGTTTACTGGCGCTGGTGCGGGTCAAGGTCAGCCCAAGCGGGCGGTAAGCGCGAGGGTCATGGTCGCGAAACGCTGGGCGAAGCGTGGACACCGACGACGCGGTCGTGGATCGGGCGCGAGGCGGGGCAATCGGGTTGTGGTGGGCGCGTCCGATGGGTACGACCGGACGGGCGGCCAGGGGAGGTCGATGGCGCGCGCTGGACGGCCGACGGGCAGCGGAATGGGGAATGGCGAGGAAGGCCCGGGCCTCACTGGGCTGTAGGGGTCCGGCAAGGGGGCGTGGGAGGATGCCGGGACGACGGCGGAGAGGAGAAGCAGGCCGACGGGGAGAGGCGTCGGCGAGGTCCAGGCGGCGGAGGATCGGTCCGGCAAGTCGGGGAGGGGATGAGGAGGCCACGGCGAGGTCGAGGATGGCGACCGGCGAGGCGAAGTAGACGTGCGGGGCGGAGGCGGCCATCCTCCAAGGGGCTCGCTGGGCGAGGTGGGTCTTCGACGCTGCAGGGGGGCTGCACGGGTGCTTGGCGATGGGGACGGGCGCCACGCCGTGGGGGAGGGGGGCGTCGGCTCGATCCCGATCTGTAATCTGGATCGGGAAGGGAGAGAGCGAGTGGGGGTATGGGTGGTTAGGGTTTGGGGTAACCAGGGAATAAGGAGTGCGTGGGGGCCTAAGTAGGCCAGTGGCGTGGGCCGGCCGGCTGGGCCAAGGCCCAGTTGGGCCGAGGGGTTTTCTTTTCCTTTTCTGTTTGTTTTGTTGTTTTTTTTATTATTATTCTATTTCTTTTCTGTTTTCTTTTATTTTAGTTTTATAAAATTTAAAAGCGACAACTAATTTGGTGGTATTAATTAAGTCACATCCCCAAATATTTTGGCACCTTAAATAAAGTATTTTGCATTTGCTTATTATTGAAAAGCATTTTAGATAATTGTTTTATCATTGTTTTAGTTTATTTAGTGCATTTAAGTGTTTTATTAAAAGATGATTTCTTCACCAACATTTATTAAGGGTCATTTGACACATGAGGAACACTTTAGTTTTGACTTTTGAAAACTTTAATTGTTTTGACTTTAATTCAGTTAATGAATTTGGATCGGTTCTGAACTAACGCAAGATTATTAACAATAATCGAGGTGACGTGGCATCATTACCAGAGGGTTACTGTAGCTTGATTACCCGGGCGTCACAAAAATCCTAAATGATATTTGGTTGTTAGTGGGCGTTGATTTACCATAAGTTGATGTTTACCGTAAGTGAGGCCTAGCCTGCCACGAGGTAAAAACTGGAAGAGCTTATGTTAAGATTGTATTATGTCTTATTTATATGTCTCAAGAGGACCTAATGGATACCCAGTGGGCATGGATATCCGGCGGGTTTGGACATGGACACAATTTTTCACCCATGGGTATTTTCATGGTTGGGCAAAGAATATCTTCATGGATATGGATATGGATTTGATATTTTTCAACCCGGTCCAAACCCGACCCATTGCCATCCTTAGTTGGGACCCTATGAAGAAGTTTTACGAGACAAAACCGGTCATTACGGAGTTCATGAGACTGCTGGTAATTTTAGTTTATGATCAATTCGACTGCACACGTTAGTCATATTTGTAAACAATCCTTGTGCCTTTTGCAGAGAGAGCATCACAGGATTGTGGCCGAAAGCGACTCGCCGTCTGAGGCATTGGTGAGGCCCAAGTGGGACACTCCATTCAACCGGGCGTTGAACATATTGAAACGACAGCCGGTGGATACTCGACCATCGTATGGACGCGTGCACGGTGTCGGAGACGGCACCACGTGGAAGAAATACTACCGTGAGACCACGGAGGAGAGAATGGAAAGACGGAGGTTAACTGAAGAAAACATCGACAAGAAGGTTGAGATTGCGGTTGAGAAGAAATCATCTCAGACAGTCACAAAAGCGGTAGCTGCCGCAAAACAGGTGGTTGCAGATTTTTCTACTTCCTTGGTTCTGGCCGTTTTCAGTTGGACAAGGCAAAATCCAGAAAACAATGCAGAGGACTTTCCCCTTGCTGACTTCTTGGGAGCACTTGCTCCCGCACCGGACGTGCTCGGCGGTGCTTAGTCTTTGGCTGAGCTCGACACCCTCACGGTATCTGTCACACCGCCCCCCTTCAATATAAATGTATAATCTCCCGTTTTCGTTGCCTTTCGGATGTCTCACGTCACAGACTTTTCTTTCCAGGCCGACGAAACCCTGTGCACCATATTGTACACCATCGGCAACCAGAAGGTGGACGTGGGGAAGGCGACGATAATGGAGCCGAAGGAACCATTGTTCCACAGCAGGCCGATCCCCCCGAACGTCTTCAAGCTTTCCATGGCCAGTGTCAAACCGGGCCACGAGAATTTGCCTCCTCTAATACTAGTGGGGGATGACGACGAGACCCCGCGGCAGCTTGGTGATTGTTGCAATGGGTGGGTCTGCTACGTCTTGAGCTTGCGTTAGTTTTCCTCGAAGAGGAGAGGGTGATGCAGCAAGTGTAGCGTAAGTATTTCCCTCAGTTTTGAGAACCAAGGTATCAATCCAGTAGGAGGCTCCTCAAATATCCCATGCACCTACACAAACAAATTGAGAACTCACAACCAACGCAATAAAGGGGTTGTCAATCCCTTCACGGCCACTTGCGGAAGTGAGATCTAATAAAGATAGTATGATAAGATAAATATATTTCTGGTATTTTTATAATATAGATGCAAAAAGTAAAGATGCAAATAAAAGTAGATTGGGAGCAAATATGATAAGAGATAGACCCGGGGGCTATAGGTTTCACTAGTGGCTTCTCTCAAGATAGCATAAGTATTACGGTGGGTGAACAAATTACTGTCGAGCAATTGATCGAAAAGCGCATAGTTATGAGATTATCTAGGCATGATCATGTATATAGGCATCATGTCCATAACAAGTAGACCAACTCCTGCCTGCATCTACTACTATTACTCCACACATCGAGCGCTATCCAGCATGCATCTAGAGTATTAAGTTCATAAGAACAGAGTAACGCATTAAGGAAGATGACATGATGTAGAGGGATAAACTCATGCAATATGATATAAACCCCATCTTGTTATCCTCGATGGCAACAATACAATACGTGCCTTGCAACCCTTTCTGCCACTGGGTAAGGACACGGCAAGATTGAACCCAAAGCTAAGCACTTCTCCCATGGCAAGAAAGACTAATCTAGTAGGCCAAACTAAACTAATAATTCGAAGAGACTTGCAAAGATAACTCAATCATAAACCCACAATTCATCGGATCTCGACAAACACACCGCAAAAAGAGTTTACATCGAATGGATCTCCACAAGCGAGGGGGAGAACATTGTATTGAGATCCAAAAAGAGAGAAGAAGCCATCTAGCTAATAACTATGGACCCGTAGGTCTGTGGTAAACTACTCACAACTCATCGGAGGGCAAGGATGCTGATGTAGAGGCCCTCCGTGCTTGATTCCCCCTCCAGCAGAACACCGGCGAAGGCTCCAAGATGGGATCTCATGGATACGTATGTTACGGTGGTGGAAATTGTGTTTCATGGCGCTCGGATGTTTTCGGTGCACGTAGGTATATATAGGAGGAAGAAGTACATCGGTGGTCGCCGAGGGCCCACGAGATAGGGGCGCGCCCTATAGGGGGGCGCCCTCCTATCTCGTGGAGGCCTCGGCTGCTTCTTGACTTGCCCTCCAAGTCCTCTGGTTCACGTTTGTTCCAAAAATCACGCTCCCAAAGGTTTCATTCCGTTTGGACTCCGTTTGGTATTCCTTTTCTTCGTAATACTGAAATAGGCAAAAAAACAGCAATATGGGTTGGACCTCCGGTTAGTAGGTTAGTCCCAAAAATGATATAAATGTGTAAAATAAAGTCCATAAACATCCAAAAGGGGTAATATAATAGCATGGAACAATCAAAAATTATAGATACGTTGGAGACGTATCAAGCACCCCCAAGCTTAATTCCTGCTCGTCCTCGAGCACTACAAGAAATATGTCAACTAGTGACCTTCTCTTAGTGACCCTAGCTGAATTGGTCGTAAATCCACGGCCATTTCGCTTAGAAGGGCTCAAACCCTGAATTGCCTTAGACCAAATGGTCATAAAAGCAGACAACTGTGGTTCATGACCTTATTTCTACCTGATTACGACCAATACAAATGGTCATGAGGTTGTGAACGTGGATGCATTAGTACTTATTGCTATGAATAGGCGCCACCTCATCAGTTTTGCCTATGTGTCATGTCCATGTGGCAGTTTTTGCCCTAGGTTGTGAAGCAACCTATATTTCTGTCATTCCCAAACTTCCCAAAAAAATCTCATAAATTCTTTGGGTCATATCTTCGTCAGATATGTAAAAACCTTCCTTGCCTAGTTCAAAAATAATTCAAAAATATTCATTTTCCTATTCTGCTCGTAACAAGCTTTGTGAAGGAAGTACCACTTTGGCATGTCCAAATAGTATCCATTTTCTACAGTGCTTTTCTATGCCCTAAAACCATCCTCCACCAAATGCCACTCAATCCATTCATTATTTTGAGCCGAGCTTCAACATTCAGATTTATGTCCACTGTGGTAGTTTGCAAAGCAAGTACCACATAGGCTCCTCCTTTTGAGCTGAATTTTTGAAGACGGTCTTCTTAGTAATCGATCATCCTCACCAATACTCACGCCCATTAGCCATGTGCATTTCTGCATACCGCAAATCAAACACTTGGTCGCTTATTCATGTTTGAGCATCGATCGGTCTCCTCGTGAGAATCTTATGTTGTGATTTTCTTCCTAGCACCTACCGGGAGTGCCCAACCCACTAGACATACCTAGGCCGCCTGAACACAAGGCAACGCCACGGTCACGCTGGTGACCACGCTTGGCGGCATGCGAGTTTACGCTCTAGAGTTGGGGCCCTCGGCCACCGCCCAAACCTCGACGTATCGCCACCAAACCATGTATTTATGATTAAATAGGTACTTATGTAACTATAAATGAATTTTGGAAAAAATAAATAGCATACTATGAGGCAGCTGCAGTTCAAATTTGACCCGCTTCCAAATTTAATCCATGGAAATTTGTCTTTTTCACGAGAGGTTGATCAAAACTTTTTGCACCCAACCATTTTGTCAATTGTGCATTAAATATGTCCTAGTATTTTAGAAAATTGATTTGGTCCAATTTTGCAACAAATATTTGTTAGTTCCTTCACAAAAAAACCTCCTTTTGGGCACTCGGAAAATGAAAAATGGTTTTTTCGTCCAAAGAAAATGAAAACTTCCTTAGGCAACATTGTTTGTCATTCCAATATGCACCCTTGTGCACAATGAGATCATTTGAACAAACTATGCCACGAATGTGGCCATAAGATTGATCATTTGGCTTGAAAGCCATGAATCTTCAGAGATGATAGGTCATTTCTGAGAACACTTTTTTAAAATAATTGCCGTATTACAAGTTCGTTATTTTTCCTGGGAACTTGGCCACATATAATGACACAATGCGAAGGTTTCCCAATTTTTTGATTTTTTTTAATTTTTTATGCCCGTTTCAAAATGCGGTCAAAACGGCGGGAATGACCGTCCCTAGCTAGTGGTTGAATCTTGGAATTTTTTTGGTGTTTCTTTGATTAAATAGGTACTTATGTAACTAGAAATGAATTTTGGAAAAATAAATAGCAAACTATGAGGCAACTGCAGTTCAAATTTGACCCGCTTCCAAATTTGAATCGGAAATTTGTCTTTTTCACGAGAGGTGGATCAAAACTTTTTGCACCCAACCATTTTTTCAATTGTGCATTAAATATGTCCTAGTATTTTATAAAATAGATTTGGTCCAATTTTGCAACAATTATTTGTTAGTTCCTTCACAAAAAAACCTCCTTTTGGGCACTCGGAAAATGAAAAATGGTTTTTTCATCCAAAGAAAATGAAAACTTCCTTAGGCAACATTGTTTGCCATTCCAATATGCACTCTTGTGCACAATATGAGATCATTTGAACAAACTATGCCACGAATGTGGCCATAAGATTGATCATTTGGCTTGAAAGCCATGAATCTTCAGAGATGATAGCTCATTTCTGAGAACATTTTTTTTAATAATTGCTGTATTACAAGTTGTTTATTTTTACTGGAAACTTGGCCACATATAATGACACAATGCGAAGGTTTCCCAATTGTTTGATTTTTTTTAATATTTTATGCCCGTTTCAAAATGCGGTCAAAACGGCGGGAATGACCGTTCCTATCTAGTGGTTGAATCTTGGAATTTTTTTTGGTGTTTCTCTGATTAAATTGGTAATTATGTAACTAGAAATGATTTTTGGAAAAAATAAATAGCAACTATGAGGCAGCTGCAGTTCAAATTTGACCCGCTTCCAGCTGAATCGGCGGAAATTTGTCTTTTTCATGAGAGGTGGATCAAAACTTTTTGCACCCAACCATTTTGTCAATTGTGCATTAAATATGTACTATTTTAGAAAATTGATTATGTCCAATTTTGAAACAAATATATGGTAGGTCCTTCACAAAAAAACTCATTTTGGGCCCTCGAAAAAATGGAAAATGAATTTTTCGTCCAAAGAAAATGAAAACTTCCTTAGGCAACATTGTTTGCCATTCCAATATGCACCCTTGTGCACAATATGAGATCATTTGAACAAACTATGCCATGAATGTGTCCATAAGATTGATCATTTGGCTTGAAAGCCATTGATCTCCACACGTGATAGCTCGCTTCGAGAACACTTTTTAAAATAATTACCAGACACAAGTTTATTATTTTTCCTGGGAACTTGGCCACATATAATGACACAATGCGAAGGTTTCCCAATTTTTTGTTTTTTTTAATTTTTTATGCCCGTTTCAAAATGCGGTCAAAACGGCGGGAATGACCGTTCCTAGCTAGTGGTTGAATACTGGAATTTTTTTGGTGTTTATCTAATTAAATAGGTACTTATGTACCTAGAAATGATTTTTGGAAAAAATAAATAGCAAACTATGAGGCACCTGCAGTTCAAATTTGACCCGCTTCAAATTTAATCGTGGAATTTGTCTTTTCACCAGAGGTGGATCAAAACTTTGACACCCAACCATTTTGTCAATTGTGCATTAAATATGGCCTAGTATTTTAGAAAATGTTTTGGTCCAATTTTGCAACAAATATATGGTAGGTCCTTCACAAAAAACTCATTTTGGGCTCTCGAAAAATGAAAAATGTTTATTTTTGCACAAAACTCATTTCTCACTACACCTTTTGAAGATACTTATATTTTTCATGTTTGTTATTTTTTGAAAACTTCGTTCACATTTTGGTGACACAATGAGAAGGTTTTCTATTTTCTTTTGAATTTCTCAGGTCATAAAATAGCTGACATGATTTTAACATATTATTTTTAGACAACTATGACCAATTTCGATGGTCATAGCATCATATCGCATTCGATTGGTGCAGATCGCTTTCACGCGGATCGTGCATCATACGCCGTCGGATGCTCGTGGATCCAACGGCTGTCCTCAACCCTTCCACACCAAACACGAAACCCTAGCTGGTCATTTTCCATCCACCCCCCCCCCCGCCTCCTTTCTTTCCCACCCCCACACCAACCCATCCATCTCCTCGTTGCCTCCTTTCCAGATCTCCCCGCTGCCCGACGGAGAGAGCTGCCTCCTCCCTTCCAGATCACCGCTGGCACCTCCCTCCGGCGGAGCTGGCCGCCGTCCATGGCCTCCCGCACGCCCCTGCCCTTCCCCCACCCAAACCCTCGATCTCCCACCGCCCCCTCCTGATTTCCCACTCAGATCCCCCCATCTCCTCGCGCCACCGCCCCCTCCCGATCCAGTCCTCCCTCCCACCGACGACCTCAACCAAGGACAACGGAGATCCAGTCCACCCACCGCCGACCTCACCGTCCTCCTCACCCACCGCCCACCTCGTCCCTCTCCTCACCATCTCTCCACACCCTCCGCCCTCTGCCTCCTACCTCGATCCCCCAGATCCAATCTACACAACCCCGCCGCCCCCGCACCCCGTACTGTCCACCATGGCCACCTCCTCCTCCTCCCCGCTCCGGATCCCCACACCAACCCACCACCCCGTCGTGGGGGCGTGTCCGCGACGGCTGTCCTTCCACGTCGTCTCCCTACAGTAGGCGCCGGCGTGCCCGTGCCCTTCTACCGTGCGGGCGGCTGTTCCGGTGGGGGTCGACGCCGCAGGTGGTGCGCGAGGAGGTGGACGACTTCCTGCGGTCCGAGAGGGGATGCCGCCGTCGCCGCTGCCCACCACCCCCACCCCGGCGACTCAGGTGCGTCCCTCCACTCCATCTTGTCCTCCTCACATCCCTCCCTCACTTCCTCACCTCGTGTTCTATCCCTCCCATATCCAGGATGCCATGGGCGGGATGGCCTCTTCCTCCCCTGGGTCGGCGTGTGGCAGCATGACCGGGTCGAGATCATCGCCAACGACCAGGGCAACCGCACCACGCCCTCCTACGTCGCCTTCACCGACACCGAGCGCCTCATCGGCGACGCCGCCAAGAACTACGTCGTCTGTTAGATGAGATCTCCGTGGTTGCGTGCGGTCCCTGTTCTATTCTTACGCCCACGATCTGATATGATTTGTTCTAAATAATCAGATGTGGCTGTTGCCGAATCCATCATGCAAAGGCCTCGCCTATGAGATTAATTACAGATTTATTATTGGTTCATATCTGCATGTGTGTTCTCTGTTGTTTGGCATGCTGTAGTCCCCTGTTTATGAGATTAGTCTATGTCAGATTCTCAAATTAGGTCTTAGGAATGGATGGCTTGTCAATTAAGTTAGGATGGCCTGTCAATTTAAGTTAGGATGCCACCTTATGATTGAAAATATGTTGTAGATCTGGTCTTATTTAAATTAGATGTAGCAGCTGCTGTCGATTATGTGTTGCAGTCCCATTTTTCTCTTATCTATCACAAAATTTTATTATTAGTTTATTGGCATGGCTGCTCTCTGTTTATACTATTCTAAATGCTGTTATTTTTTGTTGCTGTTTCTTCTGCATGGTTCAGTAGTAGATCCTTCAGAATGGAGGGCTAGAATTATGTTGGGTGGTTGAAATTATGCTGCATATGAAAATTAGTTCTACTATGGTATACTAGATTCTCAAGTTTTACATCCATCAGAAAAGACTACTTGAAACTATTTCTGCTGCTGCTACTGTCAAACTACTTTTGTTGTTGTTTTCGTTGTCATATGACTCTAATCTCTGCTGTTGTTGGTGTCAAACTGATGCTATGAACCCAGCAGCTCATATGACTCTATTGTTGTTCTTGACCTGTTGTTGCTGCTGTAGGAGGAGCACGCCTAGGAGAAGAAGGAGCACTCCTGTGAGAAGCTCGCCTCTGAGACTCTACAAGCAGGCCACCGTTGGCCCCGTCAACACCGGTATATATACACATCTATCCATCTTCTTATTACTAGCATCAGTAACAGGTATGATTTACTGTTGAAGTGATTTCAAGTTTGGTTTGTGGTGCTGTATAAGCAGAGGGCTGACTGCATAATTGGTTTGTTGATCGTATGTGTTTTGTTGTGTTGGCTGTGAAAATGTCCATCTTAATCCATTTGTAACTAGAAACAAATTACCTTGGTCTTACAATATGCATGTGTGCATTGTCCTTGGTGCCTCTCATTAATTTAGAAGTCAACATGTGTATGTGCACCTTAATGATGGGAATGCAATGGTAAGTCAATTCAGCTGTGAATCTGTGATAAGATTAGAATATGTTTGGATGGTAGATATTATATAAAGTGAATGTAGAATGATAGCAAATTACTGATATACCATGCAGTGGTAAGTCAAATGGCGGGATTTTTTTATTGTGAAGCTCCATCAACTTTTTTGGTCGATTGGCTGTCCAAGTTCCTGAAGAACAAATCATACAAACATTATCTTGTTGATTGATGCAGTTTCTCACCTTTTTGTTGCTGATGTTTAGTTCCTTTCTTGATTCTGGACACTATTAAGTTGAAATAAAATTGTATGAGAAAATTATCACTAAACTATGGAGTCTTAACCTGATAATAACTTATTTTACGTTAATAGCCTACAATGTTGTCTTGGAGCTTATTTTCCAAAATAATACCTCTACTTTTTGTGTCCTTCAGGAATGCGTATCCTTCAGGACAACTCAAGCCCCTCCTCCTCTCACGTACATGAATGTGAGATGTCTGCGCATGCAAGATCTGAGCCAAATGGCATATTGTAATCTTTTTATTGCTGGTTTTTATGTACGATGTCATGAAGATGTACGCTTGGAATGTTGCTTTGATAGCAAAATTGTATTCCTGTACATGCCGCTTTGACAAAGAAAAATTATGAAAATTTCTCAACAAAATATATGGGCAAAATTTTATTCCTTTGAACTGCACCTTAAAAGGCTACAGCCAACTGATGATGTTGATGTGGAATTTTTTAGTTCATTTTAAATAGCGAAAATAATAATTCTGCAAAAAAGTTAAAAAAAACAAAATGAAAAGGCCAAAGAAAAACAAAATGAAAAGGCCAAAAAAAAGAAATTTACAAGAAAAAGTAAAGGGCCCAAAAAAGAAAAGGCTTGCAAAAATTGGGCTTGGCCCATTTAGTTGACCATAAAAAAACATAAATCTGTTGGAATTAGTGGGCTCGGCCCATGTAAAACACCTAATTGGACCGGGCTGAATCTTGTGCCACATCAGCTTGCCACGCTGGATGCCTACGTGGCCTGGGGAGGTTGCTAGTGACCAAAAATTTGGTCAAAGAACCAACGACCTTTTACATATCACACAGAAGGTCGCTATAGTCAGTTAACGACCCTCAGCTTTTGACCTTCTATTTTTGGTCACAAAAAGGTCGCAAATGAAAAACTATGACCTTTCAGTGACCAATAGTGGAGGTCACAAGATAGCATATTTCTTGTAGTGGAGTAGGTAAATGATAAAAAGAGAATTTTTGATGTGGAATGCTACCTAGCATAATTCATAATGTAATTTTCTTTATTGTGGCATGAATGTTTAGATCCAAATGAATACAAAATAAAAGTTCATATTGATAAAAGAAATAGTAATACTTCAAGCATACTAATCAAAGTAATCATGTCTTCTCAAAATAGCATGGCAAAAGAAAGTTCATCCCTACAAAATCATATAGTTAGGCTATGCTTCATTTTTGTCACACAAAGATGTTCCCAACTTCTATACCCCGATGACAAGCCAAGCAATTGTTTCATACTTAAATAATCTCAAACTTTTTCAACCTTCACGCAATACATGAGCGTGAGCCATGGATATAGCACTATGGGTGGAATAGAATATGATGATGGGGATTGTGTGGAGAAGACAAAAAGGAGAAAGTCTCACATTGACAAGGATAATAAGCAGACTACGGAGATGCCCATCAATTGATGTCAACATGAGGAGTAGGGATTGCCATGCAACGGATGCACTAGAGCTATAAATAAATGCTCAATAAAAGAAAACTAGTGGGTGTGCATCCAACTTGCTTGCTCACGAAGACCTAGGGCATTTGAGGAAGCCCATCGTAGGAATATACAAGCCAAGTTCTATAATGAAAAATTCCCACTAGTATGAAAAAGACAACTTATGAGACTCACTATATGAAAAACATGGTGCTACTTTGAAGCACAATATATGAGACTCACTACATGAAGAACAAGGTGCTACTTTGAAGCACAAGTGTGGTAAGAGGATAGTAGCATTGTCCCTTCTCTCTTTTTCTCTCATTCTTTTATTTGGGCCTTTTCTCTTTTTTTATGGCCTCTTATTTTTGTCCGGAGTCTCATCCCGACTTGTGGGGGAATCATGGTCTCCATCATCCTTTCCTCACTTGGGACAATGCTCTAAAAATGATGATCATCACACTTTTATTTTCTTATAACTCAACAATTACAACTCGAAACTAGAACAAAACATAACTCTATATGAATGCCTCCGGCGGTGTATCGGGATGGTGCAATGAATCAAGAGTGACATGTATGAAAAATAATGCATGGTGGCTTTGCCACAAATACGATGTCAACTACATGATCATGCAATGGCAATATGACAAAAGTAAAGTATGCCATGATGATGAACGGAACGGTGGAAAGTTGCATGGCAATATATCTCGGAATGGCTATGGAAATGCCATAATAGGTAGGTATGGTGGCTGTTTTGAGGAAGATATAGGGAGGTTTATGTGTGATAGAGCGTATCGTATCACGGGGTTTGGATGCACCGGCAAAGTTTGCACCAACTCTCAAGGTGAGAAAGGGCAATGCATGGTACCGAAGAGGCTAGCAAAGGCGGAAAGGTAAAAGTGCGTATAATCCATGGACTGAACATTAGTCAAAAGAAATCATATACTTATTGCAAAAATTTAGAAGTCATCAAAAATCAAGTACTATGCGCATGCTCCTAGGGGGATAGATTGGTAGGAAAAGACCATCGCTCGTCCCCGACCGCCACTCATAAGGATGCACAAGCCAGATACACTTCATGTTTCAAATTTGTTACACAACTTTAACCATACGTGCATGCTACGGGACTTGATAACTTCAACACAAGAATTCTTTAAATTCATAATCATCCAACTATCATGACTTTAATATCACTACCTCCATATCTCAAAACAATTATCAAGTATCAAGTTGATCGTAGCATCCAATTCACTTCCAATGATAGTTTTTATTATACTCAACTTGGATGCTCATCATTCTAGGACCAATTTTATAACCATAGCAAATACCATGCTGTTCTAAAAGACTCTAAAAATAATATAAGTGAAGCATGAGAGACTAGCAATTTCTTTAAAATTAAGACACCTCCGTGCTCTAAAAGATATAAGTGAAGCACTAGAGCAAAAACTATCAAGCTCAAAAGATATAAGTGAAGCACATAGAGTATTCTAGCAAATTCTAATCAAATAGGCTTCTCCCAAAAGGTGTGTACAGAAAGGATGATTGTGGTAAACTAAAAATCAAAGACTAATATAATACACGACGCTCCAAGCAAAACACTTATCATGTGGTGAATAAAAATATAGCTCCAAGTAAAGTTACCAATGAACAAAGACGAAAGAGGGGATGCCTTCCGGGCATCCCCAAGCTTAGGCTTTGGCTATTCTTGAATGTCTTGGGGTGCCATGGGCATCCCCAAGCTTAGGCTCTTGCCACCCTTTATTCCATAGTCCATAAAAGCTTTACCCAAAACTTGAAAACTTCACAACACAAAACTCAACAGAAAATCTTATAAGCTCCGTTAGTGAAAGAAAACAAAACCACCACATAAGGTAATGCAATGCAATAATTCTTTATTTAACTTGGTGTTAAACCGACTGTATTCCAACTTCTCTACAGATTATAAACTATTTTATTGGCCATAGATTCATCAAAATAAGTAAACAACACACGAAAAACAGAATCTGTCAAAAACAGAACAGTCTGTAGTAATCTGTAGCTAACGCAAACTTCTGGAACTCAAAAACTTCAGACATAATAGGAAGTCCTAGGAAATTTGTTTATTGATCAGCAGCAATTGGAATCACTATTTTATCACGTTATGGTGATTTTTAACAATTATGTTCGTGAGCCAAAAGTTTCTGGAAATTACAGCAAGATCAAATAACTATCATCCAAGAAGATGCTATAGGTTTAACTTGGCACAAACACTAATTAAAAGATAAAACCACATCTAAACAGAAGGTAGATGGATTATTTATTCCTGAACATAAACAAAAACAAAAAACATAAATAAATTTGGGTTGCCTCCCAACTAGCGGTATCGTTTAACGCCCCTAGCTAGGCATAAAAGCGAAGATAGATCTAACGAGTGCCATCTTTAGCACTAAACTCATAAGTAGCACGCATGATAGATTCATAAGGTAATTTTACTTTTTTTCTTGGAAAGTGCTCCATGCCTTTCTTTAATGGAAATTGGAATCTAATATTGCCTTCCTTCGTATCAATAATCGCACCAATCGTTCTAAGGAAAGGTCTACCAAGAATAATAGGGCAAGAAAGATTGCAATCTATATCAAGAACGATAAAATCTACGGGCACCAAATTTCTATTTGCAACAATAAGAACATCATTGATCCTTCCCATAGGTTTTTTAATGGTGGAATCCACAAGGTGCAAATTTAAAGAACAATCATCAAGATCATGGAAACCTAGAATATCACACAAAGTTTTCGGAATCGTGGAAACACTAGCACCCAAATCACACAAAGCAAAACACTCATAATCTTTAATTCTAATCTTTATAGTAGGTTCCCACTCATCATTAAGTTTTCTAGGTATAGAAACTTCCAAATTAAGTTTTTCATCATAAGATTGCATCAAGGCATCAACAATATGTTTGGTAAAAGCTTTGTTTTAACTATAAGCATGAGGAGAATTAACAACAGCTTGCAACAAGGAAATACAATATTTTATAGAGCGATTATCATAATTAAATTCCTTGAAATCCGAGATAGTGGGTTCAACATTATTAGAAGTTGAGGATTCTCCAATCTCACTTTTACCAAATTTAACATTAAGATCTAAAGACTCCGAATTCTTGGTACGCCTTCTAGGCAAAGTTGATTCATCATCAGTCCCATAATCATCAAAATTCATATTGCAAAACATAGATCTAATCGGAGACGCATCAATAACTTTAAGATCCTCATCATTATTTTCATGTAAGCTAGAAGAACACGCTTTTATAAAGCTTTCTTTTTTAGCACGCAATCTAGCGGTTCTTTCCTTGCACTCGTCAATGGAAATTCTCATTACTTTTAGAGACTCATTGATATCATGCTTAGGAGAAGAAGATCCAAGTTTAAGAGAATTAACATCAAGCGAAATTCTATCAATGTTCCTAGCCAAATCATCTACTTTGAGCATTTTTTTCTTCAAGCAAAGCATTAAAATTCTTTTGAGAGATCATAAATTATTTCACACTATTCTCAAAATCGGAGGGAATCTTATTAAAATTACCATAAGAATTATTGTAGGACTTTCCACAATTATTAGAGGGATTACTAGGGAACGGTCTAGCATTAAAATTTCCTCTATAAGCATTGTTTCCAAAACTATTCCTACCAACAAAATTGGCATTAACAGATTCATTATTATTCTCAATCAAGGAAGACAAAGGCATATCATTGGGATTAAGAGGAGTATTTTTAGTAGCAAACATCTTCATAAGTTCATCCATCTTTCCACTCAAAACATTGACTTCTATAGCATGCACTTTTTTACTAGAAGATCTTTCGGTGTGCCATTGAGAATAATTAGCCATAATATTATCAAGAAGTTTTGTAGCATCTCCTAACGTGATTTCCATAAACGTGCCTCCCGCGGCCGAATCTAAGAGATTTCTAGAAGCAAAGTTCAAACCGGCATAAAATTTTTGTATGATCATCCATAAATTCAAACCATGAGTAGGGCAATTGCGAAGCATCAATTTCATTATTTCCCAAGATTGGGCAACATGCTCATGATCAAGTTGTTTAAAATTCATAATATCGTTCCTAAGAGTGACGATCTTAGCGGGAGGAAAATACTTAGAGATAAAAGCATCTTTGCACTTGTTCCAAGAATCAATACTATTCTTAGGCAAAGAAGAAAAACAAACTTTAGCACGATCTCTAAGTGAAAACGGTAATAACTTCAATTTGACAATATTGTTATCCGTATCTTTCTTCTTTTGCATATCACACAAATCAACAAAGTTGTTTAGATGAGTAGCGGCATCTTCGCTAGGAAGGCCGGGCGAATTGATCTTTCATAACAAGATTCAGCAAAGCAGTATTGATTTCACAAGACTCATCATTATTAAGAGGAGCAATCGGAGTACTAAGGAAATCATTATTATTGGTATTCGAGAAGTCACACAATTTGGTATTATCTTGCCCCATGGCAACAAGTAATCCAACACACAAGCAAATGTAAAACGGCAAGCAAAAAGAGAGGAGGAGACTGGGAAAGAGAGGGCGAATAAAACGGCAAGGGTGAAGTGGGGGAGAGGAAAACGAGAGGCAAATGGCAAACAATGTAAATGCGAGGGAGATAGGTTTGTGATGGGTACTTGGTATGTCTTCACTTGAGCGAAGACCTCCCCGGCAACGGCGCTAGAAATCCTTCTTGCTACATCTTGAGCTTGCGTTGGTTTTCATCGAAGAGGAGAGGGTGATGCAGCAAGTGTAGCGTAAGTATTTCCCTCAGTTTTGAGAACCAAGGTATCAATGCAGTAGGAGGCTCCTCAAAAGTCCCACGCACCTACACAAACAAACTGAGAACTCGCAACCAACGCAATAAAGGGGTTGTCAATCCCTTCACGGCCACTTGCGAAAGTAAGATCTAATAAAGATAGTATGATAAGATAAATATAATTCTGGTATTTTTATAATATAGATGCAAAAAGTAAAGATGCAAATAAAAGTAGATTGGGAGCAAATATGATAAGAGATAGACCCCGGGCCCATAGGTTTCACTAGTGGCTTCTCTCAAGATAGCATAAGTATTATGGTGGGTGAACAAATTACTGTCGAGCAATTGATGGAAAAGCGCATAGTTATGAGATTATCTAGGCATGATCATGTATATAGGCATCACGTCCATAACAAGTAGACCGACTGCCTGCATCTACTACTATTACTCCACACATCGACCGCTATCCAAAGATGCATCTAGAGTATTAAGTTCATAAGAACAGAGTAACGCATTAAGCAAGATGACATGATGTAGAGGGATAAACTCATGCAATATGATATAAACCCCATCTTGTTATCCTCGATGGAAACAATACAATACATGCCTTGCAACCCTTTACATCCTGGTAAGGACACGGCAAGATTGAACCCAAAGCTAAGCACTTCTCCCATGGCAATAAAGACCAATCTAGTAGGCCAAACTAAACTGATAATTCGAAGAGACTTGCAAAGATAACTCAATCATACATAAAAGAATTCAGAGACGATTCAAATATTATTCAAAGATAAACTTGATCATAAACCCACAATTCATCGGATCTCGACAAACACACCGCAAAAAGAGTATACATCGAATAGATCTCCACAAGAGAGGGGGAGAACATTGTATTGAGATCCAAAAAGATAGAACAAGCCATCTAGCTAATAACTATGGACCCGTAGGTCTGTGGTAAACTACTCACAACTCATCGGAGGGGCAAGGATGTTGATGTAGAGGCCCTCCGTGGTTGATTCCCCCTCCGGCAGAACACCGACGAAGGCTCCAAGATGGGATCTCGCGGATACAGAAGGTTACGGTGGTGGAAATTGTGTTTCGTGGTGCCCCTGGATGTTTTTGGGGTACGTAGGTATATATAGGAGGAAGAAGTACGTTGGTGGCCGCCCGAGGGGCCCACGATATAGGGGGCGCGCCCTATAGGGGGCGGGCGCCCTCCTATCTCGTGGAGGCATTGGCTACTTCTTGACTTGCACTCCAAGTCCTCTGGATCACGTTTGTTCCAAAAATCACGCTCCCGAAGGTTTCATTCCGTTTGGACTCCGTTTGATATTCCTTTTCTTCGAAATACTAAAATAGAAAAAAAAACAGCAATATGGGCTGGGCCTCCGGTTAGTAGGTTAGTCCCAAAAATGATATAAATGTGTAAAATAAAGCCCATAAACATCCAAAAGGAATAATATAATAGCATGGAACAATCAAAAATTATAGATACGTTGGAGACGTATCAGGGTCCTGTTGTGGCCAAAGAGTCTGCTTCGTCTGGAGGCGGCCGAGAGCACACCCACGAGCACGCAGCCTCAGCAAGGTACGAACATCAACACCCCACCTACCCAATTAGCATTGGGTGTCAGGTTGGGTGATAGCGGATGGGGTAAGGAGGAGGCTCCATTAGTCGCTGATGACGTCGCCATGGATGAGGATGAGGATGACGATGGCGTCAACAAGATGTCTATACTGGCACCTCCTCAGGGTTTGAGAGTCATGAGTCGGTGCCTGAATTGCCGTCTCAACGTATTATGGACGACCTTCCGGTAGTAAAGAAGTCTAGGAAGAGAGCAAGGAAATGCAAAAAAGCTGATTCTATGATCCAGCCACCTCAGCAGCCTCGGCTTCAGGATCGTATAGATATCCCCGATGCGGATAAATGGCATATCCCCGGTCAACCAATCCTACCTGCAACAGCGCTACGAGCCAGATTCGGCGATCTAAGGAGACTTCATGACGATGTGCTGCGGGTAGAGAAAGGACTCATCGCCTCGAAAGATCCAGGATACCCACTCTACGTGGTTAATGTTCCGCGGCAAATGTCGTACATCGACTGCTTCCCCGCGGAGAAGTTCTTCCTCCGATTCGATTACATATTCGACATGTTTCACGTGAAGAAGCTAAATTTTATGTTTGTCCGCCTTTATGCCTTGCACATGAACTACATCATCGGGGTTGAGCAGATACCTCATATCTGTGTCCCTGACCCGTACTACATGCACGAGGGCTTCTTGGGAGTCTGCGCCAAGCACGGTGAATACGCGAGGGATTACATCGTCAGTTTCATTCTCGCCAATAAGGACAAGGAGGTGATTCTCGTGCCTTATCATCCCGTGTAAGTCATCCGCGCTGCTATCCTTCCTTCGATTTCAATCATTCATTTGCATGGTGGAGGCTAATTAATTTGAGGTGTACTTATTTTGCGCAGTAGCGGGCGCGCCGTCCTCATCATCCTCTACCCCTGATTCTCCCACGCTCTTTACTTGGACTCGTCGAAGAACATTCACAAAAAGGATTACACCCACATCAAGGATGTTCTCGACAGTGCTATGTTTTACTACCAAGCAAGGGGTGGAGAGGTCAGGGACAAGAAGAGAAGGCGGCGGTGGTCGCCTTCACCATAAGACCGACTTCTGCGCATCCAAAGAACCGAACAATTCTCTTAATGATGGATTCTATGTCCTACACCACATGTCGGAGTATGACGGGATCACCGTAACCTTCGCATGTCACCTAGATCAGCGATGCCCATATTACGCAATGGGCAAAGGACATAGGAGATATCGAGGATCATCGACTTCGAGCTGAGTTCTATAACATCCAGCGCGAACTTTCCCAAATCATCATGAAGGAGGTCGTCGGAAAAATAGGGATGTTCTACGGAGAAGGACAAATGTCACGAGAAGACATCCGAACATGGATAGCCTCTCAGCGTCTCGACATGAAGCCTTTCACTAAGCTCGAGGACTATCTCCCTGACATGGATGGATGGCACGACATGGTGGAGTGATTGTCGATATATGACAATGTGTCCGTTTAGTCCATACTTTCTGTATGACAAAACTTTGAGTTATGCACGGTGAAAATTTATTTGTGTTGTAATTAAACCGCCCTCCTCCTCGACTAGCGAAAATCACTCTAGTTAGGGCATTTTGGGTACGATGAACTTTGTTATTTATGCTTATGATATGTTGTTTCTATTTTTTCCAAGTCTGTCTCTTTCTGTTGCTCAACTATATATGTTGCATATCATCGACTCATGTGACGATGCAGGTGCATAGATTATAGATGGCGAAGAAGTGCTACGCCAGGAGTATATATACGACGAGTGGCCGGAGTGTCAGGCCCAGGTGTACCGGTTTCCGGTTTCCGAGCGACAGGCAGTAGTTAGTTTAGGTTCACGCTAAGGCTAGAGAGGGATACGAACTCATGTACTCAAAGTGATAGCTCTTCTCGCGTATATCATTGTTTAGATGGATGACGATGTATTTGCAAGTAATCGAGACTTGTATCGCTATTTTCAAGATGATGACGAGAGACCACTTTGTGTTGGATGATGATTATGATGATGACATGATTTGATGAGACATGAGACTAATTGTATGTATATGCTATGATTACATTTGTATGTGTATGATATGCTAAAGATTATTGTATAAAGCCTATTCAAATACAAAACAAATATGTAGGAAAAACTAATAAAACTAGTAGTAGCGAGGGGGAAATTTTAGCGATGGCGCCTTACCAGTAGCGCCTCCTTGTAAAAAGCGCTGCAGATAATATCAGCAGCGCCCTTTCCTAAAGAGTGCTACAGCTATTCATGTATAGCAGTAGCATGGGACAACAGGCGCTAATGCTATAAGTTAGCTGTAGCGCCTTATTAGTAGCGCCGGTCCCCGCGCTACTGAGAGGCCTAAAAACCGCGCTGCTGCTAGGCTTTTCCCTAGTAGTGTGAATAGGTACGGAATGCCATTCATACCTTTTGTTGGTCTAAACAATCATCATTGCACCACTCTGTTCGGTTGTGCTGTTGTGTAAGATGAGACGGAGGATACATATGTTTGGGTGTTGCAGACCTTCTTGAGAGATCATTGTCAGAAGAAGCTGAGGTCTGTAATTACAGACGGAGACGCAGCCATAATAAGGGCCGTCAGGAAGGTCCTTACTAATGTGTGGCATCGACTTTGTTCGTGGCATATAGAGAAAAACATGCAGCAACACCTCCACCACAAGTCCCTTAAGGAGTTCATAGCTCTTATTTACTATGCTACTACACATGATGAGTTTGAGGCGAGATGGGCAGCTTTTAGAGCTAAATGGGAGTCGGAGAAAAGTGAAACATGGTTGCGTAGGATGTACAGGAAGAAAAGGCTTTGGATTGCATCATATCTCACCGGTGGGTTCTTTTTTGGTATGCGGAGTAACCAGAGGAGCGAGAGTCTAAACTCTTGCCTTCATATGCATCTTGACTCTGGCATGCCAATTGTTGATATGGTTGTGCATTATGAGAACTGCATTGTTCGGCTCCGTGAGAATGAGTCACACGACGACTGCATGTCCACACAGACACTCCCTGTACCAGTACTCGACGAGTTCAAATGCATTGAAAAATCTGCTGCCCGTGACTTCGCTGCAGTGAACTTTTACCTCTTGCAGAAAGAAATGAAGAAGGCATCAGATCATGAGATCATAGATATACTCAGTGGAGCTGTCAGTAGGAGATTCACAGTGGCATGGAAAAATAAGAGGCAACCGAGATTCAAAGTAGACTATACACCTACTAATTCAGAAGAAACAGTGGAGTGCAGTTGTGATAGTATGAAACGTAAAGGTCTTCCATGCAAGCATGTTCTTTATGTTTTAACCAGGTTGAACGTGAAGGACTTACCTAAGTGCTTAGTGCTGCGAAGATTCATCAAGAATGCTAGAGGTGGACTGCCCGTGAAACGCACTAGCGATCTCTTCGCATGGGGATGGGCAGGTACTGAGGTGAGAACTAAGTACAGTGAGTTGACTATTTTGTCAGCGGAAGCAAATCATGCGGCATGTCATAGACCATTCCTATTTGATAAACTGAAGGCTACTCTGGAGGATGTGATAGCAAACAAGGACGTTGAGGAGAAAGATTATGTGAGACAGCATAGGGTTGCACAAGACGATGCTTTTGTGCCGGATCAAGATCATGTTTTTGTTGGTGATCCAGAGAAAATCAATACGAAAGGAGCACCGAAAGGGCAGAATAACAAAGGCCGTGGTAAGTGACCTGTGACACCCCAAAATTTTAACCTTGTTTTGTTAATTAAAATTTTTGCTAGGAAACGTAAACTTTTGTTTTCTGGATTTTCTTTTGATTTCAGAACCTTTCTGTTCTTTATTTTGATGGAGTTTTTACCCCCCAAGTGAAAACTTCCCAATTTTATTATTGGACTTGTTTACCCTCTCAAGAAAAACACTTCTATTATCAGTGGATTTATTTGCATAAATTTTGCTCTCTGAGCTTTATTCCTTAAAGTGGGTTTTCATTAGTTTTGAAGCCCTATTTGAACTACACCCATTTGATAAGTTTATTTAGAATTCCAACCAAAATTTGGGGATGTCATGTGATGTTTTTAAATCACTTTTATGCAAAAATATCTTCTGTTCATTGGAGAATTTGAGCTCTACACCAAATTTTCAAATCTGGTCCAGTGGGCAATTTTGCACTACAACCTATTTAAATATTTCTTTAAAACTTACACCAAAACTATTGGATGTTAATAGGAGTATATTATTCAATTTTATGCAAAAACCCAGTTATGTTCTTTGAAAAATTTGAGTGAATCAACCTCATTTTCATTCTGGTCCAACTTGATGATTTGTACAGCAACCACATTTTAACTTGCTCCTTTACCCATGATTCTTTTTCCTACTTGTAGTCCTTCCTACAAAACCCTTAAGTCCAGGAGCATGAACCCATTGGAATATTTTCAGCCTGTGAAATGACGGCCTTTAGTTTCTGCCCAAAATTGGTTTTCTCACATTTTTGCACAAACAAGTTTCTATGTTTGACAAACTAAACCTACCACCATCACCTACACCCAAGGAGACTAGGATCTGGAGGTTTTGGCCACTCCAAGAGCTGCCTAGATGCCTCTAGCATTTTGCCAAACACCTTGTGTGCATGGCCAGATTTGACATGGATTTTGGTTTGCATTATGAACCTGATCCTCTGATCAAACCAGCTTGTCCATTGGTCGACTTGCACACCCTAGCCTAGACCTGGTAATCCCGAGCCCCACCCAAGCCTCCTGGCATGTCCTAGCATTTCGCCGAGCACTTGGTGCGCGTGCTCTGGGCGCGCCCAGAGCGCACATTTTGCATGCGCGTGCACCAAGCCGCCGCGTCTCGCTGCCGCCCACCCCGCGCCCGTTCTGGCCCTTGGCCTCTCGCAGCCAGCACGGCCGCCTCCTCCCTCGCCGCGTAGACGCCCCTGGCGCCCTACAGCCGTCGGTCGACCACGGCGGTTAGCGGCGGCCACCGAGGGCTTAGCCACGGACGGCGCCGCCGAGCCATATAGCCGCTGCTGCCCTCTGGAGCAGTCCGGACTCACCCCCTCGCTTGTCTGCAAGCGCTCGTCGCCACCACGTCCTCCTGCAGCAACAGAGAGGCGGTTCGCCAGCGTTCTTATCCACCACCGCAGGAACCGACCTCGGCCGCCTATATAAAGGAGCCCCGCGCCTCTCCGAACCGGAAGCCTCAAACCACCCTCCTAGAGCTCCCCTAGCTCGCAATCGACCAGGGGAGGCCATCTTCCCCGTCTCTGGCCATCTCGGCCACCGCCGCCTTCCGGCCCCGTTCGTCGCAACCAGACCCTTCCCCGGCCATCCAACACCACCACCCGACTCCCCTTCGTCTTGCGGAGCCGCCCAAACCCCTTGCTGCGACGGAAAGCCACCGTAGCCCAAAACCCCCTTCGCTCCCGAAGCCACCGGCCGCCGCGAAGCTCGCCGCCGGTGGCTCCCTCCGTCCCCACCTACCTAGCGACCACCAGGAGGACCGCCCCGGAGTGGCGAATCCATCCCCGCCCTCGGAGCCCCACGAGGAGCCGCCAATCGCCGGCGACGATCACCGGAGTCCCGCCTCCGCTTGGGCAGAGGAAGAGGAGGGAAAGAGGACTGGTCAAACCTGACCAGTGGGCCCCCTGGACCCACTGTCAGTGACCCACGTGTCGTCCACGCTGGATAAGTGGAGACGTAAAACCAGAATACGCCTTCGACGTGGTTAGTTTCGAAACGTTTTTCTTTTTCTCTGTTTTATTTTAAAAACAGAATTTGACCAAAACTTTGATTGGCTATAACTTTTTAATTATAACTCCAAATGAGTTGATTCTTTTTCCTACCTCTCTCAAATATTGCCTAGTTTGTTTTTAGATTTATTTGAAAAAAAATCAGACAACTTTTTTGTACCATTTTTAAACTATGCGTTAATTCGAATATTTTCAAAAATAGGATTGTCGGAGAGAGAAGAAAACTTTCAAAGTTTTGGAGTGCACCAAGCCTCCCCACAACTTGAAGGCAAGCATTCTGAACCCTGGCATAATATTATGTGTGTTATTTGTATGGATACAACACCACCTCGACACGGAGTATCCGTTATTTCATGTGATGATACGTTTCTACTCATGAGTGCATATTGATGAATGCATGCTATTGGAGTTAGATATGTTTGTGATAATAATCACCATCGAATGCCTTCCATGCATACCGGAAGGAATCCGGGAAAGCCTCTGTCTTGGGTAGACACGGGTTTGTCCCCAGTCCTCCGTCGAGACGATTGTGTCCGGTATGGCATGATGAGGTATGTCGAGTGGTGATTCTATATGTTGGAAGCGGTATAAATTGTTATACTAATCATGCAGGGAATACTTGAGCCTCCTGAGTCGACCATAGATCGAGTCTTGTTCCGGTAACCCCCATACTTGTTTCGTACTACCACTTGTCCCTGCCATAGCTAGGGTACGGTTCAGTAAGTTGTCAACCCCTTTCCTAGCACACACCGTACAGAGAGGCCATGGTGGAAGATACCGGAGGCATCCGCTAGGCATGCCACATGGCCCGGGGGCATGGGTGTTTTCGGTAGTAGCCGAAGGGATAGCTCCCCTAGTTTGCGCGCGGTATAAATTTTGTGATCCCATGCTAAGTCGAGGTTGTAGCCTCCCCACTTAAAGTTTCGCTTAACGGGTGTCGTGGGTGATTCCAGACACCGGTAAGTTAGGCTGGTGTGTGCGGATTGGTGTGTTTTCAATTAAAAGGCCGTAGACGGAATTAGTCCTGGTGGACTAAAGGAATCCGTTACTCGTGGGTAAAGAGTACACCCTCTGTAGAGATTAAACATCTATTCGAATAGCCATGTCCATGGTTAAGGACTACAATCTGGGATGGGTCAAGTGTCGGTCTTAGTGTCGGTCTTCGGAGGAGAAACTGTTAAACTAGAACTTGGAAAAATGACTTGTGACTTGTGATGATCATGATTATTATTTATTATGGACTAACCTGTTATATTATTTGAATTATCGAGTATCCCTGGGACGGTTCTACCTCCTGGATACTCACTGTGATTATTTTCTTATAAGCCCTTTTTGCGGTGTCGCACAGATGCCCGACTGTGGCATGCTTGTTATTTATTTACTTTATAAGCCCTTTATGTGGTGTTGCTCAGACGCCCGACTGTGGCATGCTTGTTATTTATTTACTTTATAAGCCCTTTATGTGGTGTCGCTCAGACGCCCGACTGTGGCATGCTAGTTATTTATTTAGTTTATAAGCCCTTTATGTGGTGTCGCTCCGACGCCCGACCGAGGCATGCTTGTTATTTACTATCCTTTCGAGACGTCGCTTCATACATCTGATCGGTGCATTTTATTACTACTCTGTTATTACACATTCATTGTTGCATATAAATAACCTGCTTGCATGCATCAAGGATTTTATTTTTATGACTGACATTGTGATCATAGAATGTTTTCAGAGCATGATTATTGTTTGTTATATTATACCCGTGTTAATAATGTTTGCGAGTACATTCAAAGTACTCACTGGCTTGTCCCTGGCTATTGTCTTGGCCAGATTGCTTGCATGGAGAGGAGCGATGCGATGACAGCCACGGAACCTGTTGGGGATGTAACTGCTGAATATAAACCGCCCAGAAGGGGCCGGTTTACCCTCGGCCAATATTGGGGGCCCACGAAGACTCAAAAGGTGGAGATTGCTGTAGAGTTTAGAGGCCCGGAGCCCAGGGGCGAGTTAGGGCCCATAATGGTAAAACCGCCATAACCATGTAACTTGTGTTGTAAGATAAGAGAAAGAAGAGACCGAGCCGGACACTTGTATGAGCCGGCCTCGGGACTCTGTAGACCGGCCGGACGTCAACCCGTGTATATAAGGGGACGATCCGGCGGCGGTTTAAGGACAGACAACAACAATTCGAGGCTTAGGCGAAGCTATTGCTCCCTAGTCGCCGAAATCACATCAATCCCATCACAAACTAGACGTAGGCTTTTACCTTCATCGAAGGCGAACTAGTATAAAATCTCGTGTCTTTGCGTCCGTTTTAACCCCTTTAAGTTAACCCGTACGATGGCCTCGCGACTAAGTCCTTTCATGAGGACATCTGCCGTGACAATTCCACGACAGTTGGCGCCCACCGTGGAGCTATCGCACGATGGTTTGATGATCTTAGAGGGCAAGTTCGAAGGACTCGAAGGCTATGTTGTGGGCCGGATGACCAAGAGTCGTCGCGGCAAGCTCTACATCTACGATGAAATATGGCGACCCGAGGCCGGCACGATTGAGTACGAGAACCGGGTCCCCTTTGGTGGCATACACGTGTTCATCGGCAAGATCGGTGAGCTGTGGCTGGGCGGACATCTGTGACCTCGTCGAGACGGCTCGGTGGCGAAGAAGAATCCTGCCACAGCTAAACCGGTTGTCGGGCATGCTTTCGTGGAGTCATCCTCGGAGGAGACTATGAGGCGGATCAGCATCTGGTGGCGAAACCGTTGTCTACTCACGATGACGAGTCGTCGACGGGGAAACCGAGTCTCAGTATCGGTACCGCAAGATGGCCAGATCGGGGGCTGTTCCGATGGTAACAGTATTCTGGACCCCTTTGATCTGCCCAACCGGGTTGGAATATTCATGGCCGGTACACAAGCAACGCTTCACTCCTCAACCGCCGCGACAACGGTCGCCGGTTCGACAGCGGCGGTGGCAGCCGGGGCAGGAGGCCCTGTGCGCCCGCCGGCTCAAGTTTTATCAGAATTATTTGATGCGTTGGCTGTGCTCATGGCAGAGGCTAACCCGGCGGATCAAGATCTGCATAACGCAGAGATTGCAAAGGTGAAGGAGCAAATCACTCAGGCTAAAGCGGATCCGCAGCTCTGCACGCTAGGATGGTGGCAGAGCGGGCCGCTGGATGCTGAGGCTTATAGGCTCATGCTGGATCGAGAATCGTCGCATGAAGTCATGAAAAGAAAGTACAGATCCCGTTTGCCCTCGGTTTTCGAGGAAGAGACCTCTTCAACACCCCAGGGCAGGGACGGTAATCCGCCGCCCGATGGTGAACGGGCGGAAGCACTGGACAGGCGCACCGATTCAGCCTCGCGTGATAGATCTACCTCGCCATCATGCCGGTAGCGCCTCAAGCTGTGCAAACACCTCCGTGTCACTACTCCAACCCGATGGATAACCTTGTTGCGGCTGCGGCGCGGTTGGAGGCGATTCCAATCGAAGGCGATTCACCACAGGCGTTCACGCCGGGTCAAAGAGCTCCTTAGGACGGCTCTGGTCCAACAGGAAGCATATTCAAACAGCCGCGATCGGATCCACTCCACCCCCCGCCCGAGCCGGAGCTATAGCAGGCATGCAGATGAACCGGCCGTGTCAAGTAATGCGTAGCGCGGTGCACCCCGCGGCAACAACCCGGCGGGTGGTTTAGAAAACGCTCAAGAGGTGGTGGCCCGGGCCAGGGCACGTAGGGGGGCCGAGTTAGCAACCTGACATCAAGATTATCAGCTTGCGCGGTTCGACCGACTATCTTCGAGCCCGGAGTTACATCTAGCTCTTTGGGGTGCCTTGCCTCGTCCCCGCTTTACGCAATATACGTTTGCCCAAAGATTTCAAGGGTCCACGCAAGGTGCCCAATTATACCGCCGATCTGGCTCCAGAAGCGTGGATAGAAAGCTATGAGATGGCCATGGAGATGCTGGATGTGGATGAAGCTGCGTGTGCAAAGTATTTTACCATGATGCTTGAAGGTACGGCCCGTACTTAGTTGAAAAACTTGCCACCCAATTCCATCAGTTCATGGACCCGATTCGCGGACCCGGTTCATTCAGAATTTCAAAGACACTGTAAGCAGCCCATATCTGGTGGACTTGGCGGCTTGTGTCCAGCTGAGGGAGAATCCACAACCCATTGGGTGCGCCGTGTTTGAAGTTCTACATTCTTGAGCGGACCAACACCGATTACGCAATGTTAACCCTAGAGAGCAACCGCGGTTTGAGCCTTTGAAATTGAAGCTGGAGTCGCATGAAGCGTTTTTGCAATGACATGGGCACTCTCATGGGCGTTTTAGTGAAGTATGCTGATTCTGATATTACCAAGGATCCCGAGTCCGAGGAGGATGATACAGGGAAGGGAAAACAGAACAACAACTCCAGAGGTCAGCAGCATCAGTCGGCGGGTAATGGAGGAAACAAGCGTAAGGCGAATGGTAACATGGGCTTTGTAGCCAACACCAACACGCAGGACAAGGGCCAACGGCGCAGGGGTAAACATCCGAACCGAGGTGGTGCGCCTAAAATCCGGACCGGTTGAATTATCTATTGAATCAACCCTGTCCGAAGCATGGGACGAAGGAGGCGCCAACAAACCACCTCTGGAAGGATTGTTACATTATGCAGGAGTTTAAAAGTTCCAACGCTTTCCGGTATGATCAAGGCCCCGGCGGCAGTTGAGGGTCCGGCCCGGGTTACGGTGGAGGAAATTCCGGTCCAGAGTTTAATGGTAATCCGGGTGGGCAGAACAATCAGAACAATCAGAACAACCAAGGTGGTTACAATCAACAGCAACAGCAGTCGGGTTATCAAAGCAATCCGAAGCAATTGAATGGTGGACAGTGTCACGTCTTCACCACTAGCTTGGACAAGCGAGACCGGAAACTCCAGAAGCGGGCATTCAACGTTGTTGAACCGGCCGTGCGGCATTACCTACGCTGGTCAGAGCAGCCTATTGTGTGGAGTAGAGAGGATCATCCTCCCCGGGTTGACACTCCGGGTCAGCTAGCCCTAGTGGTGGCGCCTCAGGTGGGAGGATACAAGTTCACCAAGGTGCTTATGGACGGAGGGAGCAGCATCAACATCCTGTATTATGAGACCTTCCGTCGTATGGGGTTAACGGATAAACATCTCAAGCCGTCCAATACAGTGTTTCATGGTGTGGTGCCTGGCAAGTCAGCATATCCGGTTGGTAAAATAGCTCTGGAAGTGGCCTTGAGGATGAACATGACTCAGATCGGAAACATTGACATTTGAAGTGGTGAAAATTCAAAGCCCTAACCACTCACTGTTTGGGCGGCCGGCTTATGCCAAGTTTATGGCGCGACCTTGTTAGGTCTATTTGCAGCTAAAAATGCCGGGTCACAAAGGGACGATAACAGTTCATGGGAGCCGCAAGATCGCTTTAGAGTGTGAGGAAGGTGATGCGGCTTACACAGAGTTGGTCTGTGCCACCGAAGAGCTAAAGTACTATAAAGACAATGTTGATCCGGCGGATATGACCCCGTTGAAGAAGCCAACTACATAGCACGATCCGGATCTGAAGTTCAAATCGGCGGCTGAGACTAAACTTGTTGACTTTGTGCCCGGTGATTCGTCCAAGCAGTTCATCATCAGTGCTAACTTGGATCATAAATAGGAAAGCGTGCTCATCGAGTTCATCCGTGAGAATCGGGACATTTTTGCATGGAAGCCTTCTGACATGCCAGGTGTACCGAGGGAACTCGCTGAGCACACTCTTAATGTTGATCCCAAGTACAAACCGGTAAAGCAGTTTCTTCGCCGGTTTAACGAGGAAAGGCGCAAGGCCATTGTAGAAGAGGTTGCCAAGCTCTTAGCGGCAGGTTTTATCGTTGAAGTTTTCCATCCAGAGTGGCTTGCTAATCCGGTGTTGGTCCTTAAGAAAAACGGCACTTGGCGCATGTGTGTGGATTACACAGATCTTAACAAGGCTTGTCCAGCAGATCCTTTCGCCCTCCCCGCATTGACCAGATTATTGATGCTACGGCGGGTTGTGAGCGTTTGAGCTTTTGGATGCGTATTCGGATATCATCGAGATCAAAATGGCGGTTAAGGACCAGGAGAAGACAGCGTTTATCACTCCCTTTGGAGCCTTCTGCTATGTGTCTATGACTTTTGGGCTCAAGAGCGCCCAAGCAACTTCTTAGCGTTGCGTACAAAACTGCTTGCACGAGCAGATCGGCCGTAACGTGCATGCTTATGTGGATGATATTGTGGTTAAGTCAAGGAAGAAGGAAGCACTGATTGAGGATTTGAAAGAAACCTTTGACAACTTGCGGGTGTACAAGATGATGCTTAACCCGGCAAGATGTGTTTTCGGTGTTCCGGCAGGTAAGTTATTGGGTTTCCTTGTGTCCAACAGGGGGATTGAAGCTAATCCGGAGAAGATTACAGCTATCACCTCCCTGGCTAAGCCAAAGTGTATCAATGATGTCCAGCGATTGGCGGGCGGATTGCTGCTGTTGAGCCGGTTTATCACCGCCTCGGAGAGAAGGTCATCCCTTTGTACCGAATCTTTGAAGAAGACGGATCAATTTGTTTGGAGTTCAGCCGCCGATGAAGCATTGGAGGACTTAAAGCGGCAATTGGCCAACCCGCCTGTTCTCGCCGCTCCCGTTGACAAGGAGCCGCTTCTGCTGTATGTTGCTGCTAATGCCAGGGCAGTTAGCGTAGCCATTGTGGTCGAGCGGAAGGAGGCAGGGAAGGAGTATCCGGTTCAACGTCCGGTTTATTACATCAGCGAGGTGCTCATTGAGTCCAAACAGAGATATCCACATTGCCAGAAGCTGGTGTATGGAGTTTTTATGGCAAGCCGGAAGCTGAAGCAGTATTTTCAAGGGCATCCCATCACGGTGGTCAGTTCAGCTCCCTTGGGCGATATCATACAGAACCGGAAAGCGACTGGCCGGATTGCTAAATGGGCCATAGAGCTTGGGCCGCACGGTTTAAGGTATGTGCCTCGGACGGCAGTAAAATCGTGCACTTGTGGATTTCATTAATGATTGGGCCGGAGTTACAAGCGCTGAAGAAAAGCCGGATCATACCTATTGGACCATCCACTTTGACGGGTCCAGACAGTTGGAGGGCTCGGGGGCTTGAGTTGTGTTAACTTCCCCACGAGGTGAAAAGTTTTGTTACGTCCTCCGCTTAATGTTCCCTTGTACTAACAATGCAGCTGAGTATGAAGCCTTGCTCCATGGTCTTCGGATGGCTAAGGAGATGAATCTAAGCCGGGTTAAGTGTTTCGGTGACTCGGACTTGGTGGCCCCAGTGTCTGGTACTTGGGATTCCAAAGACCCACTCATGGCCGCATATCGTCGGGAGGTGGATGTTGTTGCAGGTCACTTCAAAGGCTATCACGTGGACCATGTGGATCGTCGGAAGAACGAATCGGCGGACGCCTTAAGCCGGTTGGGCTCTCAACGCAAACCGGTCCCGCCCAATGTCTTCCTTGATGTACTGCACAATCCGTCAGTCAAGCTTCCTGATGAAGTAGATTTGGCTATTCCTGATCCGGAGGCTCAGTTGGTGGCTGCCCTGCATGTCATTCCGGATTGGACGCTCCCTTATTTGGCGTACATGAGCCAGGGCGATTTACCAGAAGATGAGACGTTGGGTCTGACGGATAGTTCGGGCGGTCTAAGTCTATGACCATTGTTAATGGCGAGTTGCATCATTGCGATGTGTCGTATGCGTTTCAATGTTGTGTGTCCCCGAGGAAGGCTGTGAAATATTGCGTGAGATCCACGAAGGGGACTGCGGTCACCACGCCGGTTCAAAATCCTTGGTGGCTAAGGCGTTCGCCATGGTTTTTATTGGTTGACTGCCCATCTTGATCACGGAAGATCTGGTCAGGCAATGTGATGGTTGCCAGAAGTTTTCTAGGCGTGCTCATATACCGGCCCAAGAATTGAGGATGATTCCAATTACTTGGCCATTTGCGACTTGGGGGCTGGATATGGTTGGACCTTTCAAAAGGTCCAAGGACAAGAAGACCCACCTGTTGGTGGCGGTTGACAAATTTACAAAGTGGGTAGAGGCAGAACCTGTTAGCAAGTGTGATGCGGCCACGGCGGTTCAGTTCATCAAAAAGGTGATTTTCCGGTTTGGGTTTCCACACAGTATCATCACAGATAATGGTACCAATTTGTCCAAAGGTGCCATGAAGGAGTTTTGTGAACGTGAGCACATCCGGCTTGACGTTTCTTCAGTAGCTCACCCACAGTCCAATGGTCAAGCGGAAAGAGCCAATCAAGAGATCCCGAGAGGTATTAAGCCCGGCTTATGGTCCCTTCTGAGAGGACGCGGGCTGTTGGGTAGAAGAGCTACCATCCGTGTTATGGAGTATAAATACTACCCTAATAGATCCACCGGATACACACCGTTCTTTATGGTCTATGGAGCGGGCGGTTCTCCCAGCGATATCCGTCATGACTCGCCTCGTGTGGCGGCCTATGTTGAGGCAGATAATGAGGCAAAGACGGCAAGATGCTTTGGATCGACCGGATGAAGAACGAGATATGGCGGCTGCTCGCTCGGCGATTTACCAAAGAAGATCTTCGTCGGTATCACAAATGACGGGTCGTAACCAGAACCGTTCAAGAAGGAGACTTGGTGCTTGGCTCATTCAAGACCAGACAGATATGCACAAGCTATCCCCACCTTGGGAAGGGCCTTTTGTGGTCAGCAAGAATCTGCACTGTGGGTCATACTATCTGATTGATATTCGAGAGCATAAAGACTCACACATGTCAGAAGAGGAGACCAACAGGCCGTGGAACATAGCTCATCTTCGGCCTTATTATACCTGAGCCATCGGCTCTCCTTATGTACATATTATGACAATGTATATACTATGAATAAAAGCAATAAACCGGAGCCTCAGCTAAAGCGGGGTATCCGTTCTGTAGAAATCCGGCTTGGGTACATGGAGTTATTGTCTTAAACGGCCTCCGGTTTATCCCTTGAGCTTGCTCGTCGAAGCTTTAGATATCACTTGGGGGCTTGGTGGCATCCGAACCAATGCCACACCTCTTGATAGGCGAAAGCCACCAGGATCACTTGGGGACATGGTCAAGTCTGAACCAGTCACGCCTCTTGATCGGCCTAAGGCCATAAAGTCACTTGGGGGCTTGGTCGAACCTGAACCATTGCCACGCCACTTGATCGGCATAATGCCACGGTTTCAGTTGGGGACCTGGCTGACTTGAACCATAGCTACACCTTATTGGGAGCTTGGTCGTGTCCGACCATGGTAATACCATCTAATCGGCTCAGTAAAGCCTCTTTCTGCAAATTGCTATTTGAATTTTTGTTGCGTTGTTAAACCGATAACATTTTTTCAAACCGGTTCAGCCCGATCAATCGACGGCTTTCAGTTTATGTTAATCCGGAAATAACTTACCGGTTTGACTTTTTACGTTAACGTCCCATTATGGAGTAACAGGGGCTTAACATGACCGGCATGGTTTACATGGTAAACCGGCATTATAAATCTGAGAGCTGTTTTCTCCTTTGACGGTAATGGTTTATACAGCCTCCGCTTCAGGTTGGCTAAGCCAACTACATGCCCGACAATGGCGGTATTTTTGTATCACAAAATTTTGATCATATACCTCAATATTTCCTTACATATACATATGAGCGTCATAAACCATTTGGCGACACAAGCCGCCGTGGCAGTTCAAGAATTTGTGATTGCAGGCAAAATAGATTGAAGGTTTCGATTATTCAATCAAAAGTATCAGCACCTTTGTGCGAAGGTTGCAGACTGAAGGCATAAAAGTTGTATTAAAAAACAAAGGTGCTGGCTATTCTATTACAAGGCTTTCCGAGGCCCAACATTTCGAATGGCGTTATGACTAGCAGTTTATGATGCATCAACCGGCTTGACGGATTAAGCTTCCTCGCCGGGTTGACGTGAAGAAGATGGGTCGTCTGGCGTCGGTTCAGCTTCTTCCTCTTCATCACCCAATGGCCGGAAGTCAGTGGTAGACCAGTCAAACTGGTTTAAAGCCTGAAAGACAGCCTCTTCACTTATAAGCTCAGTCGGATCAATGTCAGGGGCATAAGTGTGCTTATGGATTGGAGGAACAAGGTTCTGCACTTCTGGAATGACAAATTCCACCCGCTTGTTGTTTGCATCATAGAAAGAGCGGTAAACCGCCAGGTTGGCCTCTGCTGCCAGTTGACTCGCCAGAGGACGCATCTCCTTTGTTATTCGTTTGAGGGTGTCATTATCAAAGGCTTCGCCGTTTTCTTGAGCTACCGGGAAGCCCTTGGCTATGTTGGCGGATCAAGGTCCGCTATCCACGCCTTGGCGGCGTTAAAAGCCAATAAAGTGCCAGCCGGTGCGGATCGCTTCAACTCTCCAAGTTGTGCGGAATCATGGATAGCCGGTCCAGCAGATCTTTGATCAAGGACGGAGATGTGTTATCATACGATGTAGCGCATATGACTCATTGGGTGCCGGTATCTGACTGCTCAACCAAAGGTGTATGCAGCCTTGAGCTTCTTCCGCATATCAAAGCCCAGGTGAGCAATACGCTTCCCTATACCGGTTTAAGACAGCTCAGGTTAAACTGGCGGAAATATCAAAACGGAATAAGTAATCAGTGAAAAATCTCTTACCAAAGATCGCAGAGGTCATGGCATTAATCTGGCGCTTTAGTCCGGTCAGCTCTTACATCACCGGTTTAAGAGCCGCTTCAAAGATCTTCAGCCCGTTTCAACAGCCCGGCCTTCTCTCCGCTCCCAGTTGGCCTGCTCGGATTTATACCACTCCTTGAGCTGCTCCATAGTGGTCAAGGCAGTTTTCAATTCGTCCTTGGCCTTGGTGGTTTCTCGCTTGTTGAGTCTTGATTGGCACGAAGGTCCTTGAGTTGTACGGTTTCTTTGGTCTATCTCGCTCTGATAAAAAATGAATCATGTTAGTTGTTTCATTATGAAGTCCCAAGCTCAATACAGGTATTCAACTTGGCACTTGGGGGCTAATGGCTAATTGATCTCATCTTGCTATGGTGATACATGCTAAAGTACCGGTTTAACTATGCTAAGTTGAACCGGCCCTTGGGGGCTACTACACAACAAAAGTACAAGAAAGGCAGAACTCCTTACCTCATAGCGTTCCTTCATACGATTCACCAGGCCAGCTTCGAAGTCACGACTTGTGTAGAGTCGGTTCAGCAAGCCGGAGTGAAGTTCTTGGGCAGAGAAGTTACCATAAGCTGACAGATCAGTTTTTCCCTTCTCTTTACTCATGGCGATAAATTCTTCCTTGGCACTTTGTGTTTTGATAGGGCGACGGATTACCAGGCGGTATAGGCGGTGCCCGTCACTATGACATCATCATCTTTGACCGGGCTGGCCGGGTTGGCATTCTTCCTTGGGCTTGGTGTTTTCATACCGGGCTTGGCGTTTGACAAGCTGTTACTTGTTCATTCTTGAACTCGGTGGAGCAGGATGTGATGTTTCCACTTGGGCGTCGGTTCAGCCTCTGGCGGCTTAGCATTGTCGTCTTGGTTCAACCCGCAGAACTATTTTTAGCAACTTCAGGGCTTTTCGCCATGGTGCTCGGGAGTCTTCTCGGATCAGCATCCTGATGAGGGTCAAGGGTTTTCGCCTTCTTACTTAAGCGAGCCTTGGTGCTGCAATATTCAGAGTTAGAATGTGATGAACCGGCTAATGCGAAGAAAACAAAAAAGAGCATTATGCTTACCCCGCAGCAACTTTCAGAGGAGGCAGTTGCGTGGTTGATGAACCGCCAGATGAGTTCGAAGAGGCCTGATAATTCGGATCAGACGGATTGACAGGACATCAGAAGAAACCTTTCAAAGGATAACGCTTTTCAGCAGAACAAATCACCTCTGGACGACGCTTCCGGGTTGGGGTGTCAGGTAAACCGGACGATGTAATTTGTTGACCACTGTGCCGGTTCATACGGCGCTCTTCAGCCTGCTATGTCTTCAAAGAAAGGTTCGGATTCAAATGAGCACGGGAGTGAGATTTTTTCACTTTCCGGACTGTGCGGCGAATTCTTTTAACTGGCACAAGATCAGATTCGGAAGAAAGAAGGATTACCTCAACAGGTCGGCATGACCGGCTTGACATCATCCCGGAATTGAAACTGCCGATAGGATGAAGGATAAAAGAGACAAAGTAAATCAAGCTTTACCTCAGCTTCGATTCTTCTTCTTCCGTGGATCAGAAGACTCGGCGGTTCTCCTCTTACCAGCCTTCTTGGTGGTCTTGGACTTTACACGAGGAACCCGGGCCGGTTTGGTTCGTTTCTAGAAGGAGCTGTTAGCCTGAGAAGTAACACGGATTAATACATATCAATAAGGCATCAACATCAGAAGAGCGATGAGCGGAGCCTTACCGCAGGCGGTTTGTTGGAAACACAGAAACGGGCCAACCCGGTTTGGCTGCAGACGGAGATCGGCTCATCGAGCATCTTCTTCCTTTGTCTCGGTGACTTCAAGTTCGATTATTGCTAGCTCATGACATCTTTGAGGGTCTTTGGCGCTACCGGTGTATTCGTGCATCAATCCGGGGCGGCGGCTTAATGGCAAGATGCCCCAAGAAACCCAACATCGAACAAGGTCAATACCAGTTAAGCCATTGGCCATTAGAGCCCGAAGTTTGATAATTTGAGGCGCAAAATTCTTCCGTTCTGCGGCGGTCAAGCGTAAAGGCAATGGGTGATGGTTGCTAAGCCGGTGAGGGCGGTAGCCCGGCAAGGGGTTCTCGCTGTCAGGAGCGGTATTCCGGCAATAAAACCAGGTTTGGTTCCAATCTTTCGGATGGCTATGATGTTTTGCGTGAGGAAAGTCTACTTCCTTCCTTTTCTGGATTGAAACGCCACCCAGTTCTGTGTTAGGACCATCAGAAAACTCCGTACGGCGGTTCAAATGAAATAAATCCCGGAACAGCTCCACAGATGGTTCTTCTTGAAGATAGACTTCACAAAAAACTTGGAAATTGCATATATTGGACACAGAGTTTGGACCAATATCTTGTGGATGGAGTTGGAAACTTGCGAGGACATCCCGGAAGAATCTCGATCGGCGGGCTGAATCCCGGTCTAAGTGCTGCATAAACACAATTACTTCGCCTTCTTGAGGTTCGGGGAGGGCATTCGGTATCCGGAACACGCCAATGGAGGACATTTTGGAGGCTAAAGCGCCGGTGGTGACATATCCATTGAGTTGCGTCTCGGTGATCTTGGACCGGACCCAATTGCAAGTCGAGAATTGTTTGGCCATTCCGGAAGAAGAGACTGCGAAAGGAAAAGTAAAAAGCGGTTCACCATTAACGGTTCGGACATATTATACAATGCTAAACCGACAGTTTGGCGATCGATTACAACTTCGGTTTAGCGAGGACTAATGGAGTATGGCGGATTAGCTATCAAAAGTTAAACCGCCCTTAGGAGGAAGAGACAGAACTGGAAAATCTGCTAAGTGTGGACAGAAACAGGTTTCACATATGAATAGAGTTAATTTGGATCTACCGAAGATTCAGTAAGGAAAAATTTCTGCGACCCATGCAAGCCTTATAAAGGGCAGGGAAGTTCGTGCGTTCTAAACAAGAGGGTCTGAACAAAAAGACAGATGTGCAACGTGATAAATCAAGGCGGAGCAGTTACTACAGGATACACGCTACGGTTGGATTAAAAGCCATGGCGAGCAGGTATGAAGAGATTAAGGATGAACACCTATGAGCAGCGACATGAACAGGAGCCTCAAGATGCAGATCTAGGGCATGAGGAGGAGCCTTACCCGATGCAGTAACAGCGGAGGAGCGCCGAGAGTCTCTCGGTACAACCAGGTTGATGCAGCGGCCTTGCACTGACGCGGCGTTCGGAGGTCGGAGGCGACGGCGGAGCTTCAGAGCTGGAGCGTCGCGAGGAAGAAGAAGCACGGAAGGAGGAAGAAGAGAAAGGGCCTGCCGGTCTATTTATAATAAGACGGAGTAATTAACGGGCGCGAGAATGGAGGCGTTGAAAGCGGCAGACGGCGCAGCGGTCGCCTCGATTTCCGGGATAGTATTAAATGAAGGGAATCTTACTGTTGGGCTTCGTTAATAGAGATGACGTCAAGATGCTCTGTTGCGTGGTGGGAGGATGACGTCACGGCGGTTTAAGCAGATGGCGGTTTACGAAATATGAAGGAAGAGATTCAGAGTTTTCTAAGATGTTGAAAATTAACATGAACAGGTTCAAGTCAATCTGGGGCCTAATGTTGGGGATGTAACTGCTGAATATAAACCGCCCAGAAGGGGCCGGTTTACCCTTGGCCAATATTGGGGGCCCACGAAGACTCAAAAGGTGGCGATTGCTGTAGAGTTTAGAGGCCCGGAGCCCAGGGGCGAGTTAGGTCCCATAATGGTAAAACCGCCATAACCATGTAACTTGTGTTGTAAGATAAGAGAAAGAAGAGACCGAGCCGGACACTTGTATGAGCCGGCCTCTGGACTCTGTAGACCGGCCGGACGTCAACCCGTGTATATAAGGGACGATCCGTGGCGGTTTAGGACAGAACAACAACAATTCGAGGCTTAAGCGAAGCTATTGCTCCCTAGTCGCCGAAATCACATCAATCCCATCACAAACTAGACGTAGGCTTTTACCTTCATCGAAGGGGCCGAACTAGTATAAAATCTCGTGTCTTTGCGTCCGCTTTAACCCCTTTAAGTTAACCCGTACGGTGGCCTCACGACTATGTCCTTTCATGAGGACATCTGCCGTGACAATTCCACGACAGAACCTACGCAATGATGATAGCAGCCTCGTGAAGATAGGAGTTATCCTGGTCAGCTGTTCCTGTGGGAAATTGGGTCCCATAGACGCTGATGATCCAAACCGCTTCCGCCATCAACCACTAGAAACCATTTGTTGTACTCACAGGCCAGAATGGTCTTGTACTACATATCTTGTATTTTGCTTGGAATTTCTGTATCAGGTTGGTGCCTCATCAGCTAACAGTAATCCTGGGGCTGGTGAGCACAAGGACCATTTTCTGGAAACTAATATCCCGAAAATCCGGTCCTGACAAACTTGGTATCAGAGCCAGGCTGACCATTGGCTAACCCTATCTTAACCAGGTCGAAAAACCTAGGTTAACCAACACACCAGACCTTAACCTAACCTCGGCCAAGCTTCCCGTGTAAGATAGCCACACCGTGAGCCTGACACCTTTTGGCAGTCGGTGCCCAACCTATCAACCTAGCCTGTCGATCACGCGCCAGTGACCGGCGCCCATAACGTCTCATTCGCAAGCGTGCGAAGGAAGACTTCGCCCCCTTTTTCTATAAAAAGGGAACGCTAGCCTCAACCCAGCACAACACCGCCTCTACCCCCAAACCGAGCCATAATGCCTGGCCCCGTCGTACACAATGAAACCACGGCAAACAACCTTGGAGGTTTTGTGACCGTGCTAGCAAATCTCACCCGTCGTGCCTTTGCATTAGAAGAACCCCCAGAATATGTTGTGTACCAAGGACCCATGAGTGGCTGGAGCCGTCAATTCTGGGCCACTGTGCACATCTACAGTAGGGGTCTACCGCCAGAACGCCCCTACAGGTTCACCGGGAGGACAACTTCCTTTGAGCCACAAGCCATCCAGCTAGCTGCTCGAGAGGCTATAGTTCAACTCCGGCACTTGTCGCCCAGAGTTAACTGTCGCTCGTTCTACTACTACCCCAGGTTGCCAACGGAGATCACGAGACAGATCCTGCATTATTGCATCTGGTGCGCTATGTAAGTGCACTGGAGGAACTGTTCGATCAGATCACTCTGGATCTGATCGTAGCTCGTGGAGAACTGGTTCGCCGAACCCCGGCAAGAAGGGAAGATGAGCCCGACGCCGACAACCCAGTCGTGCTGTTTGGACATCCGATCGAGTCCCTGAGGTCTGCCCTAGCCATCGACCAAGGTGCTTTGATGACCCCAGAAGTGCTTCGTCGCCTTTTGGGAACACGCTCCAACGGGATTGTGGCCAACAATCCCCGAGATGGTCATCATCGCTACCCCGACCCTGCAGCCCCTCAACCTCCTCCAGCTAATCCCGATGGTGAAACCCGTGGAGAAGCCTCGACGTCCACAAGGCACGCCCGCTTGGATATAAACGAGGTAGACTAAGTCACTCGAGTAGTGACGAGTCTCAGTGTATCCACACCTTATAATCGTGCGACCTTGTAAATAAACGCAGCTTGTTGTTGTGCCTCTGTTTTAAATAGTAACCTTGCATAAATATGTCAGCATGCAGTTGCATTCTTTTATTCCGGGCATAGCTACCAAAACCAACCCCGACGACACCCACGGTACCACGTCAATTTTGTGAGATATGTGTATCTGTGGCTTTGACCCCGACCCCATGAGAGCAGAACCGACAAACTAGTACCCCTCACCTCGGTAAATAACCCAGCCCGGATGCTATATAAAAAAGCCACCTCGTGACCTTGCCAAGCACCCCTCACCTTGTGCACCGCCCTCACAAACCATTTCTTGCCATGCCAAGCCCTAGCATTTATCTGAGAACCCCAGATGCAACCCCGGGTAGCTTTGTCAAAATATTGTGGGACTTTACCTGCAGTACCATCGGTTCTACCCAGTCACCCCAGTACGAGCTGCTCAAATCGAGAATCACCCCATCCACCTTGAAATATTGGGCAGTAGTACACATCCCTCCGGTGAACTCAAACCAAGACCCAACGGAAGTCTCCTTCGTGGGGAAATCTATGCCAGCTCCACAAATGGCCATAGAAGCAGCTGCACACGAAGCACTTGTCCGCCTTCGATTCACGATACCCTATGCCAGTGAACGAGGGTATTATTACTTTCCGATCCGTGCAGCATCCGGAGAAGTAACATCTTTTCCCGGTGGACGAATTGAGAGAGACCCAAAGATCGCCAACCTTGTCGATGACGTCATCGCTCAAGAACGTTTGACCCAAATGAAAGTGATGGGTTATCACCAGAGTCTCGCTGATTTGAATCCTCAGATCGCCATCGGCAGACCACTGAGGCCCGACCAGGAGAGACGCATTCATCGACTGGTCAATCCGCTTCCCCCGATAGAAGAGGAATGTGTCCCAGTACCAGAGACGTTTTCTCAGGACCCCGTCCAATTACCGTTTTCGTTATAGACGTCACTGCCATGTTTATTATTGCAACTTTTATTTATGTGTTGTAAATTATGCGTGGTACCCTGAGTTTGTGCGACGAGTCAATTATTTGGCTTCTATTAATGTGAGTAGTTTTTGTTGCGGTTTAATTTTTTTTAGATTAACTGTTTTCTCTCGCGAAAAATCCTGGAGTAAGATTTCTTTTCCCTGAGCTGCTGCATCGTATATCTTCTCACGACATGGGATTTTTATTCACGCAGCACCACGGCAGCAGTCACAACCACAACCACTCGAACACATACACTGTTTGCAAAACCCTGCAACCGTGTTGCATCTAACTGATCACCTCCCGCACACTGACAATAGTTAGCACCCGACACCTCCACACCTAATCCTCGTGATCACCGCCACCGCGGAGAGCCAACGCCCGAGCGGCAGCATCGCGACAATCATCGAGGATCATCGCGCACAGGAGCATGGAGAGCCCCAGCACTGCCGCCAGCCCTCTGAACACCAGGATCACGTACCAGTCCGGCACCACCTCCGCCATTAGAGCCTCGCCTCGAGCTTCGGCGAACGGAAACAGAGGAGAAGGAAGGAGAAGGAGAAGTGAGGCCAGGTGTGAGGAAGAATAAAGGAGCACCCCCGGTCGTTTTATAGCTCGAGATCGGTGTACGGTGGGTGAGGTCCACCAGCGCCGCTCGTCGCTCGATCGCCGGTGTTCGGAGGCGAATCCGTGAGCAATGCCGACAGCGCACTGGCCCGCGAGGTGAGTGCACGCTGCATCAGCAGCTAGCATGCCGCGCACTACCGCAGTACGGCCTAGATGCCCTACGCGCTAGACGTTGCCGGTGAGAAAGCGCGGGAAAGCGTGCGAGAGAGAGGAAGAAGAGAGAGCCAGAGGAAGAAGAAGAGACGGACAGTGGGCCCCGAGTCCACTGCCCGGAGGGAGCATCAGGTTTCTCACGGTACGACCAGCGTATTTTAGAATTTAGAATTTATTCTAAATTTACTGCGTCCGACGTAGAGATTTCTCGTCTTTCCCCAAACCGTGGATTTCTCCACGCAACGCCAGTGTCCCACACTGTAGTTTTACACCACTTATTGCTCTCTCACTGTAGCCGCATTTTACCGCTTAAGTAAAGTAATTGTTTTGATATGGTAAAAGTAATATTTTCAAAAACAATACTTAGCAAATCTCGAGGAAGAGATTTTCCTTAACGGGGGTAGTGTTGTGACACCCCAAAATTTTAACCTTGTTTTGTTAATTAAAATTTTTGCCAGGAAACTTAAACTTTTGTTTTCTGGATTTTCTTTTGATTTCAGAACCTTTCTGTTCTTTATTTTTATGGAGTTTTTACCCCAAGTGAAAACTTCCCAATTTTATTATTGGACTTCTTTACCCTCTCAAGAAAAACACTTCTATTATCAGTGGATTTATTTTCATAAATTTTGCTCTCTGAGCTTTATTCCTTAAAGTGGGTTTTCATTAGTTTTGAAGCCCTATTTGAACTACACCCATTTGATAAGTTTATTTAGAATTCCAACCAAAATTTGGGGATGTCATGTGATGTTTTTAAATCACTTTTATGAAAAAATATCTTACATTCATTGGAGAATTTGAGCTCTACACCAAATTTTCAAATCTGGTCCAGTGGGCAATTTTGCACTACAACCTATTTAAATATTTCTTTAAAACTTACACCAAAACTATGGGATGTTAATAGGAGTATATTATGCAACTTTATGCAAAAACCCAGTTATGTTCTTTGAAAAATTTGAGTGAATCAACCTCATTTTCATTCTGGTCCAACTTGATGATTTGTACAGCAACCACATTAAACTTGCTCCTTTACCCATGTTTCTTTTTCCTGCTTGTAGTCCTTCCTACAAAACCCTTAAGTACAGGAGCATGAACCCATTGGAATATTTTTAGCCCATGAAATGACAGCCTTTAGTTTCTGCTCAAAATTGGTTTTCTCAATTTTTTGCACAAACAAGTTTCTATGTTTGACAAACTAAACTTACCACCATCTCCTACACCCAAGGAGACTAGGATCTGGAGGTTTTGGCCACTCCAAGAGCTGCCTAGATGCCTCTAGCATTTTGCCAAACACCGTGTGTGCATGGCCAGATTTGACATGGATTTTGGTTTGCATTATGAACCTGATCCTCTGATCAAACCAGCTTGTCCATTGGTCGACTTGCACACCCTAGCCTAGACCTGGTAATCCCCAGCACCACCCGAGCCTCCTGGCATGTCCTGGCATTTCGCCGAGCACACAGTGCGCGTGCTGCAGGTGCGCCAGAGTGCATGTTTTACTGCAGCGATGCACCGAGCCGCCGCGTCTCGCTGCCGCCCACCCCGCGCCCGTTCTGGCCCTTGGCCTCTCGCAGCCAGCACGGCCGCCTCCTCCCTCGCCGCAGAGCCGCCCCTGGCGCCCTACAGCGCCGCCGTCAGGTCGGCCACGACGGCTAGCGGCCGGCCACAGCAGGGCTCTGCCACGGACGGCGCCGCCCGAGCCATAGCCGCGCGCTGGCTGCCCTCTGGAGCAGTCCGGACTCACCCCCTCGCTCGTCTGCAAGCGCTCGTCGCCACCACGTCCTCCTGCAGCAACAGAGAGGCGGTTCACCGGCGTTCTTATCCACCACCGCGGGAACCGACCTCGGCCACCTATATAAAGGAGCCCCGCGCCTCTACGAACCCTCAGGCAGGCTCAAACCACCCTCCTAGAGCTCCCCTAGCTCGCAATCGACCAGGGGAGGCCATCTTCCCCGTCTCCGGCCAGCTCGGCCACCGCCACCTTCCGGCCCCATTCGTTGCAACCAGACCCTTCCCCGGCCATCCAACACCACCACCTGACTCCCCTTCGTCTTGCGGAGCCGCCCAAACCCCCTGCTGCGACGGAAAGCCACCGTAGCCCAAAACCCCCTTCGCTCCCGAAGCCACCGGCCGCCGCGAAGCTCGCCGCCGGCGGCCCCTCTGTCCCCACCTACCTAGCGACCACCGGGAGGACCGCCCCGGAGTGGCGAATCCATCCCCGCCCTCGGAGCCCCGCGAGGAGCCGCCAATCGCCGGCGACGATCACCGGAGTCCCGCCTCCGGTCGGGCAGAGGAAGAGGAGGGAAAGAGGACTGGTCAAACCTGACCAGTGGGCCCCCTGGACCGATTGTCAGTGACCCACGTGCCGTCCACGCTGGATAAGTGGAGACGTAAAACCAGAATACGCCTTCGACGTGGTTAGTTTCGAAACGTTTTTCCTTTTCTCTGTTTTATTCTAAAAACAGAATTGGACTACAACTTTGACTGGCTATACCTTTTTAATTATACCTCCAAATGAGTTGATTCTTTTTCCTACCTCTCTCAAATATTGCCTAGTTTATTTTCAGATTTATTTGAAAAAAATTCAGACAACTTTTTTGTACCATTTTTAAACTATGCGTTAATTCAAATATTTTCAAAAATAGGATTTTCGGAGAGAGAAGAAAAATTTCAAAGTTTTGGAGTGCACCCTGCCTCCCCACAACTTGAAGGCAAGCATTCTGAACCTTGGCATAATATTATGTGTGTTATTTGTACGGATACAACACCATCTCGACACGGAGTATCCGTTATTTCATCTGATGATACGTTTCTACTCATGAGTGCATATTGATGAATGCATGCTATTGGAGTTAGATATGTTTGTGATAATAATCACGATCGAATGCCTTCCATGCATATCGGAAGGAATCCGGGAAAGCCTCTGTCTTGGGTAGACACGGGTTTGTCCCCAGTCCTCCGTCGAGACGGTTGTGTCCAGTATGGCATGATGAGGTATGTCGAGTGGTGATTCTGTCTGTTGGAAGCGGTATAAATTGTTATACTAATCATGCAGGGAATACTTAAGCCTCCTGAGTCGACCATAGATCGAGTCTTGTTCCGGTAACCCCCATATTGTTTCGTACTACCACTTGTCCTTGCCATAGGTAGGGTATGGCTCAGTAAGTTTTCAACCCCGTTCCTCGCACACACCGTACAGAGAGGCCATGTGTCAGGACCCCGATTCTAGGTCACACCGATCTAGCCTGTAACACCTCATATCACTTTGCGGCCTCACGCACGGTATTCCCACGGGTGTCGCCTTACCATGGCCCGGGACCGCTTATGCGACTTTTGGCTCACGTATATGATAGTGTCGCTAGCATCCATATGACAGAGAACCCGGGCCGACATGGCTAGTCATGAACCCAAAGCGGCGCTAACCCATGGGGACAGGCATACATGAATCACATCGAGCATGTCGGTCATCAACGTATGAATTCAGGCTGTAGCACTGGGCTAACAGGACTCCGGTATCCCGGGCTGTAGCAGGCTAGGCAGGACTCCGAATATCACCGCGTGACATTTCCCCGAGGGGACAGACAGAGGAACTTCTGCCATAAGTGGTTCATAGCATTTGGAAGAAGGAAATAACACGGGCCTCGAGGACTATCGCAAAGGTTACTAATAACCTAAGGGAGCTAGCAATTACTATCAACATGAAGTAAATAGGGTGAATCTCGGGTTAAAGAACCCAGGAATAGAATACCTACTACCAAATGGCATCACAGGATGCTTTTGAGAATAATGACGAGTTATCACACTGGGGATACAAAAGCATTGCTAAATTGCTAGGTGACTTCCTAAACAACTAGGGTCATAATAATAGCTCCAACATCTACGCCGAGGCGACAAAGTACCTCAACTTACCGATTAGTGTGCTTATTCTGACCAAAAAGGACATCGGGAACAGAAGGAAAGGATTTGCAAATGCATCAGACTATTTAGAGATCTGGGATGACTCGGACAGCATAACGGCTGTAAATGCTCAAAAGATTTGAGACATCATGCAAAATGGTGGCATAACCACTCTACAACATCATAGCAAGATTCTGAGATCAACAGTTAACATAAAGAAATAGTAGGAACTGAATCGAGGCTTGAAACCAACAATCTTAAAAGTCTATGGATTAGTAACACGTCATCACGATAGATAGATGAGAAGCCTAGTTCTTAAACCCCGTAGAAGAGAAGAGGATGACTCAGATCAGAAGGCCATGAGATATAAGGAGTAAAAAGAGCCTTACGTTCCCTTCCACAATCAATTCCCTTACATAACTAAAGCATTTCTAGACTCAACTTCGACCAGTTTGGCTTGGTAATCCTACAGGCAGTCAGGCTCTGATACCAAAGCTGTCAGGACCCCGATTCTAGGTCACACCGATCTAGCCTGTAACACCTCATATCACTTTGCGGCCTCACGCACGGTATTCCCACGGGTGTCGCCTTACCATGGCCCGGGACCGTTTGCGCCTTTTGGCTCACGTATATGATAGTGTCGCTAGCATCCATATGACTGAGAACCCGGGCCGACATGGCTAGTCATGAACCCAAAGCGGCACTAACCCATGGGGACAGGCATACATGAATCACATCGAGCATGTCGGTCATCAACGTATGAATTCGGGCTGTAGGCGGGCTAACAGGACTCCGGTATCCCGGGCTGTAGCAGGCTAGGCAGGACTCCGAATATCACCGCGTGACATTTCCCCGAGGGGACAGACAGAGGAACTTCTGCCATAAGTGGTTCATAGCATTTGGAAGAAGGAAATAACACGGGCCTCGAGGACTATCGCAAAGGTTACTAATAACCTAAGGGAGCTAGCAATTACTATCAACATGAAGTAAATAGGGTGAATCTCGGGTTAAAGAACCCAGGAATAGAATACCTACTACTAAATGGCATCACATGATGCTTTTGAGAATGACGGCCAGAGTTATCACACTGGGGATACAAAAGCATTGCTAAATTGCTAGGTGACTTCCTAAACAACTAGGGTCATAATAATAGCTCCAACATCTACGCCGAGGCGACAAAGTACCTCAACTTACCGATTAGTGTGCTTATTCTGACCAAAAAGGACATCGGGAACAGAAGGAAAGGATTTGCAAATGCATCAGACTATTTAGAGATCTGGGATGACTCGACAAACATAACGGCTGTAAATGCTCAAAAGATTTGAGACATCATGCAAAATGGTGGCATAACCACTCTACAACATCATAGCAAGATTACGAGATCAACAGTTAACATAAAGAAATAGTAGGAACTGAATCGAGGCTTGAAACCAACAATCTTAAAAGTCTATGGATTAGTAACACGTCATCCTGATAGATAGATGAGAAGCCTAGTTCTTAAACCCCGTAGAAGAGAAGAGGATGACTCAGATCAGAAGGCCATGAGATATAAGGAGTAAAAAGAGCCTTACGTTCCCTTCCACAATCAATTCCCTTACCTAACTAAAGCATTTCTAGACTCAACTTCGACCGGTTTGGCTTGGTAATCCTATAGGCAGTCAGGCTCTGATACCAAAGCTGTCAGGACCCCGATTCTAGGTCACACCGATCTAGCATGTAACACCTCATATCACTTTGCGGCCTCACGCATGGTATTCCCACGGGTGTCGCCTTACCATGGCAGGGGACCGTTTGCGACTTTTGGCTCACGTATATGATAGTGTCGCTAGCATCCATATGACAGAGAACCCGGGCCGACATGGCTAGTCGTGAACCCAAAGTGGCGCTAACCCATGGGGACAGGCATACATGAATCACATCGAGCATGTCGGTCATCAACGTATGAATTCGGGCTGTAGCATCGGGCTATGAGGACTCGGTATCCCGGGCTGTAGCAAAGCTAGGCAGGACTCGAATATCACCGCGTGACATTTCCCGAGGGGACATATAGGAACGAAGTGAAACACATGCCGCCAGTCAAGTGTCCAAGCAGTAGTGCTTTGGGCTAGCAGGACTCCGGTGAACCGGTCAGAAGCGGACTACTATCGCTTAGGAAGCACTAGACTACATTTCCCCATATGAGAGGCTGCCAAGGATAAACAACTAGATTGTCGGATCCCACACATACCAAGCATTTAAAACATACACACAATATGCTCAATATGTGTAAATACAACATGGCATCACAACATAACTCTACGACTCAAATATTTATTCATTAGGCTCCGAGGAGCGAGATATTACAAACATGGGTCTCATGACCCAACACTCAGAGCATACAAGTCAAAGCACAAGCGGAAGATTAACATGTCTGAGTACAGACATCTACAAATGAAAAAGGCTGAGAAGCCTGACTATCTTCCAGATCCTGCCGAGGGCACAAGATCGTAGCTGAGGTAACAAGCTAAACGTCGAAGTCCACGCGGGACTACTAGCAAGACTGACGTCTCTCTGTAAAACATAAAATAAGAAAACGTGAGTACAAATGTACTCAGCAAGACTTACATCAGAACTAACTACATATGCATCATTATCAAAAGGGGGTGGTGAAGTTTGACTGCAGCAAGCCAGCTTTGACTCGGTGGCTATCCTGAACTACATTTGCAAGTAACTCTTTTGAGGTGGCGCACACGAGTCCACATATTCACCATATCAATACACCACTATGGATCCGCTCCCGTCTCCCTACGAGAACGCCATCCATAGCACTCACGCTTATCTTGCAAGGGGTCCAAGTTTCCATATCCGAGGAATCCGGCTATTCGAATAGATAATGATAACCCTGCAGGGGTGTACTTCTTCACACACGCTCTCGTCACTTATCGCCTCAGTACACGTCATGTACCTCGGCAACCTTCAAGCGGAAGCCGGGCGAGGGAGTCGGCCACGACCTGACTAACCACACAAGTCTCTAGTCCAGGTTTATCGCCTATTCGGGTTCCATCCGCAAGTAGATCCGGCCGGGGTGTCGCTCACGGCCTCAAACGATGTGAGCAGGGTTCCCAAGCCCACCAACCGGGTGCCACTTGGTACACCGTGCCACTGTGCCTAGTCTGTCCCAAGCCCACCTGTACCGGGTGCCACTTGGTAGACTACTAACACTACCTACAAACACCAGAAACTAGTTGCAACTCCTGGACAAAGATCGATTTGATTAATAAGCCGAGAGGGCTTGGAGCGCCCGGAGCCCAATGTGTGGTAGTAACTGTTCATGGATCACAAACACAGAACTCAGTTCCTGAGGACGGCTGCAATGAGACAACCCACCATGTACTCCTACATGGCCTCTCACCGCTACCTTTACCAAATCGTGTTCACACACTTAGCTCACACACGAGGGACATGTTCACCACTTTCCAATTCATTCCCGATGAATCAAACCTGACACAACTCTAAGCAATAGCAGGCATGAAAAACAGGCATGAATGAGCAGGCACATCAGGGCTCAAACAACTCCTACTCATGCTAGTGGGTTTCATCTAATTACTGTGGAATGACAGGTCATGCAGAGGATAAAGGGGTTCAGCTACCGCAGCAAGTAACACATGAGTCGTTGTTGTCCTAATGCAGTAAAACAGAGCAGGAGCGAGAGAGTGGGATTATATCGGAATGAACAAGGGGGTTTTGCTTGCCTGGCACTTCTGAAGATATTATAGCTCTTCATCGGTGTCATCGATCTCATCGTCAAACGTCGTCTACTGAGAGGGGACAAACACCTGCAAACAAGGAAGAACACAATCAATGCAATGCAACAATATGATGCATGAATGTGACATGGGAATATGCTGTTGTTTGGGCTAATGCAACTAGCACCAAGGTTAAATGAAGTTGGTTTGAACCTAAGATTCAAATCCAAACTCCATATGTGAAATTCAAATGCCATTTAATTGATTTGTCCTAAACAGTAGCTATAAATTATTCTAACATGCATGAAAATGGTACATATGGATAGATTGGATTTTTCTGATCATTTTTCATATATAATTTATTTGATTTGGAGCTACGGTTGATTTTATATGAATTTTACAAGTTTTGGATATATTCTGGAATTTTCTGTATTATTTTAAATACAGAAAATTATTAACTGCGTCAGCGTTGCGTCACTGTGACGTCAACAGGGTCAACAGTGTCGGCCCAGGTCAAACTCGATTTGGGACCCAATCGTCGATGATCGTGCCAATTATCGAGACCTGTTAGTGCTAATTTAATCCTAATTAAAAGTGTCGGCAGGCTGGGCCCACATGTCGATGCTTCGAGTTTAGCTTAGTGAGGGAATTAGCACCTAACAGTGGTGATTAGCACTAACTAGCATCTAACTAATCCAGCTAGTGCCGGCCCCACATGTCATTTACCCAGGTGGGGCCCTACCGGGGTCAAAGTAATCAAACCCAGGCCGGCGGGGTCAAACCCACCGGCGACTCGACGCCGGCGAGACCCGAGACGGCGGCACGGCTCGGAAAATGCCCACAGGGCACGGACGAGGCCGTTCTTGGGCTCGTTGGAGAGCTCTCGCTGGCGCGCGTCGAGTGGTGGTGGCGAAAGGACCTATGGTGGCCGGAGCCGACGACGGCGAACTCCAAGGCGGCGGCCGGAGCTCGGGCGCAAGTGGGGATGGGGCTGCGGTGCGCAAAAGAGCGCGGCGAGGTGCCACGGAGGCTCTACGTGATGCGGGGAGCGCGTTGGGCGCATGCCCGGGACCAAATGGTCACCGGAGCATCACCGGCGATGAGTGCGGCGGCGCGTCCGGGTGAGTGCGGTGTGGTCGCTATGGTGTGCGGCAGGGTGAACGGAGAGGGGGAGGATAGGCAGAAGCTCACGGTGATCGTCGTGGGGTGGACGGCGAGCTCGGGGGATGACCGGAGCAACGGGGCGGCGGAGGCGATCTCGGCGGCCGCAGGTTGAAGACGACGACGGTGAAGACGAAACGGAGCTTCCCGGCTCACATGGCGCGGTGAGGAGGAGGAGAAGGTCGGGGCGGAGCTCTGGGATGCGTCGGGAGGTGAGGTAGTGGCTGTGGCGCGGGGTTACGGCGTCGGTGGCGATGGTGGCGCTCGGGCACGCGCGTAGGAGAAACAGAGGAGGGGGAGGGAGAGCAGCGAGTGAGGGAGAGGAGAGAGGGGCCACCAGGTGGGTTCGTGGCATCGCGGTGGCGTGAGGAGGAGGCTCGGGAACGCCTCGGTGGAAGCAGGAGGTGGAGGCCTCCCAGCGAGCGCGTGCGTCATCGCCTCTGCCTACTGGCAGAGGTTGAAGATGGCACGACTGCCTGGTGGGCTGGGCTGCCTAATGGGCCAGCTACAGGTAAGGCCAGGTAAGTGGCCCAGGTACTCTCTCTCTCTGTCCTTTTCTAATATATTCTGTTTTCTATTATTCTGTAGTTTTAGGGCTTTATTAAAAATACCTAGAAACTTCCAAAAATCATGAAACTGCTCATGATCACTGTTGGGAATATATCCTACAGTGAACATTTTAGTTTGTGATTATTTGAGCATTTAAAATATTATTTAGCAATTAAATGCCCAAATGCAAATACCATATGATTTAATTCAAAAATCCAGAATGGCCTAGAAATATGTGCACCATTTTTGGCAGAGGTTTTAAGCCAATCCAAAAATGCTAAACTTTTCTGAAGGGCATTTTGGGTTCATTGAGAGTATTTTTATTTGAACCTAGTTGATTTGGTTTGGTGCTAGGGTTTAGGCAATCCCCATTTCAATTTTAAAAGAATTTAGACATGATGCAACACATGGCTAGCTAGCTCAGAGCAAACCAGAAGCTAGGGATGTGACAACTCACCCCCACTAAACAAGAATCTCGCCCCGAGATTCAAGACATGAGGTAAGAGAAAAAGGGGAGTCACAGCTATCACAATCTTCATGATCCATTTGCCCTTCTCGAAGATGTTGACTCATTCCATCATCTTGGTCTTGACGTCTTTGCTTTCGAGATCTTCATCCAACACGATGGCGACAAAAAGAATACTCTATAGGAAACGATCTCCTCGGAGATCGAGCACTCAAGATCAACTCGTGGAATGAAATGTTGAAACATCTCGAGTTGAGACACAAAACACATCGAGAGGGATGGAGGAACAATGACGGGGTTTGATTTGGTGGGCATCAATTCCACGCTTAGAGAGATGGTGGATGGTGTCAAGGTGGCGAGGAAATAATTGCCAGGATTCCGTAACGGGCACCTTGGGAAAACTGACGCAAAGAACTATTCCCTTAAGTGGCAAAAAGAATTACTTTTCATTCAGAGATCATTGAAACTCTTTAAACCAGCCTAAGGCAATTTACAATTGATCGTTGAAAGAGTTCGAAGGAATGACATACCCGGACTAGGATGGATGATGTGGACTACCTTGTTGAAAACAACGCAATGGATGATTTTGCTTATCATTGGAAATGGATGGGACCCATGGTAAGTCCACTTTTGAAGACAATATTGGACAACAACTACCGAGAAGGCAGCCCATGGGGGATTGGCACAATGGCGGTGCAAGCTGGGAACAAGATGCAACTGCTGGAAATGTTCCAACCATCATATCTGCTCGAGATTCAGATCTGGTTGAAAACAGGATATTTCGCAGAAAGTATGTCCGGAAAAGAAAGTTTGCAACACAAACCGACGAGATGACGTTGCGAGATTCTCGAGGATGAACTAAGGTAGCAAGCTCCAAAACATGAGCGGGTTCTGCTACAATCATGTGAACATGATGTCCAAGACAAGCATGATCACAGAGTAGTCTTACAATAAAACACTACCAAGTTCTGGTTGGGAACCGTCATTGCGGAGAGCGAAGCCCTTGCATAAGTCATATGATTAGCTCTTATGAAGGAACTTCTTCTCCTTGGACAAGTCAATCGGTGGCTTGGTGTGCTAGGAACACATATGGAGTGGAGGCGGCCAACCTATCAAACCATAGGGCACTTCGTGACGTGCATGACTAACTTGGGACGATTCCAGAGGAAACAAAACAAACCTTTCTCAAATTCATGGCGGCAACTTACACCTAAAGCACATGAATTCGAGGAAGTCACTTCTTCCATCCAAGCATAGGCTTCATGAACGGAACACGAAGGCATTGCTTACAAAGTTTTCAACACTAGGTTGATGTTCAGCATGATTCATGGGGGGAGACAAAATGCTGCTGATTGGCTCAACAACAACTCATCGGAATTTCCATATCACTGGACTTCCACCATCATGTGAACACGGTGATAGTATTGGTCAGACCAAAAGATGTAATGGTGTATGCTCGAGGGATCAACCACGAGTAAGACAACATTACAAACATCGTTGGTCCTGATTTGACTTGACAATAGCCCATACTCAAGTCAAAGGATTGATAAGACAATAGGTCCAACAACTGATCACATGGACCAATCGATGAAGATATCATCTTTCTTCAACACACACTACACAAGAATATCCCTTTGGAACGAACTAAGTTAGGCAAGCTTTTATCTTCCAACTCTCCAAGTTGTTGTTTTGCTTATCCAACTAGTTCAGGGGTATCCAACACAGATCCTTGGAGAAAGGGTGGCTTATAGGAAACCAACTTGATCACGAGCTCAACATAGCGGTCAGGTGAAACCTGGTCATACTTCCGAGAAGATATTCGGAACATCACGAACCACCGGTATGTTACTAAGCTCGAGAACAATCTTGCTTTTGAGGGCAAGACGATATGATCAAATGAGCGAGGACTTGACAAGATCCTGACTCATAGATCGAAGGGTGCACCGAAAATAAGGACTAGGTAGCACGATCAATCTTAGGATGATGATTCAATAACCAACACACTAAGAATGAAATTATTGTCCATTTACTACCAAGCAACAAGTTGCTAGGAGTATTGATTTCACACATCACAATTCACTAGTCGGCATTCCGGTTGCGACAACACGGAACCGAGGAATGAATAATGATGGCGGGAAGTATCACTGCATCAAGAATTCCTAAGAGGTTGTGCAATTCCCATGACATTCTTGACATAAGATGGCAATAATTCAGGGTAGAACAGAATCAAAAGCTGGATTGGCATTTGATCTGCGGAACATAACTGCTTTGACCCAATCCTAGATATGGATGAGGTACTGGAGTTTGTTTCTCCAAGTCGTTCAGATGTAATGGCTTGACGGACCACAAGAGTAATAGGCATCGATAAGCGAATGCACGCATACCCTTGACTATCAATTGACAAAGGGTGAGAATACAACTAAGGAGGAACAACTCGAGGAGCATATAACTTTCAGAGTTGTGGATGCATAGGTTAGTATGTCGAATCAAGTTCAACAGGTTTCTTCCGGATAACCCATGCAGGAAAGTAGAACTGGCAGATTCACGATTATGAATGGAGAACTCCTCAAGAGTACTCTGACTGTGATCCTTTAGTTCAGCGAGGAACTTCTGCCATAAGCGGTTCATAGGATTTGGAAGAAGGAAATAACACGGGCCTCGAGGACTATCGCAAAGGTTACTAATAACCTAAGGGAGCTAGCAATTACTATCAACATGAAGTAAATAGGGTGAATCTCGGGCTAAAGAACCCAGGAATAGAATACCTACTACTAAATGGCATCACAGGATGCTTTTGAGAATGACGGCCAGAGTTATCACACTGGGGATACAAAAGCATTGCTAAATTGCTAGGTGACTTCCTAAACAACTAGGGTCATAATAATAGCTCCAACATCTACGCCGAGGCGACAAAGTACCTCAACTTACCGATTAGTGTGCTTATTCTGACCAAAAAGGACATCGGGAACAGAAGGAAAGGATTTGCAAATGCATCAGACTATTTAGAGATCTGGGATGACTCGGACAGCATAACGGCTGTAAATGCTCAAAAGATTTGAGACATCATGCAAAATGGTGGCATAACCACTCTACAACATCATAGCAAGATTCTGAGATCAACAGTTAACATAAAGAAATAGTAGGAACTGAACTGAGGCTTGAAACCAACAATCTTAAAAGTCTATGGATTAGTAACACGTCATCCTGATAGATAGATGAGAAGCCTAGTTCTTAAACCCCGTAGAAGAGAAGAGGATGACTCAGATCAGAAGGCCATGAGATATAAGGAGTAAAAAGAGCCTTACGTTCCTTCCACAATCAATTCCTTACATAACTAAAGCATTTCTAGACTCAACTTTGACCGGTTTGGCTTAGTAATCCTACAGGCAGTCAGGCTCTGATACCAAAGCTGTCAGGACCCTGATTCTAGGTCACACAGAACTAGCATGTAACACCTCATATCTCTTTGCGACCTCACGCATACGGTATTCCCACGGTGTCGCCTTACCATGGCCCGGGACCGTTTGCGACTTTTGGCTCACGATATGATAGTGTCGCTAGCATCCATATGACAGAGAACCCGGGCCGACATGGCGATCGTGAACCCAAAGTGGCGCTAACCCATGGGGACAGGCATACATGAATCACATCGAGCATGTCGGTCATCAACGTATGAATTCGGGCTGTAGCAGGGCTACTGAGGACTCGGTATCCCGGGCTGTAGCGAGCTAGGCAGGACTCCGAATATCACCACGTGACATTTCCGCAAGGGGACAGACATATGAACGAAGTGAAACACATGCCGGCCAGTCAAGTGTCCAAGCAGTAGTGCTGGGCTAGCAGGACTCCGGTGAACCGGGCTGTAGCGGACTACTATCGCTTAGGAAGCACTAGACTACATTTCCCCATATGAGAGGCTGCCAAGGATAAACAACTAGATTGTCGGATCCCACACATACCAAGCATTTCAAACATACACACAATATGCTCAATATGTGTAAATACAACATGGCATCACAACATAACTCTACGACTCAAATATTTATTCATTAGGCTCCGAGGAGCGAGATATTACAAACATGGGTCTCATGACCCAACACTCGAAACATACAAGTCAAAGCACAAGCGGAAGATTAACATGTCCGAGTACAGACATCTACAAATGAAAAGGCTGAGAAGCCCGACTATCTACCGAGATCTGCCGAGGGCACAAGATCGAAATGAGGTAACAAGCTAAACGTCAAAGTCCACGCGGGACTACTAGCAAGACCGACGTCTCTCAGAAAACATAAAATAAGCAAGCGTGAGTACAAATGTACTCAAAGAAGACTTACATCGTAACTAACTACATATGCATCATTATCAAAAGGGGTGGTGGAGTTTGACTGCAGCAAGCCAGCTTTGACTCGGTGGCTATCCTGAACTACGACTGCAATTAACTCTTTTGAGGTGGCGCACACGAGTACACATATTCACCATATCAATACACCACTATGGATCCGCTCCCGTCTCCCTACGAGAACGCCATCCATAGCACTCACGCTTATCTTGCGCATTTTAAAGTATCCACTTTCACTTGTCTATGAACTATGCAAGGGGTCCAAGTTTCCATATCCGAGGAATCCGGCTATTGAATAGATAATGATAACCTGCAGGGGTGTACTTCTTCACACACGCTCTCGCCACTTATCGCCCTGTACACGTCATGTACCTCGGCAACCTTCAAGCGGAAGCCGGGCGAGGGAGTCGGCCACGACCTGACTAACCACACAAGTCTCTAGTCCAGGTTTATCGCCTATTCGGGTTCCATCCGCAAGGAGATCCGCCGGGTGTCGCCACGGCCCCAAACGATGTGAGCAGGGTTCCCAAGCCCACCATCCGGGTGCCACTTGGTACACCGTACCACTGTGCCTAGTCTGTCCCAAGCCCACCTGTACCGGGTGCCACTTGGTAGACTACTAACACTACCTACAAACACCAGAAACTAGTTGCAACTCCTGGACAGAGATCGAGTTGATTAATAAGCCGAGACGGCTTGGAGCGCCCGGAGCCCAATGTGTGGTAGTAACTGTTCATGGATCACAAACACAGAACTCAGTTCCTGAGGACGGTTGCAATGAGACAACCCACCATGTACTCCTACATGGCCTCTCACCGCTACCTTTACCAAATCTTTTTCACACACTTAGCTCACACACAGTAGGACATGTTCACCACTTTCCAATTCATTCCCGATGAATCAAACCTGACACAACTCTAAGCAATAGCAGGCATGACAAACAGGCATGAATGAGCAGGCACATCAGGGCTCAAACAATTCCTACTCATGCTAGTGGGTTTCATCTAATTACTGTGGAATGACAGGTCATGCAGAGGATAAAGGGGTTCAGCTACCGCAGCAAGTAACACATGAGTCGTTGTTGTCCTAATGCAGTAAAATATAGCAGGAGCGAGAGAGTGGGATTATATCGGAATGAACAAGGGGGTTTTGCTTGCCTGGCACTTCTGAAGATATTATAGCTCTTCATCGGTGTCATCGATCTCATCGTCAAACGTCGTCTACTGAGAGGGGACAAACACCTGCAAACAAGGAAGAACACAATCAATGCAATGCAACAATATGATGCATGAATGTGACATGGGAATATGCTGTTGTTTGGGCTAATGCAACTAGCACCAAGGTTAAATGAAGTTGGTTTGAACCTAAGATTCAAATCCAAACTCCATATGTGAAATTCAAATGCCATTTAATTGATTTGTCCTAAACAGTAGCTATAAATTATTCTAACATGCATGAAAATGGTACATATGGATAGATTGGATTTTTCTGATCATTTTTCATATATAATTTATTTGATTTGGAGCTACGGTTGATTTTATATGAATTTTACAAGTTTTGGATATATTCTGGAATTTTCTGTATTATTTTAAATACAGAAAATTATTAACTGCGTCAGCTTTGCGTCACTGTGACGTCAACAGGGTCAACAGTGTCGGCCCAGGTCAAACCTGACGCTGGGACCCACTGGTCAGTGACTGTGCCAATTATCAGAGACTGTTAGTGCTAATTTAATCCTAATTAAAAGTGTCAGCAGGGCTGGGCCCACATGTCAGTAGCTCAGGTTTAGCTTAGTGAGGGAATTAGCACCTAACAGTGGTGATTAGCACTAACTAGGATCTAACTAATTCAGCTAGTGCCGGTCCCACATGTCATTTACCCAGGTGGGGCCCTACCGGGGTCAAAGTAGTCAAACCCAGGCCGGCGGGGTCAAACCCACCGGCGACTCGACGCCGGCGAGACCCGAGACAGCGGCACGGCTCGGAAAACGCCCACAGGGCACGGACGAGGCCGTTCTTGGGCTCGTTGGAGAGCTCTCGCTGGCGCGCGTCGAGTGGTGGTGGCGGCAGGACCTATGGTGGCCGGAGCCGACGACGGCGAACTCCAAGGCGGCGGCCGGAGCTCGGGCGCAAGTGGGGATGGGGCTGCGGTGCGCAAAAGAGCGCGGCGAGGTGCCATGGAGGCTCTACGCGATGCGGGGAGCGCGTTGGGCGCATGCCCGGGACCAAATGGTCACCGGAGCATCACCGGCGATGAGTGCGGGCGGCGGCGCGTCCGGGTGAGTGCGGTGTGGTCGCTATGGTGTGCGGCAGGGTGAACGGAGAGGGGGAGGATAGGCAGAAGCTCACGGTGATCGTCGTGGGGTGGACGGCGAGCTCGGGATGACCGAGCAACGGGCGGCGGAGGCGATCTCGGCCGCAGGTTGAAGACGACGACGGTGAAGACGAAACGGAGCTTCCCGGCTCACTTGGCGCGGTGAGGAGGAGAAGGTCGGGGCGGAGCTCTGGGATGCGTCGGGAGGTGGGGCGTGGGCGTGTGGGTTACTGGCGTCGGTGGCGGCAGTGGCGCTCGAACGCAGCGTGGGAGAAAGCAGAGGAGGGAGGGAGAGCAGCGACTGAGGGAGAGGAGAGAGGGCCACCAGGGGGGGTTCGTGGCATCGCGGTGGCGTGAGGAGGAGGCTCGGGAACGCCTCGGTGGAAGCAGGAGGTGGAGGCCTCCCAGCGAGCGCGTGCGTCATCGCCTCTGCCCTCTTGGCGAGAGGTTGAAGATGGCACTGCACTGTGGGCTGGGCTGCCTAATGGGCGGCTATGAGTAAGGCCGTAAGTGGCCAGTACTCTCTCTCTGTCCTTTTCTAATATATTCTGTTTTCTATTATTCTGTAGTTTTAGGGCTTTATTAAAAATACCTAGAAACTTCCAAAAATCATGAAACTACTCATGATCACTGTTGGGAATATATCCTACAGTGAACATTTTAGTTTGTGATTATTTGAGCATTTAAAATATTATTTAGCAATTAAATGCCCAAATGCAAATACCATATGATTTAATTCAAAAATCCAGAGTGGCCTAGAAATATGTGCACCATTTTTGGCAGAGGTTTTAAGCCAATCCAAAAATGCTAAACTTTTCTGAAGGGCATTTTGGGTTCATTGAGAATATTTTTATTTGAACCTAGTTGATTTGGTTTGGTGCTAGGGTTTAGGCAATCCCCATTTCAGTTTTAAAAGAATTTAGACATGATGCAACACATGGCTAGCTAGCTCAGAGCAAACCAGAAGCTAGGGATGTGACACCATGGTGGAAGATACCAGAGGCATCCGGTAGGCATGCCACATGGCCCGGGGGCATGGGTGTTTTCGGTTGTAGCCGAAGGGGTAGCTCCCCTAGTTTGCGCGCGGTATAAATTTTGTGATCCCATGCTAAGTCGAGGTTGTAGCCTCCCCACTTAGAGTTTCGCTTAACGGGTGTCGTGGGTGATTCCAGACACCGGTAAGTTAGGCTGGTGTGTGCGGATAGGTGTGTTTTCAATTAAAAGGCCGTAGACGGAATTAGTCCCGATGGACTAAAGGAATCCGTTACTCGTGGGTAAAGAGTACACCCTCTGTAGAGATTAAACATCTATTCGAATAGCCGTGTCCATGGTTAAGGACTACAGTCTGGGATGGGTCAAGTGTCGGTCTTAGTGTCGATCTTCGGAGGAGAAATATTAAACCAAAACTTGGAAAAATGACTTGTGACTTGTGATGATCATGATTATTATTTATTATGGACTAACCCGTTATATTATTTGCATTATCGAGTATCCCTGGGACGATTCTACCTCCTGGATACTCACTATGATTATTTTCTTATAAGCCCTTTTTGTGGTGTCGCACAGACGCCCTACTGTGGCATGCTTGTTACTTATTTACTTTATAAGCCCTATATGTGGTCTCGCTCAGACGCCCGACTGTGGCATGCTTGTTATTTATTTACTTTATAAGCCATTTATGTGGTGTCGCTCAGACGCCCGACTGTGGCATGCTGGTTATCTATTTAGTTTATAAGCCCTTTATGTGGTGTCGCTCCGATACCCGACTGAGGCATTCTTGTTATTTACTATCCTTTCGAGACGTCGCTTCAGACATCCGGTCGGTGCATTTTATTACTACTCTGCTATTACACATTCATTGTTGCATATAAATAGCCTGCTTGCATGCATCAGGGATTTTATTTTTATGACTGACGTTGTGATCATAGAATGTTTTCAGAGCATGATTATCGTTTGTTATATTATACTCGTGTTCATAATGTTTGCGAGTACATTCAAAGTACTCACTGGCTTGTCCCTGGCTATTGTCTTGGCCAGATTGCTTGCATGGAGAGGAGCCATGCGATGACAGCCACGGAACCTACGCAATGATAATAGCAGCCTCGCGAAGATAGGAGTTATTCTTGTCAGCTGTTCCTGTGGGAAATGGGGTCCCATAGACGCTGATGATCCAAACCACTTCCGCCATCAACCACTAGAAACCATTTGTTGTACTCACAGGCCAGAATGGTCTTGTACTATATATTTTGTATTTTGCTTGGAATTTCTGTATCAAGTTGGTGCCTCATCAGCTAACAGTAATCCTGAGGCTGGTGAGCACAAGGACCATTTTCTGGAAACTAATATCCCGAAAATCCGGTCCTGACAGAACCTGGCGTTACTAAAAAACGGTAGACCTAAAGGTTTTGATGAGAAACCTCCTATACGCCTATGCGGTTTATGCAGAATAAAAGGTCATTTCAAAAACAATTGTCCTCAGAATCCTAATTATGTGCATACCTTTTTATTAACGTTCTTTTCTTGTTAAGTTTATTCTTTACAAAATTTTGACGTATATTATGATCTTTCTATGCAGGAACATGGCATGATGATCATAGCAAGGATTGTTTGAATAAGATGAACAAATTCTGAATAGAGTTGATGATTTATTCGGTTGTATTGAAGAATAGTACTTATATATTTGTTTCAGAACATCGATACAGGGGATTTGTAAGCGCTGTTTACTTATGTTATATTTGTTGGCACTATACTCGTTGTTCTTAATATGATATGCGACATACACATTTTATGTTATAAAATATATTTCTTAGCGCTATAGGAATTGTTTTTAATACGATATATGATGTATACATTATTTTCGTAGAAATATATGATTTGTACATAAAACATGCATGTTGGGCGATTGGAGGCGTTGTACGGCCGCCGGTTGCTTTATTTTGAAATAAAAACGTTAACAGCCGCTGGGGGGCGAGTGGCGCCAGCGGGCGCAAATGGGCGGTACGTACGAGGACGATTCTGCTGCCACCACAGATGGCGATCCCGAGGCAGACGCGGGCCGACGGGGAATCAACCTCGGGGGCGGCACAGGCGAACCCTGGAGCGACGCGCGGCGTGGACCGGCTGGCCAGATGACGCGCCCCACGTGTGCCATCTCGCGCCGAACAAGTCGCGGGCGACGCTCGCCTCGTGCGGCGCGGGCGGCGCTCGCTGATGAAGTCATGTACCTAGGGTAGGGTCATAGACCTGCCCAAAGGTACCCTCCCCAAGGACACTCGCAAAAGAAGTTGCCTACCAGTCGACCTGGTAGGTTTCCACTCGACAGATTCAAAGACACTCGACCATGAAGACCCACTCGACCACCAGGAGTCTAAGAGCCACTCGGTGTCCAAACGGTCTGTAGTTAAATAGTCTTTATGGTCATGATGACCCTTATGTAAGGCGTTACCAGTAACGCCTAGCCTTAACGTACCTTAAACCCTCCGCTATGTGGGCTGGTTGGGGTCCTAGCGCACTCTATATAAGCCACCCCCCTCCACAGGTAGAAGGGTTCACACCCCTGTAACACATACGCATATAATCCAGTCGACCGCCTCCGGGCTCCGAGACGTAGAGTTGTTACTTCCTCCGAGAAGGACCTGAACTCATAAATCCCTTGCGTATACAACTACTCCATAGCTAGGATCTTGCCTCTCCATACCTACCCCCCATTCTACTGTTAGACATAGAACCACGACAGTTGGCGCCCACCGTGGGGCCGGTGTTCTAGCGATTTGTTGGAGAAGTTGGGATTCTTTCGATCTCCTACATCATGGTTTCAGGTGGAGTTTTGGTCGAGGGCCGCGAGATCCGTCTTGGTGCGCTCACGTTCGTCGCCGACGACTCCGCTTGGCTTCAGGAGGCTCCACTCGACGTGTACGCGCTCCCCGTCCACGGGGCGATGCACTTTCACGTGTGTGTCCGCGGCGTCCTCCTGCGGCAACCGTCGACCTAGTATGGGTCGGCCTCAGTGCTGCCCTCGCCTCAGGGCCTCCCCGCACGGAGCAAGCTGCTCCGGCCGGTCGAGGCTTCAGCGGTGGGTGAGGCATGCGGTGACCCGCCGGTCGGCCACCCCAAGTCGCGGCGATCGAGCCGACGAATCTCTCTATGGCTTGTTCGACCTGCCGATCGGGTTCCGTGAGAGATCAAGTCTGAATGCGATAGCAAAGTGACTGCGGCAGAGGTTCTGATGGTCGATGGACCATGCAGTCCCCCCGGATTCACCCGCACCAACGGAGGTGATGGTGGAGGTGATCCGGAGCAAGCCCACGAAGAATACCTGCCCGAGCCCCTCACTTTGCTTCAGAGGGAGGAGCTTCGCCGTCGGAACATGGATGTGCTTCACACTCCTATCGTTGGAGAAACCCCCAAGGCTCGTGCCTTGGAGGATGCGCACTTGGCCAACCTGGCTGAGCGCACTCGACTGGAGAACCTTCAGCGAGTACTCGACGAGCGCGCGCGACCAAGGGTTCCAGAATCCAGTCGACGTCAGCTCTTCCAGCCACCAACTCAGGTATATCGAACTCCGATCCAGAATTTAGCAGCTGCCGCCCATATAGCAGAGTCAATTCAGCCTTCCCAGTCGGAGGCGGGTAGAGGTTTGCTACAAATCAGAGATCTGCTCCGGGCAGCAGGAGACCAAAACTCAGTCGTATCTCAGTCGCGGAACAGGATTCACAGCCGATCCGTCGCTGCGAATTCAGTCCAGTCGGCCCATAGTCCGAGATCGCCCCCGAGGCGTGAGGAACGTGGGGGCCGGCGTGATGATCAGTACAAGAGCCGCGAGCAATATGAGCACCGATTCAATCGCAATGAGCGACGTCGAGTGCCCACTCCTCCCCCAAGGGGTGGATCATATGCTCCTCGGCAGCAGGACGCATGACGCCAAAGACGGTGTTGGGCGAAGAGTTCGGTCGACCCTGTGGAACCAGGATTTGATGCGAGATCTATTATCGTTCAAGGTTTGATCGACAGGAACAGAGCTCACCGAGACGGCAATGACAGAGATGTTCCCTCCAGCAGCAGAGTTCATGTCTTAGGGCCAGAGTGTTTCAGCAGAGTCATCAGAGCCGCGGTGATTCCTCCCAACTTCAGGTTGGCGATGAGTCGATAAGTTCATCGGTGAATCCAAGCGACACTTGGCTTGAAGATTACCGAGTGGCTGTTCAGATCGTGGCGGCAACGATGAGGTAGCCATGAAGCATTTGCCTCTTATGTTGGAGGGTTCAGCGGGCGTGGTTGAATCGATTAGCACCAATGAGATTTAAACTTGGGAAGATCTTGCCCGAGTGTTTGTCAGGACATTTGAAGGGACTTGCAAGCGACCAGTGAGGGTTGACGGAGTTGCGATCTTGTGTGCGTAAAGTCGAGTGAAACTTTGAGAGACTATATCTAGAGGTGGATCACTTTGCACCACACAGTTGAGAATGTATCTGATCACCAGGCAGTCTGTGCCTTCAAAGAAGGTGTCAAGAACAGAGAGTTGAGTTTGAAATTCAGTCGAACCGGAGATATGACCCTGAGTCAGATGATGGAGATTGCCACCAAGTATGCAAATGGTGAAGAAGAGGACCGGCTCCGGAGTGGTAAATACAAATCGGCCGCTAATGAGGCCGACGGAGGAAATTCCAGTCGAAAGCAGAAGCGCAAAGCCGAGCCAGCTGCTCCTGGAGAGGCCTTGGCTGTGACCCCAGGAAAGTTCAAGGGGAAGCCCAAGGGTCCTTGGAACCCCAAGAAGGTGAAAGACCAGGATGGAAATGACGTGTTGGATTTGCCATGTCACATTCACACGAAGAAAGATGAAGAGGGTAAACTCATTTACCGAAACATACCACTCGACGATGTCGGCTCTTGATTCAGCGGTTCAAGGAAACAGCCCAAGCATAAGGATAAGGAGACAGACAAAGTTGAGGACAAAGATGACAGTGATGATGGATATCCCCAGGTCAATTCCACCCTGATGATTTTTGCTGACGTCGAAAGCAAAAGTTGATTGAAGGTTGTCAATCGGGAAGTGAACATGGTCACTCTGGCGACGCCCAACTATCTGAAATGGTCCCAGACCCCCATCACATTCGACCAGTCCGATCACCCGATGCACATTGCCACCCCTGGGAGGCAAGCGTTGGTGGTCGACACAGTCGTCGAAGGCACTCGACTGACCAAAGTTCTGATGGATGGTGGTAGTGGCTTGAACTTATTGTACGCAAAGACGTTGAAAGGGATGGGCATTCCGTGTCCAGACTCAGTACCAGTAACATGAGCTTCCACGGAGTCATTCCTGGAAAGAAGGCTGAGTCACTCTGCCAAATTGCTCTTGATGTAGTTTTTGGTGATTCGAAGCATTTACGGAAAGAAAAGTTGACCTTTAAGGTCGTGGATTTCCAGAGCGCTTATCACGCTATTCTGGGAAGGCCAGCGTATGCATGTTTCATGGCCCGACCATGTTACGTGTATCTTAAACTGAAGATGCCTAGCCCCAAGGGCGTGATCACTGTTACGGGCAGTCGGAAGAAGGTGGAAGAGTGCTTCCAGAAGGGCTCTAAGATCGCTGATGCTCAGTTGGCAGTGGTAGAGTTACAAGAGTATCAGAAAACTACAGATTCGAGTGATTTGTTGCGAGCTAAGAAGCCCGCTACGGAGTCAGCATTCCAGTCGTCCGGTGAGACGAAACAGGTTCACATTCACCCGACTGATCCCAATGCTGCTCCGACCAACATCTCAACAACACTCGACTCAAAATAGGAAGAAGCGCTCATCCAGTTCCTCCGTGAGAACTGGGACATCTTTGCATGGAAGCCTGCTGACATGTCGGGTGTTCCCAGGGGGCTGGCTGAGCACCGCCTACGAGTTGACCCAAAAGTCAAACCGGTTAAAGAATATCTTCGACGGTCCGCCGTCCAGAAGAGAAAGGCCATTGGTGAAGAGGTGGCTCGGCTCTTAGCGGCAGAGTTCATCCGAGAGATCTACCACTCCGAGTGGCTCGCCAATGTCGTCATGGTCCCCAAGAAGGACAAGTCGTTGCGCATGTGCATCGATTTCAAGCATATCAATCGGGCCTGTCCGAAAGATCATTTCCCTCTTCCTCGCATTGACCAAATAGTCGACTCAACTGCGGGATGTGAGAGGTTGTCTTTTTTAGACGCCTATTCCGGGTACCATCAGATCCGTCTGTATGGACCCGATGAGATTAAAACAGCATTCATCACTCCATTCGGGTGCTTCTGTTATGTCACCATGCCATTCGGTCTCAAGAATGCCGGAGCCACATTCATGAGGATGATTCAGAAGTGTTTGCTCACTCAAATCAGTCGGAATGTGGAAGGGTACATGGATGATATAGTGGTCAAGTCACGAAAGGGTTCCGACCTGTTGAATGACCTTGCTGAAACATTTGCCAATCTCAGGAGGTATGATATCAAGCTTAACCCATCAAAGTGCACACTTGGAATTCCTGGTGGAAAGTTACTCGGTTTTCTCATTTCTGAGCGAGGAATTGATGCTAACCCCGAAAAGGTTGGCACTATACTCCGAATGAAGCGCCATGTGCGTATGCACGATGTCTAGAAGCTTACTGGATGCTTGGCCGCTTTAAGTCGATTCATCTCTCGTCTCGGTGAAAAGGCATTGCCTCTTTACCGACTGATGAAGAAGTCAGACAAGTTCGAGTGGACTCCAGAAGCTGATGCAACGCTTGCGAGCTAAAAGCTCGCTCTCCACCCAGCCGGTGATTGCTGCTCCTATCGGCAAAGAGCCTTTGTTGCTTTACATTGCAGCCCTTTGGACAAGTCGTCGATACCGTACTTACGGTCGAGCGGAAGAAGAAGGAAAAGCCTTCAAAGTTCAACGCCCGGTTTATTATCTTTACGAAGTCAATTGACCCCATCAAAGCAAAGATACCCTCACTATCGTAAGCTTGTTTATGGGATTTATATAACCACAAAGAAGGTTGCTCATTATTTCTCCGATCATTCCATTACGATCGTCGTGACGCCCCATTGTCGGAAATTCTTCATAACAGAGATGCAAGCGGTCGAGTGGCTAAATGGGCGATTGAACTCCTTCCCTTGATATCAAAATTGAGGCAAAGAAAGCCATCAAGTCCCAAGCAATAGCAGACTTCCTCGCCGAGTGGGTGAACAACGACTTCCGAGCTCAAGTTCACTCGAACCTTTGGACTATGTTTTTGATGGTTCCAAGATCTTTGAGCAGTTACAGTGCGGGGGTTGTGTTGGTTTCCCCCCAAGGAGATAAGCTCAAATATGTTCTCCAGATTCACTTTGATTCTTCCAACAACGAAGCAGAATATGAAGCACTCCTGTATGGGTTGCGTATGGCCATTTCACTCGGCGTCCGTCGCCTTATGGTCTATGGCGACTCGGATCTGGTTGTTAATCAAGTGATGAAGGAGTGGGATGTCGAAGCCCAGCTATGACTGGTTCTTTATGTAATGTTGAGAAAGCTGGAGAAGAAATTCGAGGGGTTAGAGCTTCATCATATACCCCGACTGAAAAATCAAGCTGCGGATGATTTGGCGAAGATAGGGTCCAAGAGGGAAGCCATTCCTGGTAATGTATTTTTGGAGCACATTCATGCACCATCAGTGCAGGAGGATCCTTTCACAGAAGAAGCCCCGCAGCAAAAGAGTGCCAATGATCCGACTAAAGTTGAGGTCCCAGCCGTGGTCGACCTGATTATGGAAGTTGCGGTCATCACTCTCGACTGGACAGTGTCGTACATCGCATATATCCTAAGGAAAGAGCTCCCAGAGAATGAAGAAGAGGCTCGACAGATAGTCCGTCGATCCAAGGCCTTTACAGTGATCAAGGGACAGTTATACAGAAAGCGCGATCGAGTCGGCCGAAGTGTATCACGCCGGAAGAAGGTCGATAATTCTTGAGGATATCCACTCGGGGACTGTGGCCATCATGCGTCCTCTCGGACCATTGTGGCTAAAGCATACCGGCGGGATTTTCTTGGCGAAAGCAAATGAAATGGCAAAAGAAATAGTCGACAAGTGTGAACGGTGTCGGTTCTATTCCAACATGTCACACAAGCCCGCCTCAGCCTTGAAGACCATTCCACTCGTCGGCCCTTTCATTGTTTGGGGATTAGACATGATTGGACCCGAGAAGCTGGCAGAAGCGGCTTCACTCATTTGCTAGTAGCAGTCGACAAGTTCACCAAGTGGATCGAAGCCAAGCCCATCAAGAACCTTGATGCATGCACTGCTATCAGTTTAATCAGAGAGTTGATATTCAGATATAGAGTTCCGCATAGCATCATCACCGACAATGGGTCAAACTTTGATAATGACAAGTTCAAAGCCTTCTGCGCCTCTCAGGGCACTCGGGTCGACTATCCTTGAGTTGCTCATCCTCAGTCGAATGGACAAGCAGAGCGTGCAAACGGCATCATTCTCAAAGGGCTGAAGCCACGGCTGATGCGTGATCTCAAGCACGCAGCTGGCGCTTGGGTCGACGAACTTCCGTCAGTTCTCTGGGGATTGAGGACCTCTCCTAATCGGTCGACTGGGAGAACTCCATTCTTCCTGGTCTATGGAGCTGAAGCAGTTCTGCAGTGACTGCTTCACAATGCGCCTCGAGTCGAACTATACTCTGAAGAAGAAGCGGAGCAAGCCCGGCAAGATGCAGTCGGCCTCTTGGAAGAGGAGAGGGAGATGGCCCTGATCCGCTCGACTATCTATCAGCAAGACTTGCGTCGATTCCATGCCAGAAATGTGAAAAGTCGAGCCTTCCAAGAGGGATATTTGGTCCTCCGAGTGGATCAACAAAAACCACACAAGCTCGCTCCCACTTGGGAAGGTCCCTTCATCGTCACAAGAGTTCTCCATAACGGAGTGTATCATCTGTACAATGTTGATCGCCAGATCGACGAGCCTCGAGCTTGGAATGCGGAGCTGCTCCGCCCCTTTTATACTTAAATACTCACTCGGTTGAGATGTAATAAAAGTACTCTTGTAGTTTGTTTGTCTAAGGCAAGAATGTTATAATTTTCCCAGTGATTGTTATTACATTTTGTTGAAATTTCCCCCAGTGGGTGGCTTAGCTGCGAATCCAGTTCGCCTAAGTTTGTAAAAAAAATACTTTCTAAGTGGCGAGCCATTCTCCCACTCGGGGGCTTAGCTGCGAATCCGCTTCGCCTAAGTATTCAAAATCCTACTGTGGTGAGCCAGCCTCCCACTCGGGGGCTTAGTTGCAGTCCAAGTACTCGCCTAAGTATTCAAAAATCCTACCGAGTGGAGAGCCAGCCTCCCACTCGGGGGCTTAGCTGCAGTCCAAGTACTCGCCTAAGTATTCAAAATCCTACCGAGTGGTGAGCCAGCCTCCCACTCGGGGGCTTAGCTGCAGTCCAAGTACTCACCTAAGTATTCAAAATCCTACCGAGTGGTGAGCCAGCCTCCCACTCGGGGGCTTAGCTACAGTCAAGTACTCGCCTAAGTATTCAAAAATCCCACCGAGTGGAGAGCGAGCCTCCCACTCGGGGGCTTAGCTGCAGTCCAAGTACTCGCCTAAGTATTCAAAATCCCACTGAGTGGTGAGCTAGCCTCCCACTCGGGGCTTAGCTGCAGTCCAAGTACTCGCCTCAGTCTTCAAAATCCTCTCGAGTTGTGAGCCAGCCTCCCACTCGGGGGCTTAGCTGCAGTCCAAGTACTCGCCTAAGTATTCAAAATCCTACCGAGTGGTGAGCCAGCCTCCCACTCGGGGGCTTAGCTGCAGTCCAAGTACTCGCCTAAGTATTTAAATCCTACCGAGTGGAGAGTCGGCCTCTCACTCGGGGGCTTAGCAACAGCCCAAGGATTCGCCTAAACATCCAATATAATGAACGCTTCGCAAGGACGATGAGGTGCAGGTCGGCTGCTGCCTTCTCCTTCAAAGCTACACCATAAAAATCCTACCGAGTGGAGAGCAAACCTCCCACTCGGGGGCTTAGCTGCAGCCCAGTGCTCGCCTAAGTAATAAAAACCCTACCGAGTGGAGAGCAAACCTCCCACTCGGGGGCTTAGCTGCAGCCCAGTGCTCGCCTAAGTGATAAAAATCCTACCCAGTGGAGAGCACACCTCCCGCTCGGAGGCTTAGCTGCAGACCAAGTACTAGCCTAAGTAATCAAAAACCTACCGAGTGGAGAGCAAACCTCCCACTCGGGGCTTAGCTGCAGCCAGGTGCTCGCCTAAGTATTCAAAATCCCACCGAGTAGAGAGCAAACCTCCCACTCGGGAGGCTTAGCCGCAGCCAGTGCTCGCCTAAGTGATAAAATCCTACCGAAAGTGGAGAGCGAGACCTCCCACTCGGAGGCTTAGCTGCAGTCCAAGATTTCGCCTAAGTAAGGAATTCATCCCAATCCGCAAGGACGACGAGGTGCAGGTCGATTGCTACCTTCTCCTTCGAGCTTCGCCACAAAGTACAACGTATGGACCATCCCAATCCGCAAGAACGACGAGGTCGATTGCGATGTGCTCCGTCTCTACCTGCAAAATAGATGAAGTACAAGTCAACTGGAGTTTCACCTCAAGGATACTACTTACAACAATGAAATATATTCCGAATGAAGAGCAAAAGTTCTCTCGAAGGCAAATAAAGCATATTCAAGGATAGATCAAGTTCGGATAAACATCCTACGGATCCGAAAGTGCTCAGGCGTTAAGCCTGTTAAAGTTTGTCGATTACAAAAACCACTCGGCATTCCGAGGCAAATTTAAGGTGGGACTTAGAAGTTTTTACTCCTCCGGTGGAGGACTGGAAGGTGCAACAAACTGGTCGAGGTCGATTCCGTCGGCAATACGGGTAGCAGCAGCGATGAAGGTCTCCATGAAAGATCGGAAGTCGTACTTCCTGGTGTTGGCAACTTTAAGGGGCCTTGACTTGTCCTCTTGCGCTTCCTTGCGGTGGACACGAACCGGAGAAAGAGCAACATCAGCACCACACCGCGGAAGACTTTTTCCATTCTTGCACTCGACTTGGAATCTCATTCGATCGAGCCATTATGATTCAAGGTCATTACAGGCGTCGATCCGGCGAGAGAGTTGAGTCGATCCGCAACACCGCAGCTTTCAGTCGAGCAAGATAGTCCACCGAGCACATTCATAGCAGCTTCGTCCTTCACAGGAGAGTTGATGGGGTCCAGGCTGGTTTCCACTCGACTGGTTTCTTCTTCGAAGTTTTGATGAGTCTGAAAACATAGCTCAGACTCAAAAAAACAATCAAGCGATGAGCCGGTGATAGCAAGACAGTCGGATAAAGATATTACCTTCAAGCATGAGGAACAGCTTCTTGGCGAGCCCTCCAAGATAAACCTCCAGGTCATTTCGCTTCCCCGCCAATTGGCCAGCCTTGTCAGACAGAGCAATCTTGTCGTTCTTCAGTCGACTAACTTCCTTGTTGGCCGCGTCAAGAGCGGCTTTCAGCTTGGCATTTTCATCTTCAAGTTTGTCGACTGAGGCAAGTTTCTCTTCAGCGAGCTTTGTTTTCTCCAAAGACGCATATACGTGCCTCTGCAAGGTCAAGGTCCTTCTTCTTGAGTCTCTTCCGGTTTATCTGCAAAGCAACAATGAGAACAGAGTTGAGAATGAACAGAAAAACAAAGACAGTCGTCAAAGTTCTCGCCACCATACCTTTTGCTTCATCCTTCGCATACGCAAATTCTCCTAGGCAAGCTTCAAGTCGAGGTTGAGCTGGATCTGTTTGTTCTCTAACTCAGTATAGCGAGCCACAAGCTCGCAAGATTTCTACAAAGAGTCAATCAACAAAAGACATCAAAGACAGGTCACTTCCGAGTGACTAAGGAAAAATCGTAGCATTTCTAAGACTACGGTCGAATCAAAACATTCGACAGTAGTCTCGGGGACTACACCCAGCGGGTGCACTCAGCATGCCCCCACTGGTTTTACCAATTTGGTTCGACCAGTCGACCAAAAGAGGCAAAAAGGTTATGATTCTAAAACCATGGCTAATTGTCAGCGGTCAGCCGCGGTAAAAAAACAGTTCTTTAGAATATAGTCGACTGCACGCAGTCCACCATAGTCTCGGGGACTACACCCAGTGGGTGCACTCAGCGTGCCCCCACCGGTTTTACGGTTCCATTCGACTTGGTCCGACCAGGCCGAGTGAAGAAGTTCAAAGTATAAAGACTATAGTCGACTGCACGCAGTCCACCATAGTCTCGGGGACTACACCCAGTGGGTGCACTCAGCGTGCCCCCACAAAAACTCAATCGACACACCCACCCAGTGGGTGTACAGATATGGAAATCTCCAGAAAGAAGCAGTTTCGGGTAGCATGTCCTAATGAGCAAGCAGTTTCGGTAGCATATCCTATGAGCAAGCAACGATAGACTTACTTGGACATTGCTCGAGAGCTGAACTAGCATCATAGGCCGCTGGCTGGCCTCTCGGACTGCCTTCACTTGCTCCATCATGATCCCTGGCGTATAGCCTCCTTAGCAGCACTCACTTGGTCTTCCGGACGCGGTGTATAGCAAAAAGGGATGGTGGATCAGCGATCGACGAAGTGGGTCGGGCACTTGTCGTGATGCAGAAAAAGACCACGAAGTCGAGGTGGGGTTGCCTCCCTCGAAACCAGTGTCTCGGTATCGTCATTGGCTGGAGCAGCCTTGCCCGAGGCACCCTCTTGTTCTTCCTCTTCCTCAACGGCGTTTCCTCGTCATCATCGGGAGATCAATGACATGAGGCGGAACTACAAGAAAGATTCAAAAGTAAACATGGAAATCCAATCGACTAAAAGCGAAACTACAGAGATCATACCAAGGTTGGAGGTGACGGCATCTTCCATTTCCTGATCTTCGTGCTTGGCTGAGGTCTCGGAGGTAGCAGCACTGCAGATTTCAAGAGTCGGCTGATCAGTCATCAAGTCGACCAAAAGTACACTCATGTTGAATAGGGAAATACAAGTTCGGCTGATTACCCGGAGATGGTAGGAATGACCACCCGCATCTTGCGCAGGGCCTTCGCCGGCTTCGACGACGTTGCTCGAGGTTGCTTCAGCAGTTTCTCAGTCGGCGCAGGAGAAGTTGTCCGAGGTCGCTTCGTCGACTGCCCAGTGGGCGCAACAGCTTTACCGCGCCCGGCCACCGGGTCATGCGTCAACTTGGACCTTCCTTCCGAGCGGGGAGGATCGACGTCTTCCTCCTCTTCCTCCTCCTCCTCCTCTTCATCAGAGCTGTCGTCCCCCTCATCCTCCTCGCCGTTGGACTCCCATTCCTCCTGGCTTTCACCTCCGCTTCCTTCTTCTTCTTCGACTGGTTCCTGTGCCCCGTTGGGCATCAAGTACATCTCAGTGGTGACCTAGAAGACAACAAAACAAGGAAAAAGTCAGTCGACGAATTGGCATCAAAACAGAATGAATGCAGCAGAATCACAAATGGAGATAAGTGGTTATACCTTATGTCCGTTCGTAAGTCCGGTCGAGTGGTGGAATCCTCCTAGCTCCACGAGGGTTATCTTTGTTTCTGTGATGGCAGTCATCCACTTCTCCAGTGATGGCGTCATCGACCTCCTCTGGATGGACCCGAGTGGTATCATCCGTACCGGAGTACATCCACATCGGATGGCCTCGGTATTGGAGTGGCTGAATACGCCGTCGGAGGAAAACTTCCAGAATATCCATGCCGGTCACCCCGTCGCGAATGAGCTGGACTACGCATTTCACCAGCAATTTTACTTGGGCCTTCTCCTCTGGTAGCACCTTCAGGGAAGATGGCTTGTTCACTCGACTCATGGAGAAAGGAGGGAGTCGGTCCGCCTTGGCGTCGGCTGGTCTTGGCAGTAGAACCAGGTAAACTGCCACCCTCTAACCGAGTCGGGGAGAGTCATAGCCGGAAAAGCGCTCTTCCCCCTCATCTGGACCCCGAGTCCCCCACACATCTGGATTACTTGGGTTCTCTCGTCATTCGGGTTCGTTTTCTTCACTGTCTGAGAGTGACAAGTGAATATATGCTTGAAGAGGCCCCAGTGCGGCCGACAGCCCAAGAAGTTTTCGCATAACGGCACGAAAGCAGCAAGATAGACAATAGAATTGGGAGTGAAATGATGGAGTTGCGCTCCAAAAAAGTTCAGAAACCCCCAGAAGAAAGGATTCGGCGGCAGAGAAAATCCCCGATCTACGTGAGTGGCTAGGAGAACGCACTCATCCTCTTCAGGCTGCGGCTGCCACTCCGTTCCCGGAAGCCTCGCTGACACATGGAGGATCAGTCCCTCGTTGGCCAGATCGTTGAGGTCCTTCTCGGTGATGGTCGAGCGGATCCAATCTCCCTGGACCCAACCTTGCGGCAGTTTGGACCCTTGAAGAAGATCCGCCTGACCGGGCGCTCTCCCCTTTGCCTTCGCCGCCGCCTTCTTCACGCGCTCCAAGGCTGCGCTCTTCTCCTTCACCATGGTCGCCGGCGAAGCAGGTACGGAGCTGCGGCGCTGAGCAGGCTAAGGGCGCAGCAGAAAGATTTGGAGGCGGAAGGAGGGGAAGATTGGGGTCACACTGTTCAAAATACCCCGTCCAATGCCTTATATGAGTCCGCTTCCGAGTGGGTATTTGGTAGGCCCAGGTAATCCCGTCAAATCCGCTTCTGGTAGCGTGTCCCAAAATTCAGATCATGAAATCCGCTAACCGCGAGCAACTTTGTCAGACAGCAGATTTCCTCCGATCCGTCGCTCGAAATCCTCAAGTTCACAAAGTTCACTCGACAAATGTGAAGAATGGATCAAGGCCCGAAGAGAAGTTGATGCCATCACTAAAAGGTCGTTGATCCAGAGTAAGACACACTCGCAACACGAAGAACAGGTCGGAAAGATTATCAACTCCTTCCTCACTCAAACCTCGATCCATTCGGGGGCTAATGATGAAGTCATGTACCTACGGTAGGGTCATAGACCTGCCCAAAGGTACCCTCCCCAAGGACATTCGCGAAAGAAGCTGCCTACCAGTCGACCTGGTACGTTTCCATTCGACAGATTCAAAGACACTCGACCATGAAGACCCACTCGACCACCAGGAATCTAAGACCCACTCGGTGTCCAAACGGTCTGTAGTTAAATAGTCTTTATGGTCATGATGACTCTTTATGTAAGGCGTTACCAGTAACGCCTAGCCTTAACGTACCTTAAATCCTCCGCTACGTGGGCTGGCTGGGGTCCTGGAGCACTCTATATAAGCCACCCCCCTCCACAGGTAGAAGGGTTCGCACCCCTGTAACACATACGCATATAATCCAGTCGACCGCCTCCGGGCTCCGAGACGTAGGGCTGTTACTTCCTCCGAGAAGGGCATGAACTCGTAAATCCCTCGCGTATACAACTACTCCATAGCTAGGATCTTTCCTCTCCATACCTGCCCCCCATTCTACTGTCAGACTTAGAACCACGACACTCGCCTCGAGCGGCGCGGGCGACACTCGCCTCTGATATGTCAACATGATATATCAACTGGGTACTTTCGCGAGAACACTCATTCAACATAAAATATAAATTAAATTCTAAAAAACCAAATGATTAAAATATACTTTAAATAAATTTGTCAGTCTACATAATCTGGACATGTGAAATATATTTGGAACTCACATAAAAAAATAAAATCATCCACACACAATCCTCACTCATGAACACACCATGTTTCAGAAACTATGTAGAATTCTTGTATGAGATTTTTATTTTTGTTTCCTCTTTGCAAGTCGAATTACTTTGTTCTTCACTTCTGTAAGCTTATTTTCTGGGGACAAAATAATTCCATCTATCATTCTTTCTCTCGAACTTTCAATAGATTCCTGAAAAGGAATAAAAATAATTTTAATTTCATCACTTATATATAATATGATGAACTAATTTTTTATACTAAAAATGTACCCACAAGAGAAATAGCAGTAATAAATTTTTCTCCGTCCCAGTATTGAAAACAGCGAAGGACGAACAGCCCAAATGAATTCCTGTGTTCGAAAATCATAAGTGTAATTTTCAAATCACGTTAAGTAAGATAGCACTGAATCAATTAATGTATTTCAAAAGCACGTGCAATATGTAACTCACCCATCTTCTTGTTGAGGCATGTCGTACGGGACTATAGGCCATGCGGACACATCCGGGAACGGCATAATTGCACTATCATTTGCATCTTGGATATCTCCTGCAAGTTGCTCTCTCTGACAAAAAAATATAAACACGTTGACTACATACGGTAAACAAATTATATGGTTAATTGTACACACATGAATACGACTTACAAAATTTTCAATGAATTTCTTGGTAGCTTCAGAGATATTTTCTTCCCCACAAAGAATCAAGAATTCGGAACTCTTTCTTTCTAGTGTGCATAACACACGTAATCCAATGGTTTTTATCCTTATTTAAAGCAAAATAAGCCTATTTCACAAGTTAAATATTGTTACTAAGCTCGCATATAATAATAATGAAAATACAATTCTGCAATACAAACAGTACCTTCGGTTTTGTAAAATATTCTGTCATGCATCTGTTGAGAGGTTCATTTGCATGTGCTAAACCTTCTGGATCGTCTACCAACTTCCCTCGTCTTACTAACTTTGGACGAGTGTTCAATAACCAGTAAGACCTATGGGTGGGTACAAGATACCTGTCCTTGATGATACTTGAATCTGATATGTACGTCGCATATGCGTCAATTACCTGAAATAGATGATTAAATTTAACATGGATGCAATATACTTAACACATGAAATAAGCATGACAATAAAAGTACATACATCACCGGATAACCATTCATGGTTAAGTATCTGGCAAACTTGCCGCAGAAAGTCCTTCATCTTTACCGTTGTTGAATATTTCATGGTTCTTGTATTTTGGTGAGTGCTCGTACGCTTTCACGTACTGCACAGCGGCACGCACCATATCATCCACAGAATGATCAAACTGAGGGGCTGTTTCATTAAATAGTTCTACAACACAAGTCAATATAGTTATAATACAAATTTGTAATATATAATTATCAAAAAAATATTCATACCATGTTTAACTTACTCGCTTTCGCGCAACGTTTCGCACGTTTTCTCGGAGTCTTTTTAACATAAGGAGATTTCTGGTACTTTGACACGCTCCGCGTTCGCTTCCCTGGAATCACCTCCATCTTCTCTTCTATCTCGCTATTACCATCTGACACGCCCTGTGACACTTCTTGCTCATTTTGTTGCACTTGCCATCTTGTTGCTTCTATTTCATCGGTTTTTAGAGATGATGCTTCTTTTTTTCTGACTGCTCTGGGACATCTATAGGATCATCCTTCTCACCTTTATAGCTACTCAAGTGACCAGTACTGAGTTTGAACGAACCCCCTCCTTCAGAATCCAAATCATAATGCCCACTGCCATTTCGGCCATTAGGTGTGTGTATGTCATCATACTGAAATTCTTTTTTAGGATACTTGTTTTCATATCTGGACTCACTATTCTGTCCAAACAGATTTTCTTCCTCCTCTGCCATTGTGCCTAGTTTGTACCATACACCTGTTTTATTCATTTTCTCTAACAATCTCTGCAAAAGTAAGCCCAGTTACATGTTATATCTTTTTGTCAATTTATCGAGTTTAATAGAGTGCATAACAGAATTGCTACATTTTTACCTGTGCGCATAACTCCGGCATACGAAATTATTCCTTACTAATTTCCTTCATATCATTCATAACCCGGTCCATAAAAGGCTTTAGGTTAGCAGGGACCTCGGACACACAGTCCACTTTTTTCTTTCCCGTAACGGATGACTTTTGGCTGCTATGTTTCTTACTGCTTTTAGATTGTTCATCTGCAAGTTTTTTCATTCTATACTCTTTCGTAATGCAGTCATCTATCTGCAAAGTGAGTATGCAATGAAAACATGAGTACATAACATTCTCAATAGATAATCAATGTATTGTTAAATAAACATTACAATATTACCAATCCATGACCACGACCATTTTCCAGGTCGTACTTGTCTCGTTTCTCCGCTTTAGATTCAGTCCAGTTTTTCATTAGGGGAACTTGCAACGACAAGGGGTCATTTTTCGGACCGGTGGTTGGCTGCACCTTCTCCCAATACAAGTACTACAAAACAAATGACAAAATAAATTACGAACGCATAACATAAAGGAATATAAAAAGCATTAATTAATACCATACCTGGAGTAGGGCTAGGTTACCACATGGCCATTGCCTCACACGGCCGTCCTGCTTGAGTTTACCAATCTCCGTCAAAAAAGTTCGCAAAGTGAACACGTTAAAATTCAACGTGCTTATCCGCTTCACGTCATGCACCAACGCGTAGTACTCCTTTGGTATGGAGACAGCCGACATCGGTGCAATAATAGTCCCCAATAAAACAAGAACAGCCATCCGAAGAAACTCATCGTCGGCGGATTTATTCCTCACAATTTTTCGAATCAAGTCATCTATCATTATCTGACCATTTTTTTGTGAACGTACTTAATAGGAATTTTCTTTATTAACTCTTTTCCTTCCATCGCAAGAATGCCAAAAACATCCTCACCTTCATTCTTAAACCCAAATATTGATAACACGTCGTCCGGTCTAAGTGAAATAAGGCCTTTACTGCCACTATCTTCTTGTAACATGAATTTTTTGCTGTTTGGGTTGTAACCTAACATCATAAAATGCAGCAAAAAATCCCTCATTTGTACTGACGGAATGATCAACATCTCTTGCAAGTTTGTTTCGTAGAACCTAAATCGCTGAGCGGTTGTTAATTTCTCAACGAGACTTATCCACTTCTCTATGGAACATGGAATCACACCATCGATGTCCATACTGCATGTTAATTTTTTCCAATTAATAAATAGAATTACGCAATAGCGTCCGAAGAAATTGTACGAGACAGAAAAATGTGACCTTGATCCGGGCGACAGCCGCCCAAACAACGGCTGTGCCGGAGGGAAAGTAGGCAGCCGAGCGTCGGCGATCTGCGCCGGCGGACTCGGGGTGGCTTAACACCCAATGCGGCAACATGCACTCTTGACGGTCGACGACGATGGACGGTGATGGACGGCGCTGCACACGCGGTGACGGCACTGCGCCCGCGGGGCGATCGTGGTAGGGCGTCTTGGGGGGCACGGGGCGGCGTACGGGGCGAGTGGTGGGGTTGGGTAGGGTTCCTCCGTGCGTGGCGGTATACGGCGATGGAGAGGAAAAACGGGCAATTGGGCCAGGCCCGATACCGCCCAACCTATCCGTGCGACGGCGGCCACCGCCAAACCTGCTAATGTTTAGTCCCACATTGCTTCTCGTCATGCTTATTCACTTGTTTAAATACTGTCCTCTGTCTGCAATGTTAAGTCCCTGATTGTGGCGGTCTTACTTAAGTAGGTTAACGTATATTATGCTCTGGCACTCTAAATTCATGGAGTGTCAAATCAATAATTTACTTTAATCTTCTTAAGTAAATCCGTCCACACTATGGGATTTTTTATACTTTTGTTTTTTATTTATTTATTATGTTTCCATGAAACGTCACAATTTATTTTCACACACTACGGGATTTTTTTTCACACGCTACAGTGTGGCACACAAGCATGCCTGCAAAATTTGGGTGCGTTTCGACACTCGATGCATATACTATGATTTTCTCCGTGAAAATACCCAGAAAAGGTCTCCCGACATGACGCAACTTCCATTCATACTCCGATTCCATCGACATCTGGCCTGGGAGACCATGGAGGTCACTCACATGCGCACGCAAAAGTTGGGTGTGTTTCGTCCATGTTGACATGTAGTCACAGTACAAACCTCAGAAATCGGTTTGGGGTGACATGCATGCAGTAGTTGTTCCCTTTCGCAAAGCCATGAAACGTCGCAATTTTATTTTTCAGACGCTACCGTGTGGCACACAAGCACGCCTGCAAAATTTGGGTGTGTTTCGACACTCGATGTATTTACTACGATTTTCTCCGTGAAAATATCCAGAAAAGGTCTCCCGACGTGACGCAACTTCCGTTCGTACTCCGATTCCGTCAAAATCTGGCGTGGGAGATCGTGGGGGTCACTCACACGCGCATGCAAAAGTTGGGTGTGTTTCGTCCATGTTGACAAGTAGTCACAGTACAAACCTCAGATATCAGTTTCGGGTGACATGCATTCAGTAGGTGTTCCCTTTCGCAAAGCCATTAAACATCGCCATTTTTTCACGTGCTACAGTGTGGCACACAAGCACGCCTGCAAAATTTGGGTGCGTTTCGACACTCGATGCATTTACTACGATTTTCTCCGTGAAAATACACAGAAAAGGTCTCCCGACGTGACGCAACTTCCGTTCGTACTCCGACGTCGAAATCTGGCGTGGGAGGCCGTGGGGGTCACTCACAGGCGCACGCAAAAGTTGGGTGCGTTTCGTCCATGTCGACATGTAGTCACAGTACAAACCTCAGATATCGGTTTGGGGTGACATGCATTCAGTAGGTGTTCCCTTTTGCAAAGCCATGAAACGTCGCCATTTTTTTTCACACCCTACAGTGTTGCACATAAGCACGCCTGCAAAATTTGGGTGCGTTTCGACACTCGATGCATTTACTATGATTTTTCCGTGAAAATACCAAGAAAAGGTCCCCGACGTGACGCAACTTACGTTCGTACTCCGATTCCGTCGAAATCTGGCGTGGGAGACCGTGGGGGTCACTCACACGTGCACGCAAAAGTTGGGTGTGTTTCATCCATGTTGACATGTAGTCACAGTACAAACCTCAGATATTGGTTTGGGGTGACATGCATTCAGTAGGTGTTCCCTTTCGCAAAGCCATGAAACGTCGCCATTTTTCTCACACGCTACAGTGTGGCACACAAGCACGCCTGCAAATTTTGGGTGCGTTTCGACACTCGATGCATTTACTATGATTTTCTCCGTGAAAAGACTCAGAAAAGGTCTCCCGATGTGACGCAACTTCTGTTCGTACTCCGATTTCGTCGAAATCTGGCGTGGGAGATCGTGGGGGTCACTCACACGCGCACGCAAAAGTTGGGTGCGTTCCGTCCATGTTGACATGTAGTCACAGTACAAACCTCAGATATCGGTTTGGGGTGACATGCATTCAGTAGGTGTTCCCTTTCGCAAAGCCATGAAACGTCGCCATTTTTTTCACACGCTACAGTGTGGCACACAAGCACGCCTGCAAATTTTGGGTGTGTTTCGACACTCGATGCATTTACTTCTCCGTGAAAAGACCCAGAAAAGGTCTCCCGATGTGACGCAACTTCCGTTCGTACTCCGATTCCGTCGAAATCTGGCATGGGAGATCGTGGGGGTCACTCACACGTGCACGCAAAAGTTGGGTGCGTTTCGTCCATGTTGACATGTAGTCACAGTACAAACCTCAGATATCGGTTTGGGGTGACATGCATTCAGTTGGTGTTCCCTTTCACAAAGCCATGAAATGTCGCCATTTTTTTTCACACGCTACAGTGCGGCACACAAGCACGCTTGCAAAATTTGGGTGCGTTTCGACACTCGATGCATTTACTATGATTTTCTCCGTGAAAATACTCAGAAAAACTCTCCCGACGTGACGCAACTTCTGTTCGTACTCAGACTCCGTCGAAATCTGGCGTGGGAGACCGTGGGGGTCACTCACATGCGGACGCAAAAGTTGGGTGCGTTTCGTCCATGTTGACATGTAGTCACAGTACAAACCTCAGATATCGGTTTGGGTTACATGCATTCAGTAGGTGTTCCCTTTTCCAAAGCCATGAAACGTCGCCATTTTTTTCACACGCTACAGTGTGGCACACAAGCACGCCTGCAAAATTTGGGTGTGTTTCGACGCTCGATGCATTTACTATGATTTTCTCCGTGAAAATACCCGGAAAAGGTCTCCCGACGTGACGCAACTTCCGTCCGTACTCCGATTCCGTCGAAATCTGGCATGGGAGACCGTGGGGGTCACTCACACACGCACGCAAAAGTTGGGTGCATTTCGTCCATGTTGACATGTAGTCACAGTACAAACCTCAGATATCGGTTTGGGGTGATATGCATTCAGTAGGTGTTCCCTTTCGCAATGCCATGAAACGTCGCCATTTTTTTCACACGCTACAGTGTGGCACACAAGCACGCCTGCAAAATTTTGGTGCGTTACGACACTCGATGCATTTACTACGATTTTCTCCGTGAAAAGACCCAGAAAAGGTCTCCCGACGTGACGCAACTTCCGTTCGTACTCCGATTTCATCGAAATTTGGCATGTGAGACCGTGGGGGTCACTCACACGCGCATGCAAAAGTTGGATGCATTTCGTCATTAGATTTTTTTTAATATGAATTAGTGCATGAAAAATACAAAATATGCAATGATTTACGTTTTTTATCAGCCGGCGGACGCGGCGCAAACAGCCTGGCTAGGCAGGCAACCCATGGCGGCCACTTGGGCGCCGTTTGCGGCGCACACGTTATGGCCCATGAAAGCCAAAAATCCACGGCGGCCACCGCCCAACCTGCTAATTGTTTAGTCCCACATTGCTTTTGAACACGCTTATTCACCTGTTTAAATATCGTTCTCTGCATACAGTATTAATTCCTTGAGTGTTGCGGTCTTTCCTCATTAGGATAATGTGAATGATGCTCTGACACTTCATAATCATGGAGTGTCACAACAAAAACTCACATTAATCTTATGAGGTAAATCCGTCAACACTACATGAGTTTTTTATTCTGTTTTTTAATATTTACAAATACAGTACTTTTTGGACACATTATTTTTATATTTATTAAAAAAAAGTTCGCCTACAGTGGCTTAAAAGGCGCGCGGGGGCGACCCACGACGCGCACGGGCCAAAGCAGGGGCGGCCCATGGCGCGCACGGGCGAAGATGGGGCGGCCGGCCGTGTGTGTGCCGCTAGTGGCGCCAACCACCCACAGTGTTGTAATTTAGTCCCACATTGTTAGTTTTCACGGCTAATAACGTGTTTAAATAGCTTCATTCGTCTACAATATCAAATCTTTGATCGTGGTGGCCATACCTCATTATGCTTATGTAGGCTCTGCTCTGTCACTCCATAATTATTGTGGACTGATATAGCATGACCTGTATACGTGTTGTAAGGTATGACTATCCGCGCTTAAAGATTTTTGTGTACGTCCCGTCGGAGAATTTTGTTACATCCTTCAAATTGCGTAGGGTTATTTGAATGACCTGGGCGTGACACAACGTGCCTTTGGTGCCCGAATTCATTGAAATCTTGCGTGGGATCCAAAATTATAAAAATAATCATTATCATTGTTGACACAAATAGCAATAGTAAAGTTTATATTAAGTAGTGTCATGCATCCTAGCCATTTTATGGATTTTCTATAATTTTTTCGGTCGAAACACCTAAAACGGTGACCGGACGTGACGCAACATGCTCTTCGTATCGAAATACGATCATTTTTTGGATTCCGTGTGGGGGTGGGCATACTAACTCACATGCAAAATTTCAGGCCATTCTGAAGATGTCAAAAAATTGACCTCCTTCTCCGTAGACCGTTCGGGTAGGAGCAAAGGCCCTGTCTAAAAACAAGTTTTTTTTTCGACATCCTTCAAATGAACCCAAATTTTTTCCATACTGTTGTACCATCATGGCTAGGATGCATGACAAGTTTCGTGCCTTCTTGCCATTTTATGAATTTGAAACATCTAAACCGCTGACCGGACAAAAATATTACAAAATTTAGGTATTAATGAAACAAACTTGCGTAAAGTGCTAAACTATCAAAAGTATCAAAAATAAGATAGATAGTGATGATATGATCTGAGTTGAGAATGCACTAGCAGCACTCCCGCAGCTGCCCGGAGAGTGTTGACAGTGTAACATTGTCCGGGTAGCTACGGCAGAGCTGCCCAGGCAGTGCAAAGTCAAATCACATTATTATTAACTATCTTATCTGCCAGGGTGCATGAATCCGCCTATTTAAGTCGGTATGGGCGTCCTTCGGCGGGCGAGGTGGGACTAAACAAAACCATCCATCGTACCGCCCCACCCCCCGCCCGCCCGCCCTGCGCCTCGACCGCTGCAGACGCTGGCTTCCAGTGCCCACTAGGCCTACTGAAACCCGCCCACCTTGCTTGTCCACGCGCAGCGCCGCGAGAAGCCGCTCGCACGCGCGCCTTACAACTGCCCATAGAATTCGGCCCACCTTGGCGGTCCACGTGCAGCGCCGCGACAGGCGAGCTCTAACTTTAGTCCCACCTCGCCTGCCGGAGCTCGCACGCACCAGCTTAAATAGCGCGCCCCACCCTACACCGCCGTGATCCTAAGAAAAATAAATAGACCGCCTACTTTCTCTACGCCGCCTGGTTGGGCCCGTGGGCCTTGCGGGGCCAAAAAGCGGTCCCTTTCGCCGATCGGCTTGATCGGGATCGACTTACTAAGCCTCGCTCGGCTCCGGGCCGGCGTTCTTTTTTTAAAAAGAATCTTCTAATTTGTTTTGCTAATATTATGTAAATTTTTATTGTTTGGTTTTTTATTTACTTTTCTAGTTCTCATAGGTTTTTTTCAATTCAAGTTTAATTCTTTGAATCTTTTCTGATTTTTTATTTTTACAATAGAACTCTTTTTAAAACTAAAATAACAGTATCGATTCAAACACTCAATTCTTCAACAATATTTTAAAACCATCCATTCAAACACTCGATATTTCATTATAGTTTTCATAGATATTTTACATAGTACTAGAAATTAAACTTAACTAAACAACATTATGAAAATAATTAAACATTACTAAACGACATTTTGAAAGTAACCCTAAACTACTCGTCCTCGACGCCACCGAAGTCTGCCTCGTCATAGATCCCGTCGCTGTCGTTGCTGCTGCTGCTGTCGTCGAGGGGCACCACGGGCACGGCCGGCGCAGCCATCGAGAGTCCTCGAGCGCGGCGTGATACCCGGGAAAGTCCTCCGGGTCCTCCGGGTGGACGGCGCCCGGGGCGAGCTGAATGTACTCCTGGACGAGCGGCCGCGGTTGTGGCATGTTCTTCGACTCCCGGAGCGCCGTCAGGTAGCCCGGCATGTCGTCCGGTCATTGCCTCCGCCGCCACCGCCAGATTCCGCCACCAATGCCGGCTCGCTGCTTTATTGCGGCAGAAGGCTGGCTGGACCCGGCGCCGTTCTCGCCATGCACGGCGATCACCGGCCGAGGCGGACAGCGCCTTGTCACCGCTGAGCCTCCATGGGCGCGGCGGGTGCATGGCGCCAAGTCGACGCAGCGCGTGGAGCGCTACCGCCGCAGCGGTACAACTCAAAGTCGTACCGCGTGAGCTGGCACGGCGCCGGGCGATCAGCGTCTGGCGGTACGTGCGCGACCACCTCTCCTCGAAGGTGCGCCCATCCAGTGATGCCTCGCGGTTGCCATGCGGGCGCGCCGTCGTAAAGGCATGGAGGCGGCAGTGGTCGTTGGCGAGGCGGTCCGCCGGGGTTGTTGGGGCGTCTTGGGGTCAGTGAGCTCCTCCGACGACGGGCCTGCTGACAGCCGACGGGCGCGGGCGAAGAGGTGGGTGCCGACCTGGGCACCGGCGCGCACAGTACGCCGTCGGCCGACGTCAGGCGCCACTCGCCGGCAGCACGCCGCAAGGCGAGATGACGGTGGCGAAGCCCTCTGCCTCCTCGAGCGTCAAGTTGGGGCGCACCATCGCCGGCGAGAGGGAGAGGAAGGGCGCGCGAGGGCAACACCGGTGACAGGGGGGAGAAGGAGAGGGGACGCGAGGGTGGTGTGCGAGTGACGACGGGGCGAGGCGCTTTTTATAGGCGGTGGTGGGTGGGTGGGTGCCGGCGATCAATGTCGGGCAGCGAGCGGCGTATGCACCGAACGGTCAAGGGCGCAGAAGGTCAGCGGCGGCGTGAGAATCGGGCGCCGGCGATTAATTCATGGTAAGCGAGGCGGCGGCGGCGGCGGTCAAGCGTTAGCGGCGTAAGCGCGGCGCGACAAAGCGGCGGTGGCGTGTGAATCGGCGCCGTCCGCGAACCGACGCCGGCGACGGGACGTCTCACTGCGCCGGCGTTAATGGTTTCGCCTAATCCGCGCCGAATTAATGGATTCATCTCATTAGGGTTTAGTACGTGTGGGCCCGCCCTTCTCCTCACGCGGCGTACACCGCCCACGTATGGGCGTACAGCGGGCCATACGGCCACGCGCCTCGCTACGCCGCGCCCATCTAAATTTCTCATCCTACCCCTATTCACTTATCCTCACGAAAGGGTATCTTTTAATCTGGACCGTTGATGTGTCCAGGGGAGGATTGTACCGAAGAAGAAGTGGAAAAAAAAAAGCTTTGCAACGCCGACGACACCCCAGGGAAGCTCTACTACAGCTCCATGGCAGCACCGCAGCGCGAAAAAAGCTCCGACGCAGCATCATCGACGCCCGGCGAAGCTCCATTGTAGCCCCGGTCGTGCTTTATTGCAGCTCCGGCGAAGCTCCACTGCAGCCGTGGCGGAGCTCCAATGACCCCGGACGCGCTGCATTGCAGCCCCGACGACGGCGGATGCTGCGATGCAGCTCCGGTGGCGCTTAAATGCAGCCACGGAGGAGCTTAAACAACCACGCTCGACGCTCTACTGCAGCCCCGGCGGCGTCAGGATGAATCAGGTGACGCCCGACTGGCGTCCCCTCCTCCGTTGCGGTGGTGCCTCTCCTCTCCCACTTGACGAACGCAACAACTCGTCCGATGAGTGCTCCATTATTGCCACTCCGCCACCGGCGAGTTGCATCACCAGTAGCGCCGACGAGGTTGCATCGCAGCACGGCGGCCATGGATGAGTTGTTGCGTCAGAGTCGGAGCCTGACGGTCCTGGACGTGTTGCGGCATTGCAGCACTGACGTGTTGCGGCGTGCAGCGCCGTATTGCATGGCCGACAACACCTCCCGATTTCCCAGCTACCGTGGTGGTGCTCGCCATGGCTCCCCTCCATGGACGCTTGTTTGCAGCTATGCCACCTCCAACGATGCAGCGGAGGAGCACCGGCTGCTAGTGCCAACGACCGGCGGCAACCCTTTTTGATTTCCCAGATGATGTGGTGGTCTCGCCATGGCTCCTCTACCCTGGTCGTTAATGAATGAGACGGCAGGGGTAGAAAGAGATATGTGGAGGAGGCTGCTTGGCTAGAGATAAGGTTGGGAAAGCGGTGGGCAGCTTCAGGCGGGCCACCTGGCGCATGAAGAGAGGGGTTTACGAGACGAAAAATCAGCCGGATGAATTAGAGAGTTTTTCATAAACAATACACTATTTAACAGACTCTAAATTTATCTCTTTTGCCGAGAGCTGCTTAGATGTTCAAATGATTTAAAATTTGAAGCGGATATCACACATCAAATTATCTACCATGCCAAAAATAATGGAATTGTTTGAAATTTTCTAGTAGTATTTGTTTTGATTTTTTATTGAGTGCAGGTGCAAATGATCCTGGGAGCCAAAATGCCTCGGCAAGATACAAATACCAAACGCCATCACGTTGTCACGTTGATACTTTTTTTTTTGAAAGACCCAGCATTTTACTCGCTCCCCAAATCGACCCTCCTTTCTAGGTGGATGGCGCCAGGCCTTTGGAATAGGTGGGTATAAGGTACTGGCTTTGAGAGTTTTCCATGTAACCCACAGCCACTCCCTCATTTCTCGCACACTCTCAAGCCACCAGGAGCCGCCCAGGACCGCCGCTGCCATGGCTCGTCGGAGCATCTGAAGCTCGTCACGAGGTTCCAGTTCAACGCCCAGGAGCGCCGCCGTCGTGGCACACCGGAGGAGCTCAAACTCGTGCTTACCAGCAACTTTCTATGTAGAAAGGCTATATATAAAGATGAGGCCGCAAGAGGTAATTCTGCTGTGATTTTTTACTGTAGTGTTGCATACAGGGCGTTGATGAGTGATCGGACAACGGATGCAAGACCTGGCTAATGGAGAAATAGTAGTAGCAGCAAGATGCTCTAGCAAAAGATGCTAATACTGTCCTCGTCTCTGACATAAAGGAAAAGACTGACGCGCTTGACTTGTTAGTTGGTGTTCTTCACTTGGGAAAGCAAAGTTCAGATTGAATGTAGTCTGTTTTTATACTAAATATACTCTGTTTTCAGGCCCAATGTACTCTGTTTTGAAACTAAAAGTGATCTGATGATTCAGCATTATCTATCGAGGGGGTCGTTTACTCGGCCACTAACGACACCCAGACCCAGGCCAGCGTGCCGAAACAGCCTGCTAATACCGCTCTGATCTTGTTTAGGAGGTCATTTAAATGGTATTGGGAAGGTTAGGGGGGTTAAGTAACTGGTTCTAGACTTCAGGGGATGAAGTGGCCGGTTGGTGCAACCCTGAGGGGTTGGTTATGTGGACTTCCTTCCCTTTTCCCAGGGAGATAGACCGGGCCAATACTGCTACATCGGCCCAAGCCAGGCCACGTTCGACCGACTAAGTCAGAATAGGGCGTGAGGGAACGATTTCACATGCTCAATCGCTTCCTAGGACATTTACCCCCTAGATACTCCCTGGGCACAAGCAATTGCCATAAGGAGAACCAGCACAATTTTGAAAAGCAGTTAAACAACTTTAGAATTAGAATCTCCAAAGCCTTCAACCATGGTGCCCTTCATCTCGCCACCTGCTACCCCTTGCTATCAGTATGCTTAGTGTGTCATTTATGTGCTCCAGCTCAACGGCAGTTTGCACTCTATACCTTCCTCGAGGTTGGCCGCGTAGGGTGGCCCCGGTGGCCGCATAGTGTGTTGTGTTTTCACTGTATCTACGTGACCAGAAGCGAACTCGGCCAAACGTCGGTAACTGAGCTTGGCAGCCAACAAGATGGAAGCAAGTTGATGCGCCACTCTGATTGTGACGGACACACAGGCAAACCTCAACTCAGCAGCCAACACGGACCTTTCCTTTGCGGGAAATAACTTGCATCACTCATGTAGCATCGGCTACTTCAGAATTACAGAGTTCCACAATATTAACAGGACCAAAGGCAAGCCAAACTGCAGTTCTACCACTGGTCCGCCCATAGCTAGCTAATACATGACTCACCAAATTCTGGTTTCGTCGAATATGAGTAATACAAGTATTTCTATGTGACATGAGTAATCTAATCCCATTCACCATGAAGCCAAAACGAGATCTATCCATACCATTCTTCTCTAACAAATTTGCTGCATCAACTGAGTCTGTCTCAATGTGAATTGGCATCTGGCTCCATTGCAAGGCCAAAGCCAAACCTTGCTTGATCGCCGAGAGCTCCGCTTCCAAAGCTTCAGAACAATAGTGTAAGCATCTGCATCTGCATGAAGAGAAAACAATGTCTCCTACTTGTCCCTAAGGATCATACCACTTCCTGCCGATCCATCTGCTTGCACAAAAGATCCATCAGTATTTAACTTGACCCACCCAGGCTCAGGGAGCTTCCAACGTATGCCACCAACGCCAGCATGTCCATCACATATCTTCAGATTTGCAGAAGGTTCAGAAACCGGCGCCTTGCCTTTTACTGGGTCGAAGAGTGGATCATCTTGGATAGCAAGGATGGACTAAACATAACTACACAAGAACCGCTTGGACACATCAGTAGGAGGTGCAGGTTTATAATGGATAATTTCATTACGGACAAACCAAATCCTCCATAAGAGCATAAGCAGATGCAGCCTTAAAAATTCAGGAAGATCACCAACCAGATGCAACGGCCATTCATGTCATGTATTCTGAACCTCGAGTACTGGTGGCAGCGGCCAAACTTCTGCGACTGAATTCCAAAGATCTAGGCTTGGTCTCCAACTCGAACTCCTAATGCATCCCATTCCCAGTGGATTATCTATAGGTGGCTCCAACGCCACTTGTTTTGTCACTCACCCTTTTTTTAGAACGGAGGCATATGCCCGATCTTAAAATGAGGTCCTTACAGGGTTAGAACAAGGTTCACAGTTTTGCAGGACACAAAGGCACTAGTCAAGACATGAACAAAGCTGCGAAGGGCAACACTAAAGATTGATACATGCCATCCAATTCACAGTGGATTATCTATAGGTCACTCTCACCCTTCGCAGCCTTGTTCATGTCTTTCCCACCAGTCACTCCCTCTCTTCTCCACCAACTGTGATTTATAGCCAAGATCCATAGCAACAAGTGCACGGTTCAACCACTCAAGCGGTACAAACTTAAGTGTTTCCACGGATCGCCCGGTGTGGAAGATCTTCATACATTATGTAAAGTACCTTGTAAAGATATCACAAAAAATGAATTGATGCGTCAAGCTAGTTAGTCTTCCTCAAATACTAAAGGAATACTCTATGTGCTCTGTTTTTCAATATGCATCACTTCATTTTGTGGTTCCATGTACCGCTGACTATTGAAGATATCACAAATTTGATAAGATTGTTGGTGATGGCTGCACATCAATGACCAATTGTTCCTTTTATTGTGAATCTGCGTGTAGTTTTACAATGTGTTTATCACATTACACGGAGAAAACTAAATCACTTGCATATTATCCGCTCCGCCATTGGCTTCGGGGCGCGCGGGCGGCAACTTCGAGCCTCGGCCGGCTGTGCCTGCGGCAGCTAGGCCGCCTGTGGTGCCGGCGGGAAGAGGTGGCCCCGCTGGATACCGACCGACGGGGCCGACGCCTCCCGTGGTTGCTACTACGGGTCGGGGCGGCGGTTCTGGTCTGAGACCGGTGGTGCCGGTACCTGTCGGCGGTCAGCCTCGTGCCGTGCCTCCACCTCACTACGTTGCGAGGCCGACTCAGAATCGTTCGGGACCTTGGGCAGACGAGGCAAAATTCGACAGCTAGAGATTCCTTTGAGCCGCCCCGAGGTCAGTGGGGGGATGATGGTGTTGATGCGTATGGAGACGGAAAGCACCGTGGTTCCTCGTCTACGGGTGGCGGTCGAGGCTATGCCCGACAGAGTGACGGGTCTGCCGAGAGACCGCTTTCGGGCCTCCTGGTGGCTTTGTCGAGGGGGCCTCCGGTCCGGATCACCGCTAGAGAGGTGGCTACCATGGACATCGGGGTGGTCGGGGTGGTGGCCGTGGGAGGTATCGTCGACAGCCTCCGCCCCCGGCTGCTGTTGACCATGCGGCTACAGCCGTTGAGGCAGATAACGCTCAGTCTACTGATCTTACTAGCCAGGCGATGGATGTGGTGACGGCCCTGGCCAATGTTGAGGTTCTTGTGCCTGGGACTGTGGCTGAGGCGTCTAACAGGTCTGATTCAGAGACGGCGTCCAAGTGGGCGCGCAGGAAGGAAAGGGTGCTTTGTTACCGGTGTGGTGAGAAGGGTCATTTCATTGCGGAGTGCGTGGTAGAGCTGTGTGACTCGTGTGGCAAGCCAGCACATGCTTCCGGAGACTGCCCGTTAATGCGTGACCAGGCTCCGGCTCTGACAATGTATGGGCTATACTGTGCAGAGCTTTTGTTCTGTGAGTCCCCGGCCGCTAGGGAGATTCCCAGGAGACACAGAGCTTGACCACCGGGATTGTGAAAGCAACCCAGGGAGAGGTGACTGAGGCTCAGATTGTCCGGAGGCTTCAGGAGCTGGCACCGGGTGACTTCCAAGGGAGCCGGGTCAGCCTCGAAGCTAATGTCTTTAAGGTGGATTTCCCATCTGTGGATGATTTGCAGAAACTGCTGAGCTTTGGCTTGTGTAGAGTTCCTGGTACTAAGTGTATTTTGGAGTTTCACGAGTGGACGAAGGTGGAGCCTAAAGGAAAGCCGCTTACGCAGGTCTGGTTGAGGTTTTCTGGGGCTCCATCTAAGCCTTTCCAGGATGTTCGAGTTACGCCAAGATGGGTATCATGGTTGGGAAGACGGAGAAGGTGGATATGGCTTTTACCCGTGCTCATGGAGTGGCCCGGATTTTGGTGAGTGTTCTGAATATTGAGTTCGTGCCCGATGTGGTCCACTGGACTTATAGGGGAGAGGTATTCCCGCTCGACATAGAGTTTGAGGACGTTGATCTGTTTGCTGAGGAGGTTAATGGGAATGATGTTGATATGCACAAGGGTGACGGCGGTGCAGGAGCCAAGGAGGCACCGACCGATTCCACTCGAGAGGGGTCTACCGGCTCTCGCCCAGATGCTCAGTTGCCCGGGGAGGGGACCGGGGTTGAGCCGGTACCCTCACCTTCGGTACCTATGACTTCATTGCGTTTTGGGTCCTTTGAGCCTGCCTCAGCGCCTCCCAGACTTTGGAGTGATCGGGTGGAGACTGATGATGTGTTTGAACACACGCTTCCTTTGTTGGAGTTTGAGGGTGCTGCAGTTGGGGAAGTGGAGCCGGAGGTCACTTCTATTTCCCTTGCTTCACCGGTTGTCGTGGCTCCGGTGATGTCGTCTACGTTCGAGGTGGGGCTTGGGGGAGGGGGGTCAGGACAGGTGGCCTTGACTTCTCCACTCCCTTTCCCGACGCCGGTGACGCCGGTCACGTCGGGGTCGGCCAGTGCTGGGAGAGGGAGCCCAAGGCAGGCGGCCTCAGCTCTTCCTCCTCTGGTCGTGGCGGTGGCACCCGCGTCTCCAGAGGCGCTGGGGGAGGGGGGGTTGGGGCAGGTGACCCTAGACCTCCATTCCTCGTCCGCGGTTAAGAGGACCTCACCTCCTGCGACGTCGGCACTTCTCTCTGAGCCGGTGGGTGGGGCGGGAGGAGGGATCGGGCAGGTGGCCCCAGCTGTCCCTTCTCTTGTCTTACCCGTGGGGCATTTGTCCGAGGGGCTTGGGAGGCCGCAACCGCCTCCTCCGGTAGCCGTGGTGAAAGGATCGATATGGTTGACTAGAGGGGGGGTGAATAGGCAACTAACAATTTTTAAGCTTTTCTTTACCAATTTAAACTTTGCAATAATATAGGTTGTCTAGATGTGCAACTATGTGAGCAACCTATATGATGCAATGACAACTAACACATAAGCAAGCAAGGATATAACACAAGAAGCTTGCAAAAGTAAAGGCACGAAATAACCAAGAGTGGAGCCGGTGGAGACGAGGATGTGTTACCAAAGTTCCTTCCTTTTAAGGGGAAGTACGTCTCCGTTAGAGCGGTGTGGAGGCACAATGCTCCCCAAGAAGCCACTAGGGCCACCGTATTCTCCTCACGCCCTCGCACAATGCGAGATGCCGTGATTCCACTATTGGTGCCCTTGAAGGCGGCGACCGAACCTTTACAAACAAGGTTGGGGCAATCTCCAAAACAATTGGAGGCTCCCAACAATACCACGAAGCTTCACCACAATGGAGTATGGCTTCGGGGTGACCTCAACCATCTAGGGTTCTCAAGCACCCAAGAGTAACAAGATCCGCTGGGGATAAGAGAGGGAATCAAATTTCTCTTAGTGGAAGTGTAGATCGGGGCCTTCTCAACCAATCCCGAGCAAATCAACAAGTTTGATTGGCTAGGGAGAGAGATCGGGCGAAAGTGGAGCTTGGAGCAACAATGGAGCTTTGGGGGAAAGAGGTAGGTCAACTTTGGGGAAGAAGACACCTATATATAGAGAGGGAACCAATCCAACCGTTACCCCACTGAACAGCCCCGCACAGAGCGGTACTACTGCTTGGGCAGTGATTACTACCGCTCCCACCCAGCGGTATCGCTGCGTCTTGACGAGGAGGTCAGGTTCACAGCCCCAGAGCGGTACCATGGGAGTAGGAGCGGTACTACCGCTTGAGCGGTACTACCGCCACTCTTGCCGCACTTAGTACCGTGAAACCCGACACAAAAACACCGGTCTCGAGTCGAGGCGGTAGTAGCCGGAACCATCTGGGTACTACGGCCGAAGCCCTGGCAGTACTACCGCTCAGGAGCGGTAGTACTACTGGGGAGCGGTATTATCATTGGGGAGCGGTACTACCGCTTGAGTGCTTTGGCGGTACTACCGCTGAGGACCGCGGTACTACCGCTGGGGCAGGTCAGGGCAGGCACAGGGGAAGGAAAGGCTGCTCCATCGAAGCGGAAGGAAAACATCGGGGGTGATACGGATGTGTACGTGTTGATTCCACCCTAGCCTTACCAAAGCGGATCCCTCTTGATAGTACGGTGACTCCTACGAAACTAGTCCACCAACAAAGAAACAAAGGAGCTACACCGTCTTGAATAACACACCGAGGGGAGGTAATCGTCTCGTGCCAATGGATGAATCTCTAAAAGAACTTAACGCACACGATTAGTCCGCAAAAGCATTGTCATCAATCACCAAAACATCTTGGGGATAAATATGCCCTTACAATCTCCCCCTTTGGTGGATTGATGACAATACGGGATTTGCACAAACATGAGAGATATAGGACACGCCAAAAAACCCACCGTCCTAAAATGTAGATGGGCTCCCCTAGATGTGTGCTATCTAGATAAGTGCTTTGGACTGCACGGCACACATACTAGGATCAACGCTCCCCCTACATTTTAGAGACCGACCAATCACCTAAGCAGGGTATATGAGAGGAGCATAGATAACTTAACAGGATAAGCATGCAACTCATAAGCTAGATAGTGACATAGATAAAGATACTGGAAAGATAAGGTAGCATATGTCTCACACCATATGACGGGAACTTAGGTCTCACTGACACAAATCAAACAAAGCAAACTGCGAGGAAAGCACAAACACAGAAGACGGAAGACACAAACACAAGGCACAAATCCCTAAACTCTCTCCCCCTTTGGCATCGAGACACCAAAAAAGGAGAGGGAGTGTTGCTACGGCTCCAGGTGATAGCAATAGAGGGACACACACATCAGATCTCAGCAGGAACATCTGCGCCACCGTCATCGGTCGGGAAGTGCTCGGCATCAGAATCGGTCCACGGGTAGTGCTGCTGAATCCACTCCTCCTCCTCCTCAGTAAGCTGGTCCTCAGACCCACTGTTAACTGTAGCACCCAACTGACGCATGAGCTCCTTGTGGCGACCTCGGGCCTTCTTCTCAGCCACATGAGTCATGTACTGACCGTGACACTCCATGCAGAACAGCTTCTTCATCTTGAGCTTGAGCTTCTTTGCCCAAGAGGGCTCATCTCGAAGGCACGTAGTCATCATCATCATCCTCAGCCTCAGTCTCCTCGGTCTCCATGGCAGTAGCAGATGAAGGAACTCCAGTCTTAGGGGCCTGAATGCCCCAGTTATCCTTCTTCCTCAGACGCTTGATGTCGTGAGAAACCAACTCTCCAGTCTCCAGCATCACCTTGGGATAGACACGAGCCCAGGCCTTCTCAATAAGCAGCATGATGAACGGACCATAAATCGGGCACTTGCGCTCGGAGATAGCCGATAACAGTTCAGACCACATAACATGAGAGATATCCAGGGACTCTCGGTGTTATGTTCCTTCTGACGCTGGCAGAAGAGAAGCATGTCCACGAGATAGGAGTGAACCATATCCAGATTCCCGATACGAGGGAAAAGAGTCTCTATGAAGACACGGTGAAGGATATCCAGAAAGGCAGGCAGCTCATAAGTTTCCTTCTTCGTCTCAGGGTTGATCCTCAAAGTGCAGTAGGGCCACAGAGCTTGCTTGTGAGTGGAGTTGGTGTTGCGGTGTGGGCGAAAGCCGACAGGAGACTCAAGTCCTAGATCTTGCACCCCAATCAAATCCATGAAAGCTTTCCACTTGATCGAAAGCAACTTGCCATTGGTCAACCAAGTCAAGATCCTGTCCTCATCGGTCCCGAGATGAACCGTGGCATAGAATTGGGCCATAATATCAACATCAAAATCCTTGTTGAATTGCATGACCCCAAGAATGTTCGATTGAGTGCACATCCAAGAGCTTCACCAAAGTATTCAGGATCCTTCTCCATATGGTCGGTGTCGATGGAGTGCACGTTGACAAAGAGGTTCTTCTTGGCCTTGAGAACATCAAAGAAGATTGTGAACTGAAACCTGTTCCAGAATGGACGGTTGACCAAAGAGGGATCTTGGTCTGCCTCATATGGGTTGCGGCGACGCCTTGCCCGGAACTCCTTGGGTTGCATTTCTGGCACGGTTTTGCCAGAGTGCTTCGGCTTGACACCAGTCTTCTTTTGGAGTTGAGGTGGAGGTGGAGCACTTGAGGAACCTCCGGCAGACTCAGTGGTGCGGTAACGCTTGGACGTGGCACGACCGGGGTTGACACGACGAGCCTGATGCTCAGGAACCTCATCACCGGCATCCATGGCAAGAGGACAAGGTGGGGATCGTCTCCACCGAAGGAAATGGAGAGGAACGCCCCGGAGAGGGAGATCCGCCGGAGCCCTCCCGCGGCGCCGGTTGCTGGAGAGAGGAACAGAGCGAGGGGGCGTGCGAATGGGTATGGGGAAGAAGAAAACTCCCCCTGCCCCCGATATAACCCCCGCTCACACCGGTAGTACTGCTACCGACGGGCGGTAGTACCGCTCGCCACCAGCGGTAGTACCGCTCAGCAACCAGATGGCCTCTAAACACACGGCTAAAGCACCAACGAGACGAGAAGGCAAGGCCAAGAAAGAAGAAAGACCAACAAGGCAACACACACACTAACAACGGTCCAGAACCCACTCATTCAAAACAACCACACGAAAGCAAAGCGAGCTCGCCTCTCTCAAGAGAGGGCGGTGGCCGGAGCCACCTATGTTTGAGTCAATTGGTATGGCACCGCGAAGAATTATCCTTGGTCCCATGACCAAAACTCGTCTTTGAAGCACAAGTACCATCAAAAATGGCTAATGTGAAAGAGTTGATCGTTTTATGCATAATGGGGGGAGGGAGAGTTCATTGAGAGAACATCACTCCCCCTATGTCCATGCCTACACCTAAACTAGACGCCAAGTTGAGTGAGGTGGGGTGTGCAAGGGTTCAAGTAACATTGCTCGAATCAATGATATTTAGCTCATGCCTTAACTCGCGAAATCTTGCTTCATCCAAGGGCTTTGTGAAAATATCAGCAAGGTTATCATGAGTGTTGACATACTTGAGCTTGATCTCCCCTCGCCTAATGTGATCCCGGATGAAATGATACCGATTCTCAATATGCTTCGTCTTGAAGTGTTGCACTGGGTTGAGAGAAATCTTGATGGCACTTTCGTTGTCACACCAAAGAGGCACTTTGTTACAAATGACACCGTATTCCTTTAAAGTTTGCCTCATCCATAAGAGTTGTGCACAACAACTACCGGCCGCCACATATTCCGCTTCGTGGACGAGAGAGACACACAACTTTGCTTCTTGGAAGACCAACTCACCAAAGAGCACCCAAGAAACTGGCACCCTCCTAAGTGGACTTCCTATCCACTTTGTCTCCCGCCCAATCGGAATCCGTAAATCCTTCAAGCTTGAAGTTTGCCCCTCTTGTGTACCATAAGCCAAAGTTTGGGGTAGGAGCCAAATATCGAAAGATTCGCTTGACCGCCACATAGTGACTTTCCTTCGGTGCGGCTTGAAACCGTGCACACATCCCCACACTCAACATGATATCCGGTCTAGATGCACAAAGGTAAAGCAAGGAGCCAATCATGGAGCGATATACCTTTTGATTCACCGCTTTACCATTGGGATCAATGTCAAGTTGGCACTTGGTGGGCATTGGTGTAGTAGCCGGCTTGACATCAGTTAGCTTGAATATTTTTAGCATGTCTTGAGTGTATTTGGCTTGGTTGATGAAGGTTCCTTCTATTCTTTGTTTGATATCAAAACCAAGGAAGAACTTCAACTCTCCCATCGAAGACATCTTGAACTTGGAGGTCATGAGAGCGGCAAACTCCTCATTGAAAGCTTTGTTAGGAGAACCAAAGATAATATCATCAACATATAGTTGGCATACAAACAACTCCCCTTTGACCTTCTTAGTAAAAAGAGTAGGATCGATTAGCCCCACCTCAAATCCACGATCTTGTAACAACTCGGTAAGGTGGTCATACCACGCACGTGGGGCTTGTTTAAGGCCATAGAGTGCCTTATTGAGTTGATACACATGATCCGGGAAGTAGGGATCCTCGAACCCGGGGGGTTGCTTGACATAGACCAACTCATTAATAGGACCATTAAGAAAAGCACTTTTCACATCCATTTGTTGCAACTTAAAGTTGTGATGGGAAGCATAAGCAATCAACAAACGTATGGATTCAAGACGAGCACCGGGAGCAAAGGTTTCACCGTAGTCGATACCCTCGACTTGGGAGTAGCCTTGTGCTACCAATCTTTCCTTGTTGCGAACAATGTTCCCATGAGCATCTTGCTTGTTCTTGAAGATCCACTTGGTTCCAATGACGTTGTGGTCCCCCGATGGCCTTGGCACTAATCTCCACACCTTGTTGTACTCGAATTTGTTGAATTATTCATGCATGGCATTGAGCCAATCCGAGTCTTCGAGCGCCTCATAGACCTTTTGGGGTTCAACACAAGAGACCAACGCGTGATGTTCACAATAGTTTGCTAATTGTCTACGAGTGCTTACCCCCTTTCTTAGGCTTCCAACCACATTTTCCATGAGATGGCCTTGGGTGGTGAGCTTGGAAGCAATCTTGGCACGACGCTCTAATTCCTCCTCGGGTGTGGAAGGAGGAGGGTTAACTTGATTATCTTGAGCGCCGTCTTGAGCTTGTTATAGATCTTGAGCTTGCTCATGATCTTGAACTTGCTCGAGGGGGAGAACTTGACCTTGGGCATCATTTAGAGGTTCACCACCATCTTGAGGTTGATCTTGCCCTTGGTCTTGTTCACGAGGTTGAGGGCCTTCACTTTGTTCTTTGGAAGCGAGTGGGTCTTGGGGAGGTGATGGCTCCACCGAGTGGAGCATTGTCCTTCTCCTTCGGCCACAAGGGGTTCCTCAATGGGTAGAATATGACCAATACCCATTCTTCTTATGGCTTGGGGAGGAATTTCATCACCTACATCACAAGTGCCACTTTGCTCCACTTGGGAGCCGTTATTTTCGTCAAACTCCACGTTACACGTCTCCTCAATGAGTCCGGTGGACTTGTTGAGGACACGGTAAGCATGAGATTTTGTAGCATAACCAACAAATATGCCCTCATGAGCTCTAGCCTCAAATTTAGACAAACGAACACCTTTCTTGAGAATGAAACACTTACAACCGAACAACCGGAAGTACTTGAGGTTGGGCTTGTTGCCGGTGAGTATCTCATAAGGAGTCTTGTTCAAGCCTTTGCGGAGATAGAGCCGATTGGATGCATGACATGCGGTGTTGATGGCTTCGGCCCAAAAGTTGTATGGATACTTGAACTCCGCCATCATGGTCCTTGCCGCATCCATCAACGTCCGGTTCTTCCTCTCTGCAACACCATTTTGTTGAGGAGTATATGGAGTAGCATATTGGTGCTTGATCCCCTCATCACTAAGAAACTCATCCAAGGTGTAGTTCTTGAACTCGATGCCGTTGTCACTTCTGATTGTCAAGATCTTTGCATTATATTGACGTTGAGCTTCATTTGCAAAGTCGATGACGGTTTGTTGAGTCTCACTCTTCCTCTTGAAGAAGTATACCCAAGTGTATCTTGAATAATCATCCACAATCACCAAGCAATACTTTCTACCCCCAAGACTATCAAAAGATGGAGGCCCAAAGAGATCCATGTGAAGGAGCTCCAAGGGTCTCTTCGAGTAGATGATGGTCGTGGGAGGGTGAGCCTTCTCATGAAGCTTTCCTTTAATACAAGCACTGCAAGCACGATCTTTGGCAAAACTAACATTTGTTAGTCCACGGACATGGTCCCCCTTGAGAAGACTTTGCAAAGATCTCATATTGACGTGGGCCAAACGGCGATGCCAAAGCCATCCCACGTCAACTTTAGCCATTAGGCATGTCGCGGTCTTAGTGGGTCGCTCCGAAAAGTTAATCACATAGAGACCATTCTTGACATGCCCAACAAAGGCTACTTTAAGAGTCTTGCTCCACAAGAGGGCCACGGTATCAATGTCAAAGAAGGTAGCAAAACCCATGAGTGCAAGGGACTCAACAAGCATGACTTTCTCGATCGTTAGATCATGAGAAATGACAACCTTGCCAAGACCCAATACCTTAGAATGTGAGGCATCACCCCACTCAACATTGGTGGGCATAGATGGAATCTTTTGCACGTCCACCACCAAGACCTTGCGTCTGGTCATATGATTTGTTGCTCCACTATCGAGCAACCATGATCCCCACCCAAGCGGAGACACCTACAAGAGATCAATGCTTGGTTTTAGGTACCCATTTAGTAATGGGTCCTTTGATGTTAGTAACAAGGGTCTTAGGAACCCAAATAGACCATTCAATGTACTCATAAGGAGAACCAACGAATTTAGCATAAACATGTCCATCACTAGCACGGCACAACACATATGACGGGTTAAAGTCGCCGGCTTTGTTGGAGGGAATGCTTTTGCCCTTTTGGACGTCAACTCTCTTCCCTCTTTCTTTCTTCTCCTTAGGAGCACCCTCTACCTCTTTCACAAAAGTTTGCTTGAGAAGAGGAGGACGTTTGGTCTTGTCGTTCTTCTTCTTCTTGCTCTTGGACTTGGGTGCAAACCCAATTCCTTCCTTGGCCACAACTTCCTTTTGATTGCTCAAAAGGTCGTTGAGGTTCTTCTCACCTTGAATGCATGTCACAAGGCCTTTCTCAAGTTGATCCTTCAATTTGGCATTCTCCTCCACAAGATGCACATGCTCACAACATGGGTTAGTAGCACAAGCATTATCAATTAATATCATGTGTGGGAATGTGGCCTTTTCCTTGGTTAGCTTAACTTGGAGTTGAGCATGAGACTTCTTGAGGTTAGTGTGAGCACCCTTCAAGACCTTGTGGGCCTTGTCAAGTATCTCAAACTCCTCTTTGAGTCTAGCATGATCAACCCCAAGTTTAGCCTTCTCGGAAGTTAACACATGAGACACAACAAGAGCATGATCAAGATCTTTCTTTAACTTAGCATGGTCATCGTTGTGTGACTCCTCAAAAGTCAAACGATGCACACGCTCTTCCTCAAGAGCATTGGAGAGATCCGATATCTCATCGGCATAGTCACGACTATGACCTTCCATCTTAGATATGGTATCTTCGTGAGCCTCGATCATGTCATTGGCCTCACCAAGTTGTTCCAAGAGAGCAACAAAATGCTTCTTGGACTTGCCCTTGAGCTTACTCATAAAAGAGTCCAATTCATTCACTTCATCATTAGACCCATCATGTTCATCAATGCAATCCTCCGAGGAGGGATTAGTAATGATGGTAGTAGTGATGTTGGGGGTTACCTTGTTTGAAGCTTTAGCCATGAGGCACTTGGTGATGATGTTTTCGTTAGGTGAATCAAAGAGAGACGCTCGGGGAGTAGTAGCAATGGCAACGGATGCCATGGCCATTGCTTCTCCGCTTTCATCATCATCGTCATCCTCTTGGTATTCTTCTTGAACCACCAACCCACGAGTGGGAGTCTTCTTGGTGAAGTTTTTCTTGTTGGGGAAGGACTTGGCTTTGTCTTTTCGGATGAACTTGCCACCATTGTCTTCCCGTTTCTCGTAAGGACAATCCGCAACGAAATGGCTCACATTGCCACAGCTTGAATCAAGTTCTAACTCGTTGCTTGCCCTTGACGCCACTTGAGTTGTTCTTGTTGAAGTTGGGTCTTGTATTCTTCTTGCTCCAAAATTGTCTTGAAGCAAGAGCCATGTGCTCATGATAATCATATTTGGTGTCTTCGGGGTTGCTCTCCTCATCTTCCACTTCTTCCTCTTCTTCCATAATAACATTGGCCTTCAACGCAAGGTTGGGCTTCTTTGCCCTTTGAGAACGGAGCACCGCATTGTCGGCGGTCTTGTCCAAGATGCTCATTGCAACGAACTCATCCAAAACTTCACTTGAGGTCATGGAGTGGAAGTCTGGTCTTTGACGGATGACGGAGGACATGGCCTTGTTGTAGGGCATCATGGCCTTGAGGAACTTGCGTTTGATCCAATTATCATCCGTGTCCTTGCTTCCATGATCTCGGAGTGAGACCGCGAGTTTGGTCACTCTTCGAAAGAGCTCACGAGGTTCTTCATCTTCTTTCATTGCAAACTCATCGGCTTCATCTTGCACCACTTCATAGTTGGAGCGTTGAATGCTAGCACTTCCTCGATAGAGAGACACAACACATTTCCATGCGTCTTTAGCCATGGCATGAGGTCAAAGATGAGGGAGATCTTCGGGAAGAATTGCATCTTGGATGATGAAGAGAGCACTCTCATTGAATTGATTATCCACGGCTTCTCGAGGGGTGAAGTTGCTTGGGTCATGAGGATAGAAACCTTCTTCAATGATTCTCCAAAGGTTAGTATTCACATGTTTTAAATGACGCTTGAAGCGATAAACCCAAGAATCAAAATCTTCATGTTTCTCATACTTAGGAGGAGGACCGGCATGATTTAAATGAGTAGAGGGTATCGGCCCTCCATAAATTGGAGGTTCCACATGGGCAAAGATGCCGGTGCCATTTCTACCACTAGTAGAAGGACTCTTTTCACTATTAGCTTCCCCCTTGTCGGAGGTAGCATCCGTCACCTTGTTAGTGGGATCACCCACTTTCATAGGCGAGGTGGACGGTTTGAGTCCTTCGAGAAATTTAGTAAGCATGCTTTCAACCTTGGTCGTCATGGAGTCTCTCAATGTGTCTAGAGCCACATTGAGATCCTCACGAGAGACCGAGGTTCCCCCATCGGCCGTAGACGAGATAGGATTCACACCGGAGTGCTCCTCCGCACCGTCTGTGGTGTCAACCATACTCTTGGACGGCAAAGTCCTTAATAAAGAGACGAGGCTCTGATACCAATTGAAAGGATCGATATGGTTGACTAGAGGGGGTGAATAGGCAACTAACAATTTTTAAGCTTTTCTTTACCAATTTAAACTTTGCAATAATATAGGTTGTCTAGATGTGCAACTATGTGAGCAACCTATATGATGCAATGACAACTAACACATAAGCAAGCAAGTATATAACACAAGAAGCTTGCAAAAGTAAAGGCACGAAATAACCAAGAGTGGAGCCGGTGGAGACGAGGATGTGTTACCGAAGTTCCTTCCTTTTAAGGGGAAGTACGTCTGTTAGAGCGTTGCCAGGGAGGCACAATGCTCCCCAAGAAGCCACTAGGGCCACCGTATTCTCCTCACGCCCTCACACAATGCGAGATGCCGTGATTCCACTATTGGTGCCCTTGAAGGCGGCGACCGAACCTTTACAAACAAGGTTGGGGCAATCTCCACAACAATTGGAGGCTCCCAACAACACCACGAAGCTTCACAACAATGGAGTATGGCTTCGGGGTGACCTCAACTGCCTAGGGTGCTCAAGCACCCAAGAGTAACAAGATCCGCTTAGGGATAAGAGAGGGAATGAAATTTCTCTTGGTGGAAGTGTAGATCGGGCCTTCTCAACCAATCCCGAGCAAATCAACAAGTTTGATTGGCTAGGGAGAGAGATCGGGCGAAAGTGGAGCTTGGAGCAACAATGGAGCTTTGGGGGAAAGAGGCAGGTCAACTTTGGGGAAGAAGACACCTATATATAGAGAGGTAACCAATCCAACCGTTACCCCACTGAACAGCCACGACAGGCGGTACTACTGCTAAGGTGGCAGATTACCGCTTAAGAGCGGTACTACCGCCTCCCACCCAGTGATCGCCAGGCCGACGAGGAGGTCGTGGTCTCGTTCAGAGCGGTACTACTGCTGGAGTAGGAGCGGTACTACCGCTTGAGCGGTACTACCGCCACTACCGCCAAGACTTAGTACCGTGAAACCCGATTAAAAACACTGGTCTCGAGTCGAGGCGGTAGTAGCCCGGAACCACTGCGGTACTATGGCCGAAGCTCACAAGCGGTACTACCGCTCTGGGAGCGGTACTACCGCTCTGGGAGCGGTACTACCGCTTGAGTGCTTCGGCGGTACTACCGCTGGGGCAGGTCAGGGCAGGCACAGGGGAAGGAAAGGCTGCTCCATCGAAGCGGAAGGAAAACATCGAGTGTGATACGGATGTGTACGTGTTGATTCCGCCCTAGCCTTACCAAAGCGGATCCCCTCTTGATAGTACGGTGACTCCTACGAAACTAGTCCACCAACAAAGAAACGAAGGAGCTACACCGTCTTGAATAACACACCGAGGGGAGGTAATCGTCTCATGCCAATGGATGAATCTTTGAAAGAACTTAACGCACACGATTAGTCCGCAAAAGCATTGTCATCAATCACCAAAACATCTTGGGGATAAATATGCCCTTACACGTGGTTGTCCCGTTGCGGGACTCACCGCGAGGCTTTACTAAGGAGGAGGTTGTTGCCTTTGGCGGGATCCCGGACCCGGTCTCGACGGGGAGACGGATGAGTGCTCGCATTCAGGAGCTTCCGGAGGTTGATGATATGCAGCAGCGGTGCGCTATGAGGGCGGCCAAGCTTCACGATGCTGCGATCTCTTCTGGTATGTCTGTCAACATATCTAATTCTTTATTGCATTTTTCTAATGAGGAGATTATAAATAATGCAAACCAATTAGGAGTTACACTAGGTGTTACTGATAGTGAGATCTCCAATTCGGTGAATGATATGTTAGATTTGGAGGCGGAGCGTGCCTTAGAGACTATTCGTAATCTTGCAGCGGTTAAACCCATGAATGATGAGGAGATTGATGCGTTAGGGGTTAGAGTGCTCGATAATCTGTGTGCAGATCTAGCACCGTCTAATCATGAGTCTGAGGACGACGATGGGCCCCTAGATGTTGCCGCTGTTAGTTCCGTTGAGCCCGGTTATGAGGACCGCGATCGAGCCTAGTAAGCCAAAGCGTAAGTGGAAACGGAAGATTTATCCCGATTCTGCAGTTCGTAGGAGTGCTAGGATTCGGATTACTAAAAAATTCCATGACGAAATATGAAAGGAATCTTTTGGAATAGCAGAGGTCTGAAAGACTTGACTAAAAGAAGGTTTCTTGCTGAGGCTTCTCTGGAACATCGGTTAGATTTTATTGCTCTATCGAAAACCGGTAGAGATAATTTTGCGCCTCAGTTTCTATCCTCTCTGGCGGGTGGTGTTGATTTCGATTGGCATTACTTACCTCCGCGAGGACGATCGGGAGGTATCTTGCTGGGTGTGAGATGTGATTCCCTTGAAGTCCGGAGTGTAGTGATGGGCGACTTCGCGGTAAAGTTTCGAGTTAGGTCTAAAGTTGATGGTTTCAAGTGGGCTTTGGTGGCGGTTTATGGTGCCGCGCAGCCCGAGCTTAAACCGGAGTTTCTGGCGGACCTTGTTCGAATCTGTGGGTCCGAGCAGCTTCCGATTTTGGTCGGGGGTGATTTCAGTATCATTAGGAGGAGAGAGGAGAAAAATAATGATAACTTTGACGGCAGGTGGTCGTTTATGGTCAAAACCAAAATTGAAAGCTTGGATCTGAGGGAGATAGATCTTTCTGGTAGAAAGTTTAACTGGGCTAATGCTTTGCCCAACCCGACAAATGAAAAGCTTGATCGAAGTTCTCAAGGCGTGGAGTGGAACAGAAGTTCCCTCTTGTTACGGTGCAAGCGCTCTCGCGGGGAATATCCGATCACACACCATTGTTCGTGGACTCAGGGGAGCCGAACCATGTGGGAAACAAAAACACCTTCTCATTCGAGATGGCCTGGTTCGAACGTGAGGGGTTCTTAGACCTGATTGCCAGGGAATGGGCTAAGGGTGTAGGAGGTAGGACGGTGGTCGAGCGTTGGCAGAATAAAATTAGGCATTTGAGAAGTTTCTTACGGGGTTGGGCTAAGCACCTTAGTGGGGTGTATAAGATTGAGAAGGATAGGCTCCTTTCTCTTATACAGGCCCTGGACATAAAAGCCGAATCCGCGATTTTGCTTTTCTTGAGCTCTGTGTTAAAACCGAGGCGGAGAAGAGGTTGAAAGAACTTCTCCGCGAAGAAGAGTTGAAGTGGGCTTTGCGAGCTAAGGTCCGCAAAGTGGTCCAAGGGGACGCGAATACTCAATTCTTTCACCTGATTGCCAATGGTAAGCAGAGAAAGAAGCGAATCTTTCGATTTGAACAAGATGAGGGCACTATTTTAGGACAAGATAATCTCAAAACATATATTACCGGGTATTATAGGCAGTTATTTGGACCTCCAGAGGATAATTATGTGTCCCTCGATGAGTCCAGGACTGAGGATGTGCCTCAATTGTCTGATGCCGATAATGATATCCTGGTTGCCCCGTTCTCAGAGAAGGAGGTGTTTGATGCTATTGCACAAATGAAAAACAATAAGGCTCCCGGACCGGATGGGTTCTCGGTCGAGTTCTATAAAAAGTGCTGGCACATTATTAAGGGGGATTTGCTACCTATGTTTCATGATCTATTCTCTGGACAGCTTCAATTATTTCACTTGAATTTTGGAACTATCACATTGCTCCCTAAGAAAACGGATACTGTGAGAATTGAGCAGTTCAGGCCGATCTGCCTCCTCAATGTTAGTTTCAAAACCTTCACCGAGGTCGGAACTAATAGGCTCACACAGATTGCGCATTCTGTGGTGCAACAATCCCAAACTGTTTTCATGCCGGACAGAAACATCCTTGAGAGGGTGGTTGTCCTTCATGAAACGCTCCATGAAATCCACTCCAAAAGATTAGATGGAGTAATTTTTAAGGTGGATTTCAAAAAAGCGTACGATAAGGTCAAGTGGCCATTCCTCCAACAGGCATTGCGTATGAAAGGTTTTGATGACGCCTGGCGCCGACAGGTCGAATCATTTACGCAAAAAGGGAGTGTGGGAATTAAAGTGAATGACGATATAGGTCATTACTTCCGCATAACGTAAAGGCCTCGCACAAGGAGATCCGATGTCCCTATCCATTTAACATTGTGGTGGATATGTTAGCAATTTTGATAGGAAGGGCTAAGGAGAATGGTCAAGTGGGTGGCTTGGTACCTCATCTTGTTGATGGAGGTGTATCCATCCTTCAATACGCTGATGATACAATCATCTTTATGGAGCATGACTTGGCCAAGGCGAGAAATATGAAGCTGATGTTATGCCTCTTTGAACAATTGACCGGGTTAAAGATTAACTTTCATAAGAGCGAGTTGTTCTGCTTTGGTAGAGCCAAAGACGAACAGGAGTCTTATAGGCAATTGTTTGGGTGCGGGTTGGGGAATTTACCCTTCTCCTACCTTGGTATTCCGATACACCATCGTAGGCTGACAAATAGAGAATGGAAGTGCATCGAGGACCGATTTGAGAAGAAACTGAGTTGCTGAAAGGGTAAGCTCATGTCATACGGAGGCCGGTTAATCTTGATAAATTCGGTACTCACGAGTATGCCTATGTTCCTCTTATCATTCTTTGAGGTCCCAGTTGGTGTTAGGAAAAGACTGGACTTCTATCGATCGCGTTTCTTTTGGCAGGGTGATGAACTTAAAAGAAAATACCGGCTTGCTAAATGGAATATCGTCTGTCGACCGAAAGACCAAGGGGGTCTTGGTATTGAGAATCTTGAAGTTAAGAACAGATGCCTTCTTAGGAAGTGGTTGTGGAAGCTCTCATCCGGGACTGAGGCTATGTGGGCGCAGATCCTTCGCAGCAAGTACCTCCAGACTAAAATATTGTCCTGTGTCACGGCCAGTCGACTGACTCGCCTTTTCTGGAAAGGACTAATGAAAGTCAAACAATCAATGTTCAATAGGACGAGGTTTGTTATTGGAAACGGTGCTAGTACACGTTTCTGGTAGGATACTTGGCTTGGCGACTCACCCTTGGCCATTCAATATCCGTCTTTATATCGTATTGCTCAACGACGTGAGGTGTTCGTTGCAACGGTATTTCAATCTATCCCCCTTAATATTCAGTTTAGACGGTCGCTAGCGGGCAATCGTTGGGAAGTATGGCTCCATTTAGTTAGGAGACTGATGGAGGTTCAACTTTCTGACCAACCCGATGAATTACGCTGGAAGTTGACTAGGTCTAGAGTATTTACAGTTAAATCAATGTATATTGATGTTATTAATTCAAACTCCATTCCAACTTCCAAGAATGTCTGGGATGTCAAAGTTCCTTTGAAAATAAAAGTGTTTATGTGGGTTGTCCATAAACAAGTTATTTTAACAAAGGACAACTTGATAAAGCGTAATTGGACAGGACCTACTAGGTGTAGTTTCTGTGATCGGGATGAGACGATTAAGCACCTCTTTTTTGATTGCCCGTTGGCCAAAGTCCTTTGGCGGACGGTCCACATTGCTTTTAATATTACTCCACCGACTTACATCAACGCATTATTTGGGACTTGGCTTAATGGGATTCAGCCTGACTTAGCAAGACATATTCGGATTGGAGTTTGCGCTTTGCTGTGGACTATCTGGAATTGCAGAAATGATTTGGTTTTTAACAGAACATCACGGATTCATTTTTTGCAGGTTATTTTCCGAGCTACGGCAGTGATCCGTTCATGGTCGCTACTCACTCCGATGGAGGCCAGGGAGCATTTGGTTACTGGATCTATCCGTTGAGAGATGGTAGCTCGGGATATCTTCAACCGGTTTGGATGGCGGTCATGTAATAGGATAGGCAATTAGTTTACCTATCTATTTTTAGCCAGCCGGTCGTGGCGTCTTTTCCTGGCTAGTTTGTGTATCTAGCCTTTTAGGCTCTGTGTGAGCTGCCTTTTCTTTGTTTCAGTTGGAGACTTTGAAACCTTGTTGGCACATTTTATTATTTGGTTAATAAGATGGCCGTATGCACCACTCTTGATGCAGAGGCCGGGGAGCCCCCCTTTTTTGAAAAAAAAGATCTCATTCAGTTAAACTCCCCGCACAGCTGGAAGAGCAATCAACAAAACTGAACTCTGTGTGTTTGTACAGTCTAGAATTTTAGGATAATAAGTTACAAATGCGTAAACGGTGGACTTACCTAGAGACAAATCTCACATGTTATGACTGGAAAAGGGTGAAGAATATAGCATATGTCAGGTCAAAATAACATGAGGAGTAATAGGTTGAATGTATACATTTTCTGCAAAAAAAAGGTTGAATGCATACATGTCCAATAAGAAAACCATCAGCATCCCACTGTTTGCATGAAAGAACAGATAAATACAGTAAGAACAACTAAACATAGAACAGTTGAATTCAGAAAGAAACTGGTAGACACTAGACAGTTAACAGACTATAACTACATCAAAGATAACGGCCTGCCTGCAAAAGCGCTGCAAGATTTCAGAAATAACCATTCCCCTCCAACTCCAAACAACAGGATACACCAAAAAACCGAAAGATATATAGCCAAAAAGTAATGCATCAAGTTCCTTGTAAAGATGTTCATACACCTCAGTGGAATCATGGATGAATGGGCATTACAACAAGCAAATTTTAACAGTATCCGTGAAAAAATGTTGCAAGATCGCATAAGTAATCGTTCCCCTCCCACTTTAAACAATAAAGATACATCAAGAAACGAAAGGTACAGACAAAAAATATAATCAAATTCTGCATAAGCAAGAAGCCTGAAGAATACAGTCTCACCCGAGTAAAGAATCAGAAATCAGGATCATGTGTTGTAGCAGCACACATAGGATATCCCCGTGGATACTAGATACTACTCCGTTCGTACCGAAATACTTGTACTTGGGGGAAACTTACTAGTTTCCCCCAAGTACAAGTATTTCGGTGCAGAGGTAGTACAACACAATAATGGTATCATGGATGAATGGGCTTTAAAACAAGCAAGAACTTTGCATATTACAGAAAGCTGGTTACACCTCTCGTTTTTGTGGGAGCAAGATACTCGAATTTAATCAAAAAGCATTCAACGCCAGTCTAAATTTCGAAGGGAGTAAAAGTACCGCCATTGGCTAACTACTTGTGACAACCGGCAAGGGTGCAAAAGCAAAAAAAAAAATGCTTGTTTGAGTTCTCGGGCTCACAGCCTCGTAAACTGTGTAGACTTACCTGGAGAAAAATCTCACATGATGAACTAGAAAAAAATTGAAAGTTATAGCATATATCAGGTCAAAATAACATCCGGGGTGTATATGTGCAATAAGAAAACCATCAACATACTGCATCCCACTGTAACATGAAAGAAAAGGTAACAACAAGCCTGCCAAAATGCTGCAAGACCTCAGAAATAACCATTTCCTTCCAAACAACGGGATACATCAATCAAGGAACCGAAAGATAGAGCCAAAAAATGCATCAAATTCCACATAGGCAACACAATCTGGTGTTGCTGGAGCACGCACGGGCACAGGACACCTCAGTAGATACCATGGATGAGCGGGCATTACAACAAGCAACAACTTGCCTACAAATGGGAGGCGAAAGCGGCGATGATAGCTAGGAATGCTGCACCCCTTGGGTTGTGCGGGAGAGACTGGCAAACCTCAACTGAGCAGCTGACATGGACCCGTCGCGCGGTTCGATCTAGCTCACATGGCAACGCTCGGGCCTTCTTCTCCAACTCGAATTCCTAATGCATCTCATTCCCAAACGGTTCATCTATAAGTGCTTTGTTTTGTCACTCTCACCCGTCGTGATGCCACTTATTCTGTCGCCCTCTGCTTTCTTCTCCACCAACCGTGTTTTATAGACAAGATCCATAGCTATAGGTGCACGGTTCAACCAATCAAGAGGTACAAACTTGAGTGTTTGCACGGATCGCCCGGCATGGAAGATCTTCATACATTTATGTAAGGTTCCTTGAAATGATATCACAAAATGAATTGATGACTCGAGCTAGGTAGTCTTCCTCTACTGAAGAAATACTCTATGTACTCTGTTTTCAGTATGCCGTCAGTCTGTGGTTCCATTTGCCCCTGAAAATTGAAGACATCTCAAATTTTGTAAGATTATTGGTGATGGCTGCACATTTCCAGTTTGTTCCTATTATTGTGAACCTGCTTGTATTTTCTTACAATGTGTTTACCGCATTACATGGAGAAAACTGAATCGACGAGCGATAACAAAACTGAACTCTCTGTTTATACAGTCAGGAATTTTATAGAGAAATAAAATGCTCTTTTGAGTTCCAGGTTCACAGGTCACAGCGTCATAAACTGCGTCTGACTTACTGGACACAAATCTCACATGATGAACTGGAAAAAAAATGAAAGGTATAGCATACTTCAGGTCAAAATAACATGTGGAGATATAGGTTGAATGCATATGTGCAATAAGAAAACCATCAGCATCCCAGTGTCTGCATGAAAGAACAGCATATAGTACAGTTGAATTCAGAAAGAACCTGGTAGACGGTTGACAAGGACTAGAACTAAATATATCAAAGATAACAGCATGCCTACAAAAACGCTGCGAAACCTCATAAATAATCATTCCCTCCAAACAGCAGGATACATCAAGAAACTGAAAGATACAGCCAATAAATAAGAAATGCATCAAATTCCACATAGGAGCACGCACAGGACACCTCAGTAGCTATCATGGATGAATGGGCATTGCAACAAGCAACAACTTGAGTATTACATGAAACCGGGAACACTGCTCCTTTGCGAGTACATGGAAGCAGCATACTTGTGAATTTAACCCAAATTCATCCAACACGAGTCAAAATTACACCAGGTGTGGAAGTACCACCGCTGGCTAACTACTTGCGATGCCGTCCGCTACCACCACCTCTCCCTGGTGAATGTCGGCCTCCACGTTGTTGTGGTCTTCTACCACGGAAGGATGAGTTCCCCTGATTAAACTGCCCAGAATTGAATTGCATAGGAGGCTGACCTCCATCTCCACGAGGTGAAGGTAGCGAATTGAACTGCATAGGAGGCTGGCCTCCATCTCCACGGGGTGATGGTAGGGAATTGAACTGCATAGGAGGCTGGCCTCCATCTCCGTGCGGTGATGGTAGGGAATTGAACTGCATAGGAGGCTGTCCTCCATCTCTGTGCGGTGATGGGAGGCGCCCATGTCCTTGCATGTTTGCATTTCCAGCAGGCTGATCTCCATCTTCATGCTGTGATGGGAAGCGACCAAATCCTTGGGTGTTGGGAAATCCAGCAGGTGGCCCTTGGTTGCCAGCCATGTGTGGAAACTGACCAAAGTTGCCTTGCCCCATAGGAAATTGAGATGCCTGACCAAAAGGATGATTTACTGGCAGTCCACCAAATGGCATCATGTTTGCACTCATTGTGCTCCCTGGCATAAATTGTTGTTGGGCCATGGGCATTCCATTTGGGAAGCCACCAAAGTTCTGATTCTGTAAATACTGCTGGAACTGGTTGGCTCCCATAAGTATATTCTGCATAATATTAGCTGCAAGAGCAGCTCCATCAACTCCCATGTTTGGCTGGCCTGGAGGTGGAAGCCCGCCAGGCCAAACCATATTTGGCTGCTGAGAGAACTGCTGTGGATTGATGAAGCAACCGCCCATCTGATTTGCAAGTTGAACAGGTGATGGCATAGCATGATTCATTGAGATCGATGGCAGCATTGTTGGTGCACTCATAGGAAAGTTTTGAGGACCCGTTTGTCGTGTTGCGCTGTCAGCAACAGCAGTTGCCATATCAGACCGGTGAAATCGAGGCTGTGGTCGGCGCTCTGGTGTTGATGCATCATGGATTCTAGGTGCCATGTCCCTTGGTGTACTCATCGGATAATTTTGTTGACCCGACTGATGTGTCACACTGTCAGCCATATCCGAGCGGTGGAAACGACGCTGTGACTGGTGACCAGATGTCGGTGTATCGTGGGTCCTCGGTGGCATGTCATTTCGAAATCCAGCACCCCTGGTCTGCGCCCTCTTCTTGTCACCAGAAGGTTTCTTAGAATCATGCGGCCTATCAGTCTGCCTTTTTACCAGTCGTAGTGATCTTTTGTACTCAGCCTCCTGCTCATCATCAGAGAATTCAGGTTCATCTGCCTCCTCATCATGGTCAGCAGATTCATCATAGCCTTTGGCATATAGCTCCTTCATATTTAGGATATGATCTGCAAACTCCGCAACAAAACAGACAGTAGTTCCTGCACTGATCCCAGCAGGCACTTCTTCCGCGGAATTATACCGCACAAGATAGTAAGGGTTTTTTACAGGTCCAAATATTTCATCAACAATACCAAGTGGTGTCCTGCTCTCAGTTATCCAGAGTATAGAGCCCTCAGTCAGGGGGCTGTGTTCCACTGATCCTTCAACAATCACTCTCTCCCCCATGATCTGGATGACCAGAAAACAGATAACCAGTCAGTATATGGATCTCATAGGAAATATACTAGTATTTCAACAGTCTAAACAAGAACCCCTATCTGTCTACAAAAATATCTAACACCACACTGGAAAAATATGCTATTCAAAATAATAGCTGCATTAATGAAATGTATAGACACCATCATCCAAACACTTACAAATTCCAGAATGCACTACTAATACAGTAGAAACATACATCAGTGAGTACCATAGATCTCTGGTTCTTACGTTACAATTAGCTACTGGTTTTAACACGTACAGATAATGGCGACTGATTAAATCATCATCACATTACATAGAAAGAACAGGTACCTATAAAGTGCTGAAAAAACACAGTTTTTGTTTCCAACAAATGCAAACAAAAATCTAGCTGAAGTCAAAGTTAAATTCAAGACTTACAGCTGTAATTGTTCCCACTGGAAGTGCCTTATGATGCGGTTCCAACTGCACTTCAATCTTTGGAACTGGAGGAAGTACCTGCAAGGTATATGGTACATCTACTTTAGAATAGAGATACAATCAAGGAACAATGATATTTTAACAGTTATATGTGTGGTTTTGGCATAGTTAAAAAAGGTGCGCCTAGCTCTATGCGATAGCAAAACGCCTAGTGCTTAAGTGTACGCTTTGGTCAGAAAAGCACAAGGCAGTGGCAAACACACAATTAACGCCCAGTGCTTTTTTAAACTTTGGTTTTTGGCAACTGAGCCCAAGTGTGTTCATGTAGCAACTACATAGTAATAGAAAATAATTTGTCGCTATGGTAGCTACAGAAAGTGCAGGATTTTCAGAAGAACAAATGGATAACTAAGCATTAACTTCTACTGGGCTATCAATTAAAAAAAATGACCATGAAACAAATATTTATAAAAGTCGGCTGCATCTAACTAGAACCAAATTCTAACATGCTAGCAAGTGATTCGCATTATACTAGACGCAAGAGAGGTGCACAGCGTGAGATAAACTTAATACCTCTACTTCATGTTTGGACTTGATAGGACCCTTTGGTGTTTCGTCATCATCCTCATCCTCGAGTCCAACCATCAGCTCACCCTCTTCAAGGAGGGCCTCCATGTCACTGGGACCACTATGCTTTTTGGCCACCGGCACTTCCTCGTCACTGCTCGACGAGGCTTCACTTGACTCCTCATCATTCTTGGCCGGCTCCTCATCATCATCATCACTGCTCGATGAGGCTTCACTTAATTCCTCATCCTCACTGCTCTCCGACTCTTTGTCCTTGTTGTCCTCCTCCTCCTCCTTGCCTCCCCCACGCTCCACTTCCTCATTTACCAAGGCCCCAGAACTCATCTCAGCATCAACAGAAGCAGTGGTACTAGTATCAACATCAACAGCACCTATGGTACTAGTATCAGCACCTATGGTACTCATCTCAGCGTGAACAGAAGCCCCGGCGGTACTAGTCTCGGCATGAACAGCAGCTACGGCACTAGTGTCAGCGTCAACAGCAGACATGGTACTATTGTCAGCAGCAAGAGCAGCTACTGCACTCATCTCAGCATCAACGGGAGCAACGGTGCTAGCCGCAGAATGAACGGCAGCTACCGTCCTAGCATCAGAATGACCAGCAGCTACAGTACACATCTCAGCATCAATCGCTGCACCCAAACCATCCCCTTCTGCAACAAAATCGCCAATCCCCAACACGGGAGGCTGGTCCGGACCAAGCTCCCCACCCAATCCACCGCCCAGCAGCATCACGGCCTCCTTCTTGACCTCCAACAGGACGCCGGGAGGAGCATCCTCCCCCTCCTTGACGATTTGGTCCAAGCCCAACCCGCCGCCTCCGGACACCGACGCAAAATCAATCCCGCCCGGACCGGCGGCCGCCGCGTCGCCGAGGCCGAAGCTCTTGGCCAGCTCGCTCGCCATGGCCTGGTCGAAGTCGAAGTCGTCGAGGAGCCACTCCTCGACGGGGTCGAAGGCGGCGGCGGCGGCCGGGTCGGAGGGGGGCGCGGGCGCGGGTGGCGGGGAGGGGGACGGGGACGGGGGCCTAGGATGCCGCGCCATGGGTGGTGGTGGTGGGGGTGGGGGTGAGGTTTGGGAGAGGCGGCGCCATGGGTGGTTGATTTATCTCGGGCTCGGGGGGTTTAGGGTTTTAGGTCGCGGCGGCTGGCTGCGCGGCGCGGGGTGCGGGGGGAGGGGAGGGAAGAGAGCGGGGAACGGCTGCTTGCTCTGCTCTGTGGTGTTCTCGCGCGGTGGGCTAGGAAGTGTGCCTCCGTCCGTGAATCAGGGGTACACGTCGGCGGGTCCACGCTGCACGAATCTCAGCGCTCGGTTTCTCGGTACTCCCCTCATGTCTTTTTACTTCGCACATAAAATTTGTCTCAAGTCAAACTCGTCAAGTTTGACCATATTTAGATTGAAAAATATAAATATCTACAAATACTAAAGCTATACAATATGAAATTTGAATTCATGACGCATCTAATGATACTGGTTTCGTATTTTCATATTTTTTTCTATAAAGTTGGTCAATTTACTAAGTTTAACTTCAAATAAATCTTATATGCAGAGTAAAAAGAACCAGAGGGAGTAAATGTATGTAACGGGCCGATTGGCTAGCATCACGGCAATCTACATGTTGTTCGTCGCGCGTCTCTGCAACCCACGCGCAGTTTTTCCTTACTTTGGGGTCCATGCACACTTGACCATCTCCTATCTTATTCCTTGGCAGCCTGTCTCCTTCACACATTTTATCAGTCGCTCCTTTTCCTCGATCTTTGACGCATCTCGTCTTCTTCATTGTTGACTGTTGTTGCACGAGGTGGCTGGTGCAATGAGGCCCTACTGCTAGGGCAAGCCACCTCTGGGGTAGCGAGGCACTGCAACCTGCAGCTAGGGGGCGAGCCATCGTGGGGGGCAAATGTGACAACAGTCAGCCCCTCATTTTCCCCCTCGGGCACACACGAGCTACAACGGCAGTGATAGGGACGCTAGTACGGTGTTGACGGGAACCGCATGTTCCAACTACGGTTTGCCGAATGCTGGAACCAGCCAGCGGTGATGCTGCGACTGCGACCGCGGCGTGCTGGAGCCGACGCCGAGAGATGCTATGACCATGGGAGCCACATGCTGGAACCGACCAGCCGTGGTGTGGCAACCTGGGCATATGCTTTGTCATCGTGGCGTGCGATGACTTGTGGTGGAAGTTGCGGCCAAGGTATGGGCTAACTACAATCGGCGCCTAGGATAGTTGCGATCGGCAACATTGGAAGATGTGGTTAGGGGCGAGCCAAGATGATGTGACTCGCGGTGGTGCGACCAACGACCCTGGAAGCAGCGGCTAGGGGCGAGCCAAGAAGATGTGACTGGCAGTGGAGGATGTTGCCACTGAAGAGCCCACAAGATACGACTGACACGAGTCATAGATGCTACTCGAGGCTCGCGTCTGTGAGCAAGCCCAGAAGCTGGAATTAGCAACGGCCAATGTTGCGAGCAGGGAGGGGGCTACCATAGAAAATTCCCGAAGCAAGCGGTGTAGCCAGAATATAGCAAACAAAACGGAAGGTATAGCCACAATAGCAAATTCCCGAACATTTATTTATTCATGATTTTTTTAGATAATGCAAATATTTTTTAAAAATTTTGAACAATTTTTTGAAAGGGCAGGCACTTTTTTATGTTTTTGAGAAATATTTGAAAACGGGAACAACTTTTGAAAAAGATGAAAGTCTGTTAAAGTAATCAAGAACTTTTTAAAAAACAATTATTAATTTTTAAATAATAATTTTTTTAATAGAGAACTTTTTTTCGAAAATTTTGAAAATAAAAATAAAAAAACATGAACAGTTGTTGAAAACAAAAACTTGAAGCAAAAACACCAAAATGGAAAATAAAAATAAATAGAAAAATAAATAAAAAGGAACGAAAACAGATAAATGTAAAACCAAAAAAAGTAAAAGAAAAGCCGGTTTGGGAACCTTCTAGGTTAAAAAAAGTTAAAATGTGGGCCAGCCCATTTCTCGCATTGGGGGTTTGCCCGATGTGTGCGGTCGACATTGTGATGTAGAGAGCATCATTAGGGTTTTCCCGTACGTTAGTTATTAGTTATGTTAAAACTTAAAATTATAGTTATACATATGTGTTATGATTTTAAATACTTTTTCTTTTAAAAGCTATCATGGATGCCAACTATGGGCACACCCACCTGCTGACATTCTGCGTAGGCCAAATGGGTTCGTTTGGGAGTACCTCGTTTCTCGACATCCCTCAATGTCTCTATTTTTTCATGGCCTTGTACGACCAATTCAATGCACGATGCGAAGTGATAAGTTTTGCATTTTCTGAAGTTTTCCGATAAATGGCCAAACGTGCCACAACTTTCATATAATGTCGAAAGTCATTCAAATCAGGCATGGATGCCTACCATGGGCATGCCCACCTGCTTACAAAAGTTGGGGTTATTTTAAGGATGTCTAAAAATGAATCATATTCAACACAGGGTGTTTGGGGTAGGCCAGAAGGGTCCATTTCAAAGCACATTGTTTTTAGACATCCATCAAATGGATTTTTTTCCACCAGCTTCACTGACCAATTCATGGCATCATACGAAGTTGTTTGGATTTTTGACAAGTTTTGCATTTTCTAGAGTTTTCTCGATAAACAAAGACTAAGAAATGTCCGGATGTGTTGGAACATGCAAACGGTGTCGGAAATCGTTCAAACTTGACATGGATGCCTGATATGTCTAGCTAGACTGTTGTAAGAAGTTGGGGGTCATTTATCCATTGTTTAAAGAAAAACCGCCAGTTAAAAAGGAGTGTGCTAGACTAGGCCAGATGAGTGCATCCGTGAGCATATAGTCTTTTTTCCTAATTTGAATGCTTCTTTTATTTGCAATTTCCGTCGTTATCAATCAATAGGAACATTTTGTTATGTCCTAACCATTTTCTGAAATTTGTCAACAAATATGAAATTTCAAATTGTGTATGAAAATTTTACAAACCTGAGCATTTTTGGTAAAATTGTTAACAAATTCCAAACAACTGATGGAAATTTTGAACATAAATTGCAAAGCTCGTACTTTTTTTAAAAAAATATCATTTTTTTTAAACACAAAACTTTCTTAAATTTGTGAACAAAAATTTCGAAAGGTGAACATTTTTTTGAAATTTCAAAATATTTTTCAAAATTGTAAACAATTTACAAAACAAGAATATTTTTTGGTAATGCGACAATTTTTCTAATTTTTGAACAGGTTTCAATAATAATAATAATTTAAATAAATGAGCAAAATGAATAACAAGAAAAATAATAAAAATATAAAGAATAAGCGTTTAGGCTTTGGCCCAACTAGGGGATGGCATCACTCCCGTTAGGCGCCTGTTAGTATAGCGTCAAACAGTCGCTGTGCGACCCAATCGATACGAGTAAACATGGGCCAGCTCATTTAAATTTATTCATTTCCTCTGCAGATGCCGGTTTTGGGAATTTCTAGATGGTTCCAGGCCGACTTTTACCGGTTTGGGTACCTTCTAGAAGGTTCATGAATTGTTTTTTATTTATTTCTGTTTCTTTTTCTTCTATTTTCTTCAAAATAGCAAAGTTCAAAAGATGTTCAACATATTTATTTATTCATATTTTTCAGAAAAGGTCAAAAATTTCAAAAATGGGCACGTTTTCAAAAAAGTTCGGAGTTTCAAAATTGTTTGTGTTTTAAAAAAAGTAAGAACTTCAATTCTTTTTTTCTCATTTTCAATTTTTTCCAAAGTTTCAAAATGTGTTCCACTCTTCAGAAAATTTGTTTTGAGTTCCACTTTCCAAAATGTCACGATTTTTCATTTTTGCTTCTCGAGGTGCTGGCTGAATTCTTAGCTAAAAATTCTATGACATGATACACACATATTGTGTTTGTGTACTAATTTATTTTTAGAACTTTTGGAAAGTTTTTGCACAAGTTTTTGACATTGGCGCACGGGTAGCATAGTTCGTGGCTGTCATCTAATCTGGCTCTAGGGTGAGCTTCCCCATCTTCCGACGGTACGACGTCCTTCGAGCCAGGATGAGGGGCAGGGGTCCTCTTCGGAGATGGCTTCGGGTTGGTTGTTGCAGCTCACCACTCCTGGTGCAAATGAGGGCATGCTCCCTTCCTATGTCGGGTCTCATCTTTTTCGTGCTTCCGCTCCACCTATGGTGCTCTTTCTGCGGATGGGGACATCCTCGACATCAAGCGAAGCTTTGTTTTTCATTATGTTGTAGTGCTTGGTGTAGTTGATGTTTGTAAGTTGTTTAGTAGCACCATGTATTTGCCGTATTTTTCTTTTTTTTCCTCTTGTAAGGTGTTGTCCGATGTAATTCCTGGCCGGTTGATGGCTCTGTTCTAAAAAGCCGGGCTCTCTCTCGGGCCTTCGTTCTAAAAAAAGGAACCTCTGTTGCACCAGGTATGTCCCCCCCCCCCCTAAATGGGCCGACCCAAGCGCGCCATTTCTCGTTTTTTTCACGCTTTTTTCTCTTTTCTCTAACTTTCATTTATAGTTCCAAATATTCTAAAAACTCACCTATGCGATCGGTTTATTCGGTTTACATGGTTCGGTTTATACTTTTTTCGGTTTGTATGGTATTAATACTTCGGTAAATACGGTATAAAATTAAAATATGGTTCAGTTTCGGTATATACCAGATTATTTCGGTTTGTTTTCGGTATATTCCATAAAAACCAAAGTTGATGCGAATTTGAAAATGATATAATAATAATTTGCAAATTTATGACTCAAAACACATACTATTTTACACAAATAGCACATGCATATATATATATATATATATATATATATATATATATATATATATATATATATATATATAAGTATATATGCATGCATTGATCCATTTGCTGATGGTTATGGACGTGCTTAACATTTTAAAAAGAGAAAAATGACTATGTTACAAGAAAATTTTACGTGCTTAATAGTGAATTTGACTCATGTACAAGAAAAATGACAACTTGTATGGTTGTTCATCTTAAGAAATATAAATTTATTTTTTACTTTGGTTTATTCGATTAACAGTTCAGTTTTTGGGTATATACCATAAAAACCAAAGTTCAAATCAATATGAAAAGTTCATACCATACCGAAACCATAAAAACCATAAAATCGGTTTGGTACGGTTTATTTTCGGTATGGTTTTTCGGTTCGGTTTTCAAATGCACAGAGTGACTAAAAACTATATTTCAAAAAACATGTAACATAAAATATTTGTAAAAAAAATGTTAACCAAGCATTTGAAAATGTTAAATGTGTATAAAAAATGTTTCTCATGTATACAAAAATATATTAGATGTGTGAAATTTTTGGATCATGTATTTAAAAATGTTAATCAAGCATTTGGAAAGTAAATAAATAAATATTTAAAGTATGTTAATCAAGCACTTTAAAAAGGTTAAACGTGCATAGAAAAAATCTTAACCGTGTATATTAAAAAATATCAAACTTGTATTTGAAAAATGTTAAATGTGTAGAGAAAAAGTGTTGACTATGTATTAAAAAATATTAATCTTGTATTTTCAAAATATTAATCAAAGCATTTGAAAATGTTTAAATCTATATAGAAAAAATGTTGCCCATGTATTCAATTTTTTTTCATGTTGTATTTCAAAAATGTTGATCAAGCATTTGAAAAATGTTTAAAATGTGTATAGAAAAAATGGTTTTTTTACATCTGTGCTCCTGGTTCCATAGCTCTACTCATTCATCCCCACGCTCTTAACTTTTGCTTAGTTTTTCCCACTCCCTTGCCCGAAACCCTCATAACAGGTCACAACGGATGTTGCCGCCGGGTCAGTGCTTTGACCGTTAACTCTGACGAGTGGGGCCGCGCTGGGCGGTGTCGCTGTTCGACCATTGGCCCGTGGTTTCGTTGGGCCGTCCCTTGCATTAAACGCCATGACAGAAGTCTGCTATGCATGCACCCAGCAAGCCTGCCTGCATGCGTCGATGCGTGCCGCCACGATGCGCCGACCGAGCCTGCTTGCGCCGATGTGTGCCGCCACGATGCACTATGTGACTCCCCCGATTCAATCGTACACTAATCATGCACGCAAACGTAAGGTCAAGGTACAACTCTGGGTCGTCCTTTTACCGAGGGACACGGCTATTCGAATAGATAAACTTCCCTGCAGGGGTGCACCACATAACCCAACACGCTCGATCCCATTTGGCTGGACACACTTTCCTGGGTCATGCCCGGCCTCGGAAGATCAACACGTCGCAGCCCCACCTAGGCACAACAGAGAGGTCAACACGCCGGTCTAAATCCTATGCGCGTAGGGGTCTGGGCCCATCGCCCATTGCACACCTGCATGTTGCGTGGGTGGCTGGAAGCAGACCTAGCCCCCTTAATACAAGAGCAGGCTTACGGTCCAATCCGGCGCGCGCCGCTCAGTCACTGACGTCACGAAGGCTTCGGCTGATACCACGACGTCGAGTGCCCATATCTTTCCCGCGTAGTTGGTTAGTGCGTATAGGCCAGTGGCCAGACTCAGATCAAATACCAAGATCTCGTTACGCGTGTTATTATGAAGTAACCACGGACGCCGACCAGGGCCAGGCCCACCTCTCTCCTAGGTGGTCTCAACTCGCCTGCCGCTTCCGCCACAAAGTAACAAATGGGGCCGTTGGGAACCCAGGCCCACCTCTACCGGGATGGAGCCACCTGTCCTTCCAGCCCCCACATCAGAATCACTTGCGGGTACTCAACAAGCTGACCCGACTTTAGTCACCATCTGTATAGTATGTATATATGTATAGTATATACCCGTGATCACCTCCCGAGTGATCACGGCCCGATAGTATAGCAAGGCAGACTGACAAGAATGTAGGGCCAATGATGATAAACTAGCATCCTATACTAGGCATTTAGGATTGCGGGTAAGGTATCAATGAATGTAGCAACAATGACAGGCTATGCAACAGAATAGGAGTATAACAAAGAATATGCTACACTACTCTAATGCAAGCAGTAAGAGAAGAATAGGCGATATCTGGTGATCAAGGCGGGGGGGCTTGCCTGGTTGCTTTGGCAAGAAGGAGGGGTCGTCGTCGACGTAGTCGTACTCAGGGGGCATCAGCGTCGGTCTCGGGGTCTACCGGAGAAGAAGAGGGGGAAGAAACAGTAAATACATTGCAAACAGATGCATGACGATGCATGACAAAGCAAACAACGGTGATAGGTGTGCCCTAACGCGGTACTAGGTGATACCGGCAAAGGGGGGAAACATCCGGGAAAGTATTCCCGGTGTTTCGCGTTTTCCGACAGATGAACCGGAGAGGTCAAGTTGTGTGTTTGCTATGCGAGAGATGTGTGGCGGATGAACGGGCTACGTAGCCGGATTCGTCTCGTCGTTCTGAGCAACTTTCATGTACAAAGTTTTCCCATCCGGGCTACGGATTATTTTATATTAATTTTTAAAGATTTAAGTCATTTTTAGGATTAACAGAATTAATTAATTTAGATAATCCAATTATGACGTCAGCATGATGTCAGCATGACGTCATCAGTCAACGCTGACCGTTGACCGGTCAAACTGACGGGTGGGTCCCGTCTGTCATTGTCACACTATCCTAATTAACCTATTAACTAGTTACTTAGTTAATTAGGTTAAGTAATGTTTAATTATATTAATTAAACATGATCAATTAAGTTAATTAATTATCTAATTAATTAATTAATATATTTTTGTTCAAAATTTTCCAGGGTGTGGGCCCCGGCGTTCAGTGGCACATGGGCCAAACGGGGCGGCCGTTAGCGGGCGCTCGGGCAGTGGCTAACGGGGCGGAGCCCCGAGGGCATGCGGGCGACGGCGAACGTCCTTGGCAAGGCAACGGCTCGGGTGTAGGGCGACGCCGTCCGGGGCAGGACGAGGCCAGCACGGGCGTGTCTATGGCGGACAGCGCGAGTGCGCGCGAGACGGAGAGAGAGGGAGGGCCGGGGTCGAGGGCATGCATGGGGCACGGCCAAGGGGGAGGCGGGAGCGGGAGCAAGACGGCATGGCTACGCCACGCTGGGCGCAGGGCGCAGCCGACGCAATGGGCGGCGCCAGACAATGAAAGGTGGAGAGGAAGGAGGGGATGGCGGCTCACAGGGGTGCTGCAGGGGTTCGGGCAGCGGGGGTCGAGGAGGTGGACGGGGACGACCGGGCGATGGGGAGGAGATCCGATGAGGAAGCGGTCCGGCGAGGCGGCTTTGGGCGACGGCGAGGTTCAACGGTGTCGAGGCATTGAAGTCGGCGTCGATGTAGCGGCGGGGCGCCGGCGTGAGGCTGGTCGAAGGTGCGGCAGTCGGGGTGTGGGAGGGGTCTGATACGGTGAGGACGGCGAAGTCCGGCGGCGTCCGGGACGGCTATGGGCGACGGGGTCGGGGTCGAGGTGGTGATGGCGGGGCGGCACCAGGAGGTCTGTCGGGAGGGGGGTTGAGGAGGCGGTGTGGGGAGGCGACGAGGAGGCGCCGGCGAAGACGGGCGGCGCCGGCCGGGCAACGCCAGTAGGGAAGAGGCGGTAGGGTTGGGCGTTGCTCCCGATCCAGCATCGGGGGGGAAGCGAGGGAGACGCGCGGGGGTGGAACGAGTGGGGGAGTGGGGTGGTTGGAACCTAGGGTTCCTGTCGGTGGGGGTTATGGGGAGTGCGGGTTGGGCCGGTTGGGGCCAGTTGGGCTGGCCGGCTGGGCCGTTTGGCCTAGATGGGCGGAGGTATTTGATTTTGTTTTGCCCTTTTCTTTTTATTTATTTTCTGTTTCTATTTTACTTTAGTTTTACAAACTATAAACCTAGCCCCTAAATTAGTACTAATACTACACTGCCACCATTACTTTGGCACCCTAAACAATTATTTTATATTTGTTTAGTAATTAAAAGGCATTTAAATATTAGTCTTACTGTTGTTTTAATTAATTTAGTGCAGTTAACTATTTTATAAAAAGATGTTTTCTCCACCAGAATTACCTATGCAATATCTGGTTCACTCTGAACATTTTAGTTTTACTATTTGAAACGTTTTATTGTTTGCTTGATTTTGAATTTGAATTTGAATCGGTTTCGAACTAACGTGAGATTATCAACAGTAATCGAAGTGACGTGGCATCATTAGCAGAGGGTTGTTGTAGCTTAATTTCCCGGGTGTCACAATTCTCCTCCACTACAAGAAATCTTGTCCTGAGATTTAGGAGCGGGAGTAAGGGGAAAAAATTGGTTACGAAATTCTAACGAGTCATCTCGGTCTTGGTTGCCTTTCTTGAAAAAGTTGAACCTCTTGTTGATGTCTTCATTTCTCTACTTTAGGTCATCATGATGAAGTCTTCATCCTTTCTTCAGGAGTCCCATCATACTTATGAAAAATGACAAGGGGTATCTTCGGAAGAACTGACCTCTACAAGGTCGCGTATCTGGTAGAGAACATCAGGGAGGGTGGCGGATAGTAACTCTCGTATTGAAACTTAAGAAAATATCAAGAGCAAAGTAAGAAGGTGAAAAATAGAAGTTTCAAGCGCATAGGCAATCGTTCGTTGCCTGAAACAGGGCGTGAAAGGGGCTCAAAGCAATGGGAATAAGTATTGCGTTCGGTAACAGATTTGATGATCCCTCTGAAGGTGGCTCGTGAATTACATATGAGGTCACACGCGAGGAACAACCTTGGGAATAGGCGGTGCAGGAGAGTCAAGTTTCGATCCTGTGGAACTGTGGATTATGGGCCCACCATGTGGGTTAAAAGTAGGAAGGCGATGACGTCTTACACGATCATGTAAGGAAGGCATGTCAGAGGATAGCCTGTCAGTTATGTCGGCAACAAAGTTGGTACCAATGGTGAGGGACGAAGAGAACCATTTTCCCGCTCATTGAACGAGGCGGACCAATAGGCAAAGTTCTCGTCCATCAGTGGTTACCGGAATGTCATCGGCAAAAGTAACAGGGTCTCACTAATAGAGTGGCACAACAAGGTGTTCACATAAGCAGGGGAATACTACTGCTTAGATCATGTATACCTCAAGAAAGGTTAAACCAATCAATGGGAAGGATAATATGATTGTCAATTTAAACAGAACAGTGGAAAGGAAAATGTGTTTAAGCACATATTTCAGGGGTATATCCTTCCCAAGGACAAACAGAGCATGATATCCATGATGGGATAGGAGTAGAAAAACATCTAGGTAAGGGGAGAGAAATTTCATGACATTACCCATACAACGGTGTTTGGATAATTGAGCAGGAAACATTTTAGAATTGGGCTTCAAATGTTCTTGTTGAAAATCGGAGTACCATAGACATGCTTCGAGATAGCATTGACATGGTCATCAGGTGAAGATCAGATTTTGGAAACACAAATGGTCCATCAGGAGCAACTTATAGAATAAGTCTTACAATTTCCACATGAAAGAATGGCTAAACTTGCTAAAAAGGATACTATAACAATAGGTCCTCCGCCCAGGTGTGCAAGGCATGACATCACCTTACCGGGTCTTATAAAGACCAATGCTATAACTCTTGGAAAAATGTTCCAACCATCATATCTGACCGAGATTCAGATCTGATTGGTGTCAGGATACCTCAGACTCAAGATGTCTGAGAAGAAAAGGTGCAACACAAATTGACAAGATGACATTGTAAGATCCTCGGGAAATGAACTATGGTAGCGAGTTTCGAAACAAGAGTTCATCATTAAATCAAGGAGAGGGTGAGGAGGTGACTGATGGACTCAGCGCCAATCCCTTGAGAATTCCAAGAAGATGGATTTCCACAATCATGTGAACAAGGAGATAACATTTGCCAAATCAAATGGTATAATGATGTATGCTTGAGGAAAACATACACAATTTAACAATGATAGAAGGGTGCACCCTGAAATCTGGACTAGGTAGCACGATCAATGTTCGAATGATGATTCAATAAGAAATAGACTTAGAATGAAACTATAGACCAATAACTTCAAAGCAATAGGGTTGCTAGAAGTTTAGAATTTACACATCACATACCATTTGTCGGTATTCCGGTTAGAAACAACACGGTGACCAAGAAAAGAATGGTGATGGTAATAAGTATCACTTGTATCAAGAATTCTTAAGGGTGGTGAATTTCTCGCAACATTCTTGACATAAAATACGATAGTGCTCCATGGTAGGACATAAGCTGGATAGCAAGGAGCTCCATAACATGAACAAGTATGTGTTGGAGGGAAGGCAATAATGTTGTCGATGATAACACAAACCATCGAGGGGGCAAGCATGGAATTTCTCATCAGGAACTCAATGTATGTCTCGGAAGACGTTAAAATGATGACGATGACCACGGCACATTTGTCGAGGGGTTTCAAAAAGATGTAATCGATCGGCGAAGACATCAAGCCAAGGGGATGGTGAAGCAAAAGGTTATTATAACTATAGATAAGATGCCACATCAGAATTCAGAGTTGTCTCTTAAGACGAACAAAATGATGCTGAAAGTAGATGTAATCTTAGAGCACTGTTGGAATTATGTCCCAGAGATGAAGGACATAGGTAGAATGGTCAAGCAGTCAGCCCGAGGATGATGATGTAGTCAATCAGCTGGGAATGACATGATCGAGTACAACTCATAAGAAATGAAGATTGCTAAGAGTTGTTGAATCGCAGTGCAGACTCAATTCAGTTTTAGGTGTTACTGAGTGTTTAATAACTCAGAGCCCATGAAAAATTTGAATCAGTGAGAACGTAGTACTTGATGAAGAACTCATAAGAAGTTATGCAGTTTCGTGATAATCTCGAGATACCAGGGGGTAATACTCGACAACATATCAAAGTAGAGGTTGGACTGGGGTATTGCTCTGTAGAAGACAAGTGATTAAACTTGCACGAGAAATGGTAATTAAAGGAGAACATGGTCAGAACCACGATTGCAAAAAGGTCAGATCCAGATATAAGATGAACTAATACCAAGGGAATAATTAATGTAAGAGAAGCTTTAATGATAAGATCTACATCGTGTCCATGGGCATGAACACAGAGTTCAAGGTCGACTCCCACTTCTTCAATGCATAACCTTTCATTCACTGCTCTATTAAAGTGATTTGAGTGCGAAGACCTACTTGGTGAATTACCAGAGGAGTATGAACCTTGAAAAACTTTCCGGTTCACACAGATTAAGAAAGGCATAGGTTCAACCCATCGGGGCATCTTAGAAACATATACCACAAGCTTTGAGAGTAATTATCACCAGCTCGAAAGCAGAACATGGTTGGCCAAATCGGAGAATATGATTTAGGAATGACATTGCGTATCAGAGAAAGAACTTCTTGAGGTTTTTGTATATGAAGGACACTATTGGATGCTCATTCAACAAAGGATCTGACGGCCATAATAGGGCTGATGTGGGCATCAGCACACGACCAGAGGACGAAACAAAGCAAGGGCTTTGGATTATAGAAACAACTGACTAGTTCAAAGCTCAAAGGAAAAGGAATTAAGATTTCCAATTCAAGGGATCAGGAGCAAGGGCTCTGATTAAGGATGGATAAGCCGAGTAGGCTTATGGGAATAATCGACGACAATTTGATTGGTTGATAAACAGCTCATGTTCAAAATGACATCTCAGCCGGAAATATAATTTTAAAAGGATCAACCGATGATTGCGTGCATTCGCGCTCATGTTGAATCAATAGGATTAAATTGACGGTGTCAAAGAAGACTAATGAATATTGCCAGCCATATGGAAAGCATCCATAATGTAAGCAGTCAGGTATTTGTAGAGCAACAAGCTGCTAAAGATTATCCAAGGATCGAATAGTATTTCGAAGACTTTTGTGAAACACATGAACAACTGGAAATGAGCGGATACTCGGTAAGTGTGAGGAACTATTTGCAGGTGTATTCATTAGGAAAAGGAGCTGCAAGGCGGCAGACACAAAGGATCCTCAGAATATCCAAAGTATTTCAGGTTATCTTGTAATAACAAGATCAAATTGGAAATGAAGTTATGGACGACTGATGACCCACAAGTATAGGGGATCTATCGTAGTCCTTTCGATAAGTAAGAGTGTCAAACCCAACGAGGAGCAGAAGGAAATGATAAGCGGTTTTCAGTAAGGTTTTCTCTGCAAGCACTGAAATAGTAGGTGATAGATAGTTTTGTGATAAGATAAATAGTAACGAGCAAAAGGTAAATAGAGTAAATAACGTGCAGCAAGGTGGCCCAATCCTTTATGTAGCAAAGGATAAGCCTGGACAAATTCTAATAATGAAGAAGGAGCTCCCGAGGACACATTGGGAATTATCGTCAAGCTAGTTTTCATCACGTTCATATGATTCGCGTCGGGTACTTTGATAATTTGATATGTGGGTGGACCGACACTTGGGTACTGTCCTAACTTGGACAAGCATCCCACTTATGATTAACCCCTATTGCAAGCATCCGCAACTACAAAAAGGAGTATTAAGGTAAACCTAACCACAACATTAAACATATGAGTCCATATGAGCCCCTAACGAAGCAACACATAAACTAGGGTTTAAGCTTCTGTCACTCTAGCAACCCATCATCTACTTTTTACTTCCCTATGCCTTCCTCTAGGCCCAAATAATGGTGAAGTGTTATGTAGTCGACGTTCACATAAAACCACTAGAGGAAAGACAACATACATCTCATCAAAATATCGAACGAATACCAAATTCACATGACTACTAATAGCAAGACTTCACCCATGTCCTCAGGAACAAACGTAGCTACTCACAAAGCATATTCATGTTCATAATCAGAGGAGTAATAATATGCATAAAGGATCTGAACATATGATCTTCCACCAAGTAAACCAACTAGCATCAACTACAAGGAGTAATCAACACTACTAGCAACCTACTAGCACCAATCCCGGACTTGGAGACAAGAATTGGATACAAGAGATGAACTAGGGTTTGGAGATGTGATGGTGCTGGTGAAGATGTTGATGGAGATTTCCCTCTCCCGATGAGAGGAGCGTTGGTGATGACGATGATGATGATTTCCCCCTCCCGGAGGGAAGTGTCCCCGGCAGAACAGCTCCGCCAGAGCTCTAGATTGATTCCGCCAAGGTTCCGCCTTGTGGCGGCGAAGTTTCGTCCCATAAGCTTGCCCTCGATTTTTTCCAGGGTAAAAGTGATGATATAGCAGAAGATAGACGTCGGAGGCCCACCAGGGCCCCCAGGAGATAGGGGCGCACCCTGTAGGGGGGGGGGGCGCCCCCTGTCTCTTGGACTGGGTGTGGCCCCCCTGGCCTATTTATTTTGCTCATAATTTCTTATAAATTCCAAAAATTTGTTTCGTGGAGTTTCAGGACTTTTGGAGATGTGCAGAATAGGTTTCCAAAGTTTGCCTCTTTTCCAGCCAGAATTCCAGCTGCCGGCATCCCCCCTCTTCATGATAAACCTTGTAAAATAAGGGAGAATAGCCATAAGTATTGAGATATAATGTGTAATAACAGCCCATAATGCAATAAATATTGATATAAAAGCATGATGCAAAATGGACGTATCAACTCCCCCAAGCTTAGTCCTCGTTTGTCCTCAAGCGGAAGCCGAAATCGAAAAATATGTCCACAGGTTTAGAGATAGAGGTGTCGACAAAAATAAAATACGAACATGAGGGCATCATGATCGTTCTAATAACAACAACATATATGGATTTTGTCATATGATTTCCTATGCTCAAGTAATAAGCAATTCACAATATCAAGTATGGTTCAAAAACTTCATTGGGAACTAACAAACTATAATCTCAGTCACTGAAGCAATTGTAATTTACCATAATATTGGAAAGAGTCAACAATAGAGCTTTTCAGCAAGCTCACATACTCAACTATCTCGTAGTCCCCTATAATTATTAACACTCACGCAATACTTGTGGTTATAGAGTTTCAAATGGACACTTTGAGAAAGATAGGGGCTTATTGTGTTGCCTCCCAACGTATTCACCTTTAGGTGATGTCAACAATAATAGCCTATGCCAACTTACATTCAATTGGATATATATATATATCATGATCTTTCAAACACGAGGAGCTTGCCAAAGGATAAAAGTAAAAAGGGAAAGGTGAGCATCACCTTGACTCAAGCATAAAGTAAAACATAAAGTAAAAGATAGGCCCTTCGCAGAGGGAAGCAGAGGTTGTCATGCGCGTTTAGTGTTGATGCATAAAATCTTAGTGCAAAAGAACATCACTTTATATTGCCCCTTGTATGTGGACCTTTATTATGCAGTCTGTCGCTTTTATTACTTCCACAACAAGTTCGTACAAAGCTTATTTTCTCTGCACTAATAAGTCATACATATTTAGAGAGCAATTTTTATTGCTTGCACCGATGACAACTTACTTGAAGGATCTTATTCAATCCATAGGTAGGTATGGTGGACTCTCTTGGCAAAACTGGGTTTAAGGATATTTGGAAGCACAAGTAGTATCTCTACTTGGTGCAAGGAATTTGGCTAGCATGAGGAGGAAAGGCAAGCTCAACATGTTTGGAAGGTCAATGACAATATACTTTAACTGAGATGTCGGAAAACATAAACCATTACGTTGTCTTCCTTGTCCAACGTAAACTCTTTTAGCATGTCATACTTAATGAGTGCTTCACAATCATAAAAGATGTCCAAGATAATATATTTATATGTGAACCCCTCTTTCCTTATCACTTCCTATTAATTGCAACGATGACCAAGGCTACGTTCATCAACTCTCGACAATTTTATGCCTCATACTTTCTATATGTGAAGTTATCACTATCCATAAGATCAATATGAACTCTTTTATTCTTTCTACTTTCTCAAGATCATAGCATCATAGCAAAGCCCTTGACTCAACACTAATCTTTATTATAGATAGCACACGGACTCGCTTACATAAAGAGATCACAAAGCAAAGCTCAAAACTACTTGATATCAAAACTTCAATCTACTAGATCAAGATACTACTAAAAGGATCGAACTAAATAAAGCGGTAAAGATAAGAGTGTGATGGTGATACGATACCGGGGCACCTCCCCCAAGCTTGGCGGTTGCCAAGGGGAGTGCCCATACCCATGTGATTATTTCTTCGGAGGTGGTGGAGGTGATGATGATGTTGACTTAGTTGATGGCATAGACTTCTCCCTTAATTTGCGCTTGAGGGCATAATTTTGGTCCCTCAAATCATCAATCTCCCACTCCAGGGTTAATATCTTTTTGCATAGGTCCTGCTTATTTTCCTGCAAGAGATGAAAAGGAATAAACTCGATCTTTGGTTTCTTTACCCTATCGGGGAGACTTGACTTTTTAAACTCCACGTGCATGTCCCCAGGTTGAGGTAATGGTGCTTCATCTTCATCTAAGCTCGTCTCCTCCTTCCCCTTGGGTTCATAGTCCTCTTCTTCCTCCGTGGTCCAACCATCGTGCTCCACATCTCCATAGACCTTAGGATTTGCTAGGTAATCATCCACATAGCTTTCTCCTTCCGAATCCTGAGACGACATGTTGATCTAAATCTGCAACAGGAACAACTCAAAACGAAAATAGAGGATATTTGCGTGATACGGTGGTCAAAACCTTCAGGAGTATATATAATGAATTTTTACCGACCAAAATACGTAACATACAAGAAAACGGAGTCCAGGAGGCACACGAGGTGCCCACGAGATAGGGGGCGCGCCCTACAGGGGGGGGGGGCGCCCTTCTCTCTCGTGGGAACCTCATGTCCCTTTCGGACTACTTCTTTCTTCCTAAAATTCTTAAATAATCCAAAACTGATAAAAATTGCCATTAGAGTGTTTTTGGAGTCGGTTTACTTACCGTACCACGTACCTATGCCTTTTCGGAGTCTGGAACGTTCTAGAAAGTGTCTATTCCTCAGGGGTTATGGTCTCAATAATATTAGTTTCCACATTAATAGGATTACCTGAAATATAATGTTTAATTCTTTGACCGTTTACCACCCTCGGATTTGTGCCTTCGAAGTTGTTGATTTTTATAGCACCAGAACGATAGACCTCTTCGATAACGTAGGGACCTTCCCACTTTGAGAGAAGTTTTCCTGCAAAAAATCTTAAACGAGAGTTGAATAATTGTCAGGACCGGGTTTTCGGGATATTAATTTCCCCAAAAAATGGTCCTTGTGCTCACCAGCCCCAGGATTACTGTTAGCTGATGACGCACAAACTTAATACAAAAATTCCAAGCAAATTACAAAATATGTAGTACAAGACCATTATGGCCTATGAGTACAACAAATGGTTTCTAGTGGCTGATGGCGGAAGCGGTTTGTGGTCTCTCAGCGTCTATGGGACTCCATTTCCCACAGGAACAGCTGACCTGGATAATTTCTATCTTCGCGAGACTGATGTCACCCGTGCGTAGGTTCCGGGGCTGTCAGCGCAACGCTCCTCTCCATGCAAGAAATCTGGCCAAGACAATAGCCAGGGACAAGCCAGTGAGTACTTTTGGATGTACTCGCAAACATTATGAACACAGGTATAACATTCAAAATATAATCATGTTCCAAAATATTCTATGATCACAACGTCAGTCACAAAATAAAATCCATGATGCACGCAAGCAAGTTATCCACGTAACACATGAATAATGCAATTAGAGTGTAAAAATAGAATGCCTCAGTCGGGCGTCTGAGCGACACCACAGAAAGGGCTCATAAGTGAAATAAGTAACAACCATGCCGCAGTCGGGCATATGTGCGACGCCACATGAAGGGCTCATAAAGTAAATACGTAATAAGCATGCCACAGTCGGGCGTCACAGCGACACCACATAAAGGGCTTATATAGTAAATAGATAACAAGCATGCCACAGTCGTGCGTCTCAGCGACACCACATAAAGGGCTTATATAGTAAATAAATAACAAACGTGCCACAGTCGGGCATCTGTGCGACACCACCTAAAGGGCTTATAATAGAATAATCACAGTGAATATCCAGGAGGTAGAACCGTCCCAGGGATCCTCAATAAATCAAATAATGAAAATAGTTAGTCCACAGTAATAATAATCATAATCATCATATGTCACCGGTCATAATCAATGTTTCGACTTAGTAGCTTTTCCTCCGAAGACCGACACTAAGACCGACACTTGACCCATCCCAGACTGTAGTCCTTAACCACAGACACGGCTATTCGAATAGATGTTTAATCTCTGCAGAGAGTGTACTCTTTACCCAAGGGTAACAGATTCCTTTAGTCCATCGGGACTAATTCCGTCTACGGTCTTTTGGTTGAAAACACACCTGACCGCACACACCACCTAACTCACGTATGCGGAATCACCCATGACACCTGTTTAAGCAAAACTCTAAATGGGGAGGCTACAACCTCGATTAGCATGGGATCACAAAATTTATAACGCACGCAAACTAGGGGAGCTACCCCTTCAGCTACAACCGAAAACACCCATGCCCCCGGACCAGGTGGCATGCCTACCGGATGCCTCCGGTATCTTCCACCATGGCCTCTACAGACGGTGTGTGCTAGGAAAGGGGTTGACAACTTACTGAACCGTACCCTACCTATGGCAGGGACAAGTGGTAGTACGAAACAAGTATGGGGGTTACCGGAACAAGACTCGATCTATGGTCGACTCAGGAGGCTTAAGTATTCCCTACATGATTAGCATAACAATTTATATTTCTACCAACAGACAGAATCACCACTCGACATACCTCATCATGCCGTACCGGACACAACCGTCTCGACGGAGGACTGGGGACAAACCCGTGTCTACCCAAGACAGAGGCTTTCCCGGATTCCTTCCGGTATGCATGAAAGGCATTCGATGGTGACTATTATCACAAACATATCCAACTCCAATAGCATGACATCATCAATATGCACTCATGAGTAGGAACATATTATCACATAAAATAACGGATACTCCGTGTCAAGGTGGTGTTGTAACCGTGGAAATAACACAGACAATATTATGCCAGGGTTCAGAATGCTTGCCTTCAAGTTGTGGAGAAGCATGGTGCATCCCAAGACTTTTTGAAAGTTTTCTTCTCTCTCCGACAATCCTATTGTGAAAAATATTCAAATCAACACAAACTTTAAAAACAGTACAAATTTTTTCCCAATTATTTTTGAAATAAATCAAATAAACTAGGTGAAATTTGAGAGAGGTAGGAAAAAGAATCAACTCATTTGGAGTTATATTTAAAAAGTTATAGCCAGTCAAAGTTTTGGTCAAATTCTGTTTAAAAATAATACCGAAAAAGGAAAAACGTTTCGGAATAAAAAACGTCAAAGACGTACTCTGGTGTTTACGCCTTCACTTAGTCCAGCGTGGACCGGCCGTGGTCACTGACAGTGGGTCCAGGGGGCCCACTGGTTAGGTTTGACCGATCGCCTCTCCCTCCTCTTCCTCTGCCCGAGCGGAGGAGGGACTCCGGCGATCATCGCCGGTGATTGGCGGCTCCTCGCGGGGCTCCGAGGGCGGGGATGGATCCGCCAGTCCAGGGCGGTCCTCCCGGTGGTTGCTAGGCAGGTGGGGACGAGGGGAGTCGCCGGCGACGAGCTTTGCGGTGGCCGGAGGCTTCGGGAGCAATGGGGGTTTGGGCTACAGTGGCTTCCGATCATGGCTGAGGGTTTGGGCGGCTCCGCAGGATCCAGGGGAGGAGCATGGAAGCACGGGAGGGGTTTGGGGGCCTCGGTTTTGGCTGGATTTCACCGAAGCGTGGGGGCGGCTGAACCTGTCGGAGGTGAGGAAGATGACCTTCCCCCGTCGTTCTCTGGCTATGGGGGGATCTAGAGAGGTGGTGTGAGGTTGCTTGAGGGCCTGGACGAGCTCGGGGGCTCCTTAAATAGCGCAGCCATGTCGGTTCCACGGCCGTGGATAAGGTCGCCGGCGAACCACCATTCTGTAGCGGTCAGGGCGACGTGGCGGAGACGGGCGCTAGCGTATGAGTTCGTGGATGAGCTCGGGCTGTTCATGAGCGAGCCGGGCTACTGGTGTGGCTCGGGCGGCGCCGTCCATGACTGGGGCTGCTGTGGCCGGCCGCTAGCCGCCATGGTCGTCCTGACGGCAGCGCTGTAGGGCTCCAGGGGCTGGCTCAGAGGGCTCCGACGTGTGGACGAGGGCGGGCGTGGCTCTGCAAGCGAGCAAGGGCCAGGGGCACGACGCGGCGGCTCGGGCGCACGCACGTGCAAAACGCACGCTCTGGGCGCGCCCAGTGCACCCACGTTATGTGTTTGCCAAAATGCCAGCGTGTGCTAGAGGGCGTAGGAGAGGTTGGGGTTTAACAGGTCTAGGTTAGGGTCATCTAGGAGCTTAGTGGACATGCTAATTTGTCCAGAGGTGCAAGGTCACAGTGCAAACACAAAAATCATGTCCAAACTGTCCATGCACTCAAGGTGTTTGACAGAATGCCAATGGTATCTAGGAAACTCTTGGGGTGGCCAAAATCTCCAGATCATAGTCTCTTTGGATGATAAAGAGGGTGGTAAAGTTAGTTTGGCAAAACTAGAAATTGGTTAGTGCAAGATTTTAAGAAAACTAATTCTGGACAGAAAGTTAAGGGCATCATTTTATGGACCAAAAATCTTCCAATGGGCCCAATCTCCTGGACTTAAGAGTTTGGTATGGTGTACTACAAGCAGGAGAAAACCCATGGTCACTAGAGCAAAAATAATTAGGGATGCAGTAGAAAACACCCAACTGGGCCAGAATGAAGGTGAGGTTGATTCACTCAAATTTTTCAAAGAACCTCAATGGGTTTTTGCATAAATTTTGAATTATATGCTACTACTAACATCCCATAATTTTGGTGGAAGCTTTAAAGAAATATTTAAATAGGTTGTAGTGCAAAAATTGCCCACTGGACCAGATTTGAAAATTTGGTGTAGAGCTCAAAATATCCAATGAATGAAAGATATTTTTGCATAAAAGTGATTTAGAAACCTCACATGACATTCCCAAATTTTGGTGAGAATTTTAAATAAATCTATCAAAGGGTTGCAGTGCAAATTGAGCTCTGAAACTTAAGAAAATTTGTTTTCACAGAAATAAAGTTCAGGAAGGATAAATTCAGAAATAATTCCACCGATCAAAAAGAAAAGGTCTTGGGAAGACAAACAAGTCCAACAATATATTAGGAAAGTTTTAACTTGGGGTAAAAACTCCACAATATCAAAGAAAAGAATGTTTCTGAAATCAAAGAAAATCCAGAAAATGAAAATTTTAATTTCCTGGCAAAATTTTTTAGTAAACAAATCCTGTCCAAATTTTTGGGTGTCACAATAATAACACATAATCTCCTCCGTTAAACTCACGCTTTTGTATCCTCTTATCATGCCAGCATTTGACTTTTTCTTTGAAAAGCATGGTATTCTCATATGCTTGGGTTCTCCATTCATCAAGTGAGCTAATATCAAACAACCTCTTCTCACCGGCAAGTTTGAAGTCATAATTGAGCTCTTTAATAGCCCAATATGCTTTATGTTCAAGTTCAAGAGGTAGATGACATGCTTTTCCACAAACCATCTTATATGGAGACATACCCATAGGATTTTTGTATGCAGTTCTATAGGCCCATAATGCATCATCAAGTTTTTTGGACCAATTCTTTCTAGATCTATTCACAGTCTTTTGCAAAATTAATTTGAGCTCTCTATTGCTCAATTCTACTTGACCACTAGACTGCGGGTGGTAAGGAGATGCGATTCTATGATTGACATCATACTTAGCAAGCATCTTACGGAAAGCACCATGAATAAAGTGCGAACCACCATCAGTCATAAGATATCTAGGGACTCCAAACCTCGGGAAAATAACTTCTTTAAGCATTTTAATAGAAGTGTTATGATCATCACTACTAGTTGGAATAGCTTCGACCCACTTAGTAACGTAATCAACAGCAACTAAAATATGTGTATAACCATTGGAGGCAGGAAAAGGTCCCATATAATCAAAGCCCCAAACGTTAAACGGTTCAATAACAAGGGAATAATTCATAGGCATTTCTTGACGTCTACTAATGTTACCTATTCTTTGACATTCATCACAAGATAAAATAAACTCACGAGCATCTTTGCAAAGAGTAGGCCAATAAAAACCAGATTGAAGTACCTTGTGTGCAGTTCTATCTCCAGCGATTGGTGTCCTCCATAAGATTGGTGTCCTCCATAAGATTTAGAGTGACACTTGCGTAGGATTTGTTCCTGTTCATGCTCAGGCACACAACGTCTAATAATACAATCTACTCCTTCTTTATAAAGGTGTGGATCATCCCAGAGTAATGTCTTAAATCATAAAAGAACTTTTTCTTTTGCTGGTATGTGAAACTAGGCGGTATATATTTAGCAACAATGTAATTAGCATAATCAGCATACCAAGGAGCAGACGAGAAGCATTGACAACCGCTAATTGTTCATCGGAAAACTATCATTAATAGGTAGTGGGTCATCAAGAACATTCTCTAACCTAGACAAGTTATGCAGAACAGGGTTCTCAGCTCCCTTTCTATCAATAATATGCAAGTCAAATTCTTGGAGCAAGAGGACCCATCTAATGAGTCTAGGCTTAGCATCTTTCTTTTCCATAAGATATTTAATAGCAGCATGATCCGTGTGAATAGCTTTGGAATCAACAATATAAGGTCTAAACTTATCACATGCAAACACAACTTCTAAGAACTCTTTTTTAGTAGTAGCGTAATTTCTCTGGGCAGTATCAAGAGTCTTACTAGCATACTGGATAACATTCAATTTCTTATTGACTCTTTTCCCTAAAACAACACCTACAACATAATCACTAGCATCGCACATAATTTCAAAAGGTATATTCCAATCGGTGTGGCTGAACAATAGGTGCGATGATCAAAGCTTTCTTAAGTGTTTCAAATGCTTCTACACAATCATCATCAAAGACGAAAGGAATATCTTTTTGCAATAAATTAGTCAGAGGCCTAGAGATTTTAGAAAAGTCCTTAATGAACCTCCTATAAAAGCCGACATGACCAAGGAAACTTCTTATACCTTTTATGTCCTTGGGACATGGCATCTTTTCAATAGCATCAACTTTGGCTTTATCAACTTCAATACCTCTCTCGGAGATCTTGTGCCCCAAGACAATGCCTTCATTAACCATAAAGTGACACTTTTCCCAATTCAGGACGAGACTAGTGTCTTCGCATCTCTGCAAAACTCGATCAAGGTTGCTCAAACAATCATCAAAAGAGGATCCATAGACGGAGAAGTCATGCATGAATACCTGAGAGATCTTTTCACAAAAATCAGAGAATATAGCCATCATGCATCTTTGAAAGGTAGCAGGTGCATTACATAAACCAAAAGGCATACATCTATAAGCAAAAGTACCAAAAGGGCAGGTAAAAGTAGTTTTATATTGATCCTTTCTTTGACACGGTATTTGAGAGAAGCCAGAATAACCATCTAGAAAGCAAAAATGTGTGTGTTTGGATAGCCTTTCTAGCATTTGATCAATAAAAGGTAAAGGGTAATGATCTTTCTTAGAAGCTTTATTTAACTTACGAAAATCAACAAGGAAGGTTATGCTTCAGCAAAGGTTCTTGTTTAAGGAACACTTCATCTATTTCTTCCCTTTCCTTCATAAACATATTGTTTTCATGGTCTAAAAAATAATTTTCTAACGGATCAGTTGGAGGAACAGCAATAGAAGCAAGACCAATAATCTTATCTTTACTAGGTGGTTCCCTTTCACGAGGTTGTCTACTAAACTTAGCAAAATTGAACTCATGAGACATACCATCTATGCCAACAGTGAAAATGTTCTTTTCACAATTAATCTTAGCACTAGCAGTATGCAAGAAGGGTCTACCAAAAATAATGGGACAAAAATCATCTTGTGGGGAAGCAAGTACAAGAAAATCAGCAGGGTATTTAATCTTCCCACACAGGACTTCAACATCTCTAACAATCCCAATAGGTCCCTATTAGCAAGCTTAATAGTAACATCAATGTCTTCCAATTCAACAGGTGCAATATTGTGCATAATTTCTTTATATAGATCATAAGGTATCGCACTAGCACTAGCACCCATATCACATAAGCCATGATAGCAATGATCTCCTATTTTAACAGAAATAACAGGCATGCCTACAACAGGTCTACGTGTCTTACTATCGGGTCGAGCAATATTAGCGGTTTCACCCACGAAAGAGATAACATGCCCATCTAAGTCCTCATCCAAGAGATCTTTAATCATAGCAATACCAGGTTCAACATTAATTTGCTCAGGAGGTGTATGGGTCCTAGTATTACTCTTACGATCAACAGTCGAAGCTTTAACATGATCTTTTATCCTAACGGGAAAAGGAGGTTTTTCGACATAAGCAGTAGGAATAATAGGATCACTATATGTAATGGTCTTTTCTTCGACTGTAGTGGGTGCAACTACTTTCACTTCAACAGGAGGATTATATTTAAACCACTTCTCTTTAGGAAGATCAATGTGAGTAGCAAAAGATTCACAAAAAGTAGCTAATATCTCAGAGTCAAGTCCATACTTAGCGCTAAATCCACGAAAAGCATCGGTATCCATAAAAGATTTAACACAATCGAACTTAGGTGTCATACTTGACTCCTTACCATCATCGGAACCCCAATCTTCAGAGTTGCGTTTAATTCTTTCCAATAAGTCCCATTTGAAATCAATAGTCTTGACATATAAGAACCAAAGACAGAAGTATCGAGCGAGTTGCGATTATTAAGAGAAACCCGAGCATAAAAATTCTGAATAATCATTTCCCGAGAGAGATCATGATTGGGGCATGAATATAACATTGACTTAAGCCTCCCCCAAGCTTGATCGATGCTTTCTCCTTCGCGAGGCCAGAAATTATATATGTAATTACGATCACGATGAACAAGATGCATAGGATAGAACTTCTGATGAAATTCCAACTTCAATCGCTTATAATTCCAAGATCCCGTATCATCACATAGCCTATACCATGTCAATGCATCCCCCTTCAAAGATAAAGGGAAGACCTTCCTTTTAACAACATCATCGGTAATACCTGCAAGCTTAAATAATCCACAAACTTCGTCCACAAAGATAAGGTGTAAATCGGGATGCAATGTTCCGTCTCCTGCAAAAGGATTAGCTAGCAGTTTTTCTATCATACCCGAAGGAATCTCAAAGTGAATATTTTCATAAAGTTCAGTAGGTTGAGGAGCATCTCTTTGCTCTTCTGGTTGGGGTGAAGATAACCCAAACAAGCCCCTCAAAGGATTAGTTTCCATAGTGACAAGTGACAGAAAATTTCAACACACTATATAAATGTTTCCTTACCAAGTTCCACTCACCAAAAGCGCTACACTCCCGGCAACGGCGCCAGAAAAGAGTCTTGATGACCCACAAGTATAGGGGATCTATCGTAGTCCTTTCGATAAGTAAGAGTGTCGAACCCAACGAGGAGCAGAAGGAAATGATAAGCGGTTTTCAGTAAGGTTTTCTCTGTAAGCACTAAAATAGTAGGTGATAGATAGTTTTGTGATAAGATAAATAGTAACTAGCAAAAGGTAAATAAAGTAAATAACATGCAGCAAGGTGGCCCAATCCTTTATGTAGCACAGGACAAGCCTGGACAAATTCTAATAATGAAGAAGGAGCTCCCGAGGACACATTGGGAATTATCGTCAAGCTAGTTTTCATCACGTTCATATGATTCGTGTTCGGTACTTTGATAATTTGATATGTGGGTGGACCGACACTTGGGTATTGTCCTAAATTGGACAAGCATCCCACTTATGATTAACCCCTATTGCAAGCATCCGCAACTACAAAAAGGAGTATTAAGGTAAACCTAACCACAACATTAAACATATGAGTCCATATGAGCGCCTAACGAAGCAACGCATAAACTAGGGTTTAAGCTACATCACTCTAGCAACCCATCATCTACTTATTACTTCCCTATGCCTTCCTCTAGGCCCAAATAATGGTGAAGTGTTATGTAGTCGACGTTCACATAACACCACTAGAGGAAAGACAACATACATCTCATCAAAATATCGAGCGAATACCAAATTCACATGACTACTAATAGCAAGACTTCACCCATGCCCTCGTGAACAAACGTAACTACTCACAAAGCATATTCATGTTCATAATCGGAGGAGTAATAATATGCATAAAGGATCTGAACATATGATCTTCCACCAAGTAAACCAACTAGCATCAACTACAAGGAGTAATCAACACTACTAGCAACCTACTAGCACCAATCCGGACTTGGAGACAAGAATTGGATACAAGAGATGAACTAGGGTTTGGAGATGTGATGGTGCTGGTGAAGATGTTGATGGAGATTGCCCTCTCCCGATGAGAGGAGCGTTGGTGATGACGATGATGATGATTTCCCCCTACCGGAGGGAAGTGTCCCGGCAGAACAGCTCCGCTAGAGCCCTAGATTGATTCCGCCAAGGTTCCGCCTCGTGGCGGTGGAGTTTCATCCCGTAAGCTTGCCCTCGATTTTTTCCAGGGTAAAAGTGATGATATAGCAGAAGATGGACGCCGAAGGCCACCAGGGGGCCCAGGAGATAGGGGCGCCACTGGCGCCTGTCTCTGGACAGGTGTGGGCCCCCAGGCCTATTTATTTTGCTCATAATTTCTTATAAATTCCAAAAAGTTGTTTCGTGGAGTTTCAGGACTTTTGGAGATGTGCAGAATAGGTTTCCAATGTTTGCTCCTTTTCCAGCCAGAATTCCAGCTGCAGGCATCCCCCCTCTTCATGATAAACCTTGTAAAATAAGGGAGAATAGCCAGAAGTATTGAGATATAATGTTTAATAACAGCCCATAATGCAATAAATATTGATATAAAAGCATGCTGCAAAATGGACGTATCAACGACAAGTGTACGAAGCTTTCCATAAGGATTTATCGGCGGTATGGAATTGCAACGACGAAGGGCACAGGCGTCTCGGGGAAACATCGAAGAGTATCTTTAAAATTTTCTGGTGCAGCAGGCGATCATCTGGACTGAAGGGGCTCTCCGGGAGAAGTATTTTTGAGAACCTAAAGTTAGTTTTTTTTTCAAAATCACTTAACCCGAATAGAAGAGAGATCAGATTGCCAGAGCATGGACGAGGAATAAAAGATCCTAATACCACCCGATGGCGACGTAGGCCCATAAGGCACACAGCCATGTTAGTAAAAGTTTTATAATGTCTAGACTCGACTTCGGCCAAGGAGTGTGGAAGGGGGATTCCTACAGGCAGTCGGCTCTTATACCAACTTGTGACGCCCCCGATTCAATCGTAGTAATCATGCACGCAAACGTGTACGATCAAGATTAGGGACTCACGGGAAGATATCACAACACAACTCTAAAAGTAAAATAAGACATACAAGCATCATATTACAAGCCAGGGTCCTCTAGGGCCCGAATACAAGTGCTCGACATAAACGAGTCAGCGGAAGCAACAATATCTGAGTACAGACATAAGTTAACAAGATGCCATAAGATGGCTTAGCACAAACTGGGATACAAATCGAAAGAGGCGCAGGCCTCCTGCCTGGGATCCTCATAAACTACTCCTGGTCGTCGTCAGCGGCCTGCACGTAGTAGTAGGCACCTCCGGTGTAGTAGGAGTCGTCGTCGACGGTGGCGTCTGGCTCCTGGGCTCCAGCATCTGGTTGCGACAACCAGGAAGAAAGGAAAGGGGGGAAAAGGGGGAGAAAAGCAACCGTGAGTACTCATCCAAAGTACTCGCAAGCAAGGATCTACACTACATATGCATGGGTATATGTGTAAAGAGGCAATATCGATGGACTAAACTGCAGAATGCCAGAATAAGAGGGGGATAGCTAGTCCTATTGAAGACTACGCTTCTGGCAGCCTCCATCTTGCAGCATGTAGAAGAGAGAAGATTGAAGTCCTCCAAGTAGCATCGCATAGCATAATCCTACCCGGCGATCCTCCCCTCGTCGCCCTGTGGAAAAGCGATCACCGGGTTGTCTGTGGAACTTGTCCGGGTGTGTTTTATTAAGTATCCGGTTCTAGTTCTCATAAGGTCAAGGTACAACTCTGGGTCGTCCTTTTACCGAGGGACACGGCTATTCGAATAGATAAACTTCACTTAGGGTGCACCACATAACCCAACACACTCGATCCCATTTGGCCGGACACACTTTCCTGGGTCATGCCCGTCCTCAGAAGATCAACACGTCGCAGCCCCACCTAGGCACAACAGAGAGGTCAGCACGCCGGTCTAAATCCTATGCGCGCAGGGGTCTGGGCCCATCGCCCATTGCACACCTGCACATTGCGTGGGCGGCCGAAAGTAGACCTAGGCCCCTTAATACAGGAGCAGGCTTACGGTCCAATCCGGTAGCGCCCGCTCGATCGTGACGTCCACGAAGGCTTGGTGATACCACGGCGCCGAGTGCCCATATCTTTCCCGCGTAGTTGGTTAGTGCGTATAGGCCAGTGGCCAGACTCAGATCAAATACCAAGATCTCGTTAAGCGTGTTATTATGAAGTAACCGCGGACGCCGACCAGGGCCAGGCCCACCTCTCTCCTAGGTGGTCTCAACCTACCCTTTCGCTCTGCCACAAAGTAATGTGATCGGGGCCGTCGGGAACCCGGGCCCACCTCTACCGGGATGGATCCACCTGTCCTTCCAGCCCCACATCGGAATCACTTGCGGGTACTCAACGAGCTGACCCGACTTTAGTCACCATCTGTATAGTATGTATATATGTATAGTATATACCCGTGATCACCTCCCGAGTGATCATGGCCCGATAGTATAGCAAGGCAGACTAACAAGAATGTAGGGCCAATGATGATAAACTAGCATCCTATACTAGGCATTTAGGATTGCGGGTAAGGTATCAATGAATGTAGCAACAATGACGGCTATGCAGCAGAATAGGAGTAGAAACAATAACATGCTACACTACTCTAATGCAAGCAGTAGAGAGAAGAATAGGCGATATCTGGTGATCAAGGGGGGGGGGGCTTGCCTGGTTGCTTTGGCAAGAAGGAGGGTCGTCGTTGACGTAGTCGTACTCAGGGGGCATCAGCGTCGGTATCGGGGTCTACCGGAGAAGAAGAGGGGGAAGAAACAGTAAATACATTGCAAACAAATGCATGATGATGCATGACAAAGCAAATAGCGGTGATAGGTGTGCCCTAACGCAGTACTAGGTGATACCGGCAAAGGGGGGAAACATCCGGGAAAGTATTCCCGGTGTTTCGCGTTTTCGGACAGATGAACCGGAGAGGGAAAGTTGTGTGTTTGCTATGCTAGGGACGTGTGGCGGATGAAAGGGCTACGTATCCGGATTCGTCTCGTCGTTCTGAGCAACTTTCATGTACAAAGTTTTCCCATCCGGGCTACGGATTATTTTATATTAATTTTTAAAGATTTAAGTCATTTTTAGGATTAACAAAATTAATTAATTTAGAAAATCCAATTATGACATCAGCATGATGTCAGCATGACGTCATCGGTCAACGCTGACCGTTGATCGGTCAAACTGACGGGTGGGTCCTGTCTGTCATTGTCACATTATCCTAATTAACCTATTAATTAGTTACTTAGTTAATTAGGTTAACTAATGTTTAATTAGATTAATTAAACATGATCAATTAAGTTAATTAATTATCTAATTAATTAATTAATATATTTTTGTTCTAATTTTTCCAGGGTGTGGGCCCCGGGGTCAAATGGGACGGCCGTTAGCGGGCGCCCGGGCAGTGGCTAACGGGGCGGAGCCCCGAGGGCGTGCGGGCGACGGCGAACGTCCTTGGCAAGGCGACGGCCCGGGCGTAGGGCGATGCTGTCCGGGGCAGGACGAGGCCAGCACGGGCGTGTCTACGGCGGACAACGCGAAAAGTGTGGAGACGGAGAGAGAGGGAGGGAGGGTTGAGGCGCGCTGGGCACCACTCAAGTGTGGGGAGATGGGGAGCGGGAGCAGCAGGGGCATGGCCACGCGTGAAGCGGGCGCAATGACGCCGGGCGGGCGCCAGACAAATGAAAGCAGGAGAGGAAGGAGGGGATGGCGGCTCACAGGGGTGCTGCAGGGGTTCGGGCAGCAGGGGTCGAGGAGGTGGACGGGGATGACCGGGCGATGGGGAGGAGATCCGGTGGGGAAGCGGTCCGGCGAGGCGGCTTTGGGCGACGGTGAGGTTCAGCGGTGTCGGGGCATTGAAGTCGGCGTCGATGTAGCGGCGGGGCGCCGGCGTGAGGCTGGTCGAAGGCGCGGCAGTCGGGGTGCGGGAGGGGTCCGATACGGTGAGGACGGCGAAGTCCGACGGCGTCCTGGACGGCTACGGGCGACGGGGTCGGGGTCGAGGCGGTGATGGCGGGGCGGCGCCAGGAGGTCGGACGGGGAGGGGGGTTGAGGAGGCGGTGTGGGGAGGCGACGAGGAGGCGCCAGCGGAGACGGGCGGCGCCGGCAGGCGACGACGCGTCGGGAAGAGGCGGCAGGGTTGGGGCGCCGTTTCCCCCGATCCAGATCGAGGGGGAAGCGAGGGAGACGCGTGGGGGTGGAACGAGTGGGGGAGTGGGGTGGTTGGAACCTAGGGTTCTTGTCGGTGGTTGTTAAGGGGAGTGCGGGTTGGGCCGGTTGGGGCCAGTTGGGCTGGCCGGCTGGGCCGTTTGGCCCAGTTGGCCAGGGGTTTGTGATTTTGTATTGCCCTTTTCTTTTTATTTATTTTCGGTTTCTATTTTACTTTAGTTTTACAAACTATAAACCTAGCCCCTAAATTAGTACTAATACTACACTGCCACCATTAATTTGGCACCCTAAACAATTATTTTATATTTGTTTAGTATTTAAAAGGCATTTAAATATTAGTCTTACTGTTGTTTTAATAAATTTAGTGCAGTTAACTATTTTGTAAAATGATGTTTTTCCACCATAGTTACCTATGCAATATCTGGTTCACTCCGAACATTTTAGTTTTACTATTTGAAAGGTTTTATTATTTTCTTGATTTTGAATTTGAATTTGAATCGGTTTCGAACTAACGTGAGATTATCAACAGTAATCGAAGTGACGTGGCATCATTAGCAGAGGGTTGTTGTAGCTTAATTTCCCGCGTCACAGACTAACTGAGCCGCTTTCGTGCATGCCACGGATGCAGCGATGGTCGCTGCCGTTGGTTCCTCTCTTCTCGCACGCTTGTCTCCTCGATTTAGAGCATCGTTTTTTATGATCAGTTGCAGCCTTTTGGATCCACTCGCATCTGCACCCATTTTGCTACGACAAATAAATTGAACAAATATGTTTTATATTTTTATGTCTGCATGCACTAGCTAGGTGGCTACATATTTGTGGCTTTTGTACGTAAAGAAGGGTTCGTTCTGGCTGCATGCACTAGGTGGTTACTAACAAAGCGAGCTCTCTAAGAAAACAATCAACAAATATCTATATAGGGCCAAGAAGCCCATAGCACGATCACATAGTTGAAACTACGAAGAACTTCATAATAGAATAGATAGAAAACTTAATAATAGAACTTAATAAAAGGGCCAACAAGCCCATAGCATCTCCAACATAGTTCAATTACAACTTAACATAACATAGACTCAAAAAAACAAAAAATAGATAGAGGGTTTAGAACCCTAGACGCCGCCTTCTCCACCTCGCTCCTCCTCCGGGCGCCCTTCACTGCTCCTCTGGGGCGTCGTCGATGGGGTACGGAAGAGTGTGCATGCACGATGCGGTGGGGAAGATGTTGGTGTACTCCATGAACATGTTGTGTATTGGTGAAAACGATGAACTCGTAGCCACACCAAAACACCCGGCCGAGGAGGTAGAAGGCGTCGAATGTGTTGGTGAAGTGGGCAAGGAGAGCAACCACCATCCCGTTTTGGATGACCTCCTCGACACGAAACATCCTTGGAGATCCCCGCGGGAGGTGCTGGTAGTCGGACGTGAGGAAGAACTCGGTGAAGTTTCTTGCGGTCCTCCACCTTGATATCGCCCACACACATAGTGTGCGCTCAACGTACACGCCAGGAGGGTAGAGCCTCTCCGGCACGATGTGTGGGAAGTGGTAGGTTGGTCCGGTGTACTGCATGGCTGAGGATGTGCTAGAAGAAGGAGAAGCGGTCGAAGAGCAAGAAGGGCAGATGGCAGAGAGGATGGGAGATGGATGAAGGATGGCAGAGGCAGAGGGTGGCTTAAATAGCCGTAGTGCTACGTGTTATTTGGCCATGGCAATAACGGGGTCAAATGTGAAGTAGCCCGTTTTCAAACCCACCGCAGCATCGAGAGTGTACACACGTGGGAAACGGTGGTTTGAAAAGAAGAAGAAAAATAAGCTAATTGCACGCATGGGATTCCGTGGTCATATATATTATATGAACAAAAAGAGACAATTTTTGAATAGTTTGTGGCCATTTTGCATGATAAAAATAAATTTGGCCCTTAAAAATTTGGTCATTTTGCATTTGTATAGAACAAAACGAACTAAATTTTGCTACGCAATATCAATTGATTTCAAACGATGCAAAAAAAAAACAGAGCAAAGGATGCAAAAAAACAACGCAATTTGACGGCCCAACCAGAGCTTGGTTTCCTTTTGGGCCCAATAACAAAGTTTTTTGCGGAGTCAGTGGTGGGCGAGAAATCGAGCACAACCAATAGGATTGACTCTCGCGGATCGCCCCATGATCCCACGATGCGGAGCCGTCCTTGTGATCCAATGGCACGGAGCCTGCACGCAGCCTGCCCACCTAATTCCTTCTAGAAGACTAGATCTGAGGATTATCGTTCGGCGCGAGGGTATGACCGGACGACTGACGTTTGGAGCTAGGATTAGGCGAAACCCCGCAGGGTTTAGAGGGGTTTTGAGCTGGTCAACGGGGTTTTGAAGGCTTTGACTGAGCATAACTAATTTTAAAAAAATCTAAAAAAATATGGAACCTTCGCCGTTCGTCGTTTTATAAGACAAACTAACGAGAAAAAACTAAACTTGGTCTATGGTCATTTTCATAAAAAAACCATAGCTGGCACGGTCGAGGTCAAATGAGCATCATTAATTTTAAAAAATAAAAAAAATATAAAACCTGCACACAATGTTGTCTTATGTGACATTGTTATCAACCAAAAATCATTAACTTGGTATATGGTCATTTTCATGAGAAACCTTCAGACATATGAGCTATCATGTACATGATTTTATAGAGTTCAAGGAGAGGAGGTAGGGTTACCTTCTGTTTTTGAAAATTTTAAAAAAATAAAAAAAATCACCAAAGCTTTATTTCAAAGTGAATAAGAAGGATCTGAACTTAGTTTTACATTTTTATATTTCAAACGTGTTTTAATAGTTTTTATATTAAAGCATATGTTTTCAAAAGAAAATGTAAAAATATGAAGATTAATTCAAAAAATAGTGAGACTTGGAATCTACACTATGGAGTGTGTTAATAAAAAAACATTTGGCTCATTTAGAGTAGGTCCAAAAAAACTTGATTACAAATTGGCTATTTAACCTAGTCTGGGAGCTCATTTGGAGCACATTTCTCAAATTCAAATTTATATGACCTCCTCTAAATCACTTCAAATTTTGCACACATGATCTCCTACACAAACATAGATAGTTTGCTAAGGTTTTATTTGTTTTTGCATTTTCTTGAATTTATACTGTCCAGTCGAATGTCAATTGAAAATATCGGATAATGAAACATGCTGGTGGGAAAAAGCATGCATTTGATTTGATTAATAAACATGAGACAAATAACTAGGATAAAACTCCTTTATGATTAGTGAAAAAGGAGCATGTGTGATAAGTGAAGCAACACTGAAACAACATGTGTGATTAGTGAAGCAACACTGAAACAACATGTGTGGTCAGTGAAGCAACACTGAAACAACATGTGTGATCATTGCAACACCTAAAATCATAGTTCACAACATCTAAACATAACTAACGATACACACGGGCAAATTTAAGGACAGACAAATATAGATAGCAACCAGATTACTAGCATCACCATATATTCAATTTAATAAACCATAAACAACCAGATTCAGTTCAACAAACCAAAAGTAACCCAACAGATAAACATAAAGATTCAGTTCGCTCATCACAGCATCACATCATCACATCACGCCAGAGTCAGGGCCTTCGTGAGGGCGGCATGCTGCCCCCTGATCATGTAGTCCTCCCCGCGAATCGCTACATCCTCTGCATGAGACAGAAGGTGATCGAAGCGGCCATCCCTTGGCTTTGGCTTGGTGGTGCAATACGGGCAGTGCCACTTCTTGGTCTTGCGGTTGTAGAAGGAAGCAACCCCCTTGTCCTTGATCTTCACCACCTCCTTGGCTTTGAAGGACGCGTCATTGCCCTTGTACACTTCTTCTCCAGAATCATACTACACACATGAATGAGTTACATTAATACATTATAGATTCATGGATACACCATGTCAAAGGAACTAAATGAACAATCTAAATTTCAAGTAGGCTTACCTCATATTCTTTGTCATCACTTTCCTCTGGATGATACGGGTCGTACTGGGCCAGCTTCCTCTTTCTACTCCCCAACCATCATCCTCTTGAATATACAATTACATCCATAACTAGTAAATACAGAAGCCAATTGAAAATTTAGATATGCACACATGACACATTGATCATAGGGCTAATATACTCCCAATATACTATGATCATTATTTTTCATTTTCCATTGTCATGCACACAAATTGAACAACAGAGCTAATATAACTACATATTGTGGAAAAATTTATATACAATGAATCAAATAACTTCTTAATCAATGGATTCCATTTGGGCATATGACATTCAAAACCCCAATCTGAGTAGCATTCAAAAACAAATCTAATAGGGACCCAATCTGAGGCAACGAATCTGAGTAGCATTAAAACCCCCAATCTGTGAGCATTAAAAACAAATCTAATAAGCATACATCTGTGTAGCATTGAAGCACAGAGATCCCTATCTCTCATACAGATCTATCTAGCATTTTTGCAACGAATTTATCCAACAAACCCTAGTCCAAAAACCCCCATCCCCCCAATACGAATACAAAAAAACCCGACCCATCCGTCAAACCAACTACTCTAACCATCTGAACTACCGTATGAATCACAATCTAACCAATGCAACTAGGGAGCAACTAACTCTACAAGCTAAACAAGTGCAAATACCTGCTGCTCCATGATAACCCACAAGTATAGGGGATCAATTGTAGCCTCTTTTGATAAGTAAGAGTGTCGAACCCAACGAGGAGCTAAAGGTAGAACAAATATTCCCTCAAGTTCTATCGACCACCGATACAACTCTACGCACGCTTAGCGTTCGCTTTACCTAGAACAAGTATGAAACTAGAAGTGCTTTGTAGGTGTTGTTGGATAGGTTTGCAAGATAATAAAGAGCACGTAAATATAAACTAGCGGCTGATTAGATAAGAAGCAATAAAGTAAATATAGCGAGTGTGGAGAAGTGGTGGTAGGAATTGTGGAATTGTCCCTAAGCAATTGACTACTTTACTAGACTGCTAGCAAGTTCTATGTGGGAGAGGCATAAGCTAACATACTTTCTCTTCTTGGATCATATGCACTTATGATTGGAACTCTAGCAAGCATCCGCAACTACTAAAGATCATTAAGGTAAAACCCAACCATAGCATTAACATATCAAGTCCCCTTTATCCCATACGCCACAACCCCCTTACTCGGGTTTATGCTTCTGTCATTTATGCTTCTGTCACTCAAGCAACCCACTATAAGCGAATCATGAACGTATTGCAACACCCTACAGCAGGAATCCCTCACGCTTGCGTGACATGGAGGGCACAATAGGACAGCAACATAACCACAAGAAAATTAAACCAATCATAGCAATTCATCAATCACCGGTAGGACAACGAAAATCTACTCAGACATCATAGGATGGCAACACATCATTGGATAATAATACGAAGCATAAAGCACCATGTTCAAGTAGGGGGTACAACGGGTTGCGGGAGAGTGGACCGCTGAATATAGATGGGGGAAGGTGATGGAGATGTTGCTGAAGATGATGGAGGTATTGGTGTAGATCGCGGTGATGATGATGGCCTCCGGCGGCGCTCCGGCGCCACCGGAAGCGAAGGGGAGAGAGCCCCCCTTCTTCTTCTTCTTCCTTGACCTTCTCCCTAGATGGGAGAAGGGTTTCCCCTCTGGTCCTTGGCTCCGATGGCATGGGAGGGGCGAGAGCCCCTCCGAGATTGGATTTGTCTCTCTGTCTCTCTCTATATCAACGTTCTCCGATTATGCCCTTTCACCGTTTCTTATATATCCGGAGATCCCTAACTCTGATTGGATTGAAACCTTCGCCAAGATTTTTCTCCGAAAATTAGCTTTCTTGAGGCAAAATAAGAGCATCAACCGCCTTACGGGGTGCCCACGAGGGTCAGGGGCACGCCTGCTCCCTGCCTCGTGGCCCCCTCGGCACCGTCTCATGTTGACTTTTCTTCCAGAAAATCATAAATATTCCAAAAATATTCTCCGTCCGTTTTTATCCCGTTTGGACTCCGTTTGATATGGGGTTTTTGCGAAACATAAAAAATGCAACAAACAGAACCGCACTTGGGCAATCGGATCAATATGTTAGTCCCAAAAATAGTATAAAAAGTTGCCAAAAGTATATGAAAGTTGAATAATATTGGCATGGAACAATAAAAAATTATAGATATGGCGGGGACGTATCACTCAAGGCAGGCTGCGCATCGGGGGTATCGGGATGGGCTGCGCCGCTCGAGGCCGTCACCTTCTGCAGCGCTGAGGCGGAGCCCGCCACATCCTTCTCCACATCTGCAGTGGTTGCGAGTTTCCCCGCACCACCGTGGACGCCTCCGACATCCGCGGTCACCGCACCCTACATCTCCAGCACATCTCTGGCCGCTGCGCCGGCATTGCCACGAGCTTCGACCATCTGACAGATGGAGGCGATGAAGGTGAGGAAGAGGATGCGGTGGGGGAGAGCGAGATGGTGCGGTGGAGGCAGTGGAGGAGAGCGAGATGACGCTGGTGGGGGAGAGGAGGACGATGTGGCAGGGAGGGGATTTGGGGGAAAATGGTAGGGGCGATGGAGGTGGTTACCTCTTTATACGATGGGACGTTTCGGACATGTCCATGGACACGTGCTACCCCACGACCGCTGTCAGTTGCATGTGCCCACGTATACACGGCCCCACTCGTCAGAGTTAACGGTCAAAGGCATTGACCCGATGACAACGTCCGTTGTAACCTTTCCGAGGGTTTCGGGCAAGCGAGTGGGGAAAAATGAGCAAAAGTTAACAGAGTGGGGACGAATGAGTACAACTAATGAACTAGGGGCACAGAAATAAAAATCCCTAAAAAAATGTTCACAATGTATTAAAAAATATGAAACTCGTGGTTGAAAAATGTTAATGTAGCATTTGAAAAATGTTTAATTTGTATAAAAAATAAACCCGATGGAAAGAGAAACAAAGAAAACTAAAGAAAAAGCAGTGAAAACCAAAGAAACTAAAGAAAGAAATACCTCAGAATCGTAGAAAAACGAAACCTGAAGAAAACCGTGAAAATTCATGGGGAAACAAAGAAAAACCAAGAAAAACATGAAAAAGAAAACAGGAAAACACATGGGATACTAGTGCGAAAAAGAAAAGGAATCACATAAACAAGAAAACCCAAGGAGATTGATAAAGAAAAACTGAAGAAAAAAACCTGGTGAAAATAAAAAATATATGAAAAACATCAACGAAAAACAAAGAAAACCTTGAAGAAGCAAAGAAAACCGGTAACAACCATGTAAAAGGAAATTCTCTATATTGCCAAAACTAGGGAATTGTGGCTCTGCCCCCCGGATTCCTCGTCGGCAGCGCCGGCGGCTACGGGTGAAACCCTCGCCTCCCGCATGGGGATGACCGCTGGGTTGGGTCGTCCCTTGGCAGGCCTGGGCCGTGCGTAGTGCTCGCCCACGTTGGCCCCTATGACGGTTCGGCCTTTGGGTCCTGGACCCGCAGTTGGGCCCATGGGGGGTGGGCCGCTGCGGCCCATGTTGGATGCCGGTCCATCTAGGGGCCTGCCTCCTTGCCTGGCCAGTGGGCGCCAAATTTTGTTACCTCGAGGGTTCCCAATCCTTCTTCCCCCTAACCCCCTTCCCTCGCCCCGATAACCTAGCCCTACTCCCCAGCCCCTGCGCCGCAGCCTCGACTCGCGACTGGGGAGATGCGGCTGGATGACCCAAGCGTAGCCTGGACAACCGCCAGGACGTGCCGCGCTCCTTCCCCGATGGTCTCCGTCGCGAGGCAGACCTGCGCTGCCAGGTGTCCTCACGGGATGCTCGCCGCTCCCCTCCCCGCGACTCCTGTCGTTCAGCGGTGCGCGACGACCGCCGGTCGCCTGGCAAGGACCCCCGCCGCTTGACGGGTCCCCGCACTTCGCCCCGAGATGAGCGTCAGGATCGGCCCCAATCTCCGGCTGCCGACTCGTGGCGCTCGGCGCGACGCCGGTCTCCTTCTCCTTCGCGTTGTTGCGAGCACTCACCCTCTCCTCCCCGCCTCCAGCAGCAGCCTCAAGACAACGACCAACCCCCTCGCTGATACCAACCCCCACAGAACCAGCCCAACTTCCCTCCTGCTAATGGGAGGAATGACATCAGGCGGCACCAAGGTGCTAAGAAGAAGAAGAAGGGCCCTGCCCGGCTTCCCACTGCACGCGGCCCCTGCCAACACGGCCTCCTCTCTGCCAGCCACCGGTGCTTCCCGGGGTCCTCCCCCGTGCTTCAATTGTAGGATCACGGGCCACTTTCAGGTCGCGCGCACCAACCCGCCGATGTGCTACTTGTGCAAGGACACCAGTCACCCCACGGTCCTCTACCCGGATCGCCCGGTCTCCGAGGAGCTCATGATGTATGGCCACGACATCGAGGGCCTTGGCTTCTTCCATATCGAGGTGCCAGACATCCCGCCCCCTGATGACCCACAAGTATAGGGGATATATCGTAGTCCTTTCGGTAAGTAAGAGTGTCGAACCCAACGAGGAGCAGAAGGAAATGACAAGCGGTTTTCAGTAAGGTTTTCTCTGCAAGCACTGAAATTGTAGGTAACATATAGTTTTGTGATAAGATAAGTTGTAACGAGTAACAGGCAATTAAAGTAAATAAAGTGCAGCAAGGTGGCCCAATCCTTTTTGTAGCAAAGGACAAGCCTGGAAAATTTCTTATAATGAGAAAATAGCTTCCGAAGACACATGGCAATTATCGTCAAGCTAGTTTTCATCACGCTCATATCATTCACTTCGGTACTTTGATAATTTGATATGTGGGTGGACCGGTGCTTGGGTACTGCCCTTACTTGGACAAGAATCCCACTTACGATTAACCCCTATTGCAAGCATCCACAACTACAAAAGAAGTATTAAGGTAAACCTAACCACATCATTAAACATATGGATCCAAATCAGCCCCTTACGAAAACGCATAAACTAGGGTTTAAGCTTACGTCACTCTAGCAACCCATCATCTACTTATTACTTCCCAATGCCTTCCTCTAGGCCCAAATAATGGTGAAGTTTCATGTAGTCGACGTTCACATAACACCACTAGAGGAAAGACAACATACATCTCATCAAAATATCGAATCTAATACCAAATTCACATGACTACTAATAGCAAGACTTCACCCATGTCCTCGTGAACAAATGTAACTACTCACAAAGCATATTCATGTTCATAATCAGAGGAGTAATAATATGCATTAAGGATCTGAACATATGATCTTCCACCAAGTAAACCAATTAGCATCAACTACAAGGAGTAATCAACACTACTAGCAACCCACAGGTACCAATTTGTGGTTTTGATAAGAATTGGATACAAGAGATGAACTAGGGTTTTGAGAGGAGATGGTGCTGGTGAAGATGTTGATGGAGATTGACCCCCTCCCAATGAGAGGATCGTTGGTGATGACGATGGTGATGATTTTCCCCTCCCGGAGAGAAGTTTCCCCGGCAGAACAGCTCCGCTGGAGCCCTAGATTGGTTCCGCCAAGGTTCCGCCTCGTGGCGGCGGAGTTTCGTCCCGTAAGCTTGCCTCTGATTTTTTCCAGGGTAAAAGCCTTCATATAGCAGAAGATGGGCACCGGAGGGCCACCAGGGGGCCCAGGAGACAGGGGGCGCGCCTAGTAGGGGTGGGCGCGCCCCCACCCTCCTGGCCTGGGTGTGGGCCCCCTCTGGTAGTTTCTTCGCTCAATAATTCTTATTAATTCCAAAACTGACTTCCGTGGAGTTTCGGATTTTTGGAGCTGTGCAGAATAGGTTTCCAATATTTGCTCCTTTTCCAGCCAGAATTCCAGCTGCCGGCATTCCCCCTCTTCATGGTAAACCTTGTAAAATAAGAGAGAATAGCCATAAGTATTGTGATATAATGTGTAATAACAACCCATAATGCACTAAATATTGATATAAAAGCATGATGAAAAATGGACGTATCAACTCCCCCAAGCTTAGACCTCGCTTGTCCTCAAGTGGAAGCCGATATCGAAAAATATGTCCACATGTTTAGAGATAGAGGTGTCGATAAAAATAAAATACGGACATGAGGGCGTCATGATCATTCTTATAACAACAACATATATAGATTTTATCATATGATTTCTTATGCTCAAGTAACAATCAATTCACAATGTCAAGTGTGGTTCAAAAACTTCATTGGGAACTAACAAACTATAATCTCAGTCATTGAAGCACTTTCAATTTATCATAACATCAGAAATAGTCAAGAATAGAGCTTTTCAGCAAGTCCACATACTCAACTATGATGTAGTCTTCTACAATTGCTAACACTCACACAGTACTTGTGCTTATGGAGTTTCAGTTGGACACTGAGAAAGATAGGGGCTTATTGTGTTGCCTCCCAACGTATTCACCTTTGGGTGATGTCAACAATAATAATTCATGCTAACTTACATCCAGTTGGATATATATATATCAAGATCTTTCAAACACGAGGGGCTTGCCAAAAGATAAAATGAAAAAGGGAAAGGTGAAAATCACCTTGACTCAAGCATAAAGTAAAAGATAGGCCCTTCGCAGAGGGAAGCAGAGGTTGTCATGTGCTTTTAGGGTTGGATGCACAAAATCTTAATGCAAAAGAACGTCACTTTATATTGCCACTTGTATGTGGACCTTTATTATGCAGTCCGTCGCTTTTATTGCTTCCACAAAAAAGATCGTATAAAGCTTATTTTATCTGCACTAATAAGTAATACATATTTAGAGAGCAATTTTTATTGCCTGCAACATGACAACTTACTTGAAGGATCTTACTCAATCCATAGGTAGGTATGGTGGACTCTCATGGCAAAACTGGGTTTAAGGATATTTGGAAGCACAAGTAGTATCTCTACTTGGTGCAAGGAATTTGGCTAGCATGAGGGGGAAAGGCAAGTTCAACATGTTGGGAAGATCAATGACAATATACTTTAACCGAGATGTGAGAAAACATAAACCATTACATTGTCTTCCTTGTCCAACATCAACTCTTTTAGCATGTCATACTTAATGAGTGCTCACAATCATAAAAGATGTCCAAGATAGTATATTTGTATGTGAAAATCTCTCTCCTTATTACTTCCTATTAATTGCAACGATGACCAAAACTACGTTTGTCAACTCTCAACAACTTTTATGCCTCATACTTTCTATGTGTGAAGTCCTTACTATCCATAAGATCAATATGAACTCTTTTATTATTTCTACTTCCTCAAGATCATAGCAAAATAGCAAAGCCCTTGACTCAACACTAATCTTTATTATAGATAGCTCACGGACTCGATTACATAAAGAGATCACAAAGCAAAACTCAAAACTAATTGATACTAAAACATAAATCTACTAGATCAAGATACTACTAAAAGGATCGAGCTAAATAAAACGGTAAAGATAGGAGTGTGATGGTGATACGACATCGGGGCACCTCCCCCAAGCTTGGCAGTTGCCAAGGGGAGTGCCCATACCCATGTGATTATGTCTCCTTCTTCATGGTTGGTGTTGATCTTTTTGGCGATGATGACCCTCATGATATGATTCTCCTCCTCGAGCTTATTGACTTGTTGTTTGAGGTCCATAATTTCTTTGCGGAGCTTGCCCGTAGCGGCTAAAGATCCCTTTACCCAAGGATGTTGCATAGCTTTTGGAGAACAAGTGACACTCTTTTTCATATTTTCATAAGAAAGAAATTTAACGTTGGAAGGGATGACCGAATTTGGAATAGCCGAGCTGTGTAGTTCCCCCATCATGAATCCTGCTTGGAGACGAGAGGTAACTTCTTGATCTTCCTCCATGGCATCTATCCTTTTCAAGTCGGCCTCCATCCCATCCTCCGTTGATGGTCAAAAGTGATAAGCATCGCTATTTGCTCCTGGACCTGGTGTCGGGTGAGACACCCGACTCTCCCCGACTGACTCTTGAGAAGACATCTTGCTCTTAAACTGCAACAGGAACAGCTCGAAACAAAAAAAGAGGATATTTACGTGATACGGTGGTCAAAGCCTTCGGGAGATTATATAATATTTTTTACCGACCAATATACGTAACATGCAAGAAAACGAAGTCCGGGAGGCACACGAGGTGGCCACGAGACAGGGGGCGCGCCCAGGAAGGGTGGGCGCGCCCTCCACCCTCGTGGAAGCCTCGTTCCTTCCCAGACTACTTCTTTCTTTCCAAAATTCTTAAATATTCCAAAACTGATAAAAATTGCCATTAGAATTATTTTGGAGTCGGTTTACTTACCGTACCACATACCTATTCCTTTTCGGAGTCTGGAACATTCTGGAAAGTGTCCCTTATATATTCCTCCGGGGTTACGGTCTCAATAATATTAGTTTCAACATTGATAGGATTACCTAAAATATAATGTTTAATTCTTTGACCGTTCACCACCCTCGGACTTGTGCCTTCGAAGTTGTTGATTTTTATGGCACCAGAATGATAGACCTCCTCGATAATGAAAGGACCTTCCCATTTAGAGAGAAGTTTTCCTGCGAAAAATCTTAAACGAGAGTTGAATAATAACACATAATCACCTACGTTAAATTCACGCTTTTGTATCCTTTTGTCATGCGAGCGTTTGACTTTTTCTTTGAATAGCTTGGCATTCTCATAGGCTTGGGTTCTCCATTCATCAAGTGAGCTAATATCAAATAACCTCTTCTCGCCGGCAAGTTTGAAGTCATAGTTCAGCTCTTTAATAGCCCAATATGCTTTATGTTCAAGTTCAAGAGGTAAGTGACATGCCTTTCCATAAACCATCTTATACGGAGACATACCCATAGGATTTTTGTATGCAGTTCTATAGGCCCATAATGCATCATCAAGTTTCTTGGACCAATTCTTTCTAGATCTATTCACAGTCTTTTGTAAAATTAATTTGAGCTCTCTATTGCTCAACTCTACTTGACTACTAGACTACGGGTGATAAGGAGATGCGATTCTATGATTACATCATACTTAGCAAGCATCTTACAGAAAGCACCATGAATAAAATGTGAACCCCCAACAGTCACAAGATATCTAGGGGCTCCAAACCTCGGAAAAATAACTTCTTTAAGCATTTTAATAGAAGTGCTATGATCAACACGACTAGTTGGAATAGCTTCTACCCACTTAGTAACGTAATCAACAGCAACTAAAATATGTGTGTAACCATTAGAGGTAGGAAAAGGTCCCATATAATCAAAGCCCCAAACATCAAACAGTTCGATAACAAGAGAATAATTCAGAGGCATTTCTTGACGTCTACTAATATTACCAATTCTTTGACATTCATCACAAGATAAGACAAACTTACGAGCATCTTTAAACAGAGTAGGCCAATAAAAACCAGATTGCAATACCTTATGTGCAGTTCTATCTCCAGCGTGGTGTCCTCCATATGATTCAGAGTGACACTTGCGTAGGATCTGTTCCTGTTCATGCTCAGGTACACAACGTCTAATAACACCATCTACTCCTTCTTTATAAAGGTGTGGGTCACCCCAGAAGTAATGTCTTAAATCATAAAAGAACTTTTTCTTTTGCTGGTATGTGAAACTATGTGGTATGAATTTAGCGATAATGTAATTAGCATAATCAACATACCAAGGAGCAGTACGAGAAGCATTAATGACCGCTAATTGTTCATCAGGAAAGCTATCATCAATAGGTAGTGGGTCATCAAGAACATTCTCACAAGTTGTTTGCAACGGGGTTCTCAGCTCCCTTTCTATCAATAATATGCAAATCAAATTCTTGGAGCAAGAGAACCCATCTAATGAGTCTAGGCTTAGCATCTTTCTTTTCCATAAGATATTTAATAGTAGCATGATCAGTGTGAATAGTAACTTTGGAATCAACAATATAAGGTCCAAAAATAATCACATGCAAAAACAACTACTAAAAACTCTTTTTCAGTAGTAGCATAATTTCTCTGGGCAGTGTCAAGAGTCTTACTAGCATAATGGATAACATTGAATTTCTTATCAACTCTTTGCCCTACAACAACACCTACAGCATAATCTCTAGCATCACACATAATTTCAAAGGGTAAAGTCCAATTAGGCGGCTGAACAATAGGTGCAGTGATCAAAGCTTTCTTAAGTATTTCAAATGCTTCTACACAATCATCATCAAAGACAAAAGAAATATCTTTTTGCAATACATTAGTCAGAGGCCTAGAGATTTTAGAGAAGTCCTTAATGAACCTCCTATAAAAACCGGCATGACCAAGGAAACTTCTTGTACCTTTTATGTCCTTGGGACATGGCATCTTTTCAATAGCATCAACTTTAGCTTTATCAACTTCAATACCTCTCTCAGAAATCTCATACCCCAAGACAATGCCTTCATTAACCATAAAGTGGCACTTTTCCCAATTCAAGACGAGACTAGTGTCTTCACATCTCTGCAAAACTCAATCAAGGTTGCTCAAACAGTCATCAAGAGAGGATCCATAAACGGAGAAGTCATCTATGAATACCTCACAAATCTTTTCACAAAAGTCAGAGAATATAGCCATCATGCATCTTTGAAAGGTAGCAGGTGGATTACATAAACCAAAAGGCATACGTCTATAAGCAAAAGTACCGAAAGGGCAAGTAAAAGTAGTTTTTGATTGATCCTTCGCTGACACAGGTATCTGAGAGAAACCAGAATAACTATCTAGAAAGCAGAAATGTGTGTGTTTGGATAGTCTTTCTAGCATTTGATCAATAAAAGGCAAAGGGTAATGATCTTTCTTAGTAGCTTTATTTAATTTACGGAAATCAATTACCATCCTATAGCCTGTAATAATTCTTTATGGATCAATTCATCTTTATCATTAGGAACAACAGTAATACCTCCCTTCTTAGGAACACAATGGACATGACTTACCCAATCACTATCAGCAACGGGATAAATTATACCTGCCTCAAGGAGCTTTAGTATCTCCTTTCTTACCACTTCTTTCATCTTAGGATTCAATCATCGTTGAGGATCTCTAACTAGTTTGGCATCGTCCTCCAAATTAATTTTGTGTTGGCATAACGTAGGAGTAATGCCCTTGAGATCATCCAGAGTATATCCAATAGCCGCACGGTGCTTCTTCAAAGTTTTCAATAATCTTTCTTCTTCTTGCTCTTGAAGGTTAGCACTAATAATAACAGGATATATTTTCTTTTCATCAATATAAGCATACTTATGATTATCAGGTAATGGTTTGAGTTCAAACACGGGATCACCCTTGGGTGGAGGGGGATCCCCTAGAATTTCAACAGGTAGATTGTGTTTCAGAATAGGTTCCTATTGAAGGAACACTTCATCTATTTCCCTTCTTTCCTTCATAAACATATCATTTTCATGGTCTAGCAAATATTGTTCTAACGGATCAGCAGGAGGCACGGTAATAGAAGCAAGACCAATAATCTCATCCTTAATAGGTGATTCTCTATCACGAGGTTGTCTACGAAACTTAGCAAAATTAAACTCATGAGACACATCCTCTAAGCCAATTCTAACAGTTTCCTTTTCACAATCAATCCTAGCATTAACAGTATTCAAGAAGGGTCTACCAAATATAATGGGACAAAAGTCATCTTGTGGGGAACCAAGAACAAGAAAATCAGCAGGATATTTAACCTTCCCACACAAGACTTCAACATCTCTAACAATCCCAACTGTTTTAATGGTGTCCCCATTAGCAAGCTTAATGGTAACATCAATATCTTCTATTTCAGCGGGTGCGATATCATGCATAATTTGTTTATATAAGTTACATGGTATTGCACTAGAACTAGCACCCATATCACATAAGCCATGATAACAATGATCTCCTATTTTAACAGAAATAACAGGCATGCCTACAACAGGTCTATGTATCTTAGCATCTGGTCTAACAATATTAGCAGTCTCATCACAGATATAAATAACATGCCCATCTAAATCATCATCCAAGAGAACTTTAACCATAGCAATACTAGGTTCAACTTTGATTTGCTCAGGAGGTGTATAAGTCCTAGTATTACTCTTCCGAACAACAATCGAAGTTTTAGCATGATCCTTTATCCTAACAGGAAAAGGAGGTTTCTCAACATAAGTAGTAGGAACAATAGGATCACTATAAGTGACAGTCTTTTCTTCCACTGTAATAGGTGCAACTACTTTTACTTCAATGGGAGGATTATATTTAAACCACTTCTCCTTGGGGAGATCAAAGTGAGTAGAAAAAGATTCACAGAAAGAAGCTACTATCTCAGAGTCAAGTCCATATTTAGCGCTAAATCCACGGAAAGCATCGGTATCCATAAAAGATTTAACACAATCAAACTTAGGTGTCATACCTGACTCCTTACCATCGTTGGAACCCCAATCTTCAGAGTTGCGTTTAATTCTTTCCAATAAGTCCCACTTGAATTCAATAGTCTTTAGCATATAAGAACCAACACAGGAAGTATCGAGCATGTTGCGATCATTGGGAGAAAGTCGAGCATAAAAGTTTTGAATAATCATTTCTCTGGAGAGCTCATGATTGGGGCATGAGTATAACATTGACTTAAGCCTGCCCCAAGCTTGAGCGATGCTTTCTCCTTCGCGAGGCCAGAAATTATATATGTAACTACGATCAAGATGAACAAGATGCATAGGATAGAACTTCTGGTGAAATTCCAACTTCAATCGTTTATAATTCCAAGATCCCGTATCATCACATAGCCTATACCATGTCAATGCATCTCCCTTCAAAGATAAAGGGAAGACCTTCCTTTTGAAAACATCATCGGAAATACCTGCAAGCTTAAATAATACACAAACTTCATCCACAAAGATAAGGTGTAAATCGGGATGCAGTGTTTCGTCTCCTGCAAAAGGATTAGCTAGCAGTTTCTATATCATACCCGAAGGAATCTCAAAGTAAATATTTTCCATAGGTTCAGTAGGTTGAGGAGCAACTCTTTGCTCTTCTGGTCGGGGTGAAGATACCCCGAACAAGCCCCTCAAAGGATTAGTTTCCATAGTAACAAGTGACATAAAATTTCAACACACTATATAAATATTTCCTTACCAAGTTCCACTCACCAAAGGCGCTTCATTCCCCGGCAACGGTGCCAGAAAAGAGTCTTGATGACCCACAAGTATAGGGGATATATCGTAGTCCTTTCGATAAGTAAGAGTGTCAAACCCAACGAGGAGCAGAAGGAAATGACAAGTTTTCAGTAAGGTTTTCTCTGCAAGCACTGAAATTGTAGGTAACAGATAGTTTTGTGATAAGATAAGTTGTAACGAGTAACAAGAAATTAAAGTAAATAAAGTGCAGCAAGGTGGCCCAATCCTTTTTGTAGCAAAGGACAATCCTGGACAATTTCTTATAATGAGAAAAGAGCTCCCGAGGACACATGGAAATTATCGTCAAGATAGTTTTCATCACGCTCATATGATTCGCGTTTGGTACTTTGATAATTTGATATGTGGGTGGACCGGTGCTTGGGTACTGCCCTTACTTGGACAAGAATCCCACTTATGATTAACCCCTATTGCAAGCATCCACAACTACAAAAGAAGTATTAAGGTAAACCTAACCACAACATTAAACATATGGATCCAAACCAGCCCCTTACGAAGCAACGCATAAACTAGGGTTTAAGCTTCTGTCACTCTAGCAACCCATCATATACTTACTTCCCAATGCCTTCCTCTAGGCCCAAATAATGGTGAAGTGTCATGTAGTCGACATTCACATAACACCACTAGAGGAAAGACAACATACATCTCATCAAAATATCGAACGAATACCAAATTCACATGACTACTAATAGCAAGACTGCACCCATGTCCTCAGGAACAAACGTAACTACTCACAAAGCATATTCATGTTCATAATCAGAGGAGTAATACTATGCATTAAGGATTTGAACAAATGATCTTCCACCAAGTAAACCAATTAGCATCAACTACAAGGAGTAATCAACACTACTAGCAACCCATAGGTACCAATTTGTGGTTTTGATACAAGATTGGATACAAGAGATGAACTAGGGTTTTGAGAGGATATGGCGTTGGTGAAGATGTTGATGGAGATTGACCCCCTCTCGATGAGATGATCGTTGGTGATGACGATGGTGATGATTTCCCCGTCCCGGAGGGAAGTTTCCCTGGCAGAACAGCTCCGCTGGAGCCGTAGATTGGTTTCGCCTCGTGGCGGCAGAGTTTCGTCCCGTAAGCTTGCCTCTGATTTTTTCCAGGGTAAAAGCCTTCATATAGCAGAAGATGGGCACCGGAGGGCCACCAGGTGGCCCAGGAGACAGGGGGGCGCCCAGTAGGGGTGGGCGCTCCCCCCACCCTCCTGACTTGGGTGTGGGCCCCCTCTGGTAGTTTCTTCTCTCAATAATTCTTATTAATTCCAAAACTGACTTCAGTGGAGTTTCAGGATTTTTGGAGCTGTGCAGAATAGGTTTCCAATATTTGCTCCTTTTCCAGCCAGAATTCCGATTCTTAAGCATTCCCCTCTTCATGGTAAACCTTGTAAAATAAGAGAGAATAGCCATAAGTATTGAGATATAATGTGTAATAACAGCCCATAATGCAATAAATATTGATATAAAAGCATGATGCAAAATGGATGTATCACCCCCTCACCTTCACTTCAGGCGATCGTCACCGTCGTGGGGGGGGGGGGGGGGTGTCGCTTCCCCGGAGATTATCGAGGACGAGCTCAACCACCTAGCCGGTGCGTGTGGGATTGGCAGGTGACGCTGACCTCCGCCAACGCATTCATCATGGTCTTCCCTGATGCTATCAGCATGGGCTACTGCACCCGTAGTGGAGACATCACCTTGGCCCATAATAAGCTAGTAGTTGATATCTCTAAGCCGAAGTGGGACCCCAAGCGGTGGCGGTCCTGAACACGGCATGGATCCTCATCGTGGGGTTCCCCGACATCGCACGATCCGAGCGGGTGATCCGTAATATGTCCAAGATCCTCGGCAAGGTGGTCGTGGTGGATGAGCTCTCTCTTCGCAAGGAGGAGGAGGTCTGGGTGAAGGTCAAATCCCTAGACTCCTCCAAGCTTTGCGCCACCGTCCGCATCTTCTTCAACGACCAGGGATTTGATCTCAAGATCTACCCTGAGACCCCAAACCACGTCGTCCGCCCACGGGTGGGGATGATGGCTCCCACTACCATCGCCCTCGCCCCTTGCGCCATGACGACCCGGAAGATGATGACGAGCGCTCGGGACACAGCCGCTCCCCCTCCCACGAGCCCTCCAACCCTCCTTCGGGTTGTGGGGGCTATGGAACCGAGCGGTCCCGCTCGACTGCTCCCATGCCTGAGGCCGACCCTGCCTTCCTATCAACCGCCTCCCTCCCCTGGGTCTTCAGCAGAGGCGAGTGGCATTTCTAGTGTGGGCCTCCTCGTCGTCCCGGCCTCCTCTCAGAGATCCCCCTGATCTGTCCCCGCCCTCAACTCGGAAGCTCCGGGCCCGACCGCCTCCCTCCCCCTCGGGCTGACGCCCCCCTAGCAGCCACTTCCCCACTCCTGGAGCCCTTCCCCGCTGGGGCTCTCGTGAGCTGCGCGCTGCTATCACCCACTGCCCCGTCGGACCCTCCCGCGGGTGCGCTCGCGATCGCGGCCTTGGGCTCACCCCTCCCCGCTCAGCCTGAGCCCAACGCACCTCCACTCGCTACTCCACCCGCCTCCCCGAAGCTACAACTCATGAGGGATTCCAACACGGTGTCCACCCCCGTCGCATCCCACCCACCGCATACGGTGTCGTACGTCCTACGGGCTCGGGCCACCTCGACACCGGTGATTGCCTCCCGCCGTAGTGCCCGTATCGACGCAACTCGCCCGTCTGACTTCCCGGCTCCGTCCATCTCCGAGCGCGCTGAGCTCCGGGCGGCGGCCCGGAACCTCAAGTCAGGTGCGGTTGTTATCCCTACCAGTTCTTCTAGTTGATCTTTCTCCGCTCTTGAAGCAGTCCCCCTCGGCCACCTTTCTAAGGTCGCCGCTGATTCTTCTATCATTTTGAGGGGGGAACTAGGCCCCCCTTTAGAGCAGATTGAGGCGACCCACACTCATGAGATCCTTGATGGAAATCTCGCTGAGACCCGGGCCCATCTCCTCCTCACGACCCCCCTCAGCCCGAGGAGGCTACCCCTTCCTCAACGCCAGTGGAGGAGATCCGTGGGTGCACCCACTCCTGCACTGCTGCCCTTCGGGCCTGAAGTTCCTCCCTCTTCTTGGGGTCAAGTATCCCCCAATGGCGCCCTGGTGCAGACGCTCTTCTGGAACATCCGCAGCTTCGGCCAGGACGACTGACGTCGCCAATTAGTCGAGTACATGTGTGACGAGCACATTGACATAGTAGCTATTCAAGAAACCATGCATATGGATTTCTCCCTCCATGAACTTGAATGCCTTAGCTCCCACCTGTTCGCCCGGCATTGGCTCCCTTCTAGTGGGAGCACCGGCCATTTGGGTGGAATCCTTTTAGGCGTAAAGGATGCCACCTTCGAGGTGGGAAGCATGGATAGGGGTGAGTTCTTTGTTAGTATGGAGGTATTCGAAAGGGCGCTCAACTTCAAGTGTGGGAGATTGTGATCGTCTATGGGCATGCCGATCACCGCCGCTAGGTGACCTTCCTCACCGAGCTTCAGAGGAAGGTTTCTACCGCCCAACTGCCGGTTGTGGTCGGTGAGGATTTCAACCTCCTACGATCCAATATAAGAGAAACGATCTTGTCAACCTCCCTCGCATGCAGATGTTCAATGACTGCATCGTGGGTCTTGGCCTCCACGAGCTTGATAGGACTAGGGCCAGGTTTATCTGGACCAATATACAAGCTAACCCGACGCGGTCCGTCCTGGACCGCATCCTAGTCTTCCTGGAATGGGAGCTCCGGTGCCCCCTCGCCTCGCTGCGGGCGGTCACCCACATAGGGTCCGACAACATCCCCTCCTGCTTTCCTCCTCTGACGTTCGGCCACCCCTCCCGCCCCAGTTCTGGTATGAGCTATACTGTCTCAGAGCGGCACGGGAGGGGCCCCACCGTGCCTTCTCTGCGATTGACTTCTTGGAGTTCTGCGTGAAACTTGCCCGCCAGTTTATGAAGGGGTGGGGTGCTAACCTTGGGTCTGACCTGAGAACGAAAAAAACGCTTTTCTCCTCCATCCAGGCCCTCGACGCCGGCGCGGACATTGTTGGGATCTCCCCTGACGAATGAATGTTGAGATATGAGCTTGATGATCAGCTATCAGTCATCTATACGGACGGGGAGGCGTACTGGCGCCAACGCGGTACCCAGTGGTGGGTGCTTTGTGGTGATGCTAACACCGCCTATTTTTAGGCAATAACCAATGGTAGGAGACGTCGCAACTCCATCCATTACCTTTGGGCCGGTGACACCCTGTCCACCGACCATCGGATATCCGCACACACGTTGACGACTTCTATAGGGCCTTATTCTCCCCCACTCCTCAGGGTGGGGCCTTTCTGGCCCTCAACACTTGGTCGGGTCGCCAGCTGGTCTCGGGCACGGATAATACCGCCCTTATGGCCTCGTTCGATGAGAAGGAAGTCCTCTCGGTGATTAAGGGCATGAACCTGTCTTCGGCGCCAGGGCCGAATGGTCTCCCTGTAAAGTTCTTCCAAACTTTTTGGCACGTCATCAAGCCTGAGGTCATGGCCCTATTTGATGAGTTCTATGTGGGGTCCATGGACCTTGGCCGCCTAAACTACGGGATCATTACACCAATCCCCAAAGTCCCGGGCGCTTCGGACATCCGCCAGTTCCGCCATGTCATCGTGATCAACGTGATATTTCGGATCCTGGCGAAGGGGTACGCCAATAGGGTGACCCTGCCCGCAGACTCCATAACCCACCCCAACCAATCCGCCTTCATCCAAGGCCGGTTCATTCTCGATGGGGTGTTGGTTTTTCACGAGGTGTTACATGAAGTCCGCTCCAAGCGTGAGCCGGAGGTCTTCCTAAAGCTAGACTTCTACAAAGCCTATGACATTGTCCGGTGGTCCTTCCTTTGGGAAGTCCTCCTCCGCAAGGGCTTCGACGACCGTTGGGTCACAAGGGTCGTGCAACTACTCTCTTGCGGCCGGACTGCGGTGAACATCAATGGCGAGATTGGACCCTAGTTCCCCACCCTATGTGGGGTTCGTCAGGGAGATCCCTTCTCCCCGTTTTTGTTCAACATGGTGGTCGACGCCTGGCTGCCATCCTAGACAAGGACAAAGCAACATGGCATATCCGTGGGGTGGTTCCCCATCTCGTGGGAGGGGGAGGTGTCTCCCTCCTCCATTATGGGGATGACACCATCATAATGATCGAGGGCTCCGCTTCTAATATTGCCAACCTGAAAATTCCTCCTCTTATGCTTCCAGCAGATGTCGGGCCTCACGATCAACTTCGATAAGAGCAAAGTGATGATTCTTGGATACTCCCCAGCGAAGTGTCAAGACATGGTAGACCGGCTGAATTGTAGGCTGTGATCCTTCCCCACTACTTACCCGGGAATCCCCATTAGTGATACTAGACTGACCGTGGCAGACCTTCGCCTGACAGCGACCCGGATGCAACATCGGGTGCAACCTTGGAGGGGCAGGTGGCTATCTAAGGCAGCCCCGACGATCCTCAACAACTCCTCCCTCTCCAGCCTCCTATTGTTCCTGATGAGGTTCTATAGCTTACACGAGACGCTGCATCAGGAGATCGCCAAATACCAGTCCAAATTTTGCTGGGCTGGCGAGGGGGATAAACATACATACCACATGGTCAGTTGTCCGGACATCTGCAAACCTAAGGACCAGGGAGGCCTCGAGATCATGTCCTCTAGACGCATGAACATCGCCCTCCTGACTCGCTGGCTTTGGAGGATAACCAACAGTGAGGGTTGCCTCTGGTTGGACATCATCAGAAACAAATACCTTCATGGCCAGCCCCTCGACTTCTGTCAGCGCACATGTGGCTCCCAGTTTTGGCAGGCCATTGTCCACCTCATGCCAATCCTCTGTATTGGTATATCCATCTCGGTGAGGTCTGGCTCCTCGACGTGTTCTGGTTTGACCGGTGGGCAGGGGAATCCCCCTTGCCGCACGATTACCGGAACTATTCTCCATCACGGTTGACTCTTGGGTCTCCGCCGAGGCGGCCCTTATTGACTTAGGATGCCTTGCATTCAGTCGGCCCTTTGTCCCTCACGAGGTTGAGGCGTGGGACGCCCTCCTCCAGTCCATTGCCCTTCAGCCTCTAGACATGGACAACGTGGATGACTCTGTCTCTTGGCGCCTAAAGACTTTTGGTCGCTTCTCGACCAAGTCCACATATCGGTTAAAAGTGGAGGCGTACGTGTGGTGTGAACTCTTGCGTCGTTGTTTGTGGCTTGGGCGGTTGGCTTTATATGTAAAGCGGGGCGGAAGCCTTTTTGGGTAAAGACTTTCTAGTCAAAAGTCCATCAGAAAAGGTTGCCTCGGCCAACCAAATGCTCTTAATTACCAGTTAACCAAGCCAGGTAACAAAAATTTCATTGCCTTACTAATAGTAGTATAGTACTGTACTAGACTACTAGCGGTAAGAAAGGCAAGAAACTAAGTTGGAAATATAAGGAAGTGAGGATTACTATATTTTTTATCTCAACATGCCTTCAAAAAGAACCAAGTAAGTTGGAAATAAAAATAGTGACTTGAATATACTCCCTCCGTAAACTAATATAAGACCGTTTAGATCACTAAAGACCGCAGTTTGGACAAGACCCTGACGAATTGCATCTATCTAGCTGAAAGCTCAGAAGGTTGACTAGAAAGTTTCCTCCCATGCCATAGTCTTTCTTTTTCCTGTGATGGAGTAGCAGCCGTATGCTCAGAAGGTTTACTAGAAATTCTGTCCATCTCACCGCCTCCCAACAGCAGGAAAATAGCCGCTCACCTGTCACTATAAAATAGGTTCCTGTCCAGGACATCAACTGTGAACGCAGACATCGTACCAGACCTTGGAGTTTATTGACCGGAATATTGGTCGCATATATGCAGAGTATATCAATGACTTATACCGTACATCTATATATTGCCCTCATACACCACCTAGCACCTACCTTAGCACATCTCAAGATGGATCTTGTCATAGCGCTGTCGCAGGTGATCTCTCGAACCGTTTCATCTCCTTCCTGATGAACAAGTACACAGACCACGCGTGCTTGGAGGAGAAGGCGGAGAGGCTGCAACAGCTCTTGCTGAGAGTTAGCATGGTCGTCGAGGAGGCGGACTCATGGTACATCACCAACTCTTGTATGCTCATACAGCTGAAGACCCTAGCGGCAGCAATGTACCAAGGCCACCATGCGCTTGACACCATCAAGTATGGGAAACACAAAGATGTCGCAGAGGAATTGGTATGCACTAGTAGAAATAGCCCTATATTTGTCCCGGTTCATGATGTCCATTTGTCCCGGTTGCCGAACCGGGACTAAAGGGTCGGTATTAAAGCCCAATACCTTTAGTCCTGGTTTGCCCACGAACCGTGACAGATGGGGCTCCATGTGGCCGCTGCGGCTTGCCCAGGCAGGAGGGCCTTTTGTCCCGGTTGGCGCCACCAACCGAGACCAAAAGGCTTCCGCGCGTTAGCAGTTCAGGGGCTGGGATTTTTTTTCTGGAAGGGGGGGGGGGGGGGGGGTTGGGGTTTTGGGGGTTTTGTAGGGTTAATTTAGGGGTTTCATATATTGTGTTAAGTAGCTAATAGAGAGAAGTGTCCTCTCTTATCTCTGTGCTTGGTCGACGCTACGTACTATACGTATAGAGAGGACTCGACACGCTAGCTACCTAGTAAGCAAATGAAGGAAACCATTAAGTACAGAAGATCGTCATGAACATATACAGAGAGAAGTGACCGACATCTCCTTCTCCGATAGATTGGTCGAACAACAAATTTTCGTATATCTATCCGACGCTACTGGCTACATATATATACAATATAAGATCTCTTACAAAATCCCCTAACATCTGAACTCAACTTCCACATGGTATTCTCCGTGTTTGTCGATGACGTGGTCAAGAAAGAATCCCGCCAATTCCTCTTGAATTACTAGTATGCGATCTTGTGGTAGGAGTTCAACTCGCATCTGAAACATCTAATTTGAAGAAGGGGTCAATATATATATATATATATATATATATATATATATATATATATATATATATATATATATATATATATATATATATATATATATGAATGAAACTCAATACAAATGATGGTAATAAAATAAAATTGTGAATATTATTGCTTACGCACTTCATATTGTTGTTTAGAGTAGCCCCGCTCACAGGTCATGTGGCGGATGAACTCGCAAATATAGTATCCACAGAAATCATTTCCGGGTTCCTGCCACAACCACTTTACAAGAAATAAAGGTCAATCAAACTGATAAGCAAGCATGCTAAATGGTATTGATGAAACTAGCTAGAATCAATGGGAGATGCGCGGAACTAGCTAGTAGTACTTACTTTCGGGTGGTTAAATTGCAGCTCCGCCGGCAGACCCGGAGCTTGTGCGGTGAACTTTTTCCAAACCCTGCCAGACAAAGAAAACAATTACTTGATATCAGGAAATGAACAAAGTTGCCGATATGGTGCGATTATGATCGATTGAACTTACTTCTCGAGCATTTAGTCATGGTCGCATACTCCTCCAGATTTTTTTGTTTCGAGTCTATGACGGTTACTAGTCCCTGCTCAAGCTTAATCTCTAGCAGAATAAAGTGGAAGCTATGCACGCATGCATAACTCATCAATTACATTACTCTAACCTTGAGTAATAAGGGAAACCGAATATGCACGAGACAGTAACACTCACCTGTATTCGTAAGGAAAGAGTATTGTATCTTTGTTTTGATTTCGAAGTAACGATGGTTGGCCTCGGTTAGTTTGGCATCATGTGTAACATTCCATTCATCCATGATATTTGTGTTAATGAACCAATATCACCTATTTGTCTTTTTTTTCAATTCGGCGACATTTAATCTGCATAATATAGTGAGGATAATTATATATACATGCAATGAAAGAGCTGAGCTATATATAGAGATTTAATTAATTACAAAGTAGTACTTACAGACAGTAGCAAATGATGATTGTTTTATCGAGGGCCTTTTGATTGAAAAACTGGAAGAACTCCTCATATGGAACAGACAACAGATCAATTCCAACAAGGTCGTGCTCCTCTTTAACTCTCAGCGTCAAAGTACCCGTCCCAGACTTGCTGTAGATGTCCATGTACCAATCATGGAATCTTCGCATCATCGTTGTTAGAGGAGTACCAGGTTTGACGAGAGGCTTCCCGTGCCGAAATTTTAATGTGTCCCCCTCCATTGTATCAAAAAGTGCATTGTCGGGCATTTTATCTCCAGGATTTGTACCGGGCAGCATCCCCGGAAGATTAGCAATGATATCGCTAGACACACTGAGCGGGGGGCATGATTGCTTCGCTTGTTCACCAAGCTGGTGAATTTTTCCCTCTTCTTCGTTCTCCTAGCCTTTGATCAGTGCAAGTACTTCCCGACCGCTCCGCTTCCTTATATGTCCTTTCAATGATGCCGTCATAGTTGGATTGCGACGGAGGCAGTGATGGTCGCTGCAGGACATCCAAAGTGTGCTTCGCTTTCACCGGATCTATCTTCTCCTCCGGAGGTGGATGTTTTTTTAGATTTTACCGATTCAAAGAAGTCCCGCACTTGGCCTTCACAGATCTTTTGGTTTTCCTCCTCGCTCCTCTCGTATGGTAACTTCTCTAGAGGCTTGAGAGACGATGGACCAAATTTGTATTGCCTCCCGCCTCTGGCTGTACTGCTAGACGCCGGAGCAGCCGGAGCGGCTGTGGATGTCTTCTTTCATTTCTTAAGAGGCGGAGCAGCCGAGGCGGACTACTACGATGCGTCAGAGCAGCCGGAGCTGCGGCGTCTGTGTTCCGCCGTCGCCGTTGCTTACGAGGCGGTGAAGGAGGAGGCAGGCTGCTCGGACGCGCCGGAGTAGGCAGAGAAGGAAGCGGAGTACTGCCGCCCTCACGCGCCAGAGCAGGAGGTGGAATGCCCTGATCACTAGCCGGAGGAGGAGGAGGCGGAGGAGGCGGAGTGCCCAGCTGACTCGCAGGAGGCGTGAAGTTCAGAAGCTTGATGTGCTCCTTCCGCCATAGACATGAAGTCTTCAGAGCAAGACCCGGCTGAGTCTCCCCATCACCTGTAGGGTGCTCAAGCTGGAGCTCCTCAAATCCCTCTGTTATTTCATCCACCATCACAACAGCATAGCCTTGTGGAATCGGACGGCAGTGAAAAGTTGCTCCGGGTGAAGGAGGGAACACAGAGCCGATACCGCCTTGACTTTGAGCTGAAGCCATTGCGTCATAAGGTGGCACTGGTGTGAATCCGTGATAAAATCCACGGGGTAGCTAGGACCCATGAAGTCAGGCTGCTGAACGAGCTTGGTGGAAGCCACGTTGCTTCTCCACTGATATGGCGGGGTAGCTTCTGGGGTAGCTTCGGCAGGATCTCGCAGCTGGTTCTCAACAGCTTGTCATTCCTCTAGCTTTCGTACCCTTGCCTAAAGCTGCTGCAGTTTGCTCTGCTCCACTTTCCTCTCCTCTCTTGGGTTTTGTAACCGCCTGCGTCGGGAAACCCAACCTTCCATGCAACAGAGCCTGGCGTGCCTCGTGTTCGTCCAGGGTCCTCAGGAATCCTGAGGGCCTTTATGAGCTTGTGGTTCTCTGTCGGGAACGAACGTCCCTTCCCGCGCTTCCTTGATTGTTTTCTGAAGCTTCTTGATGGGTGTTGCAAGTTGCTCGTCTGTCCAACATCACTTCCCTGTTTCAGGGTCCAAAGTTCCCCCAACCTCGAAGAACCAAGTCCTTGAACGGTCTGGCCAGTGCAATGTCTCTGGTTTGACTCCTTTAGCAATCAGGTCCTGCTCCGCCTTGTCCCACAACGGCCGGGCTTTGAGGTAGTCACCTGACCCCGTGCGATGGTGATGCTCCTTTTTTGCAGCATTTATCTTGTTAATCACTGACATCTTCTTACTCTTCTCCAATGTCTTGTTGGCCACAAATGCGGGCCAGTGATCTCTTATCTTCTCAAATCGGCCAGTGAATTATGGAGTCTTGTTTTTGTCGACATACGTTGATTTCAACTCATTCTGCCACCTCCTGAATAGATCTACCATCTTCTTGAGAGCATGAGCCTTGATCAATTGCTCTATAACTGGCTTCTCGAAATCCTCCTCTGCCGGTAGGGTGAAATTTACCTTCAGCGCTTTTCCAAAGATCATCGTTTTGTCTATCTTCGACAAAAGAAACTTGAGGGTCTTCCTTCTTAGGCTTATACCATAGGTGGATGCTGATCGGGACCATGTCCCTAACAAGAACCCCGCACTGAGCAGAAAATGCTTCCTTGGTCTGGAGGGGTTTAATCGGTTGGCCATCGCGCGTGATTTCTATGGTCGTGAACCTTTCATCCGGGAGCAACTTTTTCTTCGGGCCTCATCTCGTTACCGAAGTTTTGCTCGATCCGGAGGACTATAAAATAAGAAAAGAGTTAATATATGTACATACCAAAACAACTAATGCATCAATTATCTAGTCAGCATAGGCTTAATTAATATATATATATACCTCATCGGACTTTGCAACAGCTGATCCCGACTCCGTTCGGTCACCGGAGCCGTCATCACGGTCGGCGGAGCCACCATCATGATCATGACTTTCCTCCTCCATTGTTTGATCACCGTAGCCTGTTTCCTCTCCTTCTAGACCTTTTATGAGGTCATTGAGAAACAACAATACATCATCGCCGTCGCGGATTATGTCCCCCAATATCTCTTCTTATCCGAAGTCTCTTTGTTGATCCATAGTTTCTGCAAATATTACAACATGGCAATTAATATACAAACATGAGAGATGGATATATTAACAATGGCAAACATAGACCCCTCGGCGATCCTCGACCCTCGACCCTCATCCCCTCATCGACCCTTGACCCCCCTACCCTAGCTAGTTCCAATCCTCGACCGCTCGGATTCTCTTAACCTTTAAGGGATTTAACAAGATGGCTCCATTCTGGATGTGCAGAAAATGGTCCATATTTTTCCTGATCTCAAGAAAACCATTGCTTCATCATTTGCCGAAAGTAACAGGCGCATAACGGTACAAAGCTCTCCAAAGTTGTTTTGGAACGGAGTCCCGGATAGGATAATTCGCTTTTTGGTACTAAGTTCAGCAAGAGCCTTCCGAATATCACTATTTGGAAGGTCTTTGCTGAAACCATACCAGAAGCGAATCATCCTATCCGGGACTCCGTTTCAAAACAACTTTGAAGAGTTTCAGAAGGCCATACGCTCACATTTCCAAAGAAATGATGTAGCCATGGATGAGATCAGAAAAAAAATGAATCAACTTGTGCACATCCATAATGGGGGCATTCTTGTTAAATGGAGACCCTCGACCCTTGGCGATCCTTGACCCTCGACCCTTCGACCCCTCGATGACCCTAGACCCTCGACGAACCTAGACCCACGACCCCTCGACCCTCGACCCTTGACTCTCGATGACCCTCCACCCTCAACGACCCTCGACCCCTCGACTACCCTCGACGACCCTCGACCCCTCAACGACCCTAGACCCTCGACGACCCTTGACCCTCGACCCCTCGACCCTCGATCCCTAGATGACACTCGACCCCTCGACGTCCCTCGACCCTGGACGTACCCCCGACGACCCTCGACGTACCCTCAACCCCTCGACAATCCTCGACCCTCAACGACCCTCGACCCCTCGACCCTCGACCCCTCGACGACCCTCGACCCTTGACCCCTCGACGACCCTTGACCCCTCGGCGACCCTCGATCCTCTACCCTAGTTTCCGACATCCTAATTCCCGACACCCTCGTTCCTGATAAAAAATAAGAAGAGGAAGAAGAAGAAAAAATAGAGGAGAAGAAGAAGAAAAAATAGAAGAAAAAAGAGGAGAAGAAGAAGGAATAGAGGAGAAGAAGAAAAAATAGAATTTGAAAAGCACTACAAATGAACTTATTTTTTTGCTATTAGTTCATTCTTTTTGTTATTAGTTCATTCTTTTTGCTATTAGTTCACTATTTGAGCTAAATGACCCTGAAATTGAAAAGCACTACAAATGAACTCTGAAAAGGTTGAAAGTTGGCATGGTATCATAATTTCACCCACATAGCATTTGCTAAAAAGTTGAGAGGGTTACGGCAAAAACTGGATGCACTTCGTGTGCAAAATGGACAATCTCTTTCGATGTATCAGGGTTTCGGACGGAAATTCATCTGTTACAAAGGGATTCCATTTTTTTGAACTTATTTGAACTCCAGACTTTTTGTTTGTTAAGAATGCACCATTCAAAGCCACATCATCAATTTTCGACCCTCTCTGACTTCATTTGGTATTTTTCATGCTTGTACTGATTTTTTGGAGCTAAATGACCCTTAAATTGAAAAGCACTACAAATGAACTCTGAAAAGGTTGAAAGTTGGCATGGTATCATCATTTCACCCACATAGCATGTGCTAATAAGTTGAGAGGGTTACGAGAAAAACTGGATGCACTTCGTGTACAAAGCGCATAATCTCTTTGGAAGTATCGTGGTTTCGCATTTAAAACTCATCTGTTACAAAGGGATTTCATTTGTTCACATGTAACTGCATTTATATTCTAGATCAAAGGCATCATCATAATAGTCGTTGATAGAAAGTCTTCACTTTTTCTTCTCTTGTGTCCTTTGCTTATTGCGCCGTAACCATGGATAATCTTCATCGTTTAACAGGGTGCTTGGGTCAGCCTTGACTTTGAAGGGAGAAATTTCATGAAACTTTTCATAATCATCAGACATGTCTGTCTTGCCCTCCAATCCCACGATGTCTATTTTTCCTGAAAGAACTATGTGGTGCTTTGGCTCATCGTATGATGTATCTGCTTCCTTATCTTTTCTTTTCCTCGGTTTGGTAGACATGTCCTTCACATAGGAAACCTGCGCCACATCATTGGCTAGGACGAATGGTTCGTCTGTGTACCCTAGATTGTTCAGATCCACTATTGTCATTCCGTACTGTGGGTCTACCTGTACCCCGCTTCCTGATAGATTGACCCATTTGCACTTAAACAAAGGGGCCTTAATATCATATCCATAGTCAAGTTCCCATATGTCCACTATGTAACCATAATATGTGTCCTTTCCCCTCTTGGTTGCTGCATCAAAGCGGACACCACTATTTTGGTTGGTGCTCTTTTGATCTTGACCAATCGTGTAAAATGTATTCCCATTTATCTCGTACCCTTTGTAAGTCATTACAGTCGAAGATGGTTCCCTCGCCAACGAGTACAGGTCATCGTAAATGTGTTGTCACACCTGAGATGTGTTTGGAACCAACTGCCGAAACTCCTGATGTGTTCTCATGTAATCCAGTCGTCACACTGGTCCGGGTGTTTGGAGCGTAGAATGCTCTTGTGTTCATCGACATACAGTGTCACCAAGGTAGAATTTTGTAGAACCGTGTAGTGTGCTTGAGACCAAGAATGCCCGTCCCTACATATTATCGAGTCCCCTCCTAGCGTGCCTTTTCCACCCAATCTCCCCTCATACCACGATTGAGGGAGACCTATCTTCTTAAGCTCAGGAATGAAGTCAACACAAAACCCAATGACATCCTCTGTTTGATGGGCCATGGAGATGCTTCCTTCTAGCCTAGCGCGGTTACAGACATATTTCTTTAGGACTCCCATGAACCTCTCAAAGGGGAACATATTGTGTAGAAATACAGGGCCCAGAATGACAATCTCGTCGACTAGATGAACTAGGACGTGCGTCATGATATTGAAGAAGGATGGTGGGAACACCAGCTCGAAACTGACAAGACATTGCGCCACATCACTCCTTAACCTTGGTAGGATTTCTGGATCGATCACCTTCTAAGAGATTGCATTGAGGAATGAACATAGCTTTAGAATGGCTAATCGAACGTGTTCCGGTAGAAGCCCCCTCAATGCAACCGGAAGCAGTTGCGTCATAATCATGTGGCGGTCATGAGACTTTAGGTTCTGGAAATTTTTCTCTGCCATATTTATTATTCCCTTTATATTCGACGAGTAGCCAGACGGGACCTTCATACTGAGCAGGCATTCAGAGAAGATTTCCTTCTCTTCTTTGGTAAGAGCGTAGCTGGCAAGACCTTCATACTGCTTTGGAGGCATGCCGTCTTTTTCATGCAAACGTTGTAGGTCCTCTCGTGCCTCCGGTGTATCTTTTGTCTTCCCATACACGCCCAAGAAGCCTGGCAGGTTCACACAATGGTTCTTCGTCACGTGCATCACATCGATTGAAGAGTGGACCTCTAGGTCTTTCTAGTAGGGTAGGTCCCAAAATATAGATTTCTTCTTCCACATGGGTGCGCGTCCCTCAGCGTCATTCGAAACAGATAGTCTGCCGGGGCCCTTTCCAAAGATTACTTTTAAATCATTGACCATAGAAAGTACGTGATCACCGGTACGCATGGCGGGCTTCTTCCGGTGATCTACCTCGCCTTTGAAATGCTTGCCTTTCTTTCGACATTGGTGGTTTGTCGGAAGGAATCGACGATGCCCTAGGTACACATTCTTCCTGCATTTGTCCAGGTATATACTTTCGGTGTCACCTAAATAGTGCGTGCACGCGTGGTATCCCTTGTTTGTCTGTCCTGAAAGGTTACTGAGAGCAGGCCAGTCATTGATGGTGACAAACAGCAACACATGCAGGTCAAATTCCTCCTGTTTGTGCTCATCCCACGCACGTACACCGTTTCCAAACCAGAGTTGTAAAAGTTCTTAAACTAATGGCCTTAGGTACACATCAATGTCGTTGTCGGGTTGCTTAGGGTCTTGGATGAGAACTGTCATCATAATGAACTTCCGCTTCATGCACAACCAAGGAGGATGGTTATAGATACATAGAGTCATGGGCCAGGTGCTTTGATTGTTGCTCTGCTCCCCAAAAGGATTAATGCCATCCATGCTTATACCAAACCATACATTCCTTACGTCACCTGCAAACTCCTCCCAGTACTTTATCTCGATTTTTCTCCACTGTGACCCGTCAGCGGGTGCTCTAAACTTCCCATCTTTCTTACGGTCCTCTCTGTGCCATCGCATAAACTTGGCATGCTCTTTGTTTCTGAACATGCGTTTCAACCGTGGTATTATAGGAGCACACATCACCTTGGCAGGAACCCTCTTCCTGGGGCGCTCGCTGTCAACCTTCTTTGCTGCATACATACCATCAGACAATTCGTTATCCTTTGGAAGCTTGTTCTTCAATATTTTCAATAGCTTCTCAAATCCTTTGTCAGGCACACCATTCTCTGCCTTCTACTGCAGCAATTCTAGTACGGTATCGAGCTTTGTGTTGCCATCTTCGCAATTGGGGTACAAACCTTTTTTGTGATCCTCTAACATGCAATCGAACTTCAGCTTCTCCTTTTGATTTTCGCACTGTCTCCTTGCATCAACAATAACCCGACGGAGATCATCATCGGGCACATCGTCTGGTTCCTCTTGATCTTCAACAGCTTCCCCCATTGCAGCATCACCGTATTCAGAGGGCACTGCTACATCTTGAGCTTGCGTTGGTTTTCCTTGAAGAGGAAAGGGTGATGCAGCAATAGTAGCGTAAGTATTTCCCTCAGTTTTTGAGGACCAAGGTATCAATCCAGTAGGAGGCTCCTCAAAAGTCTCACGCACCTACACAAACAAACAAAGAACTCGCAACCAACGCAATAAAGGGGTTGTCAATCCCTTCACGGCCACTTGCGAAAGTGAGATCTGATAGAGACAGTATGATAAGATAAATATATTTTTGGTATTTTATAATATAGATTGGAAAAGTAAAGATGCAAATAAAAGTAGATTGAAAGCTTATATGATAAAAGATAGACCCGGGGCCATAGGTTTCACTAGTGGCTTCTCTCAAGATAGCATAAGTATTACGGTGGGTGAACAAATTACTGTCGAGCAATTGATAGAAAAGCGAATAATTATGAGATTATCTAGGCATGATAATGTATATAGGCATCACGTCCGCGACAAGTAGACCGACTCCTGCCTGCATGTACTACTATTACTCCACACATCGACCGCTATCCAGCATGCATCTAGAGTATTAAGTTCATCAGAATAGAGTAACGCATTAAGAAAGATGACATGATGTAGAGGGATAAACTCATGCAATATGATATAAACCCCATCTTTTTATCCTCGATGGCAACAATACAATACGTGCCTTGCTACCCCTATTGTCACTGGGTAAGGACCCCGTAAGATTGAACCCAAAGCTAAGCACTTCTCCCATTGCAAGAAAGATCAATCTAGTAGGCCAAACCAAACTGATAATTCGAAGAGACTTGCAAAGATAACTCAATCATACATAAAAGAATTCAGAGGAGATTCAAATATTTCTCATAGATAAACTTGATCATAAACCCACAATTCATCGGATCTCGACAAACACACCTCAAAAAGAGTTACATCGAATAGATCTCCAAGAAGATCGAGGAGAACATGGTATTGAGATCCAAAAAGAGAGAAGAAGGCATCTAGCTAATAACTATGGACCCGAAGGTCTGTGGTAAAATACTCACAACTCATCGGAGGGGCTATGGTGTTGATGTAGAAGCCCTCCATGGTCGACTCCCCCTCCGGCGGAGCGCCGACAAAGGCTCCAAGATGGGATCTCGCGGATACAGAAGGTTACGGCGGTGGAAATTGTTTTTTGTTGGCTAGCTGGATGTTTTCGGGGTACATGGGTATATATAGGAGGAAGAAGTAGGTCGGTGGCCACCCGAGGGGCCCACGAGATAGGGGGGCGCACCCTGTAGGGGTGGGCGCGCCCTCCACCCTTGTGGCCGCCTCGGCTGCTTCTTGGCTTGCACTCCAAGTCCTCTGGATCACGTTCGTTCCAAAAATCACGCTCCCGAAGGTTTCATTCCGTTTGGACTCCGTTTGATATTCCTTTTCATCGAAATACTGAAATAGGCCAAAAAAAACAGCAATACGGGTTGGGCCTCCGGTTAGTAGGTTAGTCCCAAAAATGATATAAATGTGTAAAATAAAGCCCATCAACATCCAAAACGGGTAATATAATAGCATGGAACAATAAAAAATTATAGATACGTTGGAGACGTATCAGGCACATAGTTGTCTTCGTCCTCTTCTTCTTCGTTGTCTTCCATCATAACCCCTATTTCTCCGTGCTTGGTCCAAACATTATAGTGTGGCATGAAACCCTTATAAAGCAGGTGGGTGTGAAGGGTTTTCGAGTCAGAGTAAGACTTCGTATTCCCAGATATAGGGCATGGACAACACATAAAAACCATTATGCTTGTTTGCCTCAGCCACTTTGAGAAAATTATGCACGCCCTTAATGTGCTCGGAGGTGTGTCTGTCACCGCACATCCACTGTCGGTTCATCTGTGTGCATTATATATAATTAAGTTTGTCAAAAACCATTACAGAACATTACGAATAGATAATTAAGTGACCAAATTAATAGAAGTTCATCATCACATTAAAACCAAAGTACATACATACTTCTCATTGAACAACATATAGCTCTCTAGAGCATCTAATTAATTAAACCATACATTAAAACTATGTAAAACATTTCAATGCGAAAACAAATGCGATCATAATCGCAAGCAAGGTAACAATTGATCCAACAACATAATGATACCAAGCCTCAGTATGAATGACATGTTTTCTAATATTTCTAATCTTCAAGCGCATTGCATCCTTCTTGATCTCTTGTGATCATCGACGACATCCACAACATGCAACTCTAATATCATCTTCTCCTCCTCAATTTTTTATTATTTTTCTTTCAAGAAATTGTTTTCTTCTTCACCTAAATTTAACCTCTCGACAATAGGGTCGGTTGGAATTTCCGGTTCACATACCTCCTAGATAAATAAAATCTATGTCACGTTGGTCGGCATAATTGTCATAAACAATAAATGAACCAAATAGTTATAGAAGATAATATATACCACATCCGAATCATAGACATGACGAGGGCCGATGGGGGCGGATACCAAAACCATCGCACTATATAATAAGAAGCAATAATAAAAGTAATAAAATTATACAAGTATCTATCCAAACATACAAGTAAGAATTTTTTTCCTTTCATAAAGAAGATAAGAACAAGGGGCTCACCACGGTGGTGCCAGCGACGAGATCGGCGCGGGTGATCGACGGTCGTGAAGACGGGGATGGGACGTGACAGACCGCTAAACCTAGACAAATATTGAGGAAAATGGAGCTTGGAGGTCGAGCTTGGAGAGGAGAAAGCTTAAGTAGTGTGGCTCGGGCATTCCATCGAACACCTCATGTGCATAGAAGGTGAGCTAGAGCACCATTAAGCCCTCCCTCGCCGCCGTAAAACAGAGCAAAGGTGGAGTGCTCTGCTCGCCCGCGAGGGGGTATATATAGGCACATCATTGGTCCCGGTTCATGGCCTGAACCAGGACTAAATGACACCCTTTAGTCCTGGTTCAAGCCACCAACCGGGACCAATAGTGGTGCGCCAGGAGCTAAGCCCATTGGTCCCGGTTCGTCCCACCAACCGGGGCCAAAGGGGCCAGACGAAACAGGACCAATGCCCCCATGAGGCCCGGCAGGCCCCCTGGCCTCACAAACCAGGACCAATGCCCCCATGGGTCTCGGTTCATGACTGAACCGGGACTAATGGGCTTATCTGGCCTGAACCAAAGCCCTGTTTTCTACTAGTGATGTGACGCATTCTCGTTACCTGTTTCTACTCGTTACAAACGCTCTCGCACATTCGGAACTCGTGGAACAAACAAGGTTCTCAACCCAGAGTTGCAAAGTGCACTGCAAAACCTAGAGGTCAGTGTTGCTAACATGGCGGAGTTTGTCGTGCTTTTGGGTGGATGCGACCGCATCTCCCGTAGACCCTATGATGCATATCTTTACATCGATAACTTCATGTTTGGTCGCCATGTCGAGAAGCAACAAATCATCAGGTTCTTGCTGGACCACAACACTCCTGGTTCTCCGGCTGTGCTTCCAATCACTGGTGGTGCCGGAGTTGGGAAGAAAAAACTTGTTTCAATGTATGCGATGATGAGAGGGTGCGTTCACTTTTCTGTGATTTTGCACCTGAATGGAGATTTATCTGTTCAGAATGACAGACCATGAAAAATTGTCAGGGAGGATACTAGTAGTTATTGAGTTTGTTTCATATATTGATGAAGATGACTGGACAATGTTCTATAAATTTTTTATGAACATGGACATAGGAAACAAGGTGATGATCTTAGGTCGATTCGCAGAGCTAGAGAAGTTTGGAACTGTTAAACCTATACCCTTGAAATGTCTGGCATTACACTACTAGGGAAAACCTTATACACAGAAATTTAGCAGCAGCGCGGGTCAAAAAAGGGCGCTAGTGCTAGATAGCAGTAGCCAGTGAGAAAAAACAGCGCTACAGATAAAATCGTAGCAGTAGCGCGTGCGGTCGTAAAAGCGCTACTACTAATATTCCCATTGCTAAAACGATAGGCTACACATAGCAGTAGCGGGCTTGGAAGAAGCGCGCTACCGCTAGGGCATAAGTAGTAGCGCGTTTCCTACGAAAAGCACTACTGCTAATGGAAATAAAATAAAATGAAAAACAAATAGAAAAGTAAATGAAAATGAAAGAAATAGAAAAAGGAGAAAGGAAAAAAAATAAAATGTAAAGCAAAATAAATGAAAAAACGAAAAAAAGAAGAAATGCATAGCAGTAGCATCTGTTCGTAAGAGGCGCTATAGCTAATGTAGCTGCAGCGCGTTTCCTAGACCCACGCTGTAGAAACAGAAAAAGAAATAAGAAAATGGAAGGAAATTACATAGCTATAGCAGTAGCACGTTTTGCTAAAACCGCTATAGCTACCTTAGCTATAGCGCGTTTGGCGAAATGCGCTACTGCTAAGTTTGACTTAACCAAAAACCGTTTCCCCCGGCGTCCGGGTAGGCGTCGTCACGCATCGTGCCGCCAGCTGGAGGCCGCGGTGGAGGTGGAGGCGGCTGTCCCGCGCCTGGAGCCGGAGCCGGAGGAGGCGGGACGTCACGCCTCATGATGCGCTTGGTGATGGCGCACTATCGAAGCGTGTACGTGAAGGGTCTTGCGCCGCTGTGGTGCTTGCAGGGGGCGTAGAGCATCTCTTCGAAACTCATGGCGGGTTGCCATGCCGTCTTGCCGGTCTGCCGGCGCTTCGCCGCCGGGTCCGCCGCGGGCTCGGTGGCCGCGACGAGTCGGTTGTCGTGGCACTGCGCCGGCTGGTCGGCCTTGCGCTTGTTGTTCTGGTGATGTTGCTGCCGGCTGCTTTCGCCGGCCGGCTTCGGAGGGGGAACCGGCTTTGCCTTGCCGGCTTCACCCATCGCCACCTGGATCTTCATGGCGGAGTCGGCGTTGGCGTATTTGTCCGCCATCACCATGAGCGCGGCCATGGTGGCCGGCTTGGAGCATAAGAGCTTGTGCTTGAGGAGGGTGTCGTCTCGGCACCCGCTGACTAAGTACTGGATCGCCTGGACTTCATGGACGCCCTCGCAGCTGTTCCGGAGCTCGGTCCAGCACGCGAGGTACTCGCGACCGGTCTCTGTAGGCCCTTGCACGCACATGGCGAGTTGGCTAGGGCGGCTGGGTCGCTTGTAGGTCCCCGTGAAGATGCGTACGAAGGCTTCCTCAAAATCGACCCACGTGTTGATGCTGCCCATCGGCACGCTGTTCAACCACGTGCGGGCCAACCCTTGCAGCATGAGCGGTGTGTAGCGCACGGAGAGACGACGATTGGCACCGGTGATGCCAATGGCCGTGGTGTAGTTGGTGAGCCAGTCTTCTGGCTTCATGGTCCCGTTGTACTTGGTGGTGTCGCGGGGGAGCATGAACCCTTTGGGGAAGGGCTCTTCCCAGATGCGTGGGCCGAAGCACGCTGGCCCGATAGCGCTGCTCTCCTCCACCTCCAGGGAGCGAGCGAGCTGATCGAGGCGGTGGCGAAGGCCGGCGTCGATGGCGCTGCTGGCCGAGTCGACGGCGGCCAGCCACGGGGCCGGGTCGGTTGGAGCCAGACGCCGACCATGCTGGTCGGGTCCGTGCTGGATCTCTGGGACGGGCTCGTCGCCCAATCCGCCGGCGGCTGTGGCGGCCGGATCGCGCCGAGTCCAGACTCGGCCGGAGTGCGCCTCACCGGGTGGCGATGAAGCTGTATGTAGAAGTTCGTCGGGTCCGCCAAGGCGGGCGGAGCCGGATCCCGCCGGCTTGGTGAGCTGGTTGAGGTGGTCCTACTGGGTGTTGGCAGCGTTGAGGAGTTTGCGCATCCGTCCGATGCGCTCCTTCAGCTCCTCACCCGCGAGCTGGTCCAGGCTGACTGCGGCTGCCTGGGCAGCGCGCATGTTCTTCGCTGGGGTCTCGTAGACGGTCGGGACGGCGCCAAGAGCCCGGCCGATCGCTCCTCCCCGGGCACGCACGTCGGTGACCTGGCTTGGCTAGGCCGCGGCGGGCGTGATTCTGTAGGCGGCATTGCGCTCCAGCTGAGCGGCGTCCAGGCGACACTGAGTGGCGGCGAGCGTCTCGGACAGGTCCAGCATCTGCTGGTGCCTTTCCTCGAGCTGGGTTCGGGCCTCAGCGACGTTGGTGGCGTCGACGTCGGTGCCCATGGGGATGCGGAGGCTCTGCATCACGGCGCGCAACCAATTGGACGGCTCGGTCCGATCTGCTGCGGCCCTGGCTTCAGCAGCCTTCCTCGTCTTGCTCGACGAGGAGGAGGCGCCATCGCCGGTGACGAAGACCTCCACATGGACGTCCATTGCCCCGACGGAAATGCCGCCGCCGAGGGAGAGGGGGAGTCGGAGTAGCTGAGCACCTCGTTGGGGTACTCGTCGGTCGTGAACGCATCGTAGATGCGCAGCGCGGCGAAGGAGGCGGCGAGCGCGCCGACGAAGTCGTCCGCCAGCGCGACGGACTCGTCGGAATAGGAGAAGGGCCCCATCTGAAGCATGCTCTCGGCCAGCTCCTCGAGCTGCCCCACGGTGGGCGCCAACTGTCGTGGTGGGTGCACGGCAGATGCCAAGGGATGGCTAAAGAGAGGAGGAGGCTCGTGGGCGCTGGTGGGCTCCAGAGGCGAGGTTGGCATGAGCGGGCGCGGGACTCTCCGGAGAGATAACACCCCTAGTCCTGCCGAGTGTAGTTGGATGTTCGATAGTACAAGGTTGCTCCTGGAGCTGTATGGGGGAGCAAGGAAGCTGGCCAAGGCTTGGGCTGCTCCTTCTCTCTGGTGTTGCTGTTTCGGTGGCTAGTTCTGTGCTTACTTGCCTTTCTCTCGTTACATGCCTCTATGAGCGTGGGCTCCTGGGGGGTTTTATAGATCAACCCCCCAGGGGTACAATGGTAATGTTACAAGTCGGTGGGTCTGGATTGTCGGTGTCCGGGGACCCGGGCTGGGTCCCGCTGAGGGCTCGCGGTTCGTCGGGTTCCCCTAGGTGCGGGCCCTGCATGCCTAGGGGGACTGTGCGCCATCTTGTCGGTCGTCAGGGCGTGGCCGAGTCGAGTCATGTACAGTGGCTCTCCGTCGGGTTGCCGCTTGCTGTCGTTAGCGGTGAGGCCGGGAGCACTGTAGCCACGCCGGCCCTGGTCAGCGGGTAGGCGAGGGGCATTGTTGCCACGCTCCGGCTGACCAAAGGCATGGGCGGAGCACTATTGCCTTGGTCATTGTTGATTCAAGACAAGTTCCATCGTACTACCTGGATGGGACGGGAGCTGACCCGTGGCTGGATTGCGGAACACGCCACGGGTGGAGCTAGTTTGTCGAGGAAGCTTTGGTTGTGCCGGGTTCGGCTGTCTTGCGCTAGTTGTTGAGGCCGAGTCGACGCATCTTGCCGGGTCTGAGAGTTTGGCCGGGTTGCGGGGCTTGGCCGGGTCGAGCGACCCGGCCAAGCGCGTGCCGGTATGAGGGACGGTGCCAGCCTCGTTGTTTTCGAAAAGGATCCGGGTTCCGTTGGCTGCCCGGGGTTCATCCCCTCGACAGGTAGCTTGAGAGGGGTTGATCGGAATCAAGAGACGCAACACAAGACAAATGTTTAGATAGCTTCGGGCCCCGGGAAACATCATCCGGTAATAGCCCTACATGCTGTTTGTGGCTAGGTCTCATTATGCTCATGAGGGAGTCGCCGCATAAGCCGGCTCCCCTAACTGTGTCTAGCCTTAAAGATTATTCAACCTGTCCCTCTTGGGGTGCCCTGCCTCTCCTTATATAAGTTGAAGGGGCGGGTTACATGACTAGTCCTAGTAGGATTAGGATTACTCTTATTACAAGTGGAGTCCTAGTCTTGCTTCCTTTGTAAGGGAATACTCCTTATGCTTTCCTCTTAAATCGACCCACCATAATATGAGCCGGCCTTCTAGGCCTTGGGCCTAGTCCTCCATCTGACCCGTCGCCGGGGCCATCCGTGAGTCGCCAGGCTTGTGAGTCGTCAGACCAGTGAGCCGCCAGACTCGTAAGTCGTTAATCCTCCGGGGGGTTACCAATGAAGCCAAGTCCCAGCCGGGTCATATATTCGGCCTGGTCATACAGCGGATGAGGGAGTCCTGGACTAAGGGGTCCTCGAACAGCCGGACTATATACTTTTGCCGGACTATTGGACTATTAAGATACAAGATAGAAGACTTCGTCCGGTGTCCGGATGGAACTCTCCTTTGCGTGGAAGGCAAGCTTGGCGATTCGGATATGTAGATCCCTTTCTCTGTAACCGACTTTGTACAACCCTAGCTCCCCCCCCCCCCGCGCCCCCCGGTGTCTATATAAACCGGAGGGTTTAGACTTATAGGGTTTAGCCACAACAATCATAACCTCATAGGCTAGACTTCTAGGGTTTAGCCATTACGATCTCGTGGTAGATCAACTCTTGTAATACTCATATTCATCAAGATCAATCAAGCAGGAAGTAGGGTATTACTTCCATAGAGAAGGCCCGAAACTGGGTAAACATTTGTCCCCCATCTCCTGTTACCATTAGCCTTAGGCGCACAGTTCGGGACCCCCTACCCGAGATCCGCCGGTTTTGACACCGACAGTGGGGTATATCCCCGACAATATGGCTTTTTTTTCGCGAATACGCAAGCCGCGTATCTTTGTATTGATAGAAGGAGATAGTAGCATGGGATTACAATGCATACAAGTCCATGTACGCATAGGCATGGTGCACAAGCGTTGGAGCAGACTAGAACAAGGGGCTGCTCAGCCCTAGGTGACTCCGCTAGCAACCACGCCGGGAATGATGTTAAGCAGTCCGTTGGCGCCTGCCTTAGCCATAGGCGCGCCTCATCTTTGATGGTGTTGGAGATCGTGAGAGCGAAGGGGTGGCCCGGTCGAAGATACACGCTGCTGGCGGTGTTTCCATAGCCACCATGCTGTGAGGATGATGAGGAGGATAGCCCTTTTGAACAGCGCCGGTGAGCGGTCAAGGCAGGAAGTCCACCAAGTCCGGAAGGGGTGTGGGCATCGGGGAGGTCGACGGCCATGCAAGCCCACCGAGGATGTCATGCCGCACTGGGCGCGAGAAGGGCAGGCCGCGAGGAGGTGATGCATGGACTCTAGCGCCTGATCGCAGAACGCACAAGAGTCCTCGTGTGGCAGGCCGTGGCGGGCCAGCGCTCGAGGTCCAAGCAGCGGTCTTGCATGGCAAGCCAGAGGAAGAATCTGACGCGTAGGGGCGCCCAAGGACGCCAAGTGAGCCGCCAATGGGGGTCCTCACATGCGCCAATGAACATGGCCTTGTAGCAGGAACTCGCGGAGTATACGCCGGAGGCTGTCCAACGCCAGGTGAGCACGTCCGGTGTGGGGTAGAGCGGCATGTGGCGCACGAGCCGCCAGAGGTTGACGTACTGAACCATGGCCGCAGGGCCGAGCGCGCCGCGGATGTCGTGGACCCAAGAACGCAGGTGAAGGCCGTCTCGCACAAAGGCGGTCTTTTCAGAGGCGGCGTGACGAGAGCATAGACTAGAGGAGCGATCTCAGCCGCGGATCTACCATCTATCCAAAGGGTCGGTCGAAAGCGGCAAGTGACGCCGAGCCAAGCCGCCCGGCTTGTGGAGGCGCGGAAGATGGCCTTCGTCGGCCGTCGTGAGGGACGGGAGGTGGCTCCACGGATGCGAGGGGTCGGTCTTGGCTGGAGCCATAACCATCGAACACGCAAGGACAACCCCGCGGCGATAGATGTCTCGGATGCCAAGGCCACCAAGGGAGATAGGGCGGGACACTCGCTGCCAATTGACGCGACATTGGCCTCCGTTTGCCTCCTTGTGACCCGCCCAAAGGAATCCGCGGATGATCCGGTTCACCTTCTTGATTGCCTATTTGTTGAAGGCAATGGTCGTGAGGAAGTGGGTGGGTATGGCGCAGAGGACATGTCGTACGAGCGCGAGGCGATCACCCTGAGAGAGCATGGAGGCGCGCCAGGTGGAGAGCTTGCGGCCCAGCTTGTCGAGGATCGGCTCCAGACTCGTCGAGCCGGCCTTGCGGATGGCGAGAGAAAGCCCCAGGTAGGGGATCGGGAAGTGCGTCACCGGGCATTGCATCTCGGAGGTGATCGTGGCAATATGGTCGTCGGTGCATCGTATCGGGGTCGCCGAGCACTTGCTGAAGTTGGTATGAAGCCCGGAGGCTTCGCCGAAGACATGGAGGAGGGTGCGCACGGCAGCGATGTCATGGCTGTCCGGATGGCAAAAAATGACGACGTCGTCCGCATAGAGTGATATGCTGGATGCCGCGTGCCGGGTAGTGAGGCGATGCAGGAGGCCTGCGTCCACAGCGCGTAGAAGCATGGAGTTGAGGACGTCGATCACGATCATGAAGAGCATGGGAGAGACCGGATCGCCCTGCCGCAACCCATGGGCATGGTCAATCGGGGGACCCGGGTGCCCATTGATAAGCACCCTCGTCGAGGCCGTGGAGAGAAGGATGGAGATCCACTCGCGCCATCGAGGCCCGAATCCAAGATGTGTCAGGATCTGGAGCAAAAACGGCCAGGACACACAGTCAAAGGCCCGCGCGATGTCGAGCTTGAGAAGCATACGTGGCGCCTTGAGGTTGTGGAGGAGACGAGCCGTTTGTTGCACAAGCATGAAGTTGTCGTGGATGCACCGCCCGCCGATGAACGCACTTTGGTTGGTGCAAAACCATGGAGCCAAGATGGGGGGCTAGCCGGAGGGAGAGCAGTTTAGCGACAAGCTTAGCGAAGATGTGGATGAGGCAGATTGGCCGGTAGTCGTAGAGAGACCGCGTGTCAGCACGTTTCGGGAGTAGAGTAAGGAGTGCCTCGTTGAGCTTCTGGAAGCATTGGCCGTTCATGGAGTATAGTTTGTCGAAGGCCTCGCGGAAATCGTGCTTTATCGTGTCCCAACAAGCGACGTGGAACTCGGATGTGAAGCCATCGGGCCAGCGCCTTTTCCGTCGGTAAGCTTTTCACGGCGGCCCATATCTCGTCGTCCATGAACGGAGCGTCCAACCCGAGCAGGTCGAACTGCGGGACATGGAGAGCATGGAGGTCAAGCGTGATTGCGCGCTCTGAAGCGGTGCCGAGCACGTCGGAGAAGTGGTCGAAGGCGGCGGTGACCATATCGTCGTGATCAGTGATGGTGGCGGATCCCACCTGGAGGCTCGTCATAATGTTGCGCTGCTTGCGGTGGGCCGCGTGGATCTTGAAGTAGGAAAGCGCAGCGTCGTCGCTACGGAGCCAGGAAAGGCGCACTCGTTGCCGCGCGATCGATCTCTCGAGGGAGGCCAGACCCAGGTACGAGGCCTTGAGCTTCCGACGCAACCAGGTCTCGAGGGGGGAGAGTGGTCTGGAGTCTTGCGCCGCGTCAAGACGCGCAATGAGCTCACCCGCAACCTTGAGCTGCAAGGAGACGTTGCCGATCGTGCGAGCGCTCCAGCTCTGCAACTGCCTCGCCGTGGTCTTGAGACGTGTCACGATCCTTCTGAAAGGGTCGGCGTCAGGCGCGGAGGAAGTCCAAGCCGTAGAAACCACGTCATTGAAGCCTTCGAGCTTAGGCCAGAAACGCTCGAAGTGGAATCGTCTAGCACCGGGCGGCTGCGCCACACAATCGATCAAAAGCGGGCAGTGGTCGGAGGCGGCCGAGGAGAGGCACTGGAGAAGGCAGTGGGGGTGGGCAGTCTCCCATCCGGAGGTGCAGAGGATGCGGTCGTTGCGGACAAGGGTCGGGTTATCGCGCTCGTTGGACCATGTATAGCGGCGGCCGTGCATATATAAGTCACGGAGCTCCTCATTCGCAATGAATCAGCGAAGTCTACCCATGATGCGATGGTTGATGTTCGCGTTGCTTTTCTCGGCCGCCGAGAGGATCATGTTGAAGTCCCCGCCGAGGAGCCATGGGCCTATGCGGGAGTCACGAACATCGTGCAGCTTGGCCAGGAACTCGATCTTGTCGCCGCTGCCTTGGGGCCCATAAACCCCAAAGGATCCACCAAAGGCCCTCGCCAAATGGGGTAACCAGAGCCGTGACATGGTGCATGCCAACGATCGGGTTGGAGAGGGAGAGGTCCGAACGGCGCCAGGCGAGCAGAATGCCCCCCCCCCCCGGGTGCCGGCGGCGGGGAGGAAGAAGTAGTCTTCGTAGAGAGGGCCGAGCGTGTCTAGCACGATGGAATCGGTGACGAGCGCGAGTTTGGTTTCCTGAAGACAAACAATGGAAGGGGAGGCAGCGGTGATCACGCTGCGGACAGCCATTCGCTTGGCGCCGGAGTTGAGGCCACGCACGTTTCAGAATACCGCTTTAAAGTTGTAATCCATAGAGGGATGAAGAGGGCGTTGGTGTACAAGAACAACAACACTAAGCCTCGATGAGCTGCGCGCTAGACGCGTGGGCATCCTCCGGGAGCTGCCAACCGAAGAAGTCCGCGAAGGCCTGGAGCACATCCAAGGCTAGGGGCTTCTCAAAGAGGAGGGCATATTTGTCGAGATAGTCGCTGGGGATGGTGGAGTCGTCGTCGGCAATGAGGCCAAGGCGCTTGAGAAGGACTCGTTTAGCCTTCATCTCCGAGCTGAGACCTAGATCGGCCCGGGCGATCCGGAAGCTACGCCGCGTGGCGTGAAGTTAGCTGGTAGTTCCTTGCGCTTCACGCCGTGGCTTGGGAGTAGGTAGGACGGAGGAGGCCCCGACGGTAATCGCGGCCGACAAAGGAGGCCAGTGGGCGTCGTGGAGCGGCTGATTGCATGGGCTGCATGGCTGCCGGGCGAGCTGGTTCTCGTTGGGTGGCGCTGCGTGGCGAGCAGCTGGCCGAGCTGGGGCCGGGCGGGGCAGCAGCGGGCGAAGGAACGAGCTCCATGCATGTTTCCTGGCGTGGGGTGGCGGGGCATGCGCCAATCAGCAGCGGGGTGGGCGCGGGCCCGGGGATGGGCGCGGGCCCAAGTGATGGGACGGGGATATGCACGTCGCTCCCAGGGGCCTGAACCATCGCGGGGGCGGCATCCGATGCAGGGTCCGCGTCCGGTGGGGCCTCCAAAGCCGGGCCGACCGTCCAATCGTGGCCATGCGAGATCAGCGGATCCGAGGGCGCGTGTCGAGGCGCTTGGAGGTAGGCGTGGATGGGAGGGCGAGGCATCCGGACCAACGGGTCACGCGCGGAAGGCACGGCAGCCATTGGCCCGCTTTGAAACGCTACCGTCTCCACCTCCCGGGTCCCGCACGAAGCATGTGAGTGGATGGGTGGGCCCCATCCGATGGCGGGGTGTCGGGACGGGCCAACGGGCGGGCCGGAACAGCGTCTGCCGCAGGTCCCAGCCTTTGACGCGCGGGGACCCGGTCAAAAGGCGCGAGACAGCCTGGGTGGGGCCCGAGGATGCCGGCTGAAACGCGGCACGGCGGTGGCGCGTGCGCCCGGCGGCGACCACGCCGGTGCCCGCCCCGACGAGCGGGGGGCGCGAGTCTGGCAGGGCGGGGGGGAAGTCGTGTTGCTGCAGCCACCGGGGGGGAGAGGGGGGAGCTCGGCCCTGGGTCAGCATCGCCGGCGGACGGCGGCGGAGGCGGAGGCGGAGAGGGGCGGCGGTAGTCGAGGCAGGAGGCGACGTGGATGCGGATGGGGAAGCGCACCAGCCCAAGGGCGAAGCGCTCCGCGCGGTCCGGGTCGGCATCGGGATCCACCGCGTCGTCATCCTGCACGAGAAGCTCGGAAGAGCGCGGGATGGCGTCGGGGTTGATGGTCCAGGCCGAGAGCCTGAAAACGGACATGTCGGACATGTCCCGAGTCTCCGGCGCGAGGTGCTCAATCTTGCAGAATGGAGAGAGCAGGGACTCGGCGGCGGAACGATGCCAGGCGTGGTCAGGGACGCCGAAGAGCTCCAGCGAAACGAGGAAGAGGGCCTTCACTGCTCGGACCGCGGTCCGCCCTGTGGATGGAAGATGAGGCGGAAACGCGCGCGGCGACGCTGGTGGTGGCGACGCTGGCACGCAGCGACGGGTCGCTGAAGCGGACGAGGAAATCTTCCGAGCGTGCCGGTGGACGGAGAAGTCGCCGCCGGCGAGGCCGCACCGGGAGCGGCGGCCGTGGCAATCTCTTCGCGAGAACACCAAAGGCGCCGCCCGCGACGATGACCAGGAGCGCGCTCGGCGGCAATGACCTCCTGGGAACGGCCAACGTAGCAGACGGCCGCGGCGGGGCGGGAAGCTGGGTGGCCAGAAAGAAGGGTGGCGACGGAGGAACCCACCGAGGCCGTCGAGGGTGGGCGCGAGGACGTTGCAGGAGCCGAGGCTGCCAGTGAGGGGGCGCTGAGCCGTCCTGACGCAATCCACCCGGAGGACGCGGGGGATGACGACGAGGGGCGCAGGCCGGCGCTGCCAACCGACCCGGAGGACGCGGTGTGAGCAGCCCGGACGAGGAGCGGTGGACGCCGCCGAGCCAGCAGATGTCGGGCGGCCGGCGACCGCAGGCGGGGAGGGGACGCGACGCCGGAGTGGAGGGGGGGAGCGGCCGTCGGACGAGGGAGGGGCAGCACGGGGGAGAAGGCATTGCTTGGCGATATGGCTTGCGCAGCGGATGTCCTTCCTGCACTCCAAGCCGGGGTGGGCGTCGAGGCAGCGCGGGCAGTCCCCATCCCGCAGCCAGGAGGGGCGGGCGCAGGCCGGCCTCGGCAGCCCGGGCGGTGGCGGCGGGGCTCACGCGGGCGCGGGCGCAGGCGCTTGCGTCCCCGAGCAACCCGACAGTATGGCTAATGCTCCGGAAGATGGTCTACCTAGGATTATGTTTGGGGACTTAATATCAGCAGCAGGTCACCTTGTCTTACCCAAAGGAGATTTTAGGCTAATTTCCTGTGAATCAAGGCTACCGCCTTATATGACATTTATTCACTTGGTGCACTCTGTTCCAAGCCGCCCCAATGGTAAATCTGAAACAGCCTTGTCAGGGAAGAAGCGTCCGGGTCTATTTGCCTAATTTTTATGTAACAATGTATTTGAGTAGTATTATGTGAGACCTTAGGAGTTTTGCATCCACTGAAGCATGCCAATTGAAGGCGGGTCATAATTTTAGTTTGTCTAGACCATCAGACCGTGTTCGTCTCTCTTCAGGAAGGCTTGTTATGGCAGTATGGCCTGAATAAAATGGGTATATGAAATGAAAATGTCAGTGCATAGAAGTCCATCAGAAAAAGGTTAGTTCAGCAAATGCCCTTAATTACGAGCTAACCAAGTGAGAGCATATGTGCTAACCAAGTCACATAACAAAATTCTAGGGCGTTGCTACTTGCCAGTTTCTAGTCGTATCTGACCAGAAGAGAGAACGAATGCAAGGACCCAAAATTACTTGCAATTCTAATAAGATGGGGAACCATGCGCTGTCCTCGGTAGTGTGGCAGGCCAGCAAGCTCACAGCGGCAGCTCTCCGGAGAAGGTGTTGGTGGCTTCACGGTCATAAAATCGAACACCATCCGGGCACAAGAGCGGAGCTGATTTCCCCCGCATCCTGCCTTACTGGAGATAGAGGAAGTGAAAACTATACAGATGGTTAATGAAAAACCGGGTGCAACAAAAAACGAAAATTTTCCAACAGGTTTAATTTAATGAAAAACTTTGTATGAAATGCAATACAAATGACTCTTTGGATAAAATTCCTAGGAGATAAAATCCTACAAATCAAATATCGTACATACACACAAAATACAGGTCATAAACACATGACTTCCTAGAAGGTTTTCATTCAATATTTTCTAACTTCCATTACAAATATATATCCAAAATTATTTTGAATGAAAATGGTATCATTAAAACTTTCAAAAAGGTAAAAATATAACATTCCATGATCAAAAGATTGTATTGGAGACCATGTCAATATTTGAAATATTTTTACAAACTGAGCAAATAGTTGAGATTCCAACTCTACAAAATCCCGGTAGAAATTGCCGAATCAAAAGGCCTTACAAATGCACCGCTGCACGCTTCCTCCCAGACAGGGGAGTGCTCTGTTCCGCCGCACCTGGAGCACCATTTCCATTTGTAGCGAAATGAACAAATGAGGTGTAAGGCGGCAACCTTGATTCCCACACAACCACATTGAAATCCCCTTGTGGTCTAACTCCAGGATCCATCACCAGATCCCCAAACCTCACCCTCGGTAGCAATTCCCTTTCCACCGTAACCTCAGTGCGGCTGCTGCCACTGGTACAGGAATGCACGACCCGGAGTGGAGAATCCATGGGATGCAAGACCAAGTCAGTAACGTCTATCTGGTGGCGTCTCTGGGCGAGGAGCTTCGGGTGCTCCCCAAATAGGGATAAGTTCCTCTTGACTACCCTTCTCAACCCGCTCAGGATGCAGAGCCAGAAATTAGCGCTGAAGTTCTTCCTCATGATGTCCGCAAACAGATTTGCAGTGGCGATTGACCATTCGGATTGGAATGCCCTGGCCAGTTCATCTGCTATCCACACTAAACGCGGGTGCTGTGCCGGGTTCACGCTCCCGAATGCGAGTGTCTTGAATAGGTAGCTGAACTCCTCGTATGACAGGGTTTTGAGGAAGATTGGCTCAACAGTTCCGAGTCGCTCTGAATTTTTAAGGTGGCTGATGATGATCACCTTGCTTCCATTATCCATGCTTGTTGCTACTGTTGAAGAGAACTTGGCCCAATCCTCCTCGTCAACATCTGAAACAAGCTCAACAACCACCAGTATCTTGCCTGGCAAGAGGCTACGATCATGGTCTGTCAGGCTACTAAAGGAATCACCATTCAGGTGCAGGATTGAAGAGAAGTGTGAGCGGACCCTCTCGTCCTTGCATACATGGGCGAGCAGAGTCCTCTTCCCGACCAGTGGACCACCGATGATCGGTAGAACAGCCGGAACACCACCGGAAGAGCCGTGCTGCAACATGAAGTTCAGGAGCTTTTGCTTCTCGGCGTGACGTCCGAACATGATGTTGTCGTGGTATAGATACGCATCGTATGGTCGACGCAGCATACGGTCGCATCCACCCAAAAGAACAACAAACTCCGTCATGCCAGCGACTACATCCTCCAAGCTCTCCAACCCGCCCTGCAAGTCGACGGGGTATGTGGCCTTGTTCTTTCTAGCACTTCCATGAACCATGCGAAAACGTTTGGGAGCAGATGGATTGCGAACCTCCCCCTCCTCAAAGGACTCTTCGAGTGAGATGTACCTGGACGCACCTAGTGCCCAGTAGCCTCGGTACATGGCGTCCGCAAGCATACTGAGCTGCACCAGCATCCCGGAGTTGGTGATGTACCGCCCGTCCGCCTCCTCGATGACCGTGCGAGCTCTCAGGAGCAGCTGCTGCAGCCTCTTCAGCTGCTTCTCTTCCGAGTGTTCGTGGCTCGAGTGGTACTTGTTGGCAAGGAAGGAGATGAAGCGGCTCATAAGTTCACCTGCTGCTGCAGATATGGCAAGCTCCATCTTCAAATCCTCCAATGGAAAGGTGCTAATTAACAGGGGAGAGGGGGGATCCAAGAGAGGGCAGGAAGCAGGTGGAAATTGCCAACTCCTGGGTATAAATTGCCCTGCACATCAATGGCTGGGGGTGTTGCACCTATAGAGACATTTTTTAGGACACATAAAGAGACTTTTCATTGCCATTTGTGGTGTGAATTAATCCACGCATAACTTCTGGATACGATTCCACGGGGATATAGACTAGTCCTGACTCCTGGAAGGGCACCTTTCATGCGCCACGGAAAGATGATGGTGAATTCGAGTTTTCGCTTTGCTCAGCAAACTTTTGTGTGGACAAACTGGGGAAATCCTTGTCCAGCAAACTTTTGTGATTGATGAGCCTAATGAGGAGTGTCATACTTGTGCAAGACATTTTATTCTCTCTTCAGGAAGCCTTGTTATGGTAATTTGGATTAAATAAAGTAGGCGTAAGAAATGAAAATACAAGGGCACAAAAATCCATCCCGAAAGGTTGCCTCAGTCAACCAAATGCCCTTAATTACCTGCTAACTAAGCCAGGCAACAAAATTTTCATTGCCTTTGCTAATAACTAGTGGTAAGAAGGGCAAGAAACTAAGTAAGTTGGAAATAAAAGGAAGTGGAGATTACTCTCTTTTTTCTCGACGCGCCTTCAAAAGGAACTAAGTAAGCTGGAAATAAAGATAGCATCAATTGAATGTATTACCTTCAAAAGGCAGTCCGCAGTATGGACAGGACCTTGACGAATTGCATCCAGCTAGCTGAAAGCTCAGGATCTTGACTAGTCGTTCTTTTAACTGTGATGGAGCAGCTAGCAGCCGTAGGCTCAGAAGGTTGACTAGAAAATTTGTTCGCACAGCAGGAAAATACCCGCTCACCTGTCACTATAAAACAGGTTCCTGATTGGCGCGGGAACCAACGCAAAAAAAAAAAAGCAACGCGAGCATTGAAACTTCTTGCAGCATTCTTCCAAGATGGGGGACAGCACCGCTGACATGATCGGCACGGGATGCTGGCTTGCTCACATCGTCGGCTGTCTGGAGAACCAGTCTTGGCCTCATGGCCATTTGGGCACCTGTGGTGGCGCGGGAAATTGCCTCACTCGCATCGGCGCTGCCAAGGACCCGTGTTGGCCTCACAGCCATTTCGTCGAACAACCTCCGGGCACCAGTGCGGCGCCCCCTTGTGCCCAGCATGGTGGCCTCGTGGAGACAGAACAAGTGACAAACGTCAGAGGAGAGTAGCCATGACGAAATTTGAGCGAGGGCTTGACCTGTGACGCACTATGGTGAGAATCGCGGTGAGGCGATGTTCTGACAGAGAGGTGGGGCAATGATGGCGTGGCGCAGAGACAAAACAGAGCCGCTGGAAATTACTTGCAGCTGCCAAAATTAGGGGCGAGGCGATTATGCCTCAGGTGACTGTTGGCCGGTGTCGGTGTCAAAACCGGCGGATCTCGGGTAGGGGGTCCCGATCTGTGCGTCTAGTCTGATGGTAACAGAAAGCAAGGGACACAATGTTTACCCAGGTTCGGGTCCTCTCGACGGAGGTAGAACCCTACTTCCTGCTTGATTAATATTGAAGATATGAGTAGTACAAGAGTAGATCTACCACGAGATCGTAGAGGCTAAACCCTAAGAGTTAGCCTATGATAGTATGATTGTAATTGTGATCGGGCTTCTAAGGACCAACCTCTTCGATTTATATAGACACCGGAGAGGGCTAGGGTTTACATGAAGTCGGTTACAAGGAAGGAAACACAATATCCGGATCGCCAAGCTTGTCTTCCACGCAAAGGATAGTCCCATCCGGACACGGGCCGAAGTCTTGAGTCTTGTATCTTCACGCTTAAATAGTCCGGACGATGTATACAGTCCGGCTGTCCGGATACCCCTAATCCAGACTCCTCAAGAGTCTCCGAACCAGTGCTTCAATGACGATGAGTCCGGCGCGCTGTCTTGTCTTCGGCATTGCAAGGCGGGTTCCATCTCCGAATACTCCAAAGTAATTATCGAACACTTGAATCATGTCCGGATCCACAAAATAATCTTCACATACCGCCGTAGAGAGAATGATATTTTCACAAATGCAATCTGCTGACAACTTTTTAGACAACGCGACGTGTCATTACGGTCGGGTCATTATTCAACCGCTTTTCCTATAACCAGCCACAGCAGATATTGCGAGGCGGTTTCCTTGACACGTCTTATCAAAGCAGAGATCGTGTCCCCTTATTACGGGATTCTCATCAATACGGGTATGGGTAATCCAACCGCACCGCTAATCGCGGCGAGTGTGGAACGAGCGGTTCCACTGTGCAAGTGGGAAGGTGCAAAAAAAGCTTTCACCGTCTCTATAAAGAGATAAGGTCTCTTCCTCTTTACCCACGCCTCCTCCTTTCGCTAGTCCATTCCCCACTGTTCGAGCCCTAGCGCCCAAGCCTTCCTCCTCTCCATCGAAGAGAGGGTTTTTCGAAGATGTCCGGATCCGGAGCAGGAGGCAAATGGATGGCCTCTACCGTCCAAGAGAAGGACATCAAGAGGCTCCGAGAGGCCGGGTACCTAGCCAAGAAGACCGGCCATCGCCTTCCACCGGCGGGACAGATCGTCCCTACTTCGGAGCCCCACGAGAGAGTCGTGTTTCTTCCTCATTTTGTCCGTGGGCTCGGGTTTCCCCTTCATCCATTTGTTCGCGGAGTCATGTATTACTATGGGATTGATTTTCATGATCTTTCCCCCAACTCTTTCCTCAATATCTCGGCGTTCATAGTCGTGTGCGAGGCTTTTCTCCGGACTTCGCCTCACTTCGGCCTGTGGCTGAAGATCTTCAACGTGAAGCCCAAGATGGTGAATGGCGAGCACGCCGAGTGCGGCGGCGCCATGGTGAGCAAGATGCCCAAGGTCGTTTGGCCGACGTGCCTTCAATGACTCCGTCAAGGAGTGGCAGCAACAGTGGTTCTATATCACCGAACCACGCGGCAAAAAGTGGGCCGCAGCTCACGAAGTTCAGATCGAGCCCCATCTGCGTTTCACGCCCCGCCCAAGAAGGGCCCGAACCGGTGCTCGTCCGATGAGCTGTCACCGCCTCGACGCTGCTCGTAGTATGGTCGACAGGGACGTCAAGCTCATCGACGTTGTCCAGGTGATGTTAGTTCGCCTGGTTCTCCCTTGCCAGCGCCGAGCCTGCCATTTGTGGGAGTACGACCCAACCGAGCACCAAACCCTCCGGGAGCTCTACGATTCCTCCCACGAGGATATCTGGAAGGTGCTCTTTAAGTCCGCAAATCATGGCCGGGCTCACGAGGACCGGGGTTACCAATTATCCCATTGCAAGCCCGGTAAGTTATAGCCACGCCTGTCCATCCAGGCTTTAGTTGGCATGTCCTGAGGGAGACATTTTTATCATGCTCTATTATGACCCCAGGGATGGATAAAAAAGGTGGAGCGGATACATTGTCCGGCCCCGCTGCCGGAGGAACCAGCCGGACCTCTTCTGACGAAGATGTTGCTCCCAGTGCCTTACGAGCCGCCAAAGAAAGAGGCCTCCAAGAGGGTCAAAAAGACTCGGAGTGGCCTCCGTCGTCGCGAGGCTTCGGACGCAAAATCCGAAGACTCCAGCGACGCTCCTTCTTCCGAAGACGAAGAGGAGGAAGCAGAGGAGGACGAGCCTTACTCTGGAGGTGGGAAGAAATGGACGGCCTCCTCATCCCTGGAGGCCGAATCGCCCAAGAGGGGGAAAGGTTCCCTCCCAGGAGTGGAGAAGACGATAGCAGCCCGGAGTGGGATCCCAGGGCCCAGCCCCTGGAGAAGTCGTAAGTATACGAAACCTGAACACGCATATGCGTCCGGGATTGTTTTTGGGCATAGTAGTTTTAACTGTTGCCATATTTTGCACAGTCCGGCAAGGTCTCGCGCCGGACAGTCCTCATCGGAGGATTCGCTGAGCTCGGACGCCTTGGCGAGCGAGACGCCTCCGGAGGCCCCTTCCCCAAAGTCCAGGCGCGACACCGAGGTGTCGTCTCAACAGGACCCGGACCAGGTGGCATATCATCGAGCTGACACACGGGAGCAATGGCCCCTGAGTGTGCCGTCAGCGGGGGCAATTTTGGGTTCGGCCCACAGCTGGACGAGGTCCAGGAGACCTCTAAGGCTCCCGGATCGGGCGAGCAGCCACCTTTGTCGGTGGGAGGCTTGCCTACTCTGTCGGCAACCTCTGTCCAAGTAGAGTTGCCAGGCAGTGTGTCGACAACGTTAAAGAACGTGTCTATCATCGGTGAACATCGGACCCTCATGGGTGCGGTGGTTGAAAAGATTCAGTCCGCCGACAATGGGCTGAACGAGTCCTGCCTTGGCCTTATAAAGGCTTTTGAGGTATGTTTCCTAAGAAACCTTTGAGGAATCGTCATAATATGAGTAGTAGCCCCTGATACACTGTCCGGCGAAAGAGAGAGAGAGCTGGGCGGGGGATCAAATGCTTTGTTAATGACGTGTATCTCTTTGTTTGAAAACAGGAGTGTGCGGAGAAGACGTCCGCTCATAATGCGGAAGTGTCCGGACTGAAGCAGAGCCTGGAACGGGCCGAGGAAGAACTTGGCCGGGTGAAGAAGCAATTGAAGGATAAGCAAGGTATGTTGAAATATTGTCTTGCATTAGGCACGAATGAGTAATTGTGCCTATTGAAAAGTTTTTTTTGTTGTATGCCCTAGGAGCGAATGCCGAATATGAGGCACTAAAGAAGGCTGTGGCTGATGCCAATGAGAAGGCTGCTGCCGAGCAGGCCCTTCGTGAAAAACACGAGGCCAGGGTCATCACAGCTGAGCGGGAGCTCCAGGAGGTTGTGAAAAAAACCGAGGGGTTGGAGCAGAGTCTAGTAGGGAAAGAATCCGAACTCGCCCAAGCTCTCCAAGCCGCGGAAGATGCTCGGGAAGAAGCCCGAGGTGCTGTACGGGACATTCAGGAGGCCCGGAAAGTTGCGGCTGGTAAGGCCTGTTGTATTCATGGCCATTTTTACATCATAGTGGGGAGAACTCTTAAGCGACAAGCTGAATTCTTTGTTTTTTGCAGGGGTGTTTGCGGATCTGCCTCGCAGCATATCAGATGCCGCCCAATTTTACCGGACCGAGGAGAAGAAATCTGCGGGAAGGAACTTCTGGTCGCAGTATTTGGCGCCGAACTATCCTGTGCCTTTTATTGATCACCGAAGCGGTGGTCGAATCGCACCACGCGCCGAACTAGCCATGAAGGACTTGGTTGTCTGGCCGGTTCATGGAGCCAATTCCAAGCAGTTATTTCGGACTCGTTAAGCGGATTGTGGGCGCCTGTCCTCGGCTTGATGCTATCAAGCGATCAGTCTGTATAGAAGGTGCGCGCATGGCGTTCGCCTGTGCAAAAGTGCATTGGGGGAAGCTTGACGCGGAGAAGCTGATGATTGAGGGGCCGCCGGAGGGCACGGAGCACCGCAAGCCCGAGCTGTACTATGAAGGTGTATTGAAGGGGGCCCGCCTTGCGGCGGATAAGTGTACCAAAGACATTATATTTCCCTGAGGGCATTCGTGCCGCTTTTTGTAATATGGGATGTTGGCATTTTTATTATATGTTGCCTGTTTTGTTTGAACATATGTTCTTCCTGTGCGGCTCTTTATTGTATGTAAATTCTAAGAGTTGGCCAGTCGTCGGCTTCTGCCCCCATGTAAGAAGAATACGGGTGTGTTCGGGGTATATCTGAACGCTCTTTATCCCATAGTTGGGTCCTTTTAAGGAGGTGTTTCTCACCACGAACCAGGCAATCGGACTATAAGGCTTTATTACTCTCACTTTTTTTTTGAAAAGGGGATTCCCCGGCCTCTGCATCAGATAGATGCATACGGCCATATTATTAATCAAAGAAAGTAGTGCCAACAAGGTTCCAAAGGTCTCAAAAAGTAATAGAAAAGCACATAAAGCTCACATGAGCCAAAGAGGGCTAGAAATCTCAACTAGCTCGAAAAGACGCCACAACCGGTGGCTAAAACTAGATAGGAATACTAAATGCCTATCCTATTACATGACCGTCATCCAAACCGGTTGAAGATATCCCGAAGCTACCATCTCCCAAATGGAAAGACCCGGTAACCATATGCTCCCCGGCCTCCGTCTGCAGGTGAGTAGCGACCACGAACGGATCAGTGCCGTAGTTCGGAATAAGACCTGCAAAAATGTATACATGATATTTTGTTAAAGACCAAATCATTTCTGCAATTCCAGATAGTCCACAAAGAAAGCAGTGCTCCAACCCGAATATGTCTCGCTAAGTCGGGCTCAATCCCATTAAGCCATGTCCCAAATAACGCATTAATGTAATTCGGTGGGTTGATATTAAAAGCAATATGGACCGTCTGCCAAAGAACCTTGGCCAGCGGGCAATCAAAAAAGAGGTGTTTGATAGTCTCATCCCGATCGCATAAACTACACCTAATAGGTCCTGTCCAATTACGCTTTATCAAGTTGTCCTTAGTTAAAATAACTTGTTTATGGACAAACCACATAAACACTTTTATTTTCAAAGGAACTTTGACATCCCAAACATGCTTGGACGTAGGAATGGAGTGCGAATTAATAGCATCAATATAAATTGATTTGACCGTAAATACTCCAGACTTAGTCAACTTCCAGCGTAATTCATCGGGTTGTTGAGAAAGCTGGATTTCCACCGCCTCCTAACTAGACGGAGCCATTCTTCCCAACGATTGCCCACTAGCATTCGTCTGAACTGAATATTAAGGGGGGTAGATTGAAAGACCGATGCAACGAACACCTCACGTCGTTGAACAATGCGGTACAAAGACGGGTATTGGATGGCCAATGGTGTCTCACCGAGCCAAGTATCCTCCCAGAAACGTGAACTCGTGTTGCTTTCCAATAACAAACTTGGCCCTATTAAACAAAGCCTGTTTGACTTTCATAAGGCCTTTCCGTATGGGCGAGTCGGTCGGCCGGATTGTAACTCCGGGACAGAGTTTTTGTCTGGAGGTACTTGCTGCGAAGGATTTGAGCCCACATAGCATCATTCTCCGAAGAAAGCTTCCACAACCACTTGCTAAGAAGACATTTATTCTTAACTTCGAGATTCTCAATCCCGAGACCCCCTTGGTCTTCGGTCTACAAATGATATCCCATTTAGCAAGTCGATATTTTCTTTTAAGCTCATCACCCTGCCAAAAGAAGCGCGATCGATAGAAGTCCAGCCTCTTCCTAACCCCAACTGGCACCTCAAAGAACGATAGAAGAAACATTGGCATACTCGTGAGCACCGAATTAATTAGAATTAATCGGCCTCCGTATGACATGAGCTTACCCTTCCAAAGAACTTATTTTCTTCTCAAATCGGTCCTCGATGCACTTCCACTCTCTGTTTGTCGACCCTACGATGGTGGATCGGAATCCCTAAGTAAGAGAAGGGCAACTCTCCCAACTCACATCCAAACAATTGCCTATAAGCATCCTGTTCATCTTTGGCCCTACCAAAACAGTAACAACTCACTCTTATGAAAGTTGATCTTTAACCCGGTCAATTGTTCAAATAGGCATAACACCAGCTTCATATTTCTCGCCTTGGCCAAGTCATGCTCCATAAAGATGATTGTATCATCAGCGTACTGAAGGATGGAAACACCTCCATCAATAAGATGAGGTACCAATCCATCGACTTGACCATTTTCCTTGGCCCTACCTATCAAAATTGCCAACATATCCACCACAATGTTAAACAAGATAGGGGACATCGGATCTCCTTGTCTTAGGCCTTTATGTGTCTGGAAATAGTGACCTATGTCATCATTAACTCTAATTCCCACACTACCTTTTTTATGCGTAAATGATTCAACCTGTCGGGCGCCAGCTTCATCAAAACCTTTCATACGCAATGACTGTTGTAGAAATGGCCATTTGACCTTATCATACGCTTTCTCGAAATCCACCTTAAAAATCACTCCATCTAATTTTTTGGAATGGATTTCATGGAGCGTTTCATGCAGGACTACCACCCCTTCAAGGATATTTACATGCGGCATGATAGCGGTTTGGGATCGCTGCACCACGTAATGCACAATCTGTGTGAGTCTGTTAGTCCCGACCTTGGTGAAAATTTTGAAACTAACATTGAGGAGACAGATTGGCCTGAATTGCTCAATTCTCACCGCATCTGTCTTCTTAGGAAGCGATGTGATAGTCCCAAAATTCAAGTGAAATAATTGAAGCTGTCCCAGAGAACAGATCATGGAACATAGGTAGTAAATCCCCTTAATAATGTGCGGCACCTTTTATAGAACTCTTGGGAATCCATCCGGTCCAGAGCCTTATTGTTCTTCATTTGTGTAATGGCCTCAAACACCTCCTTCTCCAAAAACGGGCAACAGAATATCATTATCGGCACCGATAATGAGGTACATCCTCGATCTGGACTCATCGAGGGACACACTATTATCCTCCGGAGGTCCAAATAACTTCTTATAATATTCGGTAATATACGCTTTTAGGTTATCCTGACCTAAAATAATGCCCTCGTCTTGCTCAAGCTGAAAGATACGCTTCTTTCTGTGTTTGCCATTAGCAATCAAATGGAAGAACTGAGTATTCGCATCCCCCTGGACCACTTTTCGGACTTTAGCACGCAAAGCCCACTTCAGTTCTTCCTCACGGAGCAATTCTTTTAACCTCTTCTCTGCCTCATTTTTAACATGAAGCTTAGCAGGTGATAAAGTAAGGGATTCAGCCTGTATGTCCAGGTCCTGTATAAGAATAAGGAGTCTATCCTTTTCAATCTTATACTCACCACTGAGGTGTTTAGCCCAGCCCCTTAAGAAGCTTCTCAAATGCCTAATCTTATTCTCGCCAACGCTCAATCGCAGTTTTGCCTCCAACCGCTTTGACCCATTCCACGGCAATCAAGTCCAAGAACCCCTCAAGGCCAAACCATGACATCTCGAATGAGAAGGTGTTCTTGTTACCCACGTGGTTCGGCTCCCGAGTCCACGAGCGGTGGGGTATGATCAGATATTCCTCGAAAGAGCTTGCACCGTAACAAGAGGAACATTTGTTCCCACTCCACGCCGCAAGAACTTCGATCAAGTTTTTCATAGGTTGGGTGCAGCAGAGCATTAGCCTGTGTAAACTTTCGACCGAGAGCTCTGTCTCTCTCAGATCTAAGCTTTCAATAATGGTGTTGAACATAAAGGACCATCTGCCATCAAAGTTATCATTGTTCTTCTCCTCTCTCCTCCTGATGATATTGAAATCACCTCCAACTAAAATTGGCAGTTGTTCTGACCCACAGATTCGAACAAGGTCCGCTAGAAATTCCGCTTTAAGCTCGGGCTGTGCGGCACCATAGACCGCCACCAGAGCCCAGTTAAAACCATCCACCCTAGACCTAACTCGAAATTTCACCACGAAGTCCCCCATCACTACACTTCGGACTTCAAGAGAATCGCATCTCACACCTAGTAAGATACCACCTGATCTTCCTCGCGGAGGTAGGCAATGCCAATCAAAATCAATACCACCCACAAGAGAGGAGAGAAACTGTGGTGCAAAGTTATCTCTACCCGTCTCCGATAGAGCAAGAAAATCTAACCTCTGCTCTAAAGCAGCCTCAGCCAGGAATCTTCTTTTAGCCAAGTCCTTTAGACCTACGCTATTCCAAAAATTCCTCTCATATTTCATCATGGAATTTAGTAGTGGTTCGAATCCTAGCACTCCTCTGAACTGCGGAATTGGGATAAATCTTCCGTTTCCACTTACGCTTAGGTTTACTAAGCTCAGTCTCCCGGTCCTCATGACCGGGTTCACAAATACGACTATCATCAGTCTCTAGGGGTGCATCATCTTCCTCAGCGTCATGAATGGGGGGTGCTAGATCCGCACACAGATTATCGAGCACTCTAACCCCTAACGCATTAATCTCATCATCATTCATTGGCTTAACTGCTGCAAGATTACGAATAGTCTCTAGAGCACGCCCGCCTCCAAATCTAATAGATCATTCACAGAATCGGTAATCTCACTATCCGTAGCACCTAGTGAAACTCCTAATTGGTTTGCATTATTTATAATGTCCTCAATAGGAAAATGCAATAAGGAATTAGATAGGTTGACGGACATACCAGAAGATAAAGCAGCCTCCTGAAGCTTGGCCGCCCTCATAGCGCACCGCTGCATATCGTCCACCTCAGGGATGTCGAGGATGCGAGCACTCATCCGTCGCCCCTCAGAGATAGGATCCGGGATCCCACCAAACGCGACAACCTCCTCCCTAGTAAAACCTGGCACCGAAGCCCTGAAAGGTGGTGCCGAAGTTACCAGAGATGGCGTCTGCGGGTTCCCGATCCCCTGAGACGGGTGCCCCACACCCGGGACCCCGACCAAAGGTAGTGCCGAGGAGGGTAGAGTGGGAGCCGCCTGCCCGCACCCTCCTCCCACCCCGGTCGCCGGCTCAGTAGAAAGAGCCAACGGCAAGGTGGTCCTCCCAACCGTCGGTGTCGAGGGAGGAGACAGGGCCTCCTGCCCCGGCGTCCCCCCTAACGTAGCAGCACACTCAGTGGTTACCACCACCGGAGAAGCAGAAGCCGAGGCCACCTGCCTCGGGCTCCCTCCAGCGACCGCCGACCCCTCGGGCCGGGCGACACCGACGCCACTGGCTCGTTATGGAGACGGGAGAAGACGGGGCCACCTGCCCCGATCCCCCGCCCCCACAGCCCAACGCGACCGCAGTCGCCGACGCCGAGGTCTCGTCCCTGGAGGCGCCAAAGACAGAGAAGCACCTCATGACTCCTATCCGTAGCGCCAACCAAAGTCCTCACCTGTCGTCCAGCAGACAAACCAGCCTCCCCCTCAAACTCCAAAGGAGGGAGCGTGCGCTCAAGACAATCATCCAACTCAACCCGGTCACTCCAGAGTCTGGGAGGTGCCGAGGCTGGCTCAAAAGACCCAAACCAAGACAAGAGGTCATGTGCACTGGCTGGTGAAACTGCTGGCTCAACCCCGTCCCCTCACAGGCGATCGAGAAACTGGGTGAGAACCGTTAGACCCCTCTCGCTGGGCCCATCCGACGGTGGCCCTTGGCCCCAAAGATTACCATCCACATCATGCATGTCAACATCATTACCAATAACAAAGATCAAGAATAGATCGGTGTCCTCAAACTCGATCTCTAGCGGAATACCTCTCCCCTATAGGTCCGATTGACCTTATCGTGCACAAACTCAATATCCAGAATGCTAACTAAAAGCCGTGCAACCCCATGGGCACGCTGCGTGAAAGCCATATCCACTTTTTCGGTCTTGCCAACCATGATGCCTAAACTGCCACCACTCGAGCATCCTGCAGAAGCTTAGATGGAGCCCCTATAAACCGCAACCAGACCTGCGTAAGCGGCTTTCCTTTAGGCTCAACCTGCTTCCACTCGTTGAACTCCAGGATACACTTAGTCCCTGGAACTTTACACAAACCAAAGCTCAATAGTCTTTGCAGGTCATCAACAGATGGGAAATCAACTTTAAAAACCCTGTCCTCGATGAGCACTAGATCCCATCTAAAATCCCCGGGAGCCAGCTCCTGAAGTCTCCTCACAATCTGCGCCTCACCACCTCACCGGGTCGCTCTCACAATCCCTGTAGTCAAACTTCGAGTATCCTCCGGGACCTCTCTCGCCTCCGGGGACTCAAAAACATAAGCTCAAAGACAAGAACTCCATAGATATTCAGCGTTGGAGGCAAGTCACGCAATAACGGGCACTCCCCCGAGGTATGAGCCTGCTTGCCACACATGTCACACAGCTCGGCCACGCACTCAGCAATGAAGTGGCCCTTCTCCCCACAACGGTAACAAAGCATCTTTTCCTTCTTGCGCAAGATACTTGGGCGCCCTCTCAAGATCGGGCGGTCGGTATCCTCGGCTACCTTTCCAGCCTCGGGAACCTCGACATCGCTGTGGCAGTCATAACCTCCATTGGGGAAGGAAGCTCAGCAGAGAAGCATGGTCGGGCTCCACCGCAGACGCCTTGCAGATCAATCGCCGAGGCGGAGGCGGTCGGCGAATCTCCCACGGCCCCACCCCAGCCACCACGACGGCCACGATAGCCTCCTCTCTGGCGGTGGTCCGCCCGAGGCCCTCAACAAAACCGCTGAAGGGCCGAGAAACGGTCTCTCCACGGACCCGTCGCTCTGCCAGCATATCCACGACCTCCACCCGTGGGGAGGAGCCTCGATCTTGTCCGTCACCATATGCATCATACCCGCTGCCCCCACCGGCCTCGGGCGGATCATTGGGCCCTTCGCTGCTGGAATTCTGCGTCGTCTGCGTCGGACCCAGCGATTTCGAGCCGCCTTGCGGCGAAGTGGGGCGGAGGAGCAGAACGAGCCGGACCGCCCAAGGTGTCTGCTTCACCCCATGGGCTGACGGCAACCAGAGCTGCCGCAGCCTCGGCCGGCGGCGGCCGAGGCAGACGACCCGCCGCAGACCGAGCAACAGGCGCCCCACCGGCGTAGCGGCCTCGGCCCGCCCGCCTGCAGGGCGGTTGCCCCGGTGACGCCGGGTAGCCAAAGACCTCGGCCCGGATGAGCCGGCTGCTTCGACCACCACGGAGGCCTTCGACCGAGCATCGCCGGGCTCTCGCCAGCTCCCGCCACCGTGGCGGGGCGCCACCCCTACCTGCTGCGGCTGGTTTTCATGGCAGGTGGCGGCGCTACCCCACGGCCACCATCACACCGGCGGCCGGACGCTCCTGCCCGACCGGCTCCACAGCGAGAGGCGGATGCGCTTCGCACGCCAAGACCAAGATCGGAACCCGGCCGTCCCTTGCCTGCGAACCCTAAGCGCGGGTTGGGACGAAACCGGAGCAGCACGATCGATGGGATCGCATGCACGATCGAGAAAAACGCTCGTGGTGACCAGACCTGCCTGGGCCTCATACCCAGCAGTCTCGGGCCCAACAGACAACGTTGATGCTTCAGGCAAAACCGGCCCACAGAAGCCCAATAAGCGTTTCAAACGCTCCTGACGCGCCGTCGCGATCTGGTTCACCGGGATCTTGGGCAAGGCTGCCGCGTTCACCTCCGACGCCGATCGAGACACTGGCCGACGCGCCTTCTTCCTTCTAGTAATCGTTGTCCAAGAGTCTGGACGGATCAGATCGAAAATTGTTAAGTTCGGGAGACTAACCTTAGGCAAGGGGCCCTTCCATGGCCGGATCGCCGTCGCCGCCGTTCTCCGATGAACCACGCGCCAGATCATCTCCTTCTTTTCAGTCGCATCTAGCCCGATTCGCGCCGGATCGTCGGGAGGCAGGACCTTGTCCACAGTCGTTGCCACCTCATCCTCGTCGTAGCCGGAGTGGAAGAATTCGCAGATAAGATCGACGGGTCGGCGAGCCCGGGGAGGCCGCCGCGGCATCCTCATCGCCGTCTTCTTCTTCTTCATCGGCTCCCGCTAAAGCCCAGAACCGTCCGCCCACTTTTCTCTGAACTCCGGCCGTCGCAGATGGCGTAGCCGTAGTCGCCCCTCGGGTCGCCCCTCGGGTCGCCTCCATCACGTATATACTGAGTAGTACCTCACTTAGCCATAGGAATTCGAGTATGGTTGGCGCAACCCCTAGTGTTCGGAAGGCCGAACTAGGGGCTCTATTGGCGCCTGATCAGAAGACCGATCTGTCGCACTCTGCATTTATAATGGCGTTGTGCGGAATAAATCTTTAAGATTTTACAACCTCTCGAACAGCCGACCAGCTCTCGCTGCATCATAATGATCGGTTTTCGGCTTTCTCTCGAGGTGCTCGTCCGTGAGAACCAGGACACAATCGCGATAGTTCTCTCGGCGCTACCTTAGCCGATAGAGCGGGCGTAAGGTACCAAAACATGGGAGCCGGCAAACCCAACCAATGACCCAAGACATGATTCGGAGCTGATGCATATAGTGCTATAAGTTCAGGGTGCTGAGCGACCGAAAAGGTGGTCGGACTTTATTGCCGTACTGTGAAGCCCCTGGCCTAACCGGGCGTAACACGAAGCGTGGTTGCCATTTTTTGGCAAAGAGGCGTCGGCGATAAACGACGGCCGGTAAGTGTTATTTAAGTTTACGCATTGTAGTAGGATGATATGTCTATGCATATGAGTACTGTATGAAAAGAGGTGTTCTTGGCGGAACCTGTGATGGCCGGACTAGAGGGGGTTGTGAGTGGATCGAGAGTGAATCCGAATTGCCTTCTACCTGCACGTTCCTGCCATTGTGTGTCCGGGCTGATTACACGCCGCCAACCCTGTTCTGCGTCAAAGTTAGTTTGTAAAGGCAAATGCTTGGAGGCAGCTGAACGTCCTCTTGTGGTTGGTCCAAGGGTTCCTGATGAGACCCTGGTGGACCCAGCCGATATACCGTGAAGTAGCGCGGACTCCTCAGTGGGTCTCCGGATAGTTGGTTGTCGTATCAAAATTTTGATGGGAATGCACGACTCGCTGTTCCGGCAGCTGTATGATTTCCGCTCTAAGGGTTCGGTTCGGCCTTGCCTATAAGTGTGATTATATCACACGGTGTTGGCCTAATGGTTTAACACGTGGAATCTAGTCAACGTGGTTCATCGCGTTAGCATACGGTAAATTACCGCATGAGGGGAAGGTGCCGAAGAGTTATTCTTTGGTGTGGCATTTTTTGGTGATCCGAAAACAACTGTTAGAGTGGTGGGCCAATAAACTTGGCCTTTGCACCTGGCATCTTTTGAGAAGATGTTATTTGTGGTTTCATACCCGCAGGGGCTTTATGTGTTATGGAGCCCCCAGACTACTAGGTCTAGGGGTACGGCAATTGAATTGTTGTGGTTGGTGTGATCGTGGGCGATCGACCATACTTTTATGCTCTGGGGGGGGGGGTCTCTTGACTAGACGCCTCCCCTCATTGTTTCCGGCACACGACCAGCCGCTTTGTTTTGAGGATCCGGCATTCTCTATTGGTATGCTTTGCCGTCCTTCTAGGAGTACCATGAATTTCACATGGTTGATCGAGTACGTGGCTCGGGCCGAATAGGCTTGAGCTGCTCTTTGTCCGTTGACCGGACTGGGAGTTGCTGGAGTTGGCACCAGCTTCCTTGACTTGACGTTTATGACCGTTGCACCGAGGCATGAGGGTGCCTCTTCGTGTATCCTTCTTACTGTCTTGGACCGTAATGATGTGTGGATGTCGGGGTGTGTGCCTTAGGTTCTCCTGCTTAGGTTGAGGTAGCCAGTTGCGCCGTGTATGCCCTTTCTTGGGGCTGTCGAGTCCGTACTTTTCGGTGGCCAGTACCTTGGTCCACCTATCCACCAGCAAGTCTTGGTCAGCTTTAAGCTGCTCTTGCTTCCCTTGCAGGCTCCTTGCCGTGGCCATGAGCCGTCGCTTGAAGCGAACTTGTTCCACTGGATCTTCAGGTATGCCGAATTCGTCATTGACGAGGCTTACCTCGTCGTCGGAGGGGGGGTGTATAGTTGTCCCTCTACAAGTATCCCATCGTGACCGGTCCGGCCTGCTTGAAGGTAGGCTGATCAGGGTTGTATTCCTCTTCGGCACCATCCGGATTGCTTTCATCTCCGGGGCCGGTGTTGATGTGGCGGGGCTTGGAGCGGCGCCGAAGACGCCCATGCTTTGCCCTTCCTCCTGAGGGGTTGTCCTCCGTTGCCTCGTCGCCATTGATTTCCTTCGGAGTGTCCACCATGTATATATCGTATGAGGATGTGGGCATCCACCGCCCTGTGAGCGGTGGCTCCTGTAATTCTCCTGCATCGTCGTCCATACCGTCGATGTCTTCGGAGTCGAAGTCTAGCACGTCGGTTAAATCATCGATCGTGGCAATGAAGTGGGTGGTGGGTGGGCTGCGAATTCCTTCGTCGCCTGCTTCCCACTCAAGCCGGACATAGTTCGACCCAGAGCCTCCTGACAAAGAGAGAGACTTTAATGAGTTCAGCATGTCGCCAAAGGGCGAGTCTTTGGAAGATGTCCGCAGCGGTAAACTCCATTACGGAGCCCAACCTTGGCTCTAGTGGCTCGAGGGTGTGCGGACCGGAACCAACAACCGGATAAGAATCCGGGGGCCCGGGGTTACAGGCTTCCACAGAGGTAAGACCTGTGTTCGGCTCCCACGCCGATGAGTGTGCGGCCTGCAAGGCGGAGTCCACCCCTCCGCCCTTAGGCAACGCATCTTGCTCCGGATTTAGATCCGAGGCTACTGCAGGGGTGATATCCCGAGCTTTGTCCGACAGCAGGTCTAAGACGTGCTCGTCGTGACTGTTCGGTGCTCCTGGGGTAGGCCCAAATCCGTCGAAGATCAAGTCTCCGCGAATATCCGCTGTGTAGTTCAAGTTTCCGAACCTGGCCTGGTGGCCGGGGGCGTAGCTATAGATCTGCTCCAGATGGCCTAGTGAATTGGTCCGCAGTGCGAAGCCGCCGAACACGAAGATCTGTCCGGGGAGAAAAGTCTCCCCCTGGACCGTGTTGTTGACGATTGAAGGCGCCAATCGAGCCCTGCGGCGACGACACAGAGGAACTCTTAATGAAAACACCAATGTCGGTGTCAAAACCGGCGGATCTCGGGTAGGGGGTCCCGATCTGTGCGTCTAGGCTGATGGTAACAGGAAGCAAGGGATACAATGTTTACCCAGGTTCGGGCCCTCTCGACGGAGGTAAAACCCTACTTCCTGCTTGATTAATATTGAAGATATGAGTAGTAAAAGAGTAGATCTATCACGAGATCATAGAGGCTAAACCCTAAGAGATAGCCTATGATGGTATGATTGTAATTGTGATCAGGCTTTTAAGGACCAACATCTCTGGTTTATATAGACACCGGAGAGGACTAGGGTTTACATGAAGTCAGTTATAAGGAAGGAAACACAATATCCGAATCGCCAAACTTGTCTTCCACGCAAAGGATAATCCTATCCGGACACGGGCCGAAGTCTTGAGTCTTGTATCTTCACGCTTCAATAGTCCGCTACACACGCACATGATACAAGCCCCGACATGAGGCTTAAGGCTTGAAACACCAAAGAGATAACACTCGCGGCCTGGCACAAATTCGAGCCGGCCGCGCCTCAACTACCAGCTCCAGCTTGCACCGCTTGAAGAGTACCAACCGCTTGAAGAGTACCAGCATGATGGCACAGGTGGTGGATGACATCTTCAAGGGTCGACGGGTCTTGCCTACACACAGTCATCCGTTTACCGGATAAAGTGCTCTTCAATAAGGGCTTTGTTACGCACATGCCAAAGAGCCCACACTAACGCGGCAAAGGTGATCCAAGCGACGTGGCGTGTAGTTCCAGACAGCCTACTGGTGAGGGTGTGGAATTGAGGAAACTATGCCGGTGCCCTCGTGCATCCGGAAACAGCCCGTATACAACTCCAAATGAACCGAGCCAGTATGCACGAGAAAAATATGTGATCTGTAGCTTCCGCAAAGCCACATAAGGTGAACAGACCATCCTCAGGACCGTGCCTCTTCCGAACTTCAGTTATAAGAAATGGAAATACAAGGGCGCATAAAATTACATATGGAAAGGTGGAAAGGTTGCCTCATCCAACAAAATGCCCTTATCAATATCTAAATTTGACTATATATTTATGAACTGAGGGAGTACTAGAGCTTCCAACTCTACAAAATCTCTGTAGAAATCAAAATGTCTTATAAAGACAATGCTGGACGCTTCTTCCCAGACAGAAGAGTACTTTGTTCCACCACACCTGCAGCACCATCTCCATTTGGAACGAAATGAACAAATGAAGTGTAAGGCGGCATCCTTGATTCCCACGAAACCACAATAAAATCCCCTTGTGGGCGAACCCCGGGATCCATCACCAGATCCCCAAGCCTCACCCTCGGCAGTGCTTCCCTCTCCACCGCAACCTTAGTGCCGCTGCTGCCACGAGCACGGGAAGGCACGATGCGGAGAGGAGGAGCACCAGGATGCAAGACAAGGTCGGTCACATCTACCTGGTGGCGTCTCTGGAGGAGGTCCTTCGGGTGCTCCCCGAACATGGAGAAGTTCCTCTCGACTAGCCTTCTCAGCCTGCTCAGCACATAGAGCCAGAAATGGACGCTCAGGTTCCTCCTCATCACGTCCGCCAAGATATTCGTGGCGACAAGCGACCACTCCGACCGCAACTCTCTGGCAAATTCGTCTGCTATCCGCGCTAGCCGCGGGTGCTGCGCCGGGTCCGTGCTCCCAAACGCGAGTGTCTTGAAGAGGTAGCTGAACTCCTCGTACGATAGGCTGTTGAGGAAGATTGGCTCAACGGTTCCGAGTCGCCCAGCCCGCTCCCGCGAGCGCTGGGGGGTGGGGAACGCGCGCCGCCTCCAACCCTTCCTCGTCCCTCGCCGCCGCCGGCAAAAAGCCCGGCCGGCGTCGATGTGATGGCCCTCCTCCTTCGGCGCGGTGTGGGGCTGGCGCGGGACAGCGCCACAGCGGATGCGCGCAGCCATGCAGAAGCGGCGCTGGCGCGGATGCGTCGAAGCGTATGGCGCGGAATGCGTCGAAGCGGCGGATGGCGGCACGGCGCAGGCGCGGGTGGCTGCAGATCCGCGGCGGCGGGCGTGTCGGCGTCGGGCGGCCGTGGTAACTTCTCGATCCAGATCTGGATCGGGGCTCCTCCGGCCTTCTTGACGTGGCGGCGCATCTGTCGGCGGATTTGGATCCGGGCGGCGGCCTGGAAGGTGGCGGCGAGTGAAGCTTCGAGCTTCGCGGCGGCATGGCATGGTGTAGTCCCTATCCAAGGCGGATCTACATCGGCGATCTCGTTGTTTGGCCACGGACCGTGCGGTCGAGACGGTGATGAGCGGCGGGATCCATCCCGGCTCTCGCGGTTTGGCGAGTGGGGTGGGGAGCCTCCTCCCGAGCTCGGTGGTAGCACATTCAGGCGGTGGCTAGTGCGCAGAGCTCTACTGGCACTGTTGTCGCGTTGGTCGCCGGATGTAGGAGGCTAGATCTGGGCTTTGAAGGCGGTTGAGACAAAGGTACGAGGTTGTCGTGGATTTCTTGGAATGGATCCGGGTGAAAACTTGGTCTTCGGTCATTGGCCGGAGCCGGTGATGACGATGCTCTTATCATCGTTTCCTTCATGAAGGCATCATTGAGGTGAAGTTCCCAACCCCACCCAATACCTCCGGGGGAAACCCTAAATCAGTTGATCGGATGACGGCGGCATTCATGTGTCGTTACCCCCTTGGGGGCGGCATTCTTGGAGATGCACTCGGGCTCGAGGGACCAGCGGATGGCAGCTGCGGTGGGCGGTGTTTCTTTCTACATATTCATGGCGGCGGTTCTCGACGGCATGGAAGCGATGGAGGCTTGGCGTCCGAGATGTGTGGTGAGGACACGGGCAGAGGTCGGCGTTATGCGGCGTTGTGGTGGCGTCGATGGCGAGAGAGGCTGACAAGGTCGATGCGTCAAGACATGCTTTGAGGATGGATCGAGGGAAGATGGAGGTGACGGCCCTTTGCAGCGTGTGCGTGTGGTACTCACCGAGAGTCGCGGACCGGAGTGTTACCCAATCCCGCTTATGTGGCCTGGATGGGGCATCCGGCGTTAGATGTTAGGCTTTCGTGCGATGTCCGTTTGGTATTTGGCCCGGACATTCGGCACACTTTCATCAAGGGGATAGGAGTAGCGACAGGTGTCGTCTAGATGTTGGCCTCAGGCTTACTGTTGTATTACTTTTGTAAGGTCTTTGTAAATAAATATTAATATGGCCGCATGCATCATCCGGATGCAGATGCCGGGGGTGATTCCTCCTTTTCTAAAAAAAACGGTTCCGAGTCGCACCGAACTTTTAAGCCGGCTGATAATGATCACCTTGCTTCCGTCGTCCATGGTTGTTGCTACAGTTGAACAGAACTTAGCCCAATCCTCCTCCTTGACGTCTGCAACAAGCTCGACAACCACCAGTATCTTTCCTGACACGAGACCACCATGGTCTGCGATTCTACACAAGGAATCTCCATTCAGGTGCAGAATCGAAGAGAAGTGTGAGCTGACCCTCTCGCCCTTGCATATATGGGAAACCAGGGTCCTCTTCCCGACCACTGGACCGCCGACGACCGGGAGAACAGCCGGAATGCCACCAGGAGAGCTGTGCTGCAGCACAAAGTTCAGGAGCTTCTGCTTCTCGGCGTAGCGTCCGAACATGATGTTGTCGCTGTAAAGGTCCGAGTCGTACGGCCTACGCACCATACGATCACATCCGCCCAAGAGAACAACAAACTCCATCATGCCGGCGATGACATCCTCCAAGCTCTCCACCTCGCCTTGCAAGTCGACAAGATACATCGACTTGTTCTTCTTAGCGCTGCCATGAACCGTGCGGAGACATTTGGTAGGAGATGAGTTGCGAACTTCCCCCTCCTCCATGGGAGTAGTCTCTGTCTCTTCGAGTGACATGTACCCGAAGGCCCCTAGTGCCCAGTAGCCTCGGTACATGGCGTCTGCGAGCATGCTGAGCTGCGCCAGCATCCCGGAGTTGGTGATGTATCTTCCATCCGCCTCCTCGACGACCGTGTGAGCTCTCAGGAGCAGCTGCCGCAACTTCTTCAGCTGCTTCTCTTCCGATTGTGCCGAGCGGCTAGAGAGGAGGTACCTCTCGGCGACGAAGGAGACGAATCGGCTCACGAGTTCACCTGCTACTGCAGATATGGCAAGCTCCATCTTCAGTTCCTCAGATCGAAAGGGTGCTAATAGCTAGGGAGTCCAAGAGAGGGCAGGAGGCGGTGGACATTGCAGAGTGCTGGTTATGTGCTGCCCTGCACGTCAATGGCCGGATGTTGCACACGGAGTGACTTTTCATTGCCGACAGGGAAAGGGCACGCCAGTTGTGGTGTGAATTACTCCACCTACAGCTTGTGGATACAATTCCACATGGATAGAGACTATTCCTGACTCCTACAAGGGCGCCTCATCTGATCTTTTCATGCGCCACGGAAAAATAATGGTGAATTAATTTGAGTCTTCGCTTTGCTCAACAAGTCTCTGTACTCTGTAGTAGAGACGAACTGGGGAACTCCTTGTCCAGCAAAGTTTTAATACAGGTTCCTCTGTTCACACAGCAAGAAGAATATCCGCTCACCTCTCACTATGAAGCAGGTTCCTGTCATAGTCGTTCTTTTAATACAGGACAAGAAAAAAAAATCTTCACGTGTCATAGTCGTTCTTTGAACTATATGATCCTTTGTTCACACAACAGGAAAAAAATACCCGCTCACCTGACACTACAAAAGAGGTTCTGTGAACACGAGACATCGTAGCTCACCTGACACTACAAAAGAGGTTTATTGTCCGCTCACCTGGCATACAGAGTGTATCAATACCACTGCATCTCAAGATGAATCTTGCAATATCCGCTATCGCGGGTGATCTCGCTAACCGCCACATCTCTTTCCTGATGAACAAGTATGCATATCACGCGTGCTTGGAGGAGAAGATCGAGAGGCTGCAACAGATCTTGCTGAGAGTTGTCATGGTCAATGAGGAGGCGGATTCACGGTACATCACCAACTCTTGTATGCTCATACAGCTGAAGATGCTGGCAGCAGCAAGGTACCAGGGCCACCATGTGCTTGACACCAACAACTTCAGGAAACATAAGGAATGTGACTCGTCCACACTATCTGTTTCCACTCCAAACAAACGTTCTCGCACAATCCTTGCTAGTGCAGCACACAAGGTTTTCAACCTGCTGGAACTAGAAAGGGCACTGCAAGACTTAGAGGCAGCTGTTGCGGATGCAACCGCCTCTCCATAAAACCCTATGACATGTATCTTTACATCGACAACTTCATGTTTGGTAGGCACGTCGAGAAGCAGCAGATCATGAGATTCTTGCTGCAACACAACACCCCTGGTTCTCCGTGTGTGCTTGCAGTGGTAACGCCGGAGTCGGGAAGAAAACTCTTATCGCCCATGTATGCGATTATGAGAGGGCCCATTGTCACTTTTCTAGGATTTTGTACCTGAATGGAGATGACCTTTTCAGAGAGACAGATCACGAAAGACTGCCAGGGAGGACACTGGTAGTCATTGAGTTTGGTTCAGACGCAGATGAAGATGACTGGACAACGTTCCACCATTCCATCATGAACATGGACAGAGAAAACAAGGTGATAATCTTGGGTTGAAGCTCAGGCTTGGAGAAATTTGGAACTGTCAAGCATATTTCTCTGAACTCCCTGGTTCGAAGAGTACATGTACCTGTTCAAGACACTCGCATTCGGAAGCGCGAACCCGGCAGACCACCCACGATTAGCAGTGATGGTGGAAGAGTTCACCATGGTGTTGGGAGGGTCACTCATCTCAGCAAACGTGCTCGCAGAAGCACTGAGGAAAAACCTGAGTGCCTATTTCTCGCTGTACAGGTTGAACGGGGCCAAGGACTCTGATAATAAGAAACATCTCTTGTTTTGGCGCCCACCCGCAGGTGCTTTTTAGTCGAGGCCACCCGGTGCACCCATTCGAGGCCGCTACATTTTATCTCCTGCTGCTTCATCACGCCTTGCAGACTCTGCTGTCGGTCCGTCTAATGTTCAGGAAGAGGGTCAACCTAGGATCATGTTTGGGGACTCGATAGCAGCAGCAGGTCAAGTTGCTTTACCCAGGGGAGATTCTAGGCTACTTTCAAGGGAATCAAGGCTACCTCTTATACACAATTTATTCACTTGGTGCACTCTGCTCCAAGCTGGCCCAGTGGTAAAGTAAAACCGAAACACCCATGTCAGGGAAGAAGCGCTCAGGTCTATTTGCCTGATTTTGTGTAACGATGTACTCCCTCCGTTTTAAAATAGATGACTCAACTTTCTATTAACTTTAGTACAAAATAGAGTCATCTATTTTGGAATGGAGGGAGTATTTCTGTAGCATTTCGCGAGATCTTAGGAGTTGTGCATCCAGTGAAGCATGCCAATTGAAGGTGGGTCATGATTTTAATTTGTCTAGACCATCAGACTGTTCTTCTCTCTTCAGGGTAGACTTGTTATGGCAACATGGCCTGAGTAAAATTGTATAAGAAATGAAAATGCCAGTGCACAGAAGTCCATCAGAAAATGGTTAGTTCAGCCAACCAAATACCCACCAACTAACCAAGTGAGAGCATATGTGCTAACCGAGTCAGGCAACAAAAGTTGTATGGCGGTGCGTATCTAACCAGCAGAGAAACAATACCAGAACACAAAATTAGCCGCAGCATTCCTACAAGATGAGATGGGAACCGTACGCTGACCTTCGTGGCGCTGCAGGCCAGCAGGCTCACAACGTCGGTTCTGGCCTCAGGATCATTTTATCGAACACCATCCGAGCACCCGACCAGAGCGGCGCCACCGAGGTCAGCATCCTGCCTTGCTGAACAGAGAATGAAGGTGTACCGGCTCGGACGCCTCAATCTTGTGGTGCGCTCTCTCGCCGCGACGTGGATGATCTACTCCTCCACACCGGCGTTCGCCCTGTTCCACGATCTCGCTAGGAGACTATGAAGGGTCGGCAGAGAAAGTGAACTCATGTCTAACATATTCTTTTTTCTTTTTGCGGGTGAAATGTCTAGCATATTCTTGTCATCCAGTGTTTCTATGCAGGTCGACGCCTAAACTAATGATTTACTTCTTCAGTTTTACAGTATTTACTTTTTCTCGAGTAAATTTATCTTTTTAGACTAGTCACAATGGGCGTAACTTCAATAGTAAAATCGAGTCCAACTCAGCAAATTTGCTTATGTGGCAGTGAGTTAATGAGGAGAGATGTAGTTATAGTAACTTAGCTAGTTAATGTAACATCACATGTCCCAATGCAATACGAGTCTATAACCTAATAAGTGAAGCTTTGCATGTTACCACACTTATGTTACTATCTACTATGAATTTTGTAACATAGTATAGGGATATGTGTATGTTACTAGTGTATGTTACTCATCATTGTGGCTAGACTTAGAGCATGTACAACCGGATTTGGCAAATCCGGTGATGAAGCTATGTACCTAGGGTAGGGTCATGGACCTGTCCAAACTACCCTACCCAAGGACATCCCTAGAGGAAACCACCTATCAATCGACTCAGAAGTGTTCCGCTCGACACACTCGGCCATGAAGCCAACCACTCGACGGCCTGGAGGACTAAAGTCACTCTGCATGTAAACGGTCGGTCATTGAGTAGCATTTATGGTCATCATAGCACTTTACTTGTGGCTTTACCAGTAACGCCAGATCTTAATTTACCTTAAACCCTACATAACTGTGGGCCGGAGGGGTCTGGCAAACTCTATATAAGCCACCCTCCTCCTCAGTGTAAAGGGTTCGCACCCCTGTAACTCATACGCATATAATCCAGTCGACCGCCTCCGGGCTCAGGGCGTAAACATGTACTTCCTCCGAGAAGGGCATGAACTCGTAAATCCCTTGCGTATACAACTACTCCATAGCTAGGATCTTGCCTCTCCATACCTACCCTCCTACACTACTGTCAGACTTAGAACCACGACCGTTGGCGCCCACCGTGGGGCAAGTGTCTTAGCGGCTTATTGGAGAAGTTGCGTTTTTTTCCGATCTCCTTCATCATGGTTTCAAAGTGAGCTCGGTTGAGGGGTCATGAGATCCGTCTCGGCGCGCTCACGTTCATCGCCGACGACTCGGCAGCTTCAGGAGGCCCGCTCGACATCGAGCGCTCCTGTCATGAGGCGACGCACTTTCGTGCGTGCGTCCGGCCTCCTGCGGCAACCGTCGACCCAGTATCGGTCGACCCCTGTGTCCTCCTCCCTCCCTGTTTCCCGCCGGCGCAAGTGCTCCGGTCGGTCGAGGCTTCAGCGGTGGGTGGGGCACGCAGTGGCTCGCCAGTCGGCCACCCCCCAAGTCGCGGCAATCAAGCCCGACGAATCTCTCTACAGCCTGTTCGACTTGTCGACTGGCTCCGCAGAGACTGCATCGGAGTGCGACAGCAGTGATCCAGCGGTGGAGGTTCTGATGGTCGATGGACCACACAGTCCTCCCGGTTTTCCCCGCACCGACGGAGGCGACGGCGGAGGCGAACCGTCGCATGCCCATGAAGAGTATCTCCCCGAGCCCCTCACTTCGCTGCAGAGGGAAGAACTTCGCCGCCAGAACATGGATGCGCTGCACACTCCTATCGTTGGAGAAACCCCTGAGGCTCGTGCCTTAGAGGACGCGCGCTTGGCCAACTTGGCTGAGCGCACTCGACTGGAGAACCTCCAGCGAGCACTCGACGAGCGTGCGCGACAACAGGTTCCAGAATCCAGTCGGCGTAAACTCTTTCCACCACCGACTCAGGTATATCAAACTCCGATTCAGAATTTAGCAGCTGCAGCCCGTATAGCAGAGTCGATTCAGTCTTCCCAGTCAGAGGCTGGCAGAGGCTTGTTACAGATCAGAGATTTACTCCGGGCAGCAGCAGATCAGAATTCAGCTGTATCGCAGTCGCGGAATAGGATTCACAGCAGATCCGTCGCTGCAAATACAGTCCAGTCGGCTCATAGCCCAAGATCGCCCCGAGGCGTGAGGAACGTGGTGACCGGCATGATCAGTACAAGAACCGTGAGCAGTATGATCACCGAATCGATCGCGATGATCGACGTCGAGTGCCTACCCCTCCCCGAAGGGGTGGATCGTACGCGCCTCGACAACAGGATGATAGACGCCATCACAGTGTTGGGCGAAGAATTCCAGTCGACCCCAGGGAACCAGGCTTTGATGCGAGATCCCTTATTGTTCAAGGTTTGGTCGACAGGAACAGAGCTCACCGAGAAGGTCATGACAGAGATGTACCCACCACCAGCAGAGTACACGTCTCAGGACCAGAGTGTTTCAGCAGAGCCATTAGGGCCGCGGTGATTCCTCCCAACTTCAGGTTGGCGACTGGAGTCAGTAAGTTCACTGGTGAGTCCAAGCCTGACACTTGGCTTGAGGACTACCGAGTGGCTGTTCAGATTGGCGGCGGCAATGATGAAGTGGCCATGAAACACCTGCCTCTTATGTTGGAGGGCTCGGCCAGAGCGTGGTTGAATCAGCTAGCACCCAGCAACATTTACACTTGGGAAGATCTTGCCCGAGTGTTTGTCAGAACGTATGATGGAACTTGCAAGCGACCAGCAGGACTGACAGAGCTGCAATCTTGTGTGCAGAAGTCGAATGAAACTTTGAGAGATTACATCCAGAGATGGATCACGTTGCATCACACGGTAGAGAATGTATCTGATCACCAGGCAGTCTGTGCCTTCAAGGAAGGCGTTAAGTACAGAGAGCTAAACCTGAAATTCGGTCGAACCGGAGACATGTCTCTGAGTCGAATGATGGAAATCGCCACCAAGTATGCCAATGGTGAGGAAGAGGATCGGCTCCGGAGTGGCAAACACAAGTCAGTCGCCCACGAAACCGGAGGAGGGAACTCGGTGGAAGCAGAAGCGGAAAGCCGAGCCAGCTGCTCCTGGAGAAGCCTTGGTCGTGACTCAAGGAAAGTTTAAAGGGAAGCCCAAAGGGTCTTGGAACCCTAAGAAGGTGAAGGACAAGGAAGGGAATGACGTGTTGGATTTGCCGTGCCACATCCACACGAAGAAAGATGAGGAGGGTAAACTCATTTGCCCGAAACATACCACTCGACAGTGTCGGCTCTTGATCCAGCAATTCCAGGGGAAACAACCCAAAGATAAGGAAAAGGAGTCGGATAAAGTTGAGGACAAAGAAGATAGTGATGATGGATATCCTCAGGTCAATTCCACCCTGATGATTTTTGCTGCCGTTGAAAGCAAAAGTCGATTGAAAGTGATCAATCGAGAAGTGAATATGGTTGCTCCGGCGACACGCAGTTATCTGAAATGGTCTCGCATCGCCATCACATTCGACCCGGTCGATCACCCGACACACAGAGCCACCCCTGGGAGGCAAGCTCTGGTGGTCGACCCAGTCGTTGAAGGCACTCGACTTACTAAAGTTTTGATGGATGGTGGCAGTGGCTTGAATATACTATATGCAGAGACGTTGAAAGGGATGGGTATTCCGATGTCCGTGCTCGATCAAAGAACATGAGCTTCCATGGAGTCATTCACGGAAAGAAGGCTGAGTCACTCGGTCAAATTGCTCTTGATGTGGTTTTCGGTGATTCCAAAAATTACCGCAAAGAAAAGTTGACATTTGAAGTTGTGGATTTCCAGAGTGCTTATCACGCTATTTTGGGCAGGCCAGCTTATGCACGTTTTATGGCTCGACCATGTTATGTATACCTCAAATTGAAGATGCAGCCCCAAAGGTGTGATCACTATTCTTGGCAATCGGAAGAAGGCGGAAGAGTGCTTTCAGAAAGGCTCAAAGATCGCCGATGCTCAGATGGCAGCGGTAGAGTGGCAGGAATACCAGAAAACTGCAGACCCGAGTGATTTGTTGCGAGCCAAGAAGCCCGCTACGGAATCATCATTTCAGTCGTCTGGTGAGACCAAACCGATTCACATTCACCCGACCGACCCCAGTGCTGCTCCGACTCATATCTCTACAACGCTCGAATCCAAATAGGAAGAAGCGTTCATCCAGTTCTTCCGTGAGAACTGGGACATCTTCACATGGAAACCTTCTGACATGTCGGGTGTTCCCAGGGGGCTGGCTGAGCACCATCTACGAGTCGACTCAAAAGTGAAACATGTCAAAGAACATCTTCGATGGTCCGCCGTCCAGAAAAGAAAGGCCATTGGCGAGGAGGTGGCTCGGCTCTTAGCAGCGGAGTTTATCCGAGAAATTTATCACTCCGAGTGGCTCGCCAATGTAGTCATGGTCCCCAAGAAGGACAAGTCACCGCATGTGCATTGACTTCAAACATATCAATCGGGCCTGCCCGAAAGATCATTTTCCTCTCCCCCGCATCGACCAAATAGTCGACTCGACTGCGGGATGTGAGCGTCTGTCGTTCTTAGACGCCTATTCCGGGTAGAATTAGATCCGTCTGTATGGACCCGATGAGATCAAAACAACTTTCATCACTGCATTCGAGTGCTTCTGTTATGTCACCATGCCATTCGGCCTCAAGAATGTCGGAGCCACGTTCATGAGGATGATTCAGAAGTGTTTGCTCACTCAAATCAGTCGGAATGTGGAAGCATACATGGATGATATTGTGGTCAAGTCACAAAAAGGTTCCGACCTGCTGACTGACCTTGCAGAGACATTTGCCAACCTAGGTATGATATCAAGCTTAATCCATCAAAGTGCACATTCGGAGTTCCTGGAGGTAAGTTACTCGGTTTTCTCGTTTCCGAACAAGGAATCGACGCCAATCCAGAAAAAGTTGGTACTATACTCCGAATGAAACGACCTGTGCGTGTGCACGATGTCCAGAAGCTTACTGGTTGCTTGGCCGCTTTAACTCGATTCATCTCTCGTCTCGGTGAAAAGGCATTGCCTCTTTATCGACTGATGAAGAAGTCAGACAAGTTCGAGTGGACTCCTGAAGCTGATGCAGCTTTTGCAGAGCTAAAAGCCCTACTCTCCACCCAGCCGGTGCTCGCTGCCCCGATCAGCAAAGAGCCTTTGCTGCTTTACATTGCAGCCACAGGACAAGTTGTCAGTACAGTACTTATGGTCGAGCGGGAAGAAGAAGGAAAAGCCTTTAAAGTTCAGCACCCAGTATATTATATTTCTGAAGTTTTGACCCCATCAAAGCAAAGATACCCTCATTATCAAAAGCTTGTATATGGGATTTATATGACCACGAAGAAGGTTGCTCATTACTTCTCTGACCATTCCATTACAGTCATCAGCGACGCTCCATAGTCAGAGATTCTGCATAACAAAGATGCAACTGGTCGAGTGGCAAAATGGGCGATTGAACTTCTTCCCCTAGATATCAAGTTTGAGGCAAAGAAAGCCATCAAGTCCCAAGCAATAGCATATTTCATCGCCGAGTGGACTGAACAGCAACTGCCGAACCAAGTTCACTCGGAGCATTGGACCATGTTCTTTGATGGTTCTAAGATGCTGAATGGTTCCGGTGGTGGGGTAGTGTTGCCCCCCCCCCTCGAGGAGATAAGCTCAGATATGTGCTCCAGATTCACTTTGATTCCTCCAATAACGAGGCAGAATACGAAGCACTTTTGTATGGGTTGCGTATGGCCATTTCACTCGGCGTCCATCGCCTCATGGTCTATGGCGACTCAGATTTGGTAGTTAACCAAGTGATGAAGGAGTGGGACGTCAGAAGTCCAGCCATGACTGGTTACTACAATGCAGTGAGAAAGCTGGAGAAGAAATTCGAGGGGTTAGAGCTTCATCATATACCTGAATCGAAAAATCAAGCGGCTGATGATTTGGCAAAAATAGGTTCCAAGAGAGAAGCCGTTCCCAGTAATGTGTTTTTGGAACACATCCACACACCATCAGTTCAGGAGGATCCTTTCACCGAAGAAGCCCCGCAGCCAAAAAGTGCCACGGATTCGACTGGAGTTGAAGTTCCAGCTGTGGTCGACCTGATCATGGAAGTGTTGGTCATCACTCCCGACTGGACAGTGCCGTACATAGCGTATATCCTAAGGAAAGAGCTCCCAGAGAATGAAGAAGAGGCTCGACAGATCGTCCGTCGATCCAAGGCCTTTACTGTGATAAAGGGACAATTGTACAGAGAAAGCGCGACTGGTGTCGGTCAGAAATGTATAACACCAGAAGAAGGTCAGATAATTCTTGACGATATCCACTCGGGGACCTGTGGTCATCATGCGTCCTCCCGGACCATTGTGGCTAAAGCATACCGAGCGGGGTTTTACTGGCCAAGAGCAAATGAAATGGCGAAGGAGATAGTTGACAAGTGTGAAGGATGTCAATTCTACTCCAATATGTCACATAAACCCGCCTCAGCCTTGACAACCATTCCACTCGTCTGGCCCTTTGCTGTTTGGGGATTGGATATGGTTGGACCACTGAGAACGGGCAGGAGCGGCTTCACCCATGTGTTGGTGGCAGTCGACAAGTTCACTAAGTGGATCGAAGCCAAGCCTATCAAGAATCTTGATGCCGACACTGCTATCAGCTTCATCAGAGAGTTGATATTCAGATATGGAGTTCCTCACAGCATCATCACTGATAATGGGTCAAACTTCGATTCCGACCAATTCAGAGCTTTTTGTGCTTCTCAGGGCACGCGAGTCGACTACGCTTTCGTCGCTCATCCCCGGTCGAATGGACAAGCAGAAAGAGCAAAAGGCCTAATTCTCAAAGGACTGAAACCCCGGTTGATGCATGATCTCAAACACGCAGCAGGCGCGTGGGTCGACGAACTTCCTTCAGTTCTTTGGGGATTGAGGACCACTCCTAATCGATCGACTGGGCGAACTCCATTTTTTCTGGTTTATGGAGCCGAAGCAGTTCTGCCGAGTGACCTGCTTCACAATGCACCACGAGTCGAGCTCTACTCTGAAGATGAAGCAGAACAAGCCCAGCAGGACACAGTCGACCTACTAGAAGAAGAAAGAGAGATGGCCATGATCCGATCGACTATCTATCAGCAGGACTTGCATCGATTCCATGCCAGAAACGTGAAGAGCCTTCCAAGAAGGAGACTTGGTCCTCCGAGTGGATCAGCAAAAGCCACACAAACTCGCTCCTACTTGGGAAGGCCCCTTCATCGTCACCAAAGTTCTCCACAATGGAGCATACCATCTTTACAATGTCGGTCGCCAGATTGATGAGCCACGAGCTTGGAATGCGGAGCTGCTCCGCCCCTTTTATACTTAAGCACTCACTCGGATGAGATGTAATAAAAAGTACCTCCGTAGTTTGTTTATCGAAGACAAGAGTATTATAATTTTGATGATTGTTGTTGCTTTTGTTTACGTGAGAAATCCCCCAGTGTGTGGCTTAGCTGCGAATCCGTTTCGCCTAAGTTTGCAAAAAAAATCCCTACCGAGTGATGAGCAAGCCTCTCACTCGGGGGCTTAGCTGCGAATCCGTTTCGCCTAAGTGTTTGAAAATCCTACCGAGTGGAGAGCAAACCTCCCACTCGGGGGCTTAGCTGCAGTCCAGTACTCGCCTAAGTATTTGAAAATCCTACCGAGTGGAGAGCAAACCTCGCACTTGGGGGCTTAGCTGCAGTCCAGTACTCGCCTAAGTATTTGAAATTCCTACCGAGTGGGGAGCAACCCTCCCACTCGGGGGCTTAGCTGCAGTCCAGTACTCGCCTAAGTATTTGAAATTCCTACCGAGTGGAGAGCAACCCTCTCAATCGGGGGCTTAGCTGCAGTCCAGTACTCGCCTAAGTATTTGAAATTCCTACGGAGTGGAGAGCAAACCTCCCACTCGGGGGCTTAGCTGCAGTCCAGTACTCGCCTAAGTATTTGAAAATCCTACCGAGTGGAGAGCAAACCTCCCACTCGTGGGCATATCTGCAGTCCAATACTCGCTTAAGTATTTGAAATTCCTACCGAGTGGAGAGCAAACCTCCCACTCGAGGGCTTAGCTGCAGTCCAGTATTCGCCTAAGTATTTGAAATTCCTACCGAGTGGGGAGCAACCCTCCCACTCGGGGGCTTAGCTGCAGTCCAGTACTCACCTAAGTATTTGAAATTCCTACCGAGTGGAGAGCAACCCTCTCACTCGGGGGCTTAGCTGCAGTCCAGTACTCGCCTAAGTATTTGAAATTCCTACCGAGTGGAGAGCAACCCTCCCACTCAGGGGCTTAGCTGCAGTCCAGTACTCGCCTAAGTATTTGAAATTCCTACCGAGTGGAGAGCAACCCTCCCACTCGGAGGCTTAGCTGCGGTCCAGTACTCGCCTAAGTATATGAAAATCCTACCGAGTGGAGAGCAAACGTCCCACTCGGGGGCTTAGTTGCAGTCCAATACTCGCCTAAGTATATGAAAATCCTACTGAGTGGAGAGCAAACCTCCCACTCGGGGGCTTAGCTGCAGTCCAGTACTCGCCTAAGTATTTGAATTCCTACCGAGTGGAGAGCAAACCTCCCGCTCGGGGGCTTAGCTGCAGTCCAGTACTCGCCTAAGTATTTAAAAATCCTACCGAGTGGAGAGCAACCCTCCCACTCGGAGGCTTAGCTGCAGTCCAGTACTCGCCTAAGTATTTGAAAATCCTACCGAGTGGAGAGCAAACGTCCCACTCGGAGGCTTAGTTGCAGTCCAGTACTCGCCTAAGTATGAAATCCATCCCGATCCGCAAGGACGACGAGGTGCAGGTCGACTGCTACCTTCTCCTACGGAGCTACGCCACAAATACAACATGCGCTCTGCAAGGACGACGAGGCGCAGGTCGACTGCTACTTTCTCCTTCGGAGCTACACCACAAATACAATGTGCGCTCTACAAGGACGACGAGGTGCAGGTCGACTGCTACCTTCTCCTTCGGAGCTACGCCACAAATACAATGTCCTCTCTGCAAGGACGACGAGGTGTAGGTCGACTGCTGCCTTCTCCTTAAGAGCTGCGCCACAAATACAACATGCGCTCCATCCCGATCCGCAAGGACACAAGTCGACTGCAATATGTGCTCCATCCCTACCTGCAAGAGCGATGAGGTGCAGGTCGACTGGATTCTCCACCTCAGAGCTGCGTCACAAGCACTAAAGTATATTCCGAGTGAAGAACAAAGTTCGCTCGAAGGCAAATGCAAGCATATTCAATGATAAGCCAAGTTCAGATAACATCCTACGGATTCAGAAGTGGTCAGGCATCAAGATCGTAAAAGTTTATCGGTTACAAAACCACTCGGCATTCCGAGGCAAATTTAAGGCGAAGCATAGAAGTTTTTCTTACTCCTCGGGTGGAGGACTGGAAGGCGCGACAAACTGGTCCAGGTCGATTCCATCAGAGTGGCGGCAGCAATGAAGGTCTCCATTAAAGATTGGAAGTCATGCTTCTTGGTATTGGCCACTTTGAGGGACGCCAGCTTGTCCTCAAGTGCATCCTTGCAGTGAACACGGACCAGGGACAGAGCAACATCAGCACCACACCTGGCAGAAGACTTCTTCCATTCTTGCACTCGACCTGGAACTTCTTTCAGTCGAGTCATTAGATACTCGAGGTCATTTTGAAGCGTCTCTCCCGGCCAGAGTGCCTTGTCGATTCGTGACGCCGCAACCTTCAGTCGAGCAAGGTAGTCAATCACACCAGCAACACGAGACTCCAGTCGGAGCACGTTCATAGCAGCTTCGTCCTTCACAAGAGAGTTAATGGGGTCCAAGCCTATCTCCACTCGACTGGTCTCCTCCTCGAAGTTTTGGCAGAATTCTGTAAACACAACTCAAAGATAAACCAGCAGTTCTACGATAAGTCGATGATTACAAGTCAGTCGGGTAGGAGAGATTACCCTCAAGCATGATGAATAACTTCTTGGCGAGCCCTCCCAGATAAGCCTCCAGATCGTTCTTCTTCCCCACCAGTTCACCAGCCTTGTCATTCAGAGCTATCTTATCATTCTTCAGACGGCTGACTTCCTTGTTGGCCGCGTCGAGAGCAGCTTTCATATTGGCGTTCTCCTCTTCAAGTTTACCGCCTGAAGCCAGTTTTTCTTCCGCAAGCTTCATTTTGTCCAAAGCCGCCTTCTGCGCCTCGGCAAGGTCGTGGTCCTTCTTTTTCAGAGCCTCCTTCATTTTATCTGCAAAATGACAATGAGATCAGAATCAAGAATGGGCAGAAAGATAAGGACAGTCGACAAGTTCTCACCAATCATACCTTTTGCTTCGTCCTTCGCCTTCTAAAATTTCTCCTGAACAAGCTTCAAGTCAAGGTCGAGCTGGATATGTTTGTTTTCCAACTTAGTATAGCGAGCCACAAGCTCGCAAGATTTCTGCGAAAGGTCAGTCGACAGACATCAAAGATAGGTTGCTTCCGAGTGACTAATAGAAAAACCGTAACATTTCTAAGACTACAGCCGAATCAAAATATTCAACAGTAGTCTCGGGGACTACACCCAGTGGGTGCACTCAGCGTGCCCCCACTGGTTCTACCGACTTGGTCCGATCAGTCGGCCAAAAGAGACAAAGAGGTTATGATCCCAAAGCTATAGCCCTATAGCTAACTGCCAGCAGTTAGTCTTGGTCTCATCATGATCTACCAAAAAAACACAGGTTCTTCAGACTACAGTCGACTGCCAGCAGTCCACCGTAGTCTCGGGGACTACACCCAGTGGGTGCACTCAGCGTGCCCCCACCGGTTCCAAGATTCCATTCGACATGGTCCGACCAGACCGAGTGAAGAAGTTAGAATGAAGAAATTCAAAATACAAAGACTACAGTCGACTGCCGGCAGTCCACCATAGTCTCGGGGACTACACCCAGTGGGTGCACTCAGCGTGCCCCCACCAATTCAAATATTCAATCGACACACCCAGTGGGTGTACAGATACAAAGATCTTCGGAAAGAAAGTCTTCAGATAGCATATCCTAACAGAACAAGCGGTGACCAACTAACCTGGACGTTGCTCTGAAGGACTGAGCTAGCATCATAGCCCGCTTGGCTGGCTTCCCGGATCGCCTTCACCTGCTCCATCATGATCCCCGCCTAGCGTATAGCCTCCTTAGCAGCACCCGCTTGGTCCTCCGGGACGTGGTGTGTGGCGAAAAGGGAGGGCGGATCAGCAGTCGACGTCGAAGGCCGGACACTCGTCAGCGGCACAACGAAGGACACGGAATGCCGAGTGACATCGCCACCCTCTTGAACCGATGCCTCAGGCACTGATGCAATCTGAGTGGTCTTGCCAGCCGACGCCTTTTTATTCCTCCTTGCCCTCAGTGGCACCTCGTCGTCATCATCAGGGAGATAAATGACATGAGGAGGAGCTACAGGACAAATCCAAAGTTAGAAACGAAAATCCAATCGACCACAAGTGAAACTACAGAAATCGTACCAAGGTTGGAAGTGACAGCGTCTTCCATTTCCTAGTCTTCGTTCCTGGCGGAGGTCTCGGAGGTAGCAGCACTGCAGATTTCAGAAACCAGTCGGTTAATCAATGAGTCGACCAAGAGTTCGTCCGTGCTAAACGAGAACACACAAGTTCTGATGTTACCCGGAAATGGTGGAAATGGCCATTCTCATCTTGGGTAAGGCCTTCGGCGGCTTTGATGGAGCCGCTCGTGGATGCTTCGGCACTTTTTCAGTCGGCGCCGGAGAAGCCGCCCGAGGGCGCTTTGATGATTGCCCAACGGGCGCAATCGCCTTGCCGTGCTCGCTCGCGGGGTCGTGGGCGAGCTTGGATCGCCTTTCCGTGCAAGGAGGATCGACTTCCTCCTCCTCTTCTTCGCTGGAGCCGTCATCATCCTCTTCCCCCTCACCATCAGATTGCCACTCCTCCTCACTTTCACGTCCACTCGCCTCTCCTTCCTCGGCCTGTTCTTGCGCCTCGTTGAGCATCGAGTACATCTCAGTCGTGGCCTAGAAGACAACAAACAAGACAAAAGTCAGTCGACTGATTTTAAGCAAACAGAATGAAGAAAGCAGGATCACAGTCGGAAATGCAGAATTGGACCTTGTCTACTTCGTATGATTGGTCGAGTGGAGGAATCCTCCTGGCTCCTCGGGGGTTGTCTTTGTTCCCTGTGATGCTCGCCAGCCACCTCTCCAGCGTGGCATCGTCAATCTCCTCCGGGTGGATCCGAGTGGTGTCCTCAGTGCCAGAATACAACCACAACGGATGGTCTCGAGCTTGAAGCGGCTGGATGCGTCGTCGGAGGAAGACCTCCAAGAGGTCCATGCCGATCACCCCGTCACGGATAAGCTGGACGACACGATCGACCAACACCTTAACCTGCGCCTTCTCTTCCGGGATCACCTTCAAAGAGGAAGGCTTCCTCACTCGTTCCATGGAAAAAGGAGGGAGTCCGGTCGACTGCCCTGGCGTCGGCTGGTCTTTGCAGTAGAACCAGGTCGACTGCCATCCACGGACCGAGTCGGGTAGGATCATGGCCGGAAAAGAGCTTTTTCCTCTCATCTGAACCCCAAGACCCCCACACATCTGAATCACTTGTGTTCTCTCGTCACTCGAATTGGCCTTTTTCACCGTCTAGGAGCAACAGGTGAAGATGTGCTTGAAAAGACCCCAATGAGGCCGGCAACCCAAGAAATTCTCGCACGAAGACACGAAAGTAGCAAGGTACACGATGGTGTTGGGTGTGAAGTGGTGGAGTTGCACCCCAAAGAAGTTTAGAAATCCCCGAAAGAAAGGGTGAGGCGGCAAGGAAAACCCACGGTCGACATGGGTGGCCAAGAGAACGCACTCACCCTCCTGAGGCTGCGGCTCAGACTCCTTCCCCGGGAGCCGCGCCGATCCATGGGGGATCAGTCCTCCATCGGCCAAGTCGTCAAGATCTTCTTGACGAATCGTCGACGGATCCAGTCGCCCTGGATCCAGCCCTGCGACAGGCCGGCCCTCGATGAAGATCAGCCTCGACTGGTCGCCCTTCCCTTTGCCTTCGCCGTCGCTTTCTTCGCCCGCTCCAGGGCCGCCGTCTTCTCTTTCACCATCGTCGTCGGCGAGACGCGCACGGGGCAGCGGCACTGAGACGGAGGCGAACGCGGCAGATAAGTCTGGGGAAGAGAGGAGGAAATGAGAACGCACTGTTCAAACACCCCCGTCCGGTGCCTTATATGAGGTTACTTCCGAGTGACTGACTTGTAGGCCCAGGCGATCCTGTCAAATCCCACAACAGTCGCGCGCGTGATACGTGGCGAAAAAGGTGGCACAGAGATCGAGGCGTCCCTGCCTTATCCCATCCGATTTCTAAGGCCTCCTCCGCCCTGCGCGCTTCCCAAAATTTGAATCCCGCAGAATCCGCGAGCAGTAGAACAACTTGTCAGACGGAGGATCTCGTCCACACCACCACTCGGAGCTTTTCAAGTAAAGAAACTCACTCGACTGAAACCAAGAATGGATCAAGGCGACCGAAAAAGAAGTTGGTGTCGTTACTCAAGTTCTTGGATCCAGAGCCAGATACACTCATAGCACGAAAAATGGGTCGGAAGAGTTCTCAACCCCTTCCCCACTCAAACCTTGATCCATTCGGGGGCTAATGATGAAGCTATGTACCTAGGGTAGGGTCATGGACCTGTCCAAACTACCCTACCCAAGGACATCCCTAGAGGAACCCACCTGTCAATCGACTCAGAAGTGTTCCACTCGACACACTCGACCATGAAGCCAACCACTCGACCATGAAGCCAACCACTCGACGGCCGGGAGGACTAAAGTCACTCTGCATGTAAACAGTCGGTCATTGAGTAGAATTTATGGTCATCATAGCACTTTACTTGTGGCGTTACAAGTAACGCCAGATCTTAATGTACCTTAAACCCTACATAATCGAAATGGAGGGTCCTGCAAACTCTATATAAGCCACACTCCTCCTCGGTAAAGGGTTCGCACCCTGTAACTCATACGCATATAATCCATCGACCGCCTCCGGGCTCCAGGGCGTGGGGCTGTTACTTCCTCCGAGAAGGGCCTGAACTCGTAAATCCCTTGCGTATACAACTACTCCATAGCTAGGATCTTGCCTCTCCATACCTACCCCCGTACACTACTGTCAGACTTAGAACCACGACAGTTGGCGCCCACCATGGGGCAGGTGTCATAGCGGCTTATTGGAGAAGTTGCGATTTTTTCCGATCTCCTTCATCATGGTTTCAGGAGGAGCTCTGGTTGGATCATGTTGACATCGTATTTGTGGCAAAGCCACCATGCATTATTTTTCATACATGTCACTCTTGATTCATTGCACCATCCCGGTACACCGCCGGAGGCATTCATATAGAGTCATACCTTGTTCTAGCTTCGAGTTGTAATCCTCATGTTGTAACCAATAGAAGTGTGATGATCTTCATTATTAGAGCATTGCCGAAAAAAAGAGAAAGGCCAAAATAAAAAAAAGAAAGGCCCAAAAAAAGAAAAGAAAAGGGCAATGCTACTATCTCTTTTTCCACACTTGTGCTTCAAAGTAGCACCATGTTCTTCATGTAGTGAGTCTCATATTTTGTGCTTCAAAGTAGCACCTTGTTCTTCATGTAGTGAGTCTCATAAGTTGTCCTTTTTATACTAGTGGGATTTTTTCATTATAGAACTTGGCTTGTATATTCCTACGATGGGCTTCCTCAAATGCCTTAGGTCTTCGTGAGCAAGCGAGTTGGATGCACACCCACTAGTTTTCTTTTGTTGAGCATTTATAGCTCTAGAGCATCCGTTGCATGGCAATCCCTACTCCTCATGTTGACATCAATTGATGGGCATCTCCATAGCCCGTTGCTTAGCCTCGTCAATGTGAGACCTTCTCTTTTTTTTTCTTCTCCACACAATCCCCATCATCATATTCTATTCCACCCATAGTGCTATATCCATGGCTCACGCTCATGTATTGCGTGAAAGTTGAAAAAGTTTGAGATTATTTAAGTATGAAACAATTGCTTGGCTTGTCATCGGGGTATAGAAGTTGGGAACATCTTTGTGTGACGAAAATGAAGCATAGCCTAACTATATGATTTTGTAGGGATGAACTTTCTTTTGCCATGTTATTTTGAGAAGACATGATTGCTTTGATTAGTATGCTTGAAGTATTATTATTTTTGTGTCAATATGAACTTTTGTCTTGAATCTTCGGATCTGAATATTCATACCACAATTAAGAAGATTTACATTGAAATTATGCCAAAGTATCGCTCCACATCAAAAATTCTTTTTATCATTTACCTACTCGAGGACGGCAGGTGAATTAAGCTTAGGGATGCTTGATACGTCTCCAACGTATCTATAATTTTTGATTGCTCCATGCTACTTTATCTACTGTTTTAGGCAATATTGGGCTATATTATCCACTTTTATATTATTTTTGGGACTAACCTATTAACCGGAGGCCCAGCCCAGATTTGCTGTCTTATGCCTATTTCAGTGTTTCGAGGAAAAGGAATATCAGACGGAGTCAAAACGGAACGAAATCAACTGGAGAAGTTATTTTTGGAAGGAAACCCACCTGATGGACTTGGACCCCACGTCAGAAGATATAGGAGGTGCTCTCGAGGGTGGGGGCGCGCCCCCTGCCTCGTGGGGCCCCCGTAGCTCCACCGACGTACCCCCTGCACCCATATATACCTACTACCCTAAAACTTCCAGAACAGAAGATAGATCGAGAGTTCCACCGCCGCAAGCCTCTGTAGCCACCAAAAACCAATCGGGACCCTGTTCCGGCACCCTACCGGAGGGGGAACCCATCACCGGAGGCCATCTTCATCATCCCGGCGCTATCCACGACGAGGAGGGAGTAGTTCACCCTCGGGGCTGAGGGTATGTACCAGTAGCTATGTGTTTGATCTCTCTCTCTCGTTTTCTCTCTCGTGTTCCTCTATGGCACGATCTTGATGTATCCCGAGCTTTGCTATTCTAGTTGGATCTTATGATGTTTCTCCCCCTCTACTCTCTTGTGATGAATTGAGTTTCCCATTTGAAGTTATCTCATCGGATTGAGTCTTTATGAGAACACTTGATGTATGTCTTGCCGTGATTATCTGTGGTGACAATGGGATATCATGTGCCACTTGATGTATGTTTTGGTGACCAACTTGCGGGTTCCACACATGAACCTATGCATAGGGGTTGGCACACGTTCTTGACTCTCCGGTAGTAGCTTTGGGGCACTCTTTGAAGTACTTTTATGTTGGTTGGATGAATCTGAGATTGTGTGATGCATATCGTATAATCATGCCCACGGATACTTGAGGTGACAATGGAGTATCTAGGTGACATTAGGGTTTTGGTTGATTTGTGTCTTAAGGTGTTATTCTAGTACGAACTCTTTTATAGATCGATCCGAAAGAATAACTTTGTGGTGGTTTCACCCGACCATAATCTCTACGCTTTGTTCTCCGCTATTAGTGGCTTTGGAGTGACTCTTTGTTGCATGTTGAGGGCTTGTCATATGTTCTATCTATGTTATTATTGTTGAGAGAACTTGCACTAGTGAAAGTATGAACCCTAGGCCTTGTTTCCTATCATTGCAATACCATTTACGCTCACTTTTATCGCTCGCTACCTTGCTGTTTTTATTATTTCAGATTACAAAAACCTTTATCTACTATCACTACTAGGGAAAAGCCTATACACAGAAAGTTACTAGTAGCGAGGGTTAAAAACCCTCGCTACTGCTACTACTAAGTTGATAGCAGTAGCACGGGTTTTTAACCCTCGCTACTACTGAGCGGTCTCTACCGTGCCCCCCGGGACATGCCATAGTAGTAGCGCGGGTTTTTAAAACCTCGCTACTACTAAGTTTGATAGCGAGTAGCGTTGGTTTTTACCCCACGCTACTAAAAAGTGGTGCAATTGTAGCAGTGCGGGGGTAAAAAACCGCGCTGCTACTAAAGGTCCCATTTACAAACTCTACCCCCCCCCCCCCCCCCGGTGGATCGCCTTTCAGTTTAAAAAAAAATAAAATAAAATGATGAAAATGTCAAAAAAAATAAAAGAAAATAAGATTCCCATGTGATATGTGGTCTAGTTGTTGGGAAAATTTGCAAATATGAATTTCGACTTTATTTCCAAAATCTCTCGAGAATTTGTAAAAATGGGCATAACTTCTGCATACTAACTCGGATGAAAAAGTTTTTTATATGAAAAATCATCTACTCGAAAAGTTACATCCAAATTTCAGTTTTTTTATTTTTGTTAAATCTGGTCAAACTATGGTCAAACTAATTATTCAAGAATATTAGTGTTACTAAATAATTATTTTAGTTTTTTTTTAATTTTGGTTAAATTTGGTCAAACTATGGTCAAACTGTGGTCAAACTATGGTCAAACTAATTATTCAAGAAATATTAGTGTTACTAATTTTTTAGAACAATAGTTTCAAACTCAAACAGTGAAATGTGTGACTTCATGCTCAAGCTAAATTCCTGAGGTTAATAGGATTGACATCTTACTATTGTCAGGAAAACAACAAGTGCAGACTTGGAAATGAGGGAGAATAGAACCCGGAAGTTAAGCGTGCTCAGGCTGGAGTAGTGAGAGGATGGGTGACCGTCCGGGAAGTTAGATGATTTGAAATGATGAGGGGTGATTAGAGATTAAATTGAGCAGCGATGAGGGGTGATTAGAGATTTGAGGTTAAAATAATTCAGAAATTTGAAAATTAGGGAAAAATAGTCGAATTTTTTTTTCGAAAAAATAAAAAAAATCAGAGATTAGAGATTAGTAGTTGCGCGGGTGGCACCCGTGGTACTGCTATACGTTAGCTGCAGCGCCTTATTAGTAGCGCCGGCCCCCGCGCTACTAATAGGCCCAAAACCCGCGCTGCTGCTAGGCTTTTCCCTAGTAGTGATTGGGTGTGTTGGGGACACAAGAGACTCTTTGTTATTTGGTTGTAGGGTTGCTTGAGAGAGACCATCTTCATCCGACGCCTCCTACGGATTGATAAACCTTAGGTCATCCACTTGAGGGAAATTTGCTACTGTCCTACAAACCTGTGCACTTGCAGGCCCAACAAAGTCTAAAAGAAGAAGGTTGCGTAGTAGACATCATCCTGCCACTTACATCACCCTTGCCTGTTGTCGCTTGCGTCGGGTGCTAGTGCCTCAGACTCAGGCGTCCTCGTGCACGCCAGGCTCAGCGCGGGCACGAGGACCCAACAGTGGCCGGGTACCACTTCCGGGGCAAAGGGTGGTGGTGGATGACGTACTTGAAGGAGTGGAGCGACCGCAGCTACGCGCCGGGCGGGATAGGCCAGCGATGTTGTCGGCACTGCGTCGCTGGGCGCCGGGTGCCGACGAAGTAGATCCGCCACTGCCGGATCCGCCTTGATCGAGTTGCGAGCGCCTCAACGCGATGCGGAGGGCGACCTCCTCCACATTGCCGGGCTCCGCTTCGCGCAGTAGGCTCGCCTAGTCATCGTCGAAGCCGGATTCACCACCGGAGGCAGCGCTGCTTCGTTCGCCGGCCATCGAATGTGTTCACAGGGGATCGAAAGTGAAGTGGACGGAGAGGGGACATAAGTGGTGTTTGGATTGACTATAGTGTAGGGTTTTCTGGATGGGGATATTTGTGGGACACGTGTGGGCCAGGCTGGTCCAAGCTGATGTGGCGAATACACCCGGACCGCCCCATATTTAGGCTGGATATGAGGGGCGCTGGACAACCGAGCGTTTGAGGACGGTTTAAGAGACCCGAATGTGTTGGTTTTTCATGACCAATCAATGACCGGACCGTCCATCCAGATGTTTGAGGACGGTTTGAGATGCTCGTATATAGATGTTCTTACCCCTCGTGGTGACCTTGTGACAGTTGTTGTCTCTTTTCTTTTCTCATTTAAACAAAACTATTGTTACATTTTACATTCTACTTCCTTCGTCTCACATTAACAGTTGCTGAAATAAACATATCTACGAAGGATCATGCCCATGCACACGCATGTATGCTCATCCTTACGAAGGTACACACGCACATTCTACTTTGTGAGCACCTTTGAAATACTAAACAGATTGATGAAGTCGTCGCAGGCGTCTTCGTAGTCTGGACGGAAGGCTCTCTTTCCACTGAAGAAACAACGACCCTTTTTTTTAGTCCTCCAAGCCCCATGCTGTGTGGATTTGGTTGCTGAGGTGGCATGCCCAGCCAGCATTGACTATGATCAGGACCGGTTTGACCGAGGGAAAATCAAGACGAGGTTTCAAAGTTCAGGGTCGTAATTTAAACCGACTGGATGGTTCAAGGTTGAAATATGGACATTTGCAGAAGTATTAGCTTTTTGTGTGTGTGTGTGTAGGTTCTTGTTTTGTTTATGGTTTATAGTTTACTAAAATTAGGTCGAGCTTGTTCCCAAGGTTGGATGCTAATCCGATTGAATAGGAAAGAAAGTGACTGAACCGGCTAAATATTTCAGTCGTGTGACCGAAATATAGTCGTCCTCAATTTTGGCAGATGCAACTAATTTTCACACCGTTATACCGTCATTTGCTACCAAGGGACTCTCCTCGCGCCGCACCTCTTTGTCCATGAAGAACATCGCCTCACCGCGGATCTCATTATGCAGTGCGCCGCAGATCACCAATTGTGATGTCCCAAGCAGAGTTGGGGATCACAGGATGAACTCGCAAGCGAGTACAGGGTTGACCGAAGAAGAACGAAGGAGTTGGCTGCTCAATTCATTCTTTTTTAATGCGATGACTAGATCAGTACAAAGGGTTGGGCTTATAAGCACCATACAACTCACACTGCCCTCTGGCCCCACACTTTATACAGTGTACTATGTGTCATATACGCAGGACATGACACAGCCCTCACTCAAAGCTTCGCCATGGCAACTATGTCCTGTTCCTGACGATCGTGCGTTACTCACTCCGTCTCCACGAAGGCGGCACGACGGCGAGTACGCGGCGCCGCGCTGGTGCCCGGATGGTGTTCGACGCAATGGCCGTGAGTCCTCTGGCGTGAGCGAGCCAGCCTCCCGCGTCAATCAGGTCAGCGTGCTGTGTTGTCCCTGGTCTCCTAAGACTGCTGCCACTAATTTTAAATGCTCACGTTTGTTCTCTCTTGTTGTTAGTACATAGTACGTCTAGAAGCTGGTAGTTGCTGCCTGATTTGGTTAGTACTGTAGCATATATGCTGGTTAGCTAGCAATTAAGGATTTAAGGGCGTTTGGTATGCCATGGTATTTTCATTTCTTATACTACCCATTTAATTTATTTTTGAACAGAAACTAGTACCCATTTTAATTGTGCAGGCCATTTTGCCACAACAAGCCTTCCTGAAAAGAGGAGCATGGTCAAGGAAGGTTGCTGAGAAAAGCAAATGACTCCCAAGTCGCCATCATCTTTCCATGGTGCATGAAAAGAACAGCTGAGCTGCCCTTCCAGGACATTCTTTCACAAGCTGGGGCCTGGAGGTGGAGTAGTTCACAACGCAACCGGTGAAAGATAAGTTTCAGCACGTGTCCTTCCCTTTCCTGTTGGCAATACAAAGTCACTCTCTGCAACGTCCCGGATATTGACGTCCGGGCAGCAAACACCACCAGCCTCCTGCCCTCTGCTCTGTCGGATTCCTGGTTAGTTAGCACTCTTTTTCGCCTGCAGGAACTCAAGATGGAGCTTGCAATATCTGCAGTAACAGGTGAACTCGTGAGCCGATTCGTCTCCTACCTCGCAGACAAGTATCGCTCGAGCCACCGTCCACAGTCGGGAGAGAAGCAGCTGAGGAGGCTGCAGCAACTCCTCCTCAGAGCCCGCACGGTCGTCGAGGAGGCGGATGGGCGGTACATCACCAACTCCCGGATGCTGGCGCAGCTCACCATGCTCGCGGACGCCATGTACCGAGGCTACTGGGCGCTAGGGGCCTTCGGATACATGTCACTTGAAGAGACAGAGACTAGTCCCATGGAGGAGGAGGTTAGCAGCTCATTTCCCCGCAAACGTCTTCGCACGGTTCATGGCAGGGCTAAGAAGAACAAGGCAATGTACCTTCTGACCTGCACGGTGTGGTGGAGAGCTTGGAGGACGTTGTCGATGGCTTGACGGAGTTTGTTGTTCTTTTGGGTGGATGCGACCGTATGCTACGTCGACCATACGATGCGTATCTTTACAATGACACAATCATGTTCGGACGCCACACCGAGAAGCAAAAGCTCCTGAACTTCATGCTGCAGCACAGTTCAAGCTCGCCTGGTGGTACGCCGTCTGTTCTCCCGATCATCGGTGCTCCTGCGGTCGGGAAGAGGACTCTGGTCGCCCATGTATGCAAGGACAAGAGGGTCAGCTCACATTTCTCTTCGATTCTGCACCTGAATGGAGACTCCTTCCGCCGAATCGCAGACCATGATCGGAGCTTCTTGCCAGGGAAGATACTGGTGGTTATTGAGCTTGTCGCAGACGTCAACAAGAAGGACTGGGCCGAGTTCTGCTCAACCTTGTCAAGCATGGACAGTGGAAGCAAGGTGATCATCATCAGCCGGCTTAGAAGTACAGAGCAATTCGGAACAGTGCGGCCGATCTTCCTCAACACCCTGTCATGCGAGGAGTTCAGCTACCTCTTCAAGACACTCGCATTCGGGAGCGCAAACCCGGCGCATCACCCGCAGCTGGCACGGATTGCAGACGAATTGGCCAAGGAGTTTTGGACGGAATGTTCGCTCGTCGGCACAAACATATTCGCGGATGTGATGAGGAGGAATCTGAACGTCCATTTCTGGTTCGGCATGCTGAGCAGGCTGAGAAGATTTGCTGAGAGGAACGTCTCCATGTTTGGGGAACATCCGAGGTTGCTCGTCGAGAGGCGCCATCAGATAGACGTTACAGACTTCGTCTTGCATCCTGCTGCTTCTCCGCTCCGCATCGTGCCTTCCTGCACCAGTGGCAGCAGCCGCACTGAGGTTACAGCGGAGAGGGCATCGCTGCCGAGGGTGAGGCTTGGGGATCTGGTGATGGATCCTGGAGTTCGGCCGCAGTGGTATTTCAATGTGGTTTCCTGGGAATCAAGGTTGCCTCCTTACACCTCATTTGTTCATTTCGTTCCAAATGGAAATGGTGCTCCAGGTTTGGCGAAACAGAGTACTCCCCTGTCTGGGAGGAAGCGTCCAGCAGTGGCTTTGTAAGGCCTTTTGATTAGAATGACTTTTACAGGTTTTGTGTAGAGTTGGAATCTCTAGTACTCCCCCAGTTCATAATTGAATAGAATTTAGATATTGACAGAGTCTCCCATATGTATCTTTTAACTTCTATCTTTAATCTTGAAATTTTATATTGTGGAAAAAATACGACAAATTAATTGTGCACATATCTGTAGTCAAAGTTAGAAAATGTTGAATACAAGCCTTTCTTGGAAGTCATGCATTTTTTGTGTGTAAGATGTTTGATTTATGGGACTGTCCATTAACTTAAACCTCTCGGTGGGAAGAAAGTCTTGTTTGTGCACTCAAAATAACTAAAGTGCAAAATATACCCAGGCAAGAGTGTGGATGAGGAATAGTCTCCGAAGCAACATAGGAACCAAATCAAGAACAATTTGCCAATAATGGCAAAAACTCAAAACCGTCAATCAAGATGATTGTCGAGGGCCTCAAGAAGAAGCGAAACAAATACGAATCTTGAGGCTTGTGTTGCGGCATCTCTCCACATGTGTTTGGGCCACAATTTTGAGGGTACCTACCAAGAGCTGAGCTACCCAGTATTTCGCTTGAAACCACAACAGCGTCCTCAGAGATAGTCACCACGGGCTATCGGCAGAACTTCTGTCGATCATGCATTGACTGTAATCCTCAAACCTTCACTCGTCGATGAAGGGGAGAGGTCGATGCCATGAGAAACACCAAGATCCACTTATCTGGATTTACTTGTGGGCACATCGTTGCATGCCCGTGGTATCGATGTAAAGCCTCATTGTTGCATCGCCACATGGAGCATCACACGATAGAGGGAGCCACCGCTACGACCACCTATGCGGGAGAAAAGCCCTGTTCCGCCGCCTCTGGCGACAACAAAGGATGCAATGCACGTCAGTTGTCGAACATGACCATGTTGGTAGTCCTCCACCTGTTCAAACCTCTTTGGCGAGCAGAGGAGGGGACATAACGCCACTACATGGCCACTGCAAAGTGCCCGAGTGACATGACGGAAGCATCACCTATGACCCACCAACATCCACTGTTCACACAACTGGAGTGCCACCATTGCCCTAGAAGACAATCACACTCTTGCTCCCCAAGAAAACACCTGCGACACTTTGGCAGTGGGGCCTACTGCCACCTCAGTGCAGCTATGAGGATCAAACCAATGGTGAAACACTTGGACACTAGCCCATGTCGCCACCTAGCAAGTGCGGGTACGGGAGAATTCTATGAAAGGAGGGGCGACGGCAAAAGATTTTGAGTGCGTCATATGAAATAATAATTTCCAGACAATAAATAACGCAATAGCTGATTGATTAAGGTCCAAAGTCTTGAGTAGTTGAGCCATATATCTCTCTATATATATGCTTGTGTGGTCAATATCTCTATATATATGCTTGTGTGGTCGAGGGCCGATGGTTCATCTACAAATTACTAGCTAGCTTTTCTCCATGTAAATCAAGACAACATGGAATCGTAGAGTGTTAATGTAAGAATATGTATGGAGAACTCGATGGTTGGCTGCGAGATCAATGGTGATACAACTTAAAGTGGCACCGGACCATAAGGGCGATTTATCAGCGATAGGAATATGATGCACGGGGAATTCAAATTGAGTACGTATAATATGTACCAGATCAACCACAGGTGTACACGCAAAATATGCTCTTGTTGTTGCACTTGGATACATGTGCTAGCTGTGTGCCGGTTGGTATCGTGCGGCAATATGCCACTGCACAACGGACGGTGGCACACCATCTGCTTAGGATGAGACTCGGACTTCACTAGTTAAATTGTTGGGTATGGGAATCGAGTACGTAACTACGGTATTGCACCTTCGTGTTAAGTTACAAAACATGTGAAAATTACTCATATATTACATGCACCATCAGTTAATTTGGTTGTTTATTAATCGTCTTTGTCCCAAGGCTGCCTTTCTTTCCTCTGAATGTAGAACAAAACTTGCGTTCTATTAACCAAAAGTTACGTTTATCAGTCAATGAGACTTGTGCATATATGGTCCTTTGAGTGTGGCGATGACATCACTGTACTCCAGCCATATAAAGGAAAATCATGTAATATTTAAATTAAGATAAGTAAGAAATATATGTTTTACTTTGCAACCACTCCATTTCGAAAATAGACTGCATTTTAGGCATCTATTTACTTGCAATAGTAAGTGCCGTTCTACGCCTTTCCAGAGATAACTCACATCATCTCCTGTCATATTCTTGTCCTCCTTGAGTGATTTTCTCCTCTCCTTTTTGCAGCGACCTTGAGTGAATTCCTTACTACTCCTGCTTACTAGATTATAAACTGTCCATACATTTTTTGATTCAAGATTGACTATGAATTTGGCTAATAGTAAATGAATTATTGCCATAAAATTGTAATATAGGAAACTACTTTTGAATACGAATTCAGTGGGATAGTTTTTGGGTCACTTGACCCACATTTTATCAAAATTATTGCACCTATCAACTCAGACACAAATTAAATCCGTCTATTGGTTGCTTTTATTGCGTATGCCCATCCGTATAATATGACACTCCGAGATATGTGTTTAAATATGGATCATCGCATGTAGTCAAAAAGAGCCAGGATTTCCACTTTATGTTAAACCTACTATTGTGCATAAATCTGAAATGCCATGCAAAGCTTAATAGAAAGAATGTTAGCTTGACTGCCTAGCGACAAAGCAAGGACATCGTTTTGCTTTTTGCTTGCCATCTTAGTGACTTCTCTCAGAAGCCTGGTAGAGATATTTACTACACATTCGTTACAAAGCAAGGCCATGAAGAATTGAAATTAGCAAATAATCCAAAATCAAACCAAATAGTCTTTCCGCATTTATGGATCGCAACTTCACCATCACTAATTAACTAACGAATCTTTTGTATTCTTGTTTCTGTTATGTTATACAAAGGGTTTAGTGCGCGATCTATATTTCTTTTACTATCCGAGCTGGAAATCCATCAACACTAAGAAGTTTCTCATTGTTTGTTGAGTTTGTGATAGGTTCTTTGTCATGATAGGCTGGCATTATTCGATTTGGGGTTGCTCATATGTACATGTGCAATAAATGCTACAAACGTCGGCAAGCACGACACTCGCAGTAAATTAAATGGCCTCAACAGTGTGATGTTTGGTGAAAACTTGATGTCCTAGGCACACAGTGCAGGTTCACTTGCTGACCTTCTATACATATCTACTAGCTCCCACATGTAGCAGGATCAGGCTCAGTTGCTAGGGGAGAATGCCTAAGTTTAGGATGAGAGCAACAATGACCACCACGGTGATTGGCATCGGCAGTCACATAGCATGATCTAGCAGGGAACGGGATGTATTGGAAATTTGAGTTGGTGACAAGTATGAAAAAAGATTCCCGAGAAGAGAAGTAGAGCTAACAAGAACATAGCCCAATGTGGCTCTATGTTGTCAATTCGATGCATTTCATCCTAGAGTGTTGAGTCGTATATTTCATCACTAAGATAGCTGGGTGTTGCTGCTGGCCAGTGGGCACCATTCTAAACTAAATAATGGAGCTCTTGGGCTACCGCTACCCACGAGGAAACGTCCAGAGCCACAACTGTTTTGTTTTTGTGAGCACTCAATTCCTAGAGCTGTTCTGCATGTGGCTCTCGTTGGAAAAAGAACGAAAATAGTACCAGTAACGGTTTGCCTCTAATGTAGCATGTGCGGGAAGTGAATCAGCCTATGGCGGCAGCACGGGCCACCGAGGTCCTCTCAGCATCTCGGGGGTGCAGTGCAGATCGAGATGCCTGTTTATGACAACGGGGACGGCTAGCCATGTTGAACTTGTCGACGGACACACGGAGGTGGTCAAGCTGGACCATGTCTTGTGCGGTGGTGCCGGTGTTCGACGCCAGCACCCTGAGGGATTGGTTGAGTTCGTGATGGCTTCTTTTGTCATGTTTTGTGGCAGTATTCACTTTCTAGTTGCTCATATATTAGATGCGTAGAGAATGCTATAAACGTTGGCACTACACTCTCACGGTAGAACTAAATGGCCACACCAGTTGGCATGTAATGTTTGGTGAACAATTGATGTCCTAGCCACACAAAACATTTCACTCGCTGCTCTTATATACTGTACATATCTAGCCACACAGAACATTTCACTCCCAAATGTCTTCGCATGGTTCATAGCAATGCTAGGAAGAACAAGGCCATGTACCTTGCCAACCTGCATGGCGTGGCGGAGGGCTTTTAGAGGATGCCATTGCCGTCATGATGGAGTTTGTTGTTCTTTTGGTGGGCGCGACCGTATGCTGCACCGACCATACAACGCCTACCTTTCCATGCAATGACAACATCATGTTTGGACGCCATGCCGAGAAGCAGAAGCTCATGAACTTTGTGTTGCAGCACAACTCTCTCGGTGATGTCCCGGTTCTGCTTCCGGTCATCGGCGCTCCTGCAACCGGGAAGAGGGCCCTGGTCGACGATGTATGCAAGGACGAGAGGGTCAGCTCACACTTCTCTTCGATTCTGCACCTGAATGGAGATTCCTTTTGTAGATTCGCAGACCATGGTAGTCTTATGTTAGGGAGGATAATGGTAGTTGTTGAGCTTGTTTCATAGGTTAACGAGGAGGATTGGGTCAGGTTCTGTTCAACCGTAGCAACAAGCATGGACAGTGGAAGCAAGGTGATCATCATCAATAGGCTTAGAAGTATAGAACAACTAGGTACCGTGAAGCCGTCTTCCTCGACACTCTATCCTACGAGGAGTTCAGCTAGCTCTTCAAGACACTCGCGTTTGGAACTTGCCTCAAACATATTCCACGGCTGGCACACATTGCAGAGGAACTTGCCGTGGAGTTCCGGACGGAATGGTCGCTCGTGACCACAAACATATTCACCAACATGATGAGGAGGAACCTCAATGTCCGTTTCTGGCTCGGCATGATGAGCAGGCTGAGAAGATTTGCTGAGAGGAACATCTCCATGTTTAGGGAGCACCCAAGGTTGCTCGTGGAGAGATGCCATCAGATAAACTTTACGGACTTCGTCTTGCATCCTGCTGCTGCTCCTTCTCTCTGTGTCGTGCCTTCCTGCACCAATGGCAGCAGCCGCACTGAGGTTACAGCAGAGAGGGCATCGCTGCCGAGAGTGAGGCTTGGGGATCTGGTGATGGATCCTAGAGTTCGGCCGCAGGGGGATTTCAATGTGGTTTCCTGGGAATCAAGGTTGCCACCTTACACTTCGTTTGTACATTTCGTTCCAAATGGAAATGGTGCTCCAGGTTTGGAGAGAGTACTCCCCTGTCTGGGAGGAAGCGTCCAGTGGTGGCTTTGTAAGGCCTTTTGTGTAGAGTTGGAATCTCTAGTACTCCCCCAGTTCACATTTGAATATAATTTAGATATTGACAGTCTCCCATATGTATCTTTAACCTTTATCTTTAATCTTGGAATTTTATGTTGTGAGAAAATGACAAATTAATTTTGTTCATATCTATAGTCAAAGTTAGAAAATGTTGAATACAAGCCTTTCTTGGAAGTCATGCATTTATGAAAAGCATTTTTTGTGTGTAAGATGTTTGATTTGTGGGACTGTCCATTAACTTAAACCTCTCGGTGGGAAGAAATTCTTGTTTGTGCTCTCAAAATATCTAAAGTGCAAAATATACCCAGGCAAGAGTGTGGAGAGTGTGGATGAGGAATTGTCTCCTAAGGAGTATTTAACCAAAAACTACTGATGTCTACTACGCAACCTTCTTTTTATAGACGTTGTTGGGCCTGCAAGTGCACAAGTTTGTAGGACAGTAGCAAATTTCCTTCAATTGGATGACCTAAGGTTTATCAATCCGTGGGAGGCATAGGATGAAGATGGTCTCTTTCAAGCAACCCTGCAACCAAATAACAAAGAGTCTCTTGTGTCGCCAACACACCCAATACAATGGTAAGTTGTATAGGTGCACTAGTTCATGAAGAGATGGTGATACAAGTGCAATATGGATGGTAGATATAGGTTTTTGTAATCTGAAAATATAAAAATAGAAAGGTAACTAATGATAAAAGTGAGCGTAAACGGTATTGCAATGATAGGAAACAAGGCCTAGGGTTCATACTTTCACTAGTGCAAGTTCTCTCAACAATAATAACATAGATAGATCATATAACAATCCCTCAACATGCAACAAAGAGTCACTCCAAAGCCACTAATAGCGGAGAACAAACGTAGAGATTATGGTAGAGCACGAAACCACCTCAAAGTTATTCTCTCGGATCGATCTATTCAAGGGTTCGTACTAGAATAACACCTTAAGACACAAATCAACCAAAACCCTAATGTCACCTAGATAGTCCATTGTCACCTCAAGTATCTGTGGGCATGATTATACGATATGCATCACACAATCTCAGATTCATCCAACCAACATAAAAGTACTTCAAAGAGTGCCCCAAAGTTTCTACCAGAGAGTCAAGAAAACGTGTGCCAACCCCTATGCATAGGTTCATGGGTGGAACCCGCAAGTTGGTCACCAAAACATACATCAAGAGGCACATGATATCGCATTGTCACCACAGATAAACACGGCAAGACATACATCAAGTGTTCTCAAATAAAGACTCAATCCGATAAGATAACTTCAAGAGGGAAACTCAATTCATCACAAGAGAGTAGAGGGGGAGAAACATCATAAGATCCAACTATAATAACAAAGTTGGCGATACATCAAGATCGTGCCATAGAGAGAACACGAGAGAGAGAGAGAGAGAGAGAGAGAGAGAGAGAGAGAGAGAGAGAGAGAGAGAGAGAGATCAAACACATAGCTACGGGTACATACCCTCAGCCCCGAGGGTGAACTACTCCCTCCTCGCCATGAAGAGCGCCGGGATGATGAAGATGGCCACCGGTGATGGGTTCCCCCTCAGGGGTGCCGAACGGGCTCGAGAGGTTTTGGTGGCTCTGAGGCTTGCGGCAGCGGAACTCCCAATCTATCTTGATATTCGATGGTTTTAGGGTACGTAGGCATATATAGGCGAAAGAAGTCGGTCGGGAGGTGCTCGAGGGGCCCACGAGACAGGGGAGCACGCCCAGTAGGGGGGGGCGCCCTCCTATCTCGTGGCCTCCCCGAGGATCTTCTGACGTGAACTCCAAGTCTCTAGGATCATATTCTTCCAAAAAATCACGATGCCGAAGGTTTCATTCCGTTTGGAATCCGTTTGATATTCCTTTCCTTTGAAATACTGAAACAGGCAATAAAACAGCAATATGGGCTGGGCCTCCGGTTAATAGGTTAGTCTCAAAAGTAATATAAAAGTGTATAATAAAGCCCATAATCATTCAAAACAGATAATATAATAGCATGGAACAATAAAAAATTATAGATACGTTGGAGACGTATCAAGCATCCCCAAGCTTAATTCCTGCTCGTCCTTGAGTAGGTAAATGATAAAAACAGAATTTTTGATGTGGAATGCTACCTAGCATGATTCTCAAAGTAATTTTCTTTATTGTGGCATGAATGTTCAGATCCAAATGAAAACAAAATAAAAGTTCATATTGACATAAGAAATAGTAACACTTCAAGCATACTAATCAAAGTAATCATGTATTCTCAAAATAACATGGCAAAAGAAAGTTCATCCCTACATAATCATATAGTTAGGCTATGCTTCATTTTTTCACACGAAGATGTTCCCAACTTCTATACCCCCGATGACAAGCCAAGAAATTGTTTCATACTTAAATAATCTCAATTTTTTTCAACCTTCACGCAATACATGAGCGTGAGCGATGGGTATAGCACTATGGGTGGAATAGAATATTATGATGGGGATTGTGTGGAGAAGACAAAAAAGGAGAAAGTCTCACATTGACGAGGATAATTAACGGGCTGTGGAGATGCCCATCAATTGATGTCAACATGAAGAGTAGGGATTGCCATGCAACGGATGCACTAGAGCTATAAATGAATGCTCAAAAAAAGAAAACTAGTGGGTGTGCATCCAACTTGCTTGCTCACGAAGACCTAGGGCATTTGAGGAAGCCCATCGTAGGAATATACAAGCCAAGTTCTATAATGAAAAATTCCCACTAGTATATGAAAGTGACAATATATGAGACTCACTATATGAAAGACATGGTGCTACTTTGAAGCACAATATATGAGACACTCTGCATGAAGAACAAGGTGCTACTTTGAAGCACACGTGTGGAAAAAGAGATAGTAACATTGCCCTTTTTATTTATTTATTCTTTTTTTGGGCCTTTCTTTTTTTTTCTTTTTGGCCTTTCTTCTTTTTTTGGGCAATGCTCTAATAATGATGATCATCACACTTCTATTGATTACAACATATGAATTACAACTCGAAACTAGAACAAGATATGACTCTATATGAATGCCTCCATGTGTGCGGGATGGTGAAATGAATCAAGAGTGACATGTATGAAAAATAATGCATGGTGGATTTGCCAAAAATACGATGTCAACTACATGATCATGCAATGGCAATATGACAAAAGTAACGTATGTCATGATGATGATAAACAGAATGGTGGAAAGTTGCATGGCAATATATCTCGGAATGGCTATAGAAATGCCATAGGTAGGTATGGTGGCTGTTTTGAGGAAGATATAAGGAGGTTTATGTGTGATAGAGCGTATCGTATCACGGGGTTTGGATGCACCGGCGAAGTTTGCACCAACTCTCAAGGTGAGAAAGGGCAATGCACGGTACCGAAGAGGCTAGCAATGGTGGAAAGGTAAAAGTGCGTATAATCCATGGACTCAACATTAGTCAAAAGAACTCATATACTTATTGCAAAAATTTAGAAGTCATCAAAAATCAAGTATTACGCGCATGCTCCTAGGGGGATAGATTGCTAGGAAAAGACCATCGCTCGTCCCCGACCGCCATTCATAAGGATGCACAAGCCAGGTACACTTCATGTTTCAAATTTGTTACATAACTTTAACCATACGTGCATGCTACAGGACTTGCTAACTTCAACACAAGCATTATTTAAATTCATAATCACCCAACTAGCATGAATTTAATATCACTACCTCCATATCTCAAAACAATTATCAAGTATCAAATTGATCATAGCATCCAATTCACTTCCTATGAAAGTTTTCGTTCAAATTACCATGCTGTTTAAGACTCTCAAAATAATATAAGTGAATCATGAGAGTTCATTAATTTCTACAAAATAAAACCACCGCCGTGCTCTAAAAGATATAAGTGAAGCACTAGAGCAAACGACAAACTACTCCAACAAGATATAAGTGAAGATCAATGAGTAGTTAAATAATAATGCAACTATGTGAAGACTCTCTAACATTAAGGAATTTTGTCATTTTCTACTGTAACAAATCACTAAGATTATTATTCAACATTGCATACTAAATGCCTCTGCATATTTCATACTCCTATCCTCAAATAGAATCATTAAACAAGCAAACATATGCAAACAATGCAAACCTAACAGCAATCTGCCAAAACAGTACAGTCTGTGAAGAATGCAAGAGTATCAATACTTCCCTAACTCCAAAAATTATGAAATAAAATTAACACTGTATTAAATTTATCAGATCTCATTATGCAAAAAGTTTCAACATTATATCATGCTCTGACTTTTCTAGAGAATTTTTGCAACAGCGGTAAACTTTCTGTTTTCAAACAGCAACATGTATAGTAGCAAAATAAGCATGGCAAAGGCTATCCTTGACTTTTTTTATTGAAACTAAAGATGAAAAACATAATTCTAAATAATAGCAAGCAAATACTAAAAATAGAAAATGATGCTCCAGGCAAAACACATATCATGTGGTGAATAAAAATATAGCTCCAAGTAAAGTTACCGATGAACGAAGACGAAAGAGGGGATGCCATCCGGGGCATCCCCAAGCTTAGGCTCTTGGTTATCCTTGAATATTACCTTGGGGTGCCTTGGGCATCCCCAAGATTAGGCTCTTGCCACTCCTTATTCCATAGTCCATCGAATCTTTACCCAAAACTTGAAAACTTCACAACACAAAACTTAACAGAAAACTCATGAGCTCCGTGAGCGAAAGAAAACAAAACACCACATCATGGTACTGAAATGAACTCATTATTTATTTATATTGGTCTTAAACCTACTGTATCCAACTTTTTTATGGTTTATAAACTATTTTACTAGCCATAGAATCATCAAAATAAGCAAACAACACACGAAAAACAGAATCTGTCAATAACAGAACAGTCTGTAGTAATCTGTAACTAACGCAAACTTATGGAACTACAAAAATTCTAAAATTAATTGGTGGACCTGAAGAATTTGTCTAGTAATCATCTGCAAAAATAATCAACTAAATATCACTCTCCAGTAAAAAGTTGAAGCTAATCTCGTGAGCGCTAAAGTTTCTGTTTTTTACAGCAATGATCATAAAGACTTCACCCAAGTCTTCCCAAAGGTTCTACTTGGCACAAACACTAATTAAAACATGAAAACACAACTAACCATAAGCTAGATGGATTATTTATTCCTAAACAGAATAAAAAGTAAGAAACTAAAATAAAATTGGGTTGCCTCCCAACAAGCGCTATCGTTTAACGCCCCTAGCTAGGCATGATGATTTCAATGATGCTCACATAAAAGATTAGAATTGAAACATAAAGAGAGCATCATGAAGAATATGACTAGCATATTTAAGTCTAACCCACTTCCTATGCATAGGGATTTTGTGAACAAATAACTTATGGGAACAATAATCAACTAGCATAGGAGGGTAACACAAGCATAGCTTCAAGATTTTAAGCACATAGAGAGGAAACTTGACATTATTGCAATTCCTACAAGCATATGTTCCTACCTCATAATAATTTTCAGTAGCATCATGAATGAATTCAACAATATAACCAGCACCTAAAGCATTCTTTTCATGATCTACTAGCATAGAAAATTTACTACTCTCCACATAAGCAAAATTATTCTTATTCGGAATAGCGGGAGTATACTCAACAAAATAATTATCATGCGAGGCATAATCCAATTGAAAACTAAAATCATGATGACAAGTTTCATGGTTATCATTATTCCTAATAGCATACAAGTCATCACAATAATCATCATAGATAGCAACTTTGTTCTCATAATCAATTGGAGCCTCTTCCGAAATAGTGGAATCATTGCTAAATAAAGTTGACACTCTTCCTAATCCACTTTCATATTCATCGCAATAAGATTAAACATCCTCCAAAATAGTGGGATCACTACTTTCTAAAGTTGACACTCTTCCAAACCCACTTTCATCAATATAATCATCATAAATAGGAGGCATGCTATCATCAAAATAAATTTGCTCATCAAAGCTTGGGGTACAAAATATATCATATTCATCAAACATAGCTTCCCCAAGCTTGTGGCTTTGCATATCATTAGCATCATGGATATTCAAGGAATTCATACTAACAACATTGCAATCATGCTCATCATACAAATATCTAGTACCAAGCTATTTAATGCATTCTTCTTCTAGCACTTGAGCACAATTTTCCTTTCCATCATTCTCACGAAAGATATAAAAAAGATGAAGCGTATGAGTCAAACTCAATTCCATTTTTTGTAGTTTTGTTTTATAGACTAAACTAGTGATAAAACAAGAAACAAAAGGATTCGATTGCAAGATCTAAAGATATACCTTCAAGCACTCACCTCCCCGGCAACGGCGCCAGAAAAGAGCTTGGTTGACGGGGTGTGAGTGAGTGCCCTTTACCTAGCCTCCCCGGCAACGGCGCCAGAAAAGAGCTTGATGTCTACTACGCAACCTTCTTCTTGTAGACGTTGTTGGGCCTGCAAGTGCACATGTTTGTAGGACAGTAGCAAATTTCCCTCAAGTGGATGACCTAAGGTTTATCAATCCATGGGAGGCGTAGGATGAAGATGGTCTCTCTCAAGCAACCCCGCAACCAAATAACGAAGAGTCTCTTGTGTCCCCAACACACCCAATACAATGGTAAATTGTATAGGTGCACTAGTTCGGCGAAGAGATGGTGATACAAGTGCAATATGGATGGTAGATATAGGTTTTTGTAATCTGAAAATATAAAAAAGCAAGGTAACTAATGATAAAAGTGAACGTAAACAGTATTGCAATGATAGGAAACAAGGCCTAGGGTTCATACTTTCACTAGTGCAAGTTCTCTCAACAATAATAACATAGATAGATCATATAACAATCCCTCAACATGCAACAAAGAGTCACTCCAAAGCCACTAATAGCGGAGAACAAACATGGAGATTATGGTAGGGTACGAAACCACCTCAAAGTTATTCTTTCGGATCGATCTATTCAAGGGTTCGTACTAGAATAACACCTTAAGACACAAATCAACCAAAACCCTAATGTCACCTAGATAGTCCATTGTCACCTCAAGTATCCGTGGGCATGATTATACGATATGCATCACACAATCTCAGATTCATCCAACCAACATAAAAGTACTTCAAAGAGTGCCCCAAAGTTTCTACCAGAGAGTCAAGAAAACGTGTGCCAACCCCTATGCATAGGTTCATGGGCGGAACCCGCAAGTTGGTCACCAAAACATACATCAAGAGGCACGTGATATCCCATTGTCACCAAAGATAAACACGGCAAGACATACATCAAGTGTTCTCAAATAAAGAGTCAATCCGATAAGATAACTTCAAGAGGGAAACTCAATTCATCACAAGAGAGTAGAGCGGGAGAAACATCATAAGATCCAACTATAATAACAAAGCTCGCGATACATCAAGATCGTGCCATAGAGAGAACACGAGAGAGAGAGAGATCAGACACATAGCTACTGGTACATACCCTCAGCCCCGAGGGTGAACTACTCCCTCCTCGTCATGGAGAGCGCCGAGATGATGAAGATGGCCACCGGAGATGGGTTCCCCCTCGTGAGGTCTTAACGTGTTCCCGAGAGGTTTTGGTGGCTCTGAGAGGCTTGCAGTGGCGGAACTCCCGATCTATCTTGATATTCGATGGATTTAGGGTACGTAGGCATATATAGGCGAAAGAAGTCAGTCGGGAGGTGCTCGAGGGGCCCACGAGACAGGGGGCGCGCCCAGTAGGGGGGGGGGCGCCCTCCTATCTCGTGGCCTCCTCGAGGATCTTCTGACGTGAACTCCAAGTCTCCATGATCATATTCTTCCAAAAAATAACGATGCCGAAGGTTTCATTCAGTTTGGACTCCGTTTGATATTCCTTTCCTTCGAAATACTGAAACAGGCAATAAAACAGCAATATGGGCTGGGCCTCCGGTTAATAGGTTAGTCCCAAAAGTAATATAAAAGTGTATAATAAAGCCCATAATCATTCAAAACAGATAATATAATAGCATGGAACAATCAAAAATTATAGATACGTTGGAGACGTATCAACTACCACAATTGACGGAAACATGACGAAAAACTACCACTCTATGTTTTTGTGCGAAAAACTACCAAATTTGTCCTAAACCGTGGCAAAAAACTACCAAGTCGCGAAAGCGCTCGCTTCGCCCGCGCTAACCCCGAATCTGACCGGTTGGGCCCGTGAATCAGGTGCCACGCTGGCAAACGGACGGCCGCCGCGCGTTGACGCCCGTCCACCATCCCACTTCTGGTCAGCCAAACTGCACAAATAAGTTCTCATGAATTGAATTGAAATTGACTGAGCTATACAGTTTACTGACTCCAGTTTACTACACTTGTCCAACTAACAGAAACAAACACATCTTACTAATTTGCGAGATTGAAGCAGTTAACCAAAGGCCCAGCAGATGATACTTGCATACCTGCAACCCATTGGCGATGACTGGGAGAGCGGTGCCTCCGGCTGCTGCGAGCCGGCCTGCGTCGAGAAACTGGTGCTCCCCAACCAATTATTGACTGAGCCGCTGGCCATCGGTGGAGGCGTGGGCGAGGCAGCAGCGTCCAAACTTGTGTCACCGCCGCCAGCGTCGCCTCCGCCAACGTCGCCGCCGCCAGCGCCGCCACCCTCCGGAATCAACGAGGACATGGCGGCCGCCACCTAGTTCAGAGAGACGGAGAGGAGGGAGAGAGTGAAGCGAGAGGGGAACGGATCAGATCTTGACCCGCACCGCACCGATAGGCGCCGTTCAGACAGCGGACGGGCCGTTAACGGCCGTCAACGCGCGCGTCCGTTTGCCAGCGTGGCACCTGATTCACGGGCCCAACAGGTCAGATTCGGGGTTAGCACGGGCGACCCGTCCAGGGGGGCGTGCCCCCCTATCTTGTGGGCCACCCGTAAGGCGGTTGATGCCCTTCTTTGGCCGCAAGAAAGCTAATTTTACGAGAGAAATCTGGGCGAAGGTTTCAGGCCAATCCGAGTTACGGATCTCCATATATACACGAAACGGTGAAACAGAGCCTGGACAGAACGCAGAAACAAAGAGATAGATCCAATCTCGGAGGGGTTCTCGCCCCTCCCAAGCCATGGGAGCTAAGGACCCGACGGGAAACCCTTCTCCCATCTAGGGAGGAGGTCAAGGAAGAAGAAGAAGAAGGGGGCCTCTCTCCCCCTTGCTTCCGGTGGCGCCGGAGCGCTGCCGGGGGCCATCATCATCACCAACACCGCCGTCATCTTCACCAACATCTCCATCACCTCCCCCCTTCTATATTCAGCGGTCCACTCTCCCGCAACCCGCTGTACCCTCTACTTGAACGTGGTACTTTATGCTTCATATTATTATCCAATGATGTGTTGCCATTCTATGATGTCTGAGTAGATTTTCGTTGTCCTATCGGTGATTGATGAATTGCTATGATTGGTTTGAGTTGCATGTTTTATTGTTGGTGCTGTCCTATTGTGCCATCCGTGTCACGCAAGCGTGAGGGATTCCCACTGTAGGGTTTGCAATATGTTTATGATTTGCTTATGGTGGGTTGCGTGAGTGACTGAAACACAAACCCGAGTAAGTAGGTTGTTTGCATATGGGATAAAAGGGGATTTGATGCTTTAATGCTATGGTTGGGTTTTACCTTAATGAATCTTTAGTAGTTGCGGATGCTTGCTAGAGTTCCAATCATAAGTGCATAGAATTCCAAGTAAGGGATGATATGTTAGCTTATGCCTCTCCCTCAAATAGAATTGCAATAGTGATTACCGGTCTAGTAACGTAGTCAATTGCTTAGGGGCAATTCCACCACTCCTACCACCACTTTTCCACACTCGTTATATTTACTTTAGTTGCTTCTTTATCTAAACAGCCCCTAGTTTATATTTACGCGTTCTTTACTTTCTTGCAAACCTATCCTATCACACGTACAAAGTACTTCTAGTTTCATACTTGTTCTACGTAAAGTAAACGTTAAGCGTGCGTAGAGTTGTATCAGTGGTTGATAGAACTTGAGGGAATATTTGTTCTACCTTTAGCTCCTCGTTGGGTTCGACACTCTTACTTATCGAAAATTGTTGCGATCCCCTATACTTGTGGGTTATCAAGACCTTTTTCTGGCGCCGTTGCCGGGGAGTCATAGCATGGGGTGAATATTCTCATGTGTGCTTGTTTGCTTTATCACTAAGTAATTTTTATTTGCTGTTCTTAGTTGTTCTCTATCTTTAGTTATGGATATGGAACACAAAATACCAAAAAAATTAGAGGTACTTGTACTCATGTAGATGGGGTAACTCCTAAAACCCCCGATTCTCATTATGTGAGAGATATTATGTACTACTTTGATAATCCCGAGAAAACCCCACTCAACTTTATAATGGGAGACATGTTGGATCAACGTGAATACTTTAGGGATTATCGCTCGACACAAAAAGGGAAACTATTATGGGATCAATTTATTATGTTGCGTTGGTATGCCTGGAATCTATGCTTGAAATATGATATTACTTGTTGCTCTAGGATGGAGGCTCCACACCTCCCATTTCCATGCAAATTTAACGATAATGAAACCTTAGCTTCTTATGCTAATGGTATATATGATTACTATGATGTGGAACAAATAGAAGAATTTGTTGCTTTTAAGGCTGCCTATGATATTGAGGCTCTGTTTGAAAAGTATGAAGCTTTTGATGATGATGGTTAGGAAAATCTTGCTATACTTGGATATTGCTATGAAAATTATGAATACAATTACTATATTAATGCTTTTATGAAGAAAGTCAACGCTGTCCAAGAAGAGACTAATATTTTGCAGGAAGCTATGGAAGAAGAAATTGATGAAACAGTGAGCTCATTGAATGAAAAAGATGATGAGGAGAGCGAAGAACAAAAGGAGGAAGAGCGGATTAGCTACCCGTGCCCACCTTCTAATGAGAGTAACCCTCCAACTCATACATTATTTAATTTCCCTTCGTGCTTACCGAAGGATGATTGCTATGATCCCGTTAATTCTCTTGAAATACCCCTTTTTGATGATGCTTTCTATGCTTGTGGCCAAGATGCCAATATAAATTGTGCTTATGAAGATGAACTTGCTATAGTTCCTTATGTTAAACATGAAATTGTTGCTATTGCACCCACGCATGATAGTCCTATTATCTTTTTGAATTCTCCCTACTACACTTTATCGGAGAAGTTTGTGCTTATTAAGGATTACATTGATGGGTAGCCTTTTACCGTAGCACATGATGATTTTGATAGATATAATATGCATGTGCTTGCTGCTCATACTTGCAATTATTATGAGAGAGGAACTATTTCTCCACCTCTCTATGTTTCCAAGACGATAGAATTGCAAGAATCTGTTTATACTATGCATTGGCCTTTACTATGTGTGCATGAATTGTTCTTTTATGACATGCCGATGCATAGGAAGAGAGTTAGACTTCGTTGTTGCATGATATATGTTACTTTGTGCTCACTACTAAATTACAAATCATTTTTAATTAAAATTGGCTTTGATATACCTTGGGATCCGGGTGGATTCATTACTTGAGCACTAAATGCCTAGCTTAATGGCTTTAAAGAAAGCACTGCCAAGGAGACAACCCTGAAGTTTTAGAGAGTCATTTATTTCTGTTGAGTGCTTTCATATAGTTTAAAAACAAAAAAAATAAAGAGGGGAACCCAAAACTTTTTCAAAAAGAAAAGCGAAAGTGAGAAAGACAAGCATTGTTGAAGTGGGAGAGCTCCTTGAACTTTGTTCATGCTCACGGAAACTTTGTGAATCTTGATTACAGAAACTTTTCAACAAAAATAATTATCCCCTTTTACAATTCCATTGTATTATAAAAATAATGTGCTAAGGTTTGCCTTTAGGATGTTTACAATGCTTGTTGGTTTGTGCGGTGCAGGACAGAAACTTTGGCTGTAGTGCGCGAATTTTAGTTTTTTACTGGAACGTCAAATGGTTCTGATTCCTTTTGCACTGTCTTGCTATACAACTTGTTTATTTTTTCTAATTATGGTAGAATGTTTGGGGTACCAGAAGTATGGTGGATGTTCAGATTGCTACAGACTGTTCTGTTTTTGACAGATTCTGTTTTTGATGCATAGTTTGCTTGTTTTGATGGATCTATCAATTTATATTAGTGGATTAAGCCATGAAAAATCTATATTACAGTAGATACAATGCAAAAACAAGATATGAATTGGTTTGCTACAGTACTTAGAGTTGTGATTTGCTTTATTATACTAACGGATCTTACCGAGTTTTCTGTTGAAGTTTTGTGTGGATGTAGTGTCTAATCGAGGATGTCTCGATATGAGGAAAAGGAAGAGAGGCAAGAGGTCAAGGTTGGGGATGCCCGAGGCACCCCAAGTAAATATTCAAGGAGACTTAAGGGTCTAAGCTTGGGGATGCCCCGGAAGGCATCCCCTCTTTCTTCAACAAGTATCGTTATGTTTTCGAATTCGTTTAGTTCATGCATTATGTGCAAGTCTTGGAGCGTCTTTTGCATTTAGTTTTCACTTTTCTTTTATGCACCATGCTGGTATGAGATGGTCCTTGGTTGATTTATAGAATGCTCATTGCACTTCACTTAAATCTTTTGAGTATGGCCTTATTGAATGCTTCATGTGCTTCACTTATATCATTTGAAGTTCGGATTGCCTGTTTCTCTTCATTTAGACAACCGCCATTTGTAGAATGCTCTTTTGCTTCACTTATATTTGTTAGAGCATGGGCATATCTTTTGTAGAAAGAATTAAACTCTCTTGCTTCACTTATATCTATTTAGAGAGATGACAGGAATTGGTCATTCACATGGTTAGTCATAAAATCCTACATAAACTTGTAGATCACTGAATATGATATGTTTGATTCCTTGCAATAGTTTTGCGATATAAAGGTGGTGATATTAGAGTCGTGCTAGTTGAGTAATTGTGAAATTGAGAAATACTTGTGTTGAGATTTGCAAGTCCCGTAGCATGCACGTATGGTGAACCGTTATGTAACGAAGTCGGAGCATGAGGCGTTTATTGATTGCCTTCCTTATGAGTGGCGGTCGGGGACGAGCGATGGTCTTTTCCTACCAATCTATCCCCCTAGGAGCATGCGCGCAGTACTTTGTTTTGATGACTAATAGATTTTTGCAATAAGTATGTGAGTTCTTTATGACTAATGTTGAGTCCATGGATTATACGCAATCTCACCCTTCCATCATTGCTAGCCTCTTGATGCCGTGCATTGCCCTTTCTCACCTCGAGAGTTGGTGCAAACTTAGCGGTGCATCCAAACCCCGTGATACGATACGCTCTGTCACACATAAGCCTCATTATATCTTCCTCAAAACAGCCACCATACCTACCTATCATGGCATTTCCATAGCCATTCTGAGATATATTGCCATGCAACTTCCATCATCATCATATACATGACTTGAGCATTTATTGTCATATTGTTTTGCATGATCGTAAGATAGCTAGCATGATGTTTTCATGGCTTGTCCGTTTTTTGATGTCATTGCTACGCTAGATCATTGCACATCCCGGTACACCGCCAGAGGCATTCATATAGAGTCATATCTTTGTTCTAGATATCGAGTTGTAATATTGAGTTGTAAGTAAATAAAAGTGTGATGATCATCATTATTAGAGCATTGCCCCAGTGAGGAAAGGATGATGGAGATTATGATTCCCCCACAAGTCGGGATGAAACTCCGGACAAAAAAAAAGAGAAAGGCAAAAAAAAGCGAGCCCCCCCCCCCCAAAAGAAAAAAAAAACAAAAAAATGAGAGAAAAAGAGAGAAGGCGCAATGTTACTATCTCTTTTTCCACACTTGTGCTTCAAAGTAGCACCATGTTCTTCATGTAGTGAGTCTCATATCTTGTGCTTCAAAGTAGCACCATGTTCTTCATATAGATTGTCTCCTATGTTGTCACTTTCATATACTAGTGGGAATTTTCATTATAGAACTTGGCTTGTATATTCCAACGATGGGCTTCCTCAAATGCCCTAGATATTCATGAGCAAGCAAGTTGGATGCACACCCACTTAGTTTCTTTTGTTGAGCTTTCATACACTTATAGCTCTTAGTGCATCCGTTGCATGGCAATCCCTACTCCTCGCATTGACATCAATTGATGGGCATCTCCATAGCCCGTTGATTAGCCGCGTTGATGTGAGACTTCCTCTCTTTTTGTCTTCTACACATAACCTCCATCATTATATTCTATTACACCTATAGTGCTATGTCCATGGCTCACGCTCATGTATTGCGTGAAAGTTGAAAAGGTTTGAGAACGTCAAAAGTATGAAACAATTGATTGGCTTGTCATCAGGGTTGTGCATGATGTGAATATTTTGTGTAGTGAAGATGGAGCATAGCCAGACTATATGATTTTGTAGGGATAGCTTTCTTTGGCCATGTTGTTTTGAAAGGACATGATTGCTTTATTGGTACGCTCGAAGTATTATTGTTTTTATGTCAAATGATAGAATATTGCTTTGAATCACTCGTGTCTTAATATTCGTGCCATGATTAGACATATGATCAAGATTATGCTAGGTAGCATTCCACATCAAAAATTATCTTTTTTATCATTTACCTACTCGAGGACGATCAGGAATTAAGCTTGGGGATGCTGATACGTCTCCGTCGTATGTATAATTTTTGATTGTTCCATGCCAATATTATTCAACTTTCATATACTTTTGGAAACTTTTTATACTATTTTTGGTACTAACATATTGATCCAGTGCCCAGTGCCAGTTCCTGTTTGTTGCATGTTTTATGTTTCGCAGAAACCCAATATCAAACAGAGTCCAAACGGGATAAAAACGGACGGAGAATTATTTTGGAATATTTGTGATTTTTGGGAGGAAGAATCAACGCGAAACGGTGCCCGAGGTGGCCACAAGAGTGGCCCACGCCACCCCTCCAGGGGGGCGCGCCCCCCTATCTCGTGGGCCACCCGTAAGGCGGTTGATGTCCTTCTTTGGCCGCAAGAAAGCTAATTTTATGATAAAAATATGGGCGAAGGTTTCAGGCCAAACGGAGTTACGGATCTCCATATATACACGAAACGGTGAAACAGAGCCTGGACAAAACACAGAAACAGAGAGATAGATCCAATCTCGGAGGGGCTCTCACCCCTCCCAAGCCATGGGAGCCAAGGACCAGAGGGGAAACCCTTCTCCCATCTAGGGAGGAGGTCAAGGAAGAAGAATAAGAAGAAGGGGGCCCTCTCCCCTTGCTTCCGGTATACTGAGCCAGCCGGGGCCATCATCATCACCGCGATCTTCACCAACACCGCCGTCATCTTCACCAACATCTCCATCACCTTCCCCCTTCTATATTCAGCAGTCCACTCTCCCGCAACCCGCTGTACCCTCTACTTGAACATGGTGCTTTATGCTTCATATTATTATCCAATGATGTGTTGCCATTCTATGATGTCTGAGTAGATTTTCGTTGTCCTATCGGTGATTGATGAATTGCTATGATTGGTTTGAGTTGCATGTTTTATTGTTGGTGCTGTCCTATTGTGCCCTCCGTGTCGCGCAAGCGTGAGGGATTCCCGCTGTAGGGTTTGCAATATGTTTATGATTTGCTTATGGTGGGTTGCGTGAGTGACTGAAACACAAACCCGAGTAAGTAGGTTGTTTGCATATGGGATAAAAGGGGACTTGATGCTTTAATGCTATGGTTGGGTTTTACCTTAATGAATCTTTAGTAGTTGCGGATGCTTGCTAGAGTTCCAATCATAAGTGCATAGAATTCCAAGTAAGGGATGATATGTTAGCTTATGCCTCTCCCTCAAATAGAATTGCTATAGTGATTACCGGTCTAGTAACGTAGTCAATTGCTTAGGGGCAATTCCACCACTCCTACCACCACTTTTCCACACTCGTTATATTTACTTTAGTTGCTTCTTTATCTAAACAGCCCCTAGTTTATATTTACGCGTTCTTTACTTTCTTGCAAACCTATCCTATCACACGTACAAAGTACTTCTAGTTTCATACTTGTTCTAGGTAAATTAAACGTTAAGTGTGCGTAGAGTTGTATCGGTGGTCGATAGAACTTGAGGGAATATTTGTTCTACATTTAGCTCCTCGTTGGGTTCGACACTCTTACTTATCGAAAACTGTTGCGATCCCCTATACTTGTGGGTTATCAAGAGGGCGGCAGCGGGGGTGCCACGTGGAGAGCCATCGAGCGGAGGTCGGTGAGGAGGGTGGTGATGACGTCCCTGTCCTGGGGGCGGCTAAGCGGCCGCCAAAGCTGCAAGTAACCACACATTTTGAAGATTGCATCAGTCGCACGTAGGAGAGGCACCTTCTGAATAACAAGCATATTGTGAATGTTCCAAAGCGTCCAGGCGAGAACCCCAACGCACAGCCATCTAATATGGCGGTAGCGGGTAGGGGAAGCGTTGAGCTCCACAAGTAAGTCAGGGAAGTTGGTATTGCACCACTGTCCACCGACCGTTTCGCGGAAGCAAGCCCACAGGAACTGGGCAGTAGAGCACGAGAAGAAGATGTGGTTAGCATCCTCGATCGTGCCACGGATGGGACACATCCCATCGCCCGGGCCGTTAAGCTTGAGGACTTCAACCCCAGAGGGGAGGCATCCCCGGATCCATTGCCATAGGAAAATCCTGATCGTCAGAGGTAGGCGGATGTCCCAGATCAGGCTAAAGGGTTCCGGGGCCGCCGAGGGCGCAATGGCGGCGTACAAGGACTTTGTGGAGAAGCGGCCAGACGGCTCAAGGCACCAGGAAAGGGCATCCTAGTCCTCCTTGACGTTCATCGGCATAAGGGCGATGTCTTGAAGGAGGGAGTCCCAAGCCGCCACCTCGAGGGGGCTGAAGGGGCGCCGGAAAGCTAGATGCCCTAAGTCAATAAGGGTCATCTCTACAGAGACCCGAGAGTCGGCCGCAATGGCAAAGAGTTCTGGGAATCGCATAGCCAGGGGGGAGTCCCCAAACCAATGGTCGAACCGGAACAGGGTCGAGGACCCGGAGCCAACTGAGATGGACGTGCCGATGCGAAGGACGGGCAGAAGCTGGATCACGGACTGCCAGAACTGGGATCAACCGTACGCTGGCAAAAGGAAAGAGGTTAGCCCCGAAGGTACTTATTACGGATGATGGTAAGTGATACGTCTCCAACGTATCTACTTTTCCAAACACTTTTGCCCTTGTTTTGGACTCTAACTTGCATGATTTGAATGAAACTAACCCAGACTGACGCTGTTTTCAGCAGAACTGCCATGATGTTGTTTTATGTGTAGAAAAGAAAAGTTCTCGGAATGTCCTGAAAATCCACGGAGCCACTTTTTGGAAAATATAAAAATACTTGCGAAAGAATCAAGACCAGGGGGCCCACACCCTGTCCACGAGGGTGGAGGGCGCGTCCCCTCCCCCTGAGCGCGCCTCCCTGTCTCGTGGGCCCCCTGGACCTCCACAGACCTCAACTCCAACTCCATATATTCACGTTCGGGCAGAAAAAATCAGAGAGAAAGTTTCATCACGTTTTACGATACGGAGCCGCCGCCAAGCCCTAATCTCTCTTGGGAGGGCTGATCTGGAGTCCGTTCGGGGCTCCGGAGAGGGGGATTCATCGCCGCCGTCATCATCAACCATCCTCCATCACCAATTTCATGATGCTCACCGCCGTGCGTGAGTAATTCCATCGCAGGCTTGCTAGACGGTGATGGGTTGGATGATATTTACCATGTAATCAAGTTAGTTTTGTTAGGGTTTGGTCCCTAGTATCCACTATGTTCTGAGATTGATGTTGCTGTGACTTTGCTATGCTTAATGCTTGTCACTAGGGCCCGAGTGCCATGATTTCAGATCTGAACCTATTATGTTTTCTTGAATATATGCGTGTTCTTGATCCTATCTTGCAAGTCTATAGTCACCTATTATGTGTTATGATCCGACAACCCCGAACTGACAATAATCGGGATTCTTCTCGGTGATGACCATAGTTTGAGGAGTTCATGTATTCACTACGTGCTAATGCTTTGTTCCGGTTCTCTATTAAAAGGAGGCCTTAATATCCCTTAGTTTCCGTTAGGACCCCGCTGCCACGGGAGGGTAGGACAAAAGATGTCATGCAAGTTCTTTTCCATAAGCACGTATGACTATTTACGGAATACATGCCTACATTACATTGATGAATTGGAGCTAGTCCTGTGTCACCCTATGTTATAGCTATTACATGAGGAATCGCATCTGGCATAATTATCCATCACTGATCCATTGCCTACGAGCTTTTCACATATTGTTCTTCGCTTATTTACTTTTCCGTTGCTACTGTTACAACTACTACAAAACCCAAAAACATTACTTTTGCTACCCTTACTTTTATTATCATATTACGTTGCTACTAAATACTTTGCTGTAGATACTAAGTTACCCAGGTGTGGTTGAATTGACAACTCAACTGCTAATACTCAAGAATATTCTTTGGCTCCCCTTGTGTCGAATCAATAAATTTGGGTTGAATACTTTACCCTTGAAAGTTGTTGCGATCCCCTACACTTGTGGGTTATCAGTAAGTGAAAGTGCGTTATATCGACTAGAGGGGGGTGAATAGGCGATTTTTATGAATTCTTCAATGAGGAATTTTCCGGTGAGGAAATTCCTAATTGAAGAGCTACTTGCAGCGGAATAAGTACTCAGAAGTAAGCATAAGAGAATGCGGGCATGGTCATCATGATGAAATGAAGACAATCAAAGAGTATGTAAAGCGTAAACACAGGATAGCACAAGATGAAGACAAACAGTGAAGAAATTGAACTGAGGAAATTGAGAAAGTCTTGATCGAGTCTTCAAACACAGATATGAACGAACACTCAACACGGTAATGAGGAAATTAAAGGGTTGAGGAAATAGAACCGATTAGGTTGGTGAAGACAATGATTTGGTAGACCAGTTCCAAGCTGCTTTGTCTCGGTTATGCGATACGGTTGGAGCGGCCGAGTATTTAAACTCGAGGACACACAGTCCGGACACCCGATCATTGAGCACGCAGCTCAGGACACCAAGTCCTCACCAGATTCTCCTTGAACTAAGGTCACATGCAGACCTCGTCCAATCACTCGTGGTAAGTCTTCAGGCGACTTCCAAACCTTCACAGACTTGGTCACTCGGCGATCCACAATTCCTCTTGGATGTTCTAGACCATGACGCCTAACCGTCTGGAAGAAGCACAGTCTTCAAAGGTATCAAGCGTCGGATCGACGCAGGATCAATCTCTTCAGTGATGCTCAATCACTTTGGGTTTGTAGGGGTTTGGTTTTGGGTTTTTCCTCACTCGATGATTTTCGCTCAAAGTCCTCGGAGGATGGGTTGCTCTTAAATGACAAGTGTCAAGTTTCTCTCGGAGCAGCCAACCAGCTAGTGGTTGTAGGGGCGGCTATTTATAGCCTAGGGAGCAGCCCGACATGATAAGACATAAATGCCCTTCAATGATATGACCGTTAGGTGGATAAGATATTTTGGGACAGGTAGGCAAGAAGACAAAGAACGGTCGGAAATTTGACTCTCAAATTCCTCGGGGCTATCATGTTCCTCACTATGTAGGAAATCAAGACCTTTGGCGAATTCCTAACTCCTCGGTCGAGAACAAATTCTCGGCGACCGGAAGAACTTCGTCTCACATCAAGAAATTGACTGAGCTGTATGAGATTTCCAAAGGCTTCACTCGAAGGGATTGGTAGGTGTAGGATTTTGAGTTGAGCATCACATGGAAATTTTTCCTTAGTATTTCCTCGACCCCTTTAACAAAGACGGTGTTTCCTATGACTCAAGAAAGAGAAAGCGAAACTACGAAAACAAAAGTCTTCACGCTTCATGTTCCTCAAATGAATACCAAGTCTTCAAGGTCACACCAATTTCTTCACTTTCAAAGTCTTCAAAAAGTCTTCAGAATATCAAAGTCTTCAGTCGAAGAACTTCATTTTTAGGGGTCGACTTTCTCTGTAAATATCAAACTCCTCATAGACTTATAGACCTGTGTACACTTACAAACACATTAGTCCCTTAACCTATAAGTCTTCAATACACCAAAAATCACTAAGGGGCACTAGATGCACTTACAATCTCCCCCTTTTTGGTGATTGATGACAATATAGGTTAAGTTTTCAACGGGGATAAACATATGAAGTGTAAATACTGATGTTGAGGAATTTGATTCCAAGATATAGAAGAACTCCCCTGAATATGTGCATAGTGAGGAATTTGCTTTTGAGGCAATGCACATTTGAAGAGTTGAATCATGGAGATCTCCCCTATATCTTGTAATTCATACACGCATTTGACATATAATATGAAGAATTTGAAATGCATGATGAAATATGGTGACTGATGTAGTTCAGCATGCGTGTATTAACATATAATGAGTAATAAGCATGCAGAGGAACACATCAAAAGTATCAGAGCACCATCGGGTTTAAGATTACAACTCGATCCAATAGAAGTTTCAGAAGAACGAGAGTTGTAACGTAGCAAAAAAAAATTGCCCATATAATTGACCCGCTTAAAGACTAACTCACATTTCTCCCCCTTTGTCATCGAATGACCAAAAGGATCGAAACTGAGGACTAACGCCCCTGAAGAATTTCAAGTTGATGAAGGAGCGCTAGCGTTGTTGGGGTCGGTTGTCGTAGTAGGGCCTGCCGCAGTTGTCGCCCAAGTCTTCATTTTCATCGGTGTCTCGTGATGAAGAATAGGAGCTAGCCACCAAGGAAGGAACTTTGACCTTCTTGTATTTCTTCGGTGGAGGTGCAGACCAGTCAAAGTCTTCCTTGAGACCCATTGTCTTCAGTTCTTCCGCCGTAGACATTAGAAAGAACAGCCCAGGTGCGGTTGAAGGTTTCATGGAGGTAGTATTGGTTTTTCTTCACTGCATTGTGTGTAGAGGTCATGTTGTGAAGAATTGAACCAAACTGACGCTTGACCCATTTATGATTGCGATCAACCTTCTAATGAAGATTGAGGAGTAACTCACGATCAGTCATCACCCTGGGTGCTGTGGCTTGAGGATTTTGCTTGGCTGAGGTATTGGCGGCAGAGTCATGTGTGGCGAGTCATCATTGGTGGAGTAGGATGCAGCTTTGCGAAATTGACCATCCAATGGACGAATGCCTTCATCTATCACAGCGTAGCCTTGCCCTTGTCATCACCGAGGAAAATGTCCGTTTGAGGACTTCAATCGGGGCAAGTAGCTGCAGTGGTTGTAGTATCAGCCTTGTAATTGAGTGAAGACCTTGTCCTGATGAACCTCATAATCCATGGTGCATAAGGCTTCATCTCAAAAGGTGACATAACAATATTTGCCAGAGTCCTCATGAAGAAATCATGGAAGTTGACGGGAATGCCATGAATGATGTTGAAAAGCATATTATTCATGATGCAAACGACTTCTTCATCATTTGAGTCGTGGCCTTTGATAGGACTCATTGTCTTCGTCAGAATCCGATAGACAGTCCGAGGCACATATATTAATTCCTTGACGAGGAATTTGGTTCGAGGTGCCTGTCCAGGATTCAAAGGCTTCATCAGCACTTGCATGTAGTGATTTGAAAGCTCAGGTTCATTGTAGATGCAACGAGCACCGTCAAGGGGAGGACTGAGTGGTAGGGCACGAAGCAATTCAGTTGCTAGTGCCTTGTAGTGAGTATTTTCAGACATCCAGTCCAACACCCATGAGTTCACATCTTCAGCGTCTTCGGTGATGTGCATCGTCGCATAGAATTGAAGAATGAGTTCTTCATTCCAATCACAGATGTCAGTGCAGAAATTCAGAAGTCCTGCATCGTGAAGAACACTGAGGACTGGCTCGAAGCCTGGCAGAGATTCCATGTCCACATGAGGAATATGAGCATGATCGAAGACTTTGTCTTTGTTGAAGAGCACTGAGGAATAGAAATTGGCTTGACTGGCAGTCCAGAAACGCCTCTTCCTTATGCGAGCAGAATCATATGGATTGTAATCAGTGAAGAATACGTGCTCGCCGAAGAAATCTTCAGCCTTGAACTTTTGCTTTGTTGAGAATGGATTCTTTGGCTTTGGTACTGGAGTGTCAGTGAGTTGCATCACGACCTCTGGAATCGCAATCTCAGGTTCTTCAGGCTGAGGAATTTCTGGTTCCTCTACATGTGTAGTCTGAGGATCAGCAACAGCAGGTTCATCAGCGCTAGTGGCTGGAATTTCTTAATGTACAGATGAAGTGGGATGAGTTTCTTCAGAGCCCATTTGAACTGTTGGAGCAGGGGACTGAGGAATCTGTTGGATTGGGGTGAAGAGTGGAGAATTTGGATGCAGACTTTCCCAAAAGTCATCGTTCATCACTGGCGTTGTGCTTCCAATATCCACATCTTCTTCAATCTCCTCAACACTGGCCTCTGCAGCTGTGAACTAAGGCATAAGCGAGGAAATAATTGGGGTTGAAGGGATAGCTTCCACTTCAATTTCTTCATCAATCTGCTCTGACGAAGCAGCAGAGTGATTTTCTTCATCAGATCCGCTTGGGATCTCATAATCTTCACCAAAAGGAACAAGGTCCTTTGATGGCATGGAGGAAATTGGAACAGCATCAATGGGATTTTCAAATGAGCTGGTCATTGTCTTCATCTTCTTCGGGGCTGAAGAATTTGAAGCAGCAGATGCTTTCCTTTTCTTCACTGCAGCTTGTTCTGCAGCTTTGGTCTTCTTCACATCAGATGCAGATGGAAGCATTGGAGTTGGTGTAGGCGCAGGAGGAGCTGAGGAATCTGGTTGACTTTCCTCAGGCGCAATCGATGCAGCTTGTTCTGACTTCTTCTGGGCTTTCTTCAGCGCACCACTAGTGGATGCTCGCAATTTCTTGGTAATTTGGAATGGAATCATCAGCCTGGAACTAGCATTGTCTTCAAGAGCTGAACTTCATCGGTCTTGGCATGTTCTTCGATCGGTGGCGGAGGCTCCAGCCTGAGGAATTTCTTGTTGCGTTGGGGCTGCAACAATTGAGAACTTCTTTGTCAGATTAACACATCTGACTTTGGCTCCTTGCCAACCAGCATAATATGAGTCAAATTTGTCGCTGTGGGCTTTGATGTCAGCCTGCATCTTGATAAGTTCTTCAGTTTGACAACATTTTTCTTCAGCAGTTTCTCTTTTCTGTACTGTGATTTCTTGATCTCTCCGTCAGATCAAATTTCCATTTCTCCTCTTGGATGAAATGAGTCGACATGTGACTTTGGCTAGGTGTCAACTTGAAGTCGAGCATAGGAGTGTTTGGGTCCTTGTGCGAGAGATCAATGTAGTCTAGGATCGCTCTTGGATCCAACAAAGTGGCACAGTGTGCCTTTGGCTCTAGCGGCCCTTTCTTGTCGGTCTCGATGATTTCCGCAAGTTCATCATCATCAGCCTCATCATCTTCGTGTGGCTCTTGGAAGGCGACACTGCTTTTTTAGGACTTGGCCGAGGACCTCGCCCAGTGTGGCCTTAGTCTTCAGCAGAGTCGGGCCAGATGAAGAATTTGGTGCGGTGAGGAACTTGCTGAGACACCAGAGGCAATGGAGATGCCTGCAGTCCTTTGGCACGTGGCCAGATGCACAGGTGCTGAGGACTTTGTCGGAACTGCTGAGGACTTTGTAGGAGCTGCTGAGGACTTGGGAGGAGCTGAGGATTTGGGAGGAGCAGGAGCAGCATGAGGAATTTGCCGTGAGGGCACAACTGAGGAACTTGGCCGTGAGGGCACTATTGGTGAAGCACTTGGCTTGTGTGCGGGCTTCTTTGCCATAGATTTTCTTGGCTTGACAGAGGCCTCGATGGCAGCAAAGCAGAGCAGAGTCCTCATTAAATTTCCTCACTGCCTCCTTGGCTTGTCTTGCCAATTTGGCTTGGTGCTTGGCCCATTCTTCAGGAAAATCCTCACCACGCTTGATGCGGGTGGGGTCAGCTACTTGACCAGGTGCCAATGAAGCTCTTGGGCATGGAGGATTGAAAGCGAATTTCTTCATGTACTTTGGAGTAACATATCAGTACTCCCTCCATTCCCTTGCCCATCTCCTTTCAATCCTTTGAATGCGCACCTTGCGCTGATTTCTGTTTTCTTTGCCGAACTCGGCTTCATCAGGTGTGCAATAATCAGCATAGATGTCCTCAGGAATCTCAAACGCAGTCATGACCTCAGGCCTCTTTCCTCCTTTACGTGGCTTCTTTCCTTCGCCATATTCTTCAAATTGAGGAATTTGAACATTCGAATTCTCTGAAGAAGTATGCAACTTTTCTTCGAGGAACGCTGCAAATGAGTTAAGTTGATGAGAACCTAGTGATTCAGAATGGACCCGAGTACACGTGGAACAGAGTATAGTTGCGAGGAATTTGGAGAGGTCATATGCGTTCTCAGAAGGTTTTTCAAAAAGAACTAGTTTGAGGAATTTGACCAGATGAGCCTTGAAGAATTTCACTAAGCGATCTTTGTCTTAGGTTCCAGAGTTGTATAGATCGAGGATCCACACAATTTAGGAATCTTGAAGAAAAATCATTGCTTAGAGAAACGTAATCAAGAGCATATTTTGTTTGAGGTGTTCATATGTGTGAAGATTTGAAGAATAAACACCTTTGAAGATTTTCGTGAAGGTTTGAGAATCAAAGCGACTAAATAAAAGTAACTTTTAATTACCGAAGTGAAGAACACGATTTAACTGAGAAGAACAGATGGGAAGTTCGTCGGGTTAGATCTTCCACGCCTCTAACTTGGCGGAGGAAGACAGCTAAGGCGGCAATGAGTGAAGATTTCAGCGGTCGGGCGCTGAGTACGACGGGCGACGAGGTCGAGGCGGTGAAGCTCTTCCTCACCGGGCGATGATGGAGAAGGCGGCGCTTAGGGTTTGAGAAGCTCGAGCGAGAGAGAGAGAGCGGTCGAGCGGAGTAAAGGAAGTGAGGAAGGGAGAGGGGTATATATAGCCACGGTGAAAAACTGTTCGCTCAAGATTTGGGACTTAACGTGCCTCGACCCTTCTCATTCGCTTGACATGTGTCACCCACGTACTGAAAAGTGGAGATTGTGTTAGATCGTGGGTGAATAGATAAATCTATCGTGGGATGCGGAACGGTTTGAGCTGCAAAAATGAAAGTTTGGATAAGATCAGTTTTAAAGTTCTGTTCGCAATTTCTTCAGCTGACAAGGACACAGTGAAGATTTTGAACGAGTTTAAAATAGAACGCACATGAAGAATTTGTGAATAACTTGGGTTGAGTATAGCATAGAGGGGGAAGGGTCCGATCACATTCACTTAGCAGAAAAAGCAACTGGAAGAAATAGCCATAAGTGAATGTCAGAGGACATAAACCCATATATATATATATATATATATATATATATATATATATATATATATATATATATATATATATATATATATATATATATATATATATATATATATAGTCAATGAAGAAAGACAACGGAAACAGTGAAGATTTTGCAAAGTTGAAGAATTTGAAAAACTGAAGAATTTCAAAAAGTAAGGAAAAACTCAAATTGAAAATTTTCAATTTTGGTGGTGGCGTGACCCAATCGTATAAGAATGATGATTTCAGACCTGACATACAATTGTCGAGGGTTACGAGAATCAAATTCTTCATTAATTTCTTCACACTTAGAGTTTTATTCTTCATTGATTGAAGAAAAAGTTTCTTCATGTGTTGCACATCTAAGTCATCAATTTTGCATAAGTGTCAGGATGTGTGTCCTTTTCAAAGAACATTCGAAGATTCTAAGATATTTAGCTCACACCGCAACTTGCTAAATCTCTTATCATCCAAGGGCTTTGTGACGATATCGGCTAGCTGTTCTTCAGTCTTCACATGCTCGATGGAGATGTCGCCCTTCAACACATGATCACGAAGAAAATGATGACGAATCTGAATGTGCTTTGTCTTCGAGTGCTGAACTGGGTTGTGAGCAATCTTGATGGCACCCTCATTGTCACAGTAGAGAGGCACATTCTTCACGTTGATGCCGTAGTCCTTGAGAGTTTACTTCATCCACAGCAATTGAGCACAACAAGAGCCAGCAGCAATGTATTCAGCTTCCACAGTAGACAGTGATACACAGTTCTGTTTCTTCGAGGACCAACAGACCAAAGACCGTCTGAGGAAATGACAAGTACCAGATGTTGACTTGCGGTCCACACGATCACCAGCATAGTCAGAGTCAGAATATCCAATGAGATCAAACGTAGAGCCCTTGGGGTACCATAATCCTAGAGTTGGTGTGTGAGCTAGATATCGAAGAATATGCTTCACTGACCTTATGGTGTGATTCCTTGGTGTAGCTTGAAATCAGGCACACATGCAAACACTAAGCATTATATCTGGCCTAGATGCACATAAGTACAATAGAGAACCAATCATGGAGCGGTATACCTTGTGATCAAGTCAATAGCATTTTCATCGGTGCATAGATGGCCATTTGTGGGCATAGGAATTTTGACGCCTTTGCAATCTTGCATGCCGAATTTCTTGAGGACATCTTTGAGGTATTTCTCTGAGATATGAATATGCCATTGTGTTGTTGACGAATTTGAAGACCTAAGAAGAATTTCAACTCTCCCATCATAGACATTTGATATTCTTCACTCATCATATAGGCAAATTCATCACTATAACGTTGGTCAAGACAGCCAAAGATAATATCATCAACATATATTTGGCACACAAACAGTTCACCATAATATGATTTAGTAAAGAGAGTAGGGTCGAGTGAACTGGGTGTGAAGCCATTCTTCACGAAGAATTCCTTCAATGTATCATACCACGCCTGGGGCCTGCTTTGAGACCATAGAGGGCCTTGTTGAGTCTCAAGACTTTGTCGGGATTCTTTGGATCTTCAAAACCTGGGGATTGAGCAACATATACTTCTTCCTCAAGCTTACCATTGAGGAATGCACTTTTCACATCCATTTGATATAAAGTGATATTATGATGGTTAGCATAAGCAAGTAGTATGTGAATAGCCTCAAGTCTAGCAACAGGTGCAAAAGTTTCATCAAAATCAATTCCTTCAACCTGTGTAGCCTTGAGCTACAAGTCGTGCCTTATTCCTCACCACAAGGCCATTTTCATCTTGCTTGTTGCGGTAGATCCACTTTGTGCCAATGATATTATGCTTGCGAGGATCTGGACGTTTGACCAGTTCCCAGACATTGTTGAGCTCGAATGATGTAATTCTTCTTGCATTGCCTGAATCCACTCGGGCTCGAAATGCTTCATCTACCTTAGTGGGCTCTGTGATAGAGACAAAAGCATAGTGCCCACAAAAGTTAGATAAATGTGAAGCTTTTGAGCGTGTGAGAGGACCTGATGCTTCAATGTCATCGATGATCTTGTCAACTTGCACTTATTTTGCAACGCGAGGATGAGCTGGTTGTCGTCGAGGAATTTGATCAGCATTTTCTTCAGTACCATTTCCTTCAAAGATTATCCTCGGATGCATCATTCGACGTTCTTCACAGACAGGAATGAATTCTTCACAGATTCTTCAAGAGGAATGACATCCTCAGTTGCCTTGAACTTGATAGATTCCTCGGTGCTGGTTTATCTAACACGAAGGTAGGTGCTCTCTTTGCGAGCCATTAGTTTCATCGAATCAAGACATCTACAAAGATCAACAATCTTGTGAAGAGCGATGTTGAAGACTACGTAGGTGTGCGAGTCCTTTCCGTAACCAAGCATAAAACCTTCATGTGCTTTCGGCGCAAATTTAGAATTGTGATGAGGATCTCTAATCCAGCATTTAGCAATCGAAGACTTTGAAATAACTTACATTGGGTTTCTTGTCAGTGAGGAGTTCATAGGCAGTCTTCTTGAAGAATTTGTGAAGATATACTCTGTTGATGATGTGGCACACGGTATCAATTGCATCAATCAAAAAACGACTAGGTGTTTTGTATTCATCAAGCATAGTGCGAGCCATCTCAACAAGAGTTCTGTTCTTGCGCTCCACGACGCCATTTTGCTGCGGAGTATAGGGAGCAGATAACTCATGAGTAATACCAAGTTCATCAATATAGGCATCAAGACCGAATTCTTGAACTCAGTTCCATTGTCACTCTGATGTGTCCGATCTTCACACCAAAGTTAGTTGAAGCCCTCGAGGAAAATCGTTTGAAGACTTCACGCACTTCATTTTTGTAAGTAACAATGTGTACCCATGTGTAACGAGAGTAATCATCAACAATAACAAAGCCATATAGAGATGCATCATTAGTGATTTGCTGAGTAATGATTTGGACCAAAGAGGTCCATGTGAAGCAATTCGAATGGACGAGTAGTGGTCATGATAGTCTTCATTTGGATGCTTGGCCTTGGTCATTTTTCCAGCTTCACGGGCTCCACACAAGTGATCCTTGAGGAATTTGACATTTTCAATGCCAATGACATGCTTCTTCTTCGCATGGCGTGTGCAAATTCCTCATGCCTGCGTGACCATGTCGCCGATGCCATAGCCAGCATACTTTAGCTATTGATAGTAGAAACACGGCTGGTTGTGGTCCTGTAGAGAAATCAACAATATACAAGTCTCCTCTCCTAAAGCCTTCGAAGACTTTGGAATTGTCAGCTTCCATGATCACAACACAACGATACTTGCCAAAGACAACAAACATATCAAGATCACAAAGCATTGAGACTGACATGAGGTTGTATCCTAAGGACTCAACAAGCATGACTTTGTCCATGTGTATGTCCTTAGAGATCGCAACCTTACCAAGACCCAATACCTGACTTTTGCCTTTGTCAGCAAATATGATATGCTTCAGATGTGACGGTGATAAGGGAGCATCCATCAATAGATTCTTGTCACCAGTCATGTGATTTGTACATCCACTATCGAGGACCCACTCATTGGCTTTGGGTTGATCATCCTGCAGATGAATTAGTGCAACTTACGATCTCATATACTTCATCAGTGAAGAATATGATATCAAGTTCATCAGATGAATTTCATCAGGCGGTATAACAGATAAGCAGTATGAGGACGTGTGAAATGAAAGTTCATTTCTTCATGATTAGCCTGCGTCCTTTCAGGCAGTTTTGTCAGGCCCCAAAGAAATTCTTCAGACGTTAAAGCACGTCTGGAGGCCTGACCCTGCAGAAGAGATTAGTCCTTTTTCTTCACCACCCACATCTGAAGGGGTGGCAAAGAGTTCATCACTCTGCGAGCTCCATATGAGAATGGTGGCATAGAGGCCAATCCATTTCGTTTCACATAAGAGGGGTTAGGGTAAGCATATGAATAAGCGAGAGAAATTCTTGAGGACTTATGAACATATTGGTTTGAAGAATAATGCACATATTCATAGCCCTTAGCTCTACCCTGCGAAACAGAGTTGTTAGCACGATGATAATCATATGAGGACTTTGATCCTTTTGAGGAATTTGATCCACGTGAGGACTTTGGTCCGTATGAAGAATTTGGTCCATATGAAGAGTTTGATCTGGGGTTCCTTTTCTTCACAGGTGGTGTCATGAGGACATTCACCTGAAGACTTTCAAGTCACTTCTTCGGAACCCAGATTTTCTTCATAGGGGAACCGTTCCTGCAGTTAGTGCCAACATATCTAGCAAATACTTCATCATTCTAATTTTTGAACAGTTTATAGTTGGAGTCAAATGACTCATCAGAAGAATGAGGAGATTCACATGTAAAGTCAGATAAGTTAGATGGATCAATCGAGGTCCCTTTGCAGCAACCCATGAGGTTTTGGGGGTCTTTCAAAGCTTCCAATATGTTCCATCGGCATTGAGTTTCCTCTCAAAGGCAATATCCTCTTTCCTAGGGTTTCGTTGAGGATCTCGCTTTTAAGCACATCACAAAGAGTCGATGCCCTTTGAGGCTTTTGTACATGCTGTCATGTACAATTCCTTCAACCCTGCATCGTTAGTGATACTAGCAATGTCCTCGAGATGAGGAATTAGTGATAGCAGAGGCAGATGAAGAATTTGTAACATTTGAAGCATTTGAACATTCAGGTGAAGAATTAGCGATTCACGTTCAATGCACTTTAAGCATGGAGGAACAAATTCTTCCTGAGAAGCGTTGATTTGTTGAGCAAGTAATGAATCGCGCTCCTTCTGAAGATCTTCATAACTCACTCTTAGCTTCTCAAGATCTTGCTTTCTTTGAAGAAATTCATAAGAAAGTTTCGCATGATCAGACAAGAGAGAGTTACGATGACCGTGAAGGTTGTCAAACCTAGACTGAAGTCTCTGAAGATTTTCAGTCAGGGCTTAGTGCGATCCATTTCTTCACCTAACATATCATCACTTTTATCTAGCATGTTTTGAACCTTTTCAAACGCCCTTTGTTGTTTACAGCAATCTTAGCAAGTTTTGAGTAGCTGGGCTTTAGATCTTCATCATATTCATTTTCACTAGATTCAGAGGAGGTATATTTGAGTACCTTGGCACCCTTTGCCATGAAGCAAAAGGTGGGAGCGTAGTCATCACTATCTTCATCAGCTTTGTTGGTGAGTTCACTTTCTTCAGAGTTGAAGATGGACTTGCTGACGAAAGAAGTAGCGAGAGCCAGACTCGCCACACCAGACTCGGATTCTTCTGATGCCTCCTCTTCCTCATATTCCTCAGATTCAGCTTCAGAGTCCATTTCCTTGCCAATGAATGCCCGAGCCTTCTTGGAGCTGCTCTTCTTGTGAGAAGAAGACTTTGAGGATTTTGATGATGAAGATTTAGACGATTTCTTCTTCTTCTTAGCGTCATCGTAACTGTAATCCTTGTATTTCTTCTTCTTTAATTCCTTTTCCCAAAGGAGGACAATCTTGAATGTAGTGACCAGGTTTCTTGCATTTGTGGCAAAGTCTTCTCTTATAGTCACTGGATGAGGAATCACTGCTCCTTGAGGATTTTCCAAAGCGACCACGTCTTGAGAACTTCTGGAATTTCTTCACGAGCAGTGCTAGCTCCTGGCTCAATTCTTCAAGATCTCCAAGGCTACTACCAGAGTCTTCACACTCAGATTCGACATACGCCTTGGCCTTCGTGGCACGTGATTTTCCATAGCTAGAACCATAGAGATCTCTCTTTCAAAGAAATTTGGAACTCATGAGTATTTAGCCTCTCGAGGATATCAGCTGGATCAAGTGACTTGTAGTCAGCATGCTCTTGTATCTTTAGTGCCAGAGTATCAAATTAGGATCAAGCGATCTCAACAATTTCTTCACCACCTCATGGTCGGTGATGTCAGTGGCACCAAGCGCTTGAAGCTCATTTGAGATGTCAGTGAGGCGATCGAAGGTTTGTTGAACATTTTCGTTGTCGAGTCTTTTGAAGCGGTTGAAGAGATTGTGAAGAACATCAACTCGAGAGTCATGCTGAGTTGAGACTCCTTCATTTACTTTGGACAGCCTGTCCCAGATGAGCTTAGCAGTTTCCAAAGCACTCACTCTTCCATATTGTCCTTTGCTCAGATGGCCACATATGATATTCTTCGCTTGAGAATCGAGTTGCTTGAATCTCTTCACATCGGCAGCATTCAGAGAAGGTGTGATAGAGGGAACACCATTTTCCACAACATACCGTAGATCGTTGTCAATTGCCTCAAGATGCATTCGCATCTTGTTCTTCCATGAGGGGTAGTCCGTCCCATCAAAGGTAGGACACCCAGCTGAGACCTTGATCATACTGCGGTCGACATAACTAAAACTCCGGTGGTTAAACCAAAATCACACGTAACAAGGGAGTACCTTGCTCGATACCAATTGAAAGTGCGTTATATCGACTAGAGGGGGAGAATAGGCGATTTTTATGAATTCTTCAATGAGGAATTTTCCGGTGAGGAAATTCCTAATTGAAGAACTACTTGCAGCGGAATAAGTACTCAGAAGTAAGCATAAGAGAATGCGGGCATGGTCATCATGATGAAATGAAGACAATCAAAGAGTGCAGAAAGCATAAACACATCATAGCACAAGATGAAGACAAACAGACTGAAGAAATTGAACTGAGGAAATTGAGAAAGTCTTTAGTCAGAGTCTTCAAACACAGATATGAACGAACAGTCAACACAGTAATGAGGAAATGAAAGGGTTGAGGAAATAGAACCAATTAGGTTGGTGAGGACAATGATTTTGTAGAACAGTTCCAACTGTTGTCTCAGTTGTACGTCTGGTTGGAGCGGCTGAGTATTTAAACTCGAGGACACACAGTCCCGGACACCCAGTCGCTAAGCACGCAGCTCAGGACACCAAGTCCTCACCGTATTCTCCTTGAACTAAGGTCACACAGACCTCGTCCAATCACTCGTGGTAAGTCTTCAGGCGACTTCCAAACCTTCACAAACTTGGTCAATCGGCAATCCACAATTCCTCTTGGATGCTCTAGACCATGACGCCTAACCGTCTGGAAGAAGCACAGTCTTCAAAGGTAACAAGCGTTGGATCCACGCAGGATCAATCTCTTCAGTGATGCTCAATCACTTTGGGTTTGTAGGGGTTTGGTTTTTGGGTTTTTCCTCACTCGATGATTTTCGCTCAAAGTCCTCAGAGAATGGGTTGCTCTTAAATGACAAGTGTCAAGTTTCTCTCGGAGCAGCCAACCAGCTAGTGGTTGTAGGAGGCAGCTATTTATAGCCTAGGGAGCAGCCCGACATGATAAGACATAAATGCCCTTCAATGATATGACCATTAGGTGGATAAGATATTTTGGGACAGCTACAGAAGACAAAGAATCTGTGATCGGAAATTTGACTCTCAAATTCCTCGGGGCTATCATGTTCCTCACTGTGTAGGCAATCTGCATTTGTGAATTCCTAACTCCTCGGTCGAACAAATTCCTCAAATGACCGGAAGAACTTCGTCTACATCCTTTGAAGAAATTGACTGAGTTGTATGAGATTTCCAAAGGCTTCACTCAAAGGGATTGGTAGGTGTAGGATTTTGAGTTGAGCATCACATGGAAATTTTTCCTTAGTATTTCCTCGACCCCCTTTAACAAAGACGGTGTTTCCTATGACTCAAGAAAGAGAAAGCGAAACTACGAAAACAAAAGTCTTCACGCTTCATGTTCCTCAAATGAATACCAAGTCTTCAAGGTCACACCAATTTCTTCACTTTCAAAGTCTTGAGAAAGTCTTCGAATATCAAAGTCTTGATTGAAGAACTTCATTTTTAGAATTCGACTTTCTCTATAAATATCAAACTCCTCATAGACTTATAGACCTGTGTACACTTACAAACACATTAGTCCCTTAACCTATAAGTCTTCAATACACCAAAAATCACTAAGGGGCGCTAGATGCACTTACAGTAAGCTAGAGGCCTCCCTCCCCATTGGCGATACGCCACAGCCAGAGGGTCAGGAGAGCAATGTTCATGCGTCGAGATGACAAGATCCCAAGGCCACCCTGGTCTTTGGGTTTGCAAATGTCGGGCCAACTCACCATATGATACTTCTGCTTGTCGCCCTCACCAGCCCAAAAAAACCTCGACTGGTATTTGGCAACCTCCTGATGGAGGGTCTCATGGAGGCCGTAGAAGCTCATGAGAAACCAGAGAAGGCTAGCAAGCGAAGAGTTGATTAGGATTACCCTGGCTGCTTTCGACAGCCACCTCCCCCTCCAGGGTTCAAGCCGGTGCTGCATCCTAGTCACCGTCAGGCGGAGATCGGCAATGGTGAGCCTGGAGTCACTAATGGGTATCCCCAAGTAAGTCGTGGGGAAGGAACCTAGGCGGAAGTTCAGCCGGTCTACAATGGACAAAGCCTCCTCTGGGGGATAGCCAAGGACCATCACTTCGCTCTTATCAAAGTTGATGGTGAGCCCAGACATCTGTTGGAAACACAGGAGGAGGAACTCCAGGTTGGCAATGTCGGACGCGGAGCCCTCCACCATAAATATGGTGCCGTCCGCATATTGGAGGAGGGAGACCCCTTCCCCACCCACTAGGTGGGGGACTACACCGTGGATATGGCCACATGCTTTGGCCTTATCAAGGATGACCGCGAGGGCATCGACAACCATGTTGAACAGGAACAGGGAGAACGGGTCACCCTGGCGAACTCCACATAAGGTGGGGAAGTAAGGCCCGATATCACCGTTGATGTTGACCACCGTCCGACCGCAGGTGACGAGTTGCATAACGTGGGTCACCCAACGGTCGTTGAAGCCCTTTCGAAGCAAAACTTCCCGAAGGAAGGGCCAACGGACAATGTCGTAGGCTTTGTGAAAGTCGAGCTTCAGGAAGACCACGCAGTGGTGCTTGGCTCGGACTTCATGAAAGACTAGCACCCCATCCAAAATAAACCTGTCTTGGATGAAGGCGGATTGGTTGGGGTGGGTGACAGAGTCCGCTAGAAGGGTCACCCTATTGGCGTACCCTTTAGCCAAGATCCTGAAGATCACGTTGATCACCGTGATCGGGCGGAATTGGCGAATGTCCAGGCCCCCGGGACCTTGGGGATGAGGGTAATGATCCCATAGTTTAGGCGCCCAAGGTCCATGGTCCTAGAGAAGAACTCGTCGAAGAGGGCCATGACTTCCGGTTTGATGGTTTGCCAGAATGTTTTGAAAAACGAGACTGGCAATCCATCCGGGCCCGGAGCCGAGGAGGGGTTCATTCCTTTGATCGCGTCTAGGACCTCATCCTCCGAGAAAGGTGCCACCAAGGCAGCATTGGCCTCGTCGGAAACTAGCTGGGCACCCGACCAGGTATCGGGGGCCAGCGCAGCCCCACCCCTAGGGGTAGGGGAGCAAAGGGCTTTATAGAAGCCGTTACGTGGGCTCGAATGTCCGAGGGGCGAACAAGCTGAGTATCGCCGTCCCACAAGGAGTGAATGGAGTTCCATCGACGCCGGCCATTGGCGATCGCCTGGAAGTAAGCCGTGTTAGCGTCACCACGGAGCACCCACCATTGGGTGCCGCGCAGCCGCCAGTATGCCTCCTCGTCCGAGTAGATGACCGAGAGCTGGTCCTCGAGATCATATCTCAGCATCCACTCGTCCGGAGAGATCCCAGAAGTGTCAGCGCGGGCATCCAGGACTTGGATGGCACTCAGGAGGGCCTTCTTGCGGTCACGGAGATCACGGCCGAGGTTCGCACCCCAACCCTTCATAAATTGGCGGGCAAGCTTGGCGTAGAACTGCCAGGAGTCAACAGCGGACATGGCCCGGTGAGGAGAATCGCGTGCGGCGGTCCACTTAGCCGCAACGGCCTCGCAGAATCCGGCCTCGTTGAGCAAGAAGAGCTCAGACCGGAAACCGAGGAGGGATGGGGGGCTGTCATCTGCGGAGGAGAGGAGGAGGGGCGTGATCGGAACCGATCCGGGTGATAGCCTGCAGCGAGGCCAGGGGACATCTGAGTTCCCACTCCAGAGAGACTAGGACGCGGTCCAGAACGGACTGCATCGGGTTCGCTTGGCGGTTAGTCCAGGTGAACCGGGCCCCCGTTCGCTCAAGCTCGCGGAGGCCAAGCTCCGCGATGCAGTCGTTGAACATCTGCATCCGGCGGCGGTTAACCCGGTCATTGTTCTTCTCATCCGGGGAGCGGATGAGGTTAAAGTCACCTCCCACGACCACTGGGAGGGAGGAAGCGGAGATCTTATGTTGCAGCTCAGCGAGGAAGGTCGGGGAGCGGTGGTGGTCCACCGGTCCGTATACAATGATGACCTCCCACTTAAAGTTTAGCGCCCGCTCGAAGATCTCCATACTAACGAAGAACTCGCCCCGGTCCATACCGCCCACCTCAAAGGTGGCATCCTTCACACCTAACAGGATGCCACCCGAGTGGCCATTGTTCCCACTAGAAGGGAGCCAATACCAGGCAAACAGGTGGGAGCTAAGGCTGTCAAATTCGGGGAGACAGAACTCCGTGCGCGTGGTTTTTTGAATGGCAATGATGTCGATGTGTTCGTCGCGGATGTACTCAACTAGCTGGCGACGGCGGCCGTCATGGCTGAAGCCACGGATGTTCCAGAAGAGGGCGCGCATCTAAACCGCCATTGAGGGGTTGCTTGACCCCAGGACGGTGGAAGCACTGTGGGCTCGGAGAGTGGCAGTGCGGGAGTGAGTGCGGCCACGGATTTCCTCGACTGGCATCCCGGTGGAAGGCTGGGGCGCTGGTGTGCGGAGGAGACGGGCCCGGGTCTCGGCGAGTTTCCCGTCAAGGATCTCGCGGGCCTGGATAGCCGCAATCTGCTCTAAGGGGGAACCAACTCCCGCCCCCCCACCCCTGAAAACTACAGACGAGTCTAGGGCCACCATGGCAAGGTGGCCGAGCGGGACCGCTTCGAGCCCACAGAACGAACAGCTAGAAGAACTGGAGGGGATGTTGGTCGCACCTGTCTCAAGGTTCCGGGCCGCAGCCTGGATCTCAGCCCTTTCGGAGATGGACGGCGCCGGGAAGCCGGTGGGGCGGTCCGCGTCGAGACGGGCACTGCGGTGGGAGGCAGTCACCAGAGTTGACGAAGCCCGAGCCCGACGAACGTATGACACCGACCGAGGCGGGTGGGAGGCGACAGGGGTGACCACAGCGTCGGTGGCTACGAGGAGTAGACGAGTCGGGGACGCAGGCGCCGGAGGCTCCAGCAGGGCACCAGACTCCGCCCGGGCAGGAGAGGGCGGGCCTGGGGCCGGCGCGTCGTCCTCCAGGACGGGAGCAGGAGCCGGGGGAGGAGTGGGGGACGGCGGCGCGGCCTCCCCGGGGGGGGGGGGTCCGTCGAGGGAGACCCGAAGGGGGAAGGCTCTGACATCGGCGAGGCCGTCAGCAGCGGTGACGGCACCGCCGGGGACGGAGGTGGCGGGACGGCCGCGGGAGAGGAGCAGGACAAACGCGGCGAAGATGCCGGGAGGACGAGGAGGCTGACGCTGGAGATGTCACTGATCTCAGCCGAAGAGGAGGGAGAGGAGACCGGTAGCGCGGCGGGGGCAGCCTCGGCGGAGGAGGCCAACACACGCAACCAGCCTGCACCCGCACCCCTGCGCCCTGGAGGGGGTCGGATGGGTCTCGCGAGGGGGAGCGGCTGCGGCCAGAGCGCTCATCGTCGTCCTCTGGGTCCTCGTGTCGGGAGGGGCACGGACGGCGGTAGTGGGAGTCATGGCGGTTGTCCGCGCCACCCCCACCAAAGTGGCCATCAGCAAGGCGTCGATGGCGGCCGATGTGATTGGGAGGCTCGGGGTAGATCTTGAGGTCGAATCCCTGGTCGTTGAAGAAAACCCGGAGGTGGCACGGAGAGTGGAGGAGTCAAGGCACTTGACCTTGACACGGACCTCCTCCTCTTTGCGGAGGGAGAGCACATCCACCACCACCACCTTGCCCAAGATCTTGGACATACTGCGGATCACCTTGTCAGAGCGGGCGATGTCGGGGAGGCCAGCTATGAGGATCCATGCAGTGTCCAGCTTGTTGAGGGCGAGGGTGATGTCGTCGCTACGGGTACAGAGGCCCAGGCTGAGGGCGTTGGGGAAGACCATGGTGAAGGAGATGTCCGAGGTCGGGGTCACCTGCCAATCCCAGACGTGACGGCAGAGGTGGTTGAGCTCCGGCGAAGCGACCTCGGCCCCTACAATGGTCACGACCGACGGGGGAGGGGGGGAGGGGGGGACATCCTCCACCTTGATGTGGAAGAAGTCGAGACCCTCAATGTCGTGGCTGTACATCATGAGCTCATCCGTCACCGGGCGGTCCGGGCAGAGAGCCGTGGGGTGGCCCAACTCCTTGCAAAGGTAGCACATCGGCGGGTTGGGGCACTCTACCTGGTAGTGGCCGGCAAGTCCACATTTGAAGCACGGAGGCGGATCGCGGGGAGCACCGGAGTTGGGCGCAGCCAAAGACGCGGGGGTCTGAGCCGCGACAGTGAGGGGTCGGGCGGGACCCCTCTTCTTCTTCTTCTTGGCGCCTTGGCGCCTGCAAACCCCGGAGCCACCATTGCCCGGAGGCATGCTCGTTTGGTTTTTGGGGGGCTAGTACCGGCGAGTGGTGGCGGCATCGTTGGGCAGGGGCCGAGAGGGCGGCGACAACGAGCGACCACGACGACGCGCGGGGGAGGGGGAGCGGGGGGCAGCCGCGCGGCTCTCCCGAGCAGGGGAGCGCCGGCCATCAGCCCGCACCGGAGAGAGGCGGCCTTCCGTGCGGGCCGGCAAGCGCCGGTCGGAGCGGGCGGGCGAAGGCCATGAGTCCCATGGGCGGCGAGCGACGGGAGTCGCAGGAGGGGAGCGGGCGGAGTCACGGAGGGGAGTGGCGAGCCTCATGAAGGGGAGAGCGGCGGAGGTCGGCCTCACGGCGCTGGCCCTCCGGCGAGGTGCGGCCAGCCGGCCGGGGGTCTTCTAGGGGCCGCTTGGGGCACCCGACACCATCGCCCCAGTCGCGGGCCATGGGGAGGGGCGGCGGCGTCGCAGGGGAAGAGGGGAGGGGCCACCGGCGACGGGGTTGGGAGGAGGGGGCGAGGGAGCGGGAGACCGGGACGGGGGCGGGGGAGGGGGGGGGGGTTGCGGCCTCAAGAAGAAGCGAAGATGATTGTCGAGGGCCTCAAGAAGAAGCAAAACAAATACGAATCTCGAGGCTTGTGTTGCGGCATCTCTCCACATGTGTTTTGGCCACAATTTTGAGGGTACCTACCAAGAGCTGACCCTGTATTTCGCTTGAAACCACAACAGCGTCCTCAGAGATAGTCACCACAGGCTACCGACAGAACTGCTGTCGATCGTGCATTGACTGTAATCCTCAAACCTTCACTCGTCGATGAAGGGGAGAGGTCGATGCCATGAGTAGACACCAAGATTCACTTATTTGGATTTACTTGTGCGCACATCGTTGCATGCCCGTGGTATCGATGTAAAGCCTCATTGTTGCATCGCCACATGGAGCGTCACACGATAGAGGAAGCCACCGCTACGACCACCTCTGTTGGAGGAAAGCCCTGTTCCGCCGCCTCTGGCAACAACAAAGGGTGCACTGCACGACAGTTGTCGGACTTGACCATGTTGGTAGTCCTCCACCTGTTCAAACCTCTTTGGCGAACAGAGGAGGGGACATAACGCCACCACATGGCCACCGCAAAGTGCCCGAGCGACATGACGGAAGTATCACCTATGACCCACGAACACCCACTGTTCACATGACTGGAGTGCCACCATTGCCCTAGAAGACAATCGCACTCCCGCTCCCCAAGAAAACACCTGCGACACTTTGGCAGTGCAGCCTACTGCCACCTCGGCGCAACTATGAGGGTCAAATCAATGGTGACACACTTGGACATCGGCCCATGTCACCACCTACCAAGTGCCGGTACCGAGAATTCTACGGAGGGAAGGGCGACAGACAAAATATTTGGGTGCATCATGTAAAATAATAATTTTCAGACAATAAATAACGTGATAGCTGATTGATTAAAGTCCAAAGTCTTGAGTGGTTGAGCCATATATCTCTATATGTATGCTTGTGTGGTCGATATCTCTATATATATGCTTGTGTGGTCGAGGGCCGATGGTTCATCTACAAATTACTAGCTAGCTTTTGTCCATGTAAATCAACACAACATGGAATCGTAGTGTTAATGTAAGAATATGTATGGAGAACTCGATGGTTGGCTGCAAGATCAATGGTGATATAACTTAAAGTGGCACCGGGCCATAAGGGCGATTCATCAGCAATAGGAATATGATGCACGGGGAATTCAAGTTGAAGATCAACCACAGGTGTACACGCAAAATATGCTCTTGTTGCTGCACTTGGATATACATGTGCTAGCTGTGTGCCGGTTGGTGTCCTGCGGCAATATGCCACTGCACAATGGACGGTCGCACACCAGCTGCTTAGGATGAGACTCGGACTTCACTAGTTAGATTGTTGGATCTGGGAATCAAGTATGTAACTACGATAACTCAGGATCCTGCTAAGTTACAAAACATGTTTAAAAAAATAATCATAAAAGGCATGCGCCATCTTTAATTTGGTTGTTTATTAGTCACCTTTGTCCGACGCCGCCCTTCATTCCCTTGAAAGTAGAACAAAACTTGTGTTCGATTAACGAAAAGCTACGTTCATTAGTCAATGAGACTTGTGTGCATATGGTCCTTTAAGTGTGGCGATGACATCACTGTTCTCCAGGAAGCCATATATATAAAGGAATACCACGTAATTTTTAAATTATGATAATTAAGAAAAATATGTTTTACTTTGCAACCACTCCATTTTGAAAATAGACTACATTTTAGGCATCTATTTACTTGCAAAAGTAAGTGGTCATAATACGCTTTCCAGAGTTCCGTTCTTCATCTGTTTGGATCCGGTCTTCATTCCTCTTCATTTGGGTGTTTACAGGTTTGATCCTTCTGATCTACGACTTTCTTCATCAGCGATGGTTGCTACTCTGGTGCGCTGGTCCTATGGGGGCTTAGGACGACGACTTTGCGACTGTCTACTACAACAAGGTTTGCCCGGCTCCGGTGAGGGAGGGGCGATGACAGAATACTGTCAGGACCCCGATTCTAAGTCACATCGATCTAGCCGGTAACACCTCATATCACTTTGCGGCCTCACGCACGGTATTCCCACGGGTGTCGCTTTACCATAGCCCGGGACAGTTTGCGCCTTTTGGCTCACGTATATGATAGTGTCGCTAGCATCCATATGACTGAGAACCCGGGCCGACATGGCTAGTCGTGAACCCAAAGCGGCACTAACCCATGGGGACAGGCATACATGAATAACATCGAGCATGTCAGTCAGCAGCGTGTGAATCCGGGCTGTAGCACTGGGCTAACAGGACTCGGGAACCCGGGCTGTAGCAGGCTAGGCAGGACTCCGGATGTCACCGCGTGACATTTCCCCGAAGGGACAGACACAGGAACGAAGTGAAACACATGCCGGCCAGTCAAGTGTCCAGAGCAGTAGTGCTGGGCTAGCAGGACTCCGATGAACCGGGCTGTAGCGGACTACTATCGCTCAGGAAGCACTAGACTACATTTCCCCATATGAGAGGCTGCCAAGGATAAACAACTAGAGTGTCGGATCCCACACATACCAAGCACTTCAAACATACACACAATATGCTCAATATGTGTAAATACAACATGGCATCACAACATAACTCTACGACTCAAATATTTATTCAATAGGCTCCGAGGAGCGAGATATTACAAACATGGATCTCACGACCCAACATTCAGAGCATACAAGTCAAAGCACAAGCGGAAGCTTAACATGTCTGAGTACAGACAACTATAAATGAAAAAGGCTTAGAGGCCTGACTATCTACCAGATCCTGCCGAGGGCACAAGATCGTAGCTGAGGTAACAAACTAAACGTCGAAGTCCACACGGAACTACTAGCGAGACTGACATCTTTCTGCAAAAACATAAAATAGGCAAACGTGAGTACAAATGTACTCAGCAATACTTACATCAGAACTAACTACATATGCATCATTATCATCAAAAGAGGGTGGTGGAGTTTAACTGCAGCAAGCCAGCTTTGACTCGGTGGCTATCCTAAACTACAACTGCAAGTAACTCTTTTGAGGTGGCGCACACGAGTCCACATATTCACCAATCAATACACCACTATGGATCCGATCCCGTCTTCCTACGAGAACGCCATCCATAACACTCACGCTTATCTTGCGCATTTTAGAGTATCCACTTTCACTTGTCTATGAACTGATATAGGCAACCTGTAAGTCCTTTTCCGCGAAACGGCTATTCGAATAGATCATATTAACCCTGCAGGGGTGTACTTCTTCACACACGCTCTCGCCACTTACCGCCATGTACACGTCATGTATCTCGGCAACCTTCAAGCGGAAGCCTGGCGAGGGTGTCGGCCACGGCCTACCTAAACACTCAAGTCCCTAGTCCAGGTTTATCGCCTATTCGGGTTCCATCCACAGGGAGTCCGGCCGAGGTTTCCACTAAAGGCCCCGAACGATGTGTGCAGGGTTCCCGAGACACCAAACGGGTGAATCGGTACACCGTGCCACGTGCCTACCGCAACACAGCCCACCCCTAAGGTCAGCGCTATGCGGCGGCCCCCAAAGATGCTACAAACACCAGAAACTACTTTGCAACTCCCGGACAGAGGACATGGGTGGTTAAGAAGCTGAGAGGGTCAATTAAGGATCCCAATGTGTGGTAGTAGCTGTTTCATGGATCACAAACACAGAACTCAGTTCCTGAGGACGGTTTCAATGAGACAACCCACCATGAACTCCTACATGGCCTCTCACCGCTACCTTTACCAAATCGTGTTCACACACTTAGCTCACACACAGTAGGACATGTTCATCACCATTCCAATTCATTCCCGATGAATCAGACCTGACTCAACTCTAAGCAGTAGCAGACATGACAAACAAACATGAATGAGTAGGCACATTAGGGCTCAAACAACTCCTACTCATGCTAGTGGGTTTCATCTATTTACTGTGGAATGACAGGTCATGCAGAGGATAAAGGGGTTCAGCTACCGCAGCAAGTAACAGATGAATCGTTTTTGTCCTAATGCAGTAAAAGAGAGCAGGAGCGAGAGAGTGGGATTGTATCGGAATGAACAAGGGGGTTTTGCTTGCCTGGCACTTCTGAAGATAATATAGTTCTTCATCGGTGTCATCGAACTCATCGTCGGTACGTCGTCTACTGAGAGGGGACAAACACCGACAAACAAAGGAGAAACACAATCAATGCCATGCAACAATATGATGCATGAAGATGACATGGCAATATGCTGTTGATTGGCCTAATGCATCTAGCAGTAAGTTAAATGGGGTTGGTTTGAACACTAGGTTCAAATTCAAACTCCATGTGTGAGAGTTTAAATGCCATTTAATTGATTTGACCTGATCAGCAGGTATAAGTTGTTCTAACATGCATGAAAATGGTACAGATGGATAGATTGGATCTTTTTGATCATTTTTCATATATAAATTATTTCATTCTGGGCTACGGTTGATTTTCTATGATTTTTAGAAGTTTTGGTTATTTTTTGGAATTAAATAAATCAACGCGCCATCGGCTCCCTCCAGTGTTTGTAGTCGTCGCTAGGTGGTCCATGGACATGGATGTAATTTTTATTACCTTTGTTGTTCTTTGTACTGCCATGATTGAAGATGAATAGATTGGAAGTTTTTCGGAAAAAAAAAACTCACATCATCTCCTGCCATATTCATGTCCCCCTTGAGGGAATTCCTTACTACTCCCTTCTTCCTAGATTATAATATGTCTATACATTTTAAGATTCAACTTCAACCATTAATTTGGCCAATAACAAATGAATTATTGCCACAAAATTGTATAGGAAACTACTTTTCAATACGAAGTCAGTGGCATAATTTTTGGGTCACTTAACCCACATTTTATCTCTGTCGAGAAAAACCCACATTTTATCGAAATTATTGCACTTATCAACTCACACACTAAACTCAGACACTAATTCCCTATACCAATGCCTTCTATTGGTTGCTTGTATTGCATACACCCATCCGTACAATATGACATCCCGAGATATCTGTTTAAATATGGATCATCTCAAGGAGTAAAAAAGAGCCACAGGATTGTCACTTTATGTTTAACCTGAACTATTATTCATAAATCTGAAATGCCATGCAAAGCTTAATAGAGAAAATGTTAACTTGAGTGCCTAGCAACAATACAAGAACATTGTTTTGCTTTTTGTCTAGTCATCTTATTGACTTGTCTCACAAGCCTGGTAGAGATACTTACTACACATTAGTTTCAGAGCAAGGCCATGAAGAATTGAAATTAGCACATAAGTCAAAATTAAACCAAATAGTCTTTTCGCACTTATGGATGGCAACTTCACCATCACTAACTAACTAACAAATCAGTCTTTCGTATTCATGTTTGTGTAAAGCTACACAAAGGATTTCATGCGTGATCTATATTTCTTTTGCTACCGGAGTTGGAAATCAATCAACACTTAGAAGTTTCTCTTTGTTGGTTGAGTTTGTGATAGGTTCTTTGTCATGATTTTCTAGCATTATTCACTTTGGGGTTGCTCATTTGTATATGTGCAATAAATGCCAAAAACATTGGCAAGAACACCACTCGCGGTTAACTAAACGGCTACAACAATTGGCATGTGATTTGGCGGCGTTGCTTTTGGAGACCTTTTATGTTTTGAGCCATAAAATTAAAAATAAAAATAAAATGGGACAAACAACCCCCCCCCCCCCCCCCTAAAAGAAAACCACAAATTTTAAAAATTGTTCATGTTTCGAAAGATGTTCGGAAATTGTTTGTGTTTTGAAATCTTGTTCATTTTCAAAAAAAATTCTCAAATTTCGTTCTCAAATTCCAAAACTATTCGGCATTTTAAAATTGTTCACATTTTTTAATAAAAGTTTCACACTTTTTCAGAAAATATTTCATATATATGTAGGCTACTGTTTATTCTTATATATTTCTCGCTAGGAAATAATACAAACAGTGTTTGGTTGAAGTGGCTATTGGCTTGTGTTGTTTAGTGGGAGGTCTTGAGTTCAAATCCTCATAACCTCTCCTTTTTCCATGTATTTATTTTTAGGTTGCACTTATATTGAACATGGTAGCTTAATGGGACGGCCCAGCACCTGTACAATTTGTATACGAGACGTAGACATACTTTAACAAAAGACCATCTGCTGAAAAGACCATCCTGCCCTTTGTTATGAAGGGGTATGAGATAATCTGAGCCCTTGATGTGTTTAGGGGGGGTTGTACCGAAGCGGAAGTGTTATGTTTTCTGGGTGTTGTATTAGTTGGTGATATGTGTGCCGTTGTTGAGAGGAGTCGCTCACTGCGTCAGGACCTTTCTTTTTATTATCTCCTTTGGCTGTGTGCATCCTGGATGTCTTTGTGACATCTTGTAGTTGCAGATGTTGTGTGTAATTGATATCTTCATGATATTAATATATTTTCCTTTTCAAAAAAAAATGATGTTTGGTGAAAAAATTGATTTCCTGGCCACACAATGCAGTTTCACTCGCTGATCTTCTACACATATCTACTAGCATCCGCATGTAGCATGTAGCAAGATCAGACTGAGTTCCTAGGGGAGAGCGCCAAAGTTTAGGATGAGAGCAACAACGGTGAGCATGGTGATTGGCATCGGCGGTCACATAGCATGTTCTAGTAGAGAACAGAATGTATTGGAAATTAGAGTCAGAGACAGGTATGAAAAAGGAATCCTCAGAAGAGCAGTAGAGAACTAGCAAGAACGTAGCACAACGTAGCTCTATATTGTCAATTCGATACATTTCATCCTAGAGTGTTGAGCCGCGTATCTCATCACTTGGGTACATATATACCAATTGGTTGAGCTAAGCATGGCCCGGTCTCTGACGGTTTGTAAAGATAGAATGAAAATATATGCATTCTGTCCATGTTATCCTAAATGGAGTCGTATGATTTAAAGCATGAGAACACGCCGTTATTAACATCTACTCGTCGCCTCACCTATTAATTTACATGGCACTCATATTACTACATTCTCTACAACTCATGTGTTTATGTGCTCGCATTACTGCAGTATACCTTTCATTCACTTGGTGCGCTCTGCTCTGTGGTAAGCCCAGAACACCAACAAAAAAAAAACACCCTTGTCAGGGAAAATTTCCCGGGTCCATTGGCCTAGTCTCATGTAATGATGCATTTGATTAATATTTTGTCAGACCTAACGAGATGTGTACTCTAATTATATCCGATGCTAAGGATGTGCTTATGCACCGCATTCTCTCTGTTTTGAAACTTGCACTGTGGCCTCGTAAATGCTTGGGAATCATTTTTTTATTTCGACGAATGTATTAAGTATTTATTTTAACCTAATATGTACAATCTTTATTGCGTAATACATGGTATTTTAGACAACGACATATTTCCTAAAGTTCAACTTTGGATTTTATTTTGTATATAAATATATGGTTATGTTGGTAATAAACCAAAAGATGTGTGAACCAACATTTATACGAACAATAATAATAATATTGTTTCATTTTTCTCAATAATCACTTAATACAACTAGAAATCAAGATGCGTTGCCGGTAGTAACACTAACCATCAACCAGGGCTCTCGCTATATCGAGTTGTCATCTTCTCCTATTTGTCATTTATCCATGGCTATATGTATTAACCGGGTTCTGATCCTATCCAGCCCCCTTACGACCCGCATTGATTTTGGAACCATCTTTTTATATAAATAAAAATTATGTAATACATAAAAAAATTATTTTAGTAAAGAAGAATTACCCCGGCCTCTGCGTCAAAATGATCCATGCAGTCATATTATTAACAAAAGTACCCATCAAGTACGATAGTACGATACACGAACTCAAAATAAGTTGGAAAGAAATCACTACCAGAAAAACTGGGGTTGCCGACGGCGAAATCTATGCCGACGGCCCCCGTCGGCATCTATGGACCTATGCCGACGGCCACGGAAAGGTCAGAGGCGTGAAAAGCCGTCGGCACACATCCACCTATGCCGACGGGCCGTCGGCATAGACAAGGCCGTCGGGACCGCCGAGGTACGCCCACGGGCCCGTCGGCATAGGGCAGGCCGTCGGCATATCCGCGGGCCCACCGCCGGTCGGCGCTAACCATTTGACGGCGTTGACCCTACGCCGACGGGCAAGAACGACGGCCGTCGGCATATCGATGGCAGGTATGCCCACGGCCAAGCCGTCGGCATAGGCCCCTCTCGCCACGTCGCCGATCCGTGGTGCCACGCCACGCCAACGATCCGTGGGACAACCTCCGTAGGTAGAGATATGCTGACGGCCCGCCGCAAGATACGTGTATTTTACTTTATTTTTTTATTTTTACTCGGTTTTGTTATTTTTACTTTATTTTAGTTTTTGTTTTTGTATATGATAATTATGCCTTATCTAGAAAAACATACCCAATGGTATATCGATTGCCCCCCGTTACGAACATCGCTATCGCCGTGTCACGGAGGGGGGAAACGGTCGACACGGAAGGAATTACGGTTGGTGGGGGATTCGGGTGTAGCTATGTCACCGAAACATCGACGGGTCCCGATGCATACGTGAAAGTGTTCATGCATGCGCGACGCTCGCCTCTTGGGTTTCGGTGTTTGCGCTGTTGCCGGAATGGACGCTGTTACGAGGGATCTTGCCGGGTGACCCACGAAGATCCTCCGTAGACCCGGACGCGTCTGCTTCTCCAGTGCCGGGCGGCGGCGCCGTCTGCGTGAGGGGGGCACACCAGAGACGCGTCGGCATTTGCAACCGCCACAACACTTCCAGACTTGTGAGAGGCCGCCACGCAAGATTTGACGGTATGCTAGCCTCGGAGGCCAGCCGACCAGTCGTGAGACGCGAAGAGCAATCCAGAGAGGGAAGTGTTCAGATACTTCTCCATCACGAAAATTTATGAAAAATTACCATCGGTCCTATAGCACATGTGCCCACGTCAAGTAAAAACTCATGATTTTATCGCGCTCCGAGTATTTAATAATATTCACGCCGCATCGTTTCCGCAGAACGTCTACTACCGTGTGTCATCGCCGTCCGTGAGGGGGGCCACACCCCGGAGACGCGTGCCGCCTCTTCGGACATGCCACCACACCATCCCGCATGTATGAGGGCCCGATGCGACGGTCCGGTGGCATTGCTACCCCCCAGGGTCCCCGTCCCGCCTAACCCTGTAGCGTTTGACCACCGGATCTAGCCCTTTGACTTTGCACGGACGGGATTTGACCAGTGGGCCTATCCACCCGGTCATGTTAGGTCAGCCCATACGAACACTTTAGAGCAACATCCGGGCCACACCCACAACAAGATCCCTCCGTAGACCCGACGCGTCTGCTTCTCCAAAGCCGGGCGGCGGCGCCGTCTGTGTCGGGGCACACCGGAGACGCGTGCCGCCTCTTCGGACATGCCACCACACCACCCTGCATGTATGAGGGGCGGTGCGACGCCCGGTGGCATTACTACCCCAGTGGCCCCGTCCGCCTAACCCTGGAGCGGTTGACCACGAGATCTACCCCTTTGACTTCCCACGGACGGGCTTTGACCAGTGGACCTCTCCACACGGTCATGTTATGTCAGCCAATACGAACACTTTAGAGCAACATCCGGGCCAAACCCACAGCTACATCCACTCCGTGTAGACCCGACGCGTCCGTTTCCCCCCTCCAGGTGCCGGCGGCGGCGCCGTCCGTGAGGGGGGGGGGGACACCCCGGAGACGCGTGCCGGGCATTTGCTGAAGGAAATATGCCCTAGAGGCAATAATAAAGTTATTATTTATTTCCTTACATCATGATAAATGTTTATTATTCATGCTAGAATTGTATTAACCGGAAACATAATACATGTGTGAATATATAGACAAACAGAGTGTCACTAGTATGCCTCTACTTGACTAGCTCGTTAATCGAAGATGGTTATGTTTCCTAACCATAGACATGAGTTGTCATTTGATTAACGGGATCACATCATTAGGAGAATGATCTGATTGACATGACCCATTCCGTTAGCCTAGCACTTGATCGCTTTAGTATGTTGCTATTGCTTTCTTCATGACTTATACATGTTCCTGTAACTATGAGATTATGCAACTCCCGTTTACCGGAGGAACACTTTGGGTGCTACCAAACGTCACAACGTAACTGGGTGATTATAAAGGAGTACTACAGGTGTTTCCAAACGTACATGTTGGGTTGGCGTATTTCGAGATTAGGTTTTGTCACTCCGATTGTCGGAGAGGTATCTCTGGGCCCTCTCGGCAATGCACATCATTATAAGCCTTGCAAGCAATGTGACCAATGAGTTGGTTACGGGATGATGCATTACAGAACGAGTAAAGAGACTTTCCGGTGACTAGATTGAACTAGGTATTGGATACCGACGATCGAATCTCGGGCAAGTAACATACCGATAACAAAGGGAACAACGTATGTTGTTATGCGGTTTGACCGATAAAGATCTTCGTAGAATATGTAGGAGCCAATATGGGCATCCAGGTCCCGCTATTGGTTATTGGCCGAGAATAGTTATAGGTCATGTCTACATAGTTCTCGAACCCGTAGGGTCCGCACGCTTAAGGTTTCGGCGATGCTTATATTATGAGTTTATGAGTTTTGATGTACCGAAGGAGTTCGGAGTCCCGGATGAGATCAGGGACATGACGAGGAGTCTCGAAATGGTCGAGACGTAAAGATCGATATATTGGACGACTATATTCGGAGTTCGGAAAGGTTCGAATGATTCGGGTATTTTTCGGAGTACCGGAGAGTTACGGGAATTCGCCGGGAGAAGTATTGGGCCTTATTGGGCCCTGCGGGAAAGAGAGAGGCTGCCTAGGGCAGGCCGCGCCCCATGGCCTAGTCCGAATTGGACTAGGGAGGGCCGCACCCCTCCTTCCTTCCCTTCTCTCTTCCCCTTCCTTGTCTCCTACTCCTAATACATGGAAGGACTCCTAGTTGGACTAGGAAAGGGGGAATCCTACTCGGTGGGAGTAGGACTCCCCTTGGTGCGCCTCCTCCTAGGCCGCCACCCCTCCCTTGCTCCTTTATATACGGGGCAGGGGGGCACCCCATGACACACAAGTTGATCTACGGATCGTTCCTTAGCCGTGCAGCGGTGCCCCTCCACCATATTCCACTTCGGTCATATCGTCAGGAGCTTAGGCGAAGCCTGCGCCGGAGAAGTCATATCGTCGCGGAGCTTAGGCGAAGCCCTGCGCCGGTGGAGCATCATCATCGTCACCACGCCGTCTGCGGCCGATGTAACTCATCCCCGACACTTTGCTGGATCGAGTCCGGGATCGCCATCGAGCTGAACGCAGTGCGTAACTCGGAGGTGCCATACGCTCGCATTTGGATCGGTCGGATCATGAAGACGCACGACTACATCAACCGCGTTGTTATAACGCTTCCGCCACGGTCACGAGGGTACGTGGACATACACTCTCCCCTCTCGTTGCTATGCATCACCATGATCTTGCGTGGTGCGAGGGAAATTTTTGAAATTACTACGTTCCCCAACAAAGGGCATCCGAGCCTAGGTTTTATGCGTTGATGTTATATGCACGAGTAGAACACAAGTGAGTTGTGGACGGTATAAGTCATACTACCTACCAGCATGTCATACTTTGGTTCAGCGGTATTGTTGGATGAAGCGGCCCGGACCGACATTACGTGTACGCCACGCCGAGACCGGTTCTACCGACGTGCTTTGCACATGTGTGGTCGGGCGGTGTCGGTTTCTCCAACTTTAGTTGAACCGAGTGTGACTACGCCCGGTCCTTGCGAAGGTTAAAACGGAGTCTATTTGACAAATTATCGTTGTGGTTTTGATGCGTAGGTGAGAACGGTTCTTGCTAAGCCCGTAGCAGCCACGTAAAATTTGCAACAACAAAGTAGAGGGCGTCTAACTTGTTTTTGCAGGGCATGTTGTGATGTGATATGGTCAAGACGTGATGAGATATAAGTTGTTGTATAAGATGATCATGTTTTGTTGAAGTTATCGAATCGGCGGAAGCCCTATGGTTGTCTCTTTGTTGCATAAGATGCAAGTGCCAAATAATTGCTTTACTTTATCGCTATGCGATAGCAATAGTTGCAAGAGCAATAGTTGGCGAGACAACCATGTGATGACACATTGATATAGATCAAGATGATGAAGATCATGGTGTCGTGCGGTGATTTATAAAGATCATGACGGTAAGCTTCGGCGATGGAGATCACAAGCACAAGATGATGATGACCATATCATATCACTTATATTGATTGCATGTGATGTTTATCCTTTATGCATCTTATCTTGCTTTGATTGACGGTAGCATTATAAGATGATCTCTCACTAAAATTATCAAGAAGTGTTCTCTGAGTATGCACCGCTATGAAAGTTCTTCGTCTTTGAGACACCACGTGATGATCGGGTGTGATAGGCTCTACGTTCAAATACAACGGGTGCAAAACAGTTGCACACGCAGAATACTCAAAGTTAAACTTGACGAGCCTAGCATATAACAGAGATATGGCCTCGAGCACGGAGACCGAAAGGTCGAGCGTGAATCATATAGTAGATATGATCAACATAGTGATGTTCACCATTGAAACTACTCCATCTCACGTGATGATCGGACATGGTTTAGTTGATATGGATCACGTAATCACTTAGAAGATTAGAGGGATGTCTATCTAAGTGGGAGTTCTTAAGTAATATGATTAATTGAACTTAAATTTATCATGAACTTAGTCCCGTAGTATTTTGCAAATTATGTTGTAGATCAATAGCTCACGTTGTTGCTTCCCTATGTTTTTTGCTTCCCTATGTTTTTATATGTGTTCCTAGAGAAAATTGTATTGAAAAATGTTAGTAGCAATGATGCGGATTGGATCCGTGATCTGAGGTTTATCCTCATTGCTGCACGTAAGAATTATGTCCTTAATGCACCGCTAGGTGATGACCTATTGCAGAGGAGCAAATGTAGACGTTATGAACGCGTTTGGCTAGCTCAATATGATGACTACTTGATAGTTTAGTGCACCATACTTAATAGCTTAGAATCGGGACTTCAAAGACGTTTTGAACGTCATGGACCATATGAGATGTTCCAGAATTGAAGTTAATATTTCAAGCAAATACCGAGTTGAGAGATATGAAATCTCCAACAAGTTCTATAGCTAAAAGATGGAAGAGAATCGCTCAACTAGTGAGCATGTTCTCAGATTGTCCGGGTACTTCAATCGCTTGAATCAAGTGGGAGTTAATCTTCCGAGATAAGATAGTGATTGACAGAATTCTCTAGTCACCAACACTAAGTTACTAGAACTTCGTGATGAACTATAGTATGCAAGGGATGACGAAAACGATTCCCGAGCTCTTCGTGATGTTGAAATCGACGAAGGTAGAAATCAAGAAAGAGCATCAAGTGTTGATGATTGACAAGACCACTAGTCTCAAGGAAAAGGGAAAAGGGAAGAAGGGGAACTTCAAGAAGAACGGCAAGCAAGTTGCTGCTCGAGTGAAGAAGCCCAAGTCTGGACCAAAGCCAGAGACTAAGTGCTTTTGCTGCAGTGGAACCGGTCACTAGAAGCGGAACTACCCCAAGTATTTGGCGGATAAGAAGGATGGCAAAGTGAACAAAGGTATATTTGAGATACAGATTATTGATGTGTATTTTACTAGTGTTCGTAGCAACCCTCGGTATTTGATAATCGGTTCAGTTGCTAAGAGTAGTAACTTGAAACGGGAGTTGCAGAATGAACAGAAACTAGTTGAAGGGGAAGTGAAGATGAGTGTTGGAAGTAGTTCCAAGATTGATATGATCATCATCGCACACTCCCTATACTTTCGGGATTAGTATGGAACCTAAATAAGTGTTATTTGGTGTTGAGCATAAGTATGATTTGATCATGTTTATTGCAATACGGTTATTCATTTAAGTAAGAGAATAAATTGTTGTTCGCTTACATGAATAAAACCTTATATGGTTACACACCCAATGAAAATGATTCATTGGATCTCGATCATAGTGATACACATATTCATAATATTGAAACCAAAAGATGCAAAGTTAATAATGATAGTGCAACTTATTTGTGGCAATCGCCGTTTAGGTCATATTGGTGTAAAGCGCATGAAGAAAACTCCATGCCGATGGACTTTTGGAATCACTTGATTATGAATCATTTGATGCTTGCGAACCGTGCCGTTGGGGCAAGATGACTAAAACTCCGTTCTCCAGAACAATGGAACAAGCTACTAACTTATTGGAAATAATACATACCGATGTATGCGATCCAATGAGTGTTGATGCTCGTGGCAAGTATCGTTATTTTCTGACTTTCACAAGATGATTTGAGCAGATATGGGTATATCTACTTGATGAAACATAAGTCTGAAATAGTTGAAAAGTTCAAAGAATTTCAGAGTGAAGTGGAAAAATCATCGTAACAAGAAAATAAAGTTTATGCGATCTAATCGCAAAGACGAATAATTGAGTTACGAGTTTGGTCTTCAATTAAAATAATGTGGAATAGTTTCACAGCTCACGCCACCTGGAACACCACAATGTTATGGTGTGTCCGAACGTCGTAACCGCACTTTATTTGATATGGTGCGATCTATGATGTTTCTTATCGATTTACCGTTATAGTTTTGGGGCTATGCACTAGAGACAGCTGCATTCACGTTAAAAAGGGCACCATCTAAATCCGTTGAGACGACAACATATGAACTGTGGTTTAGCAAGAAACCCAAGTTGACGCTTTCTTAAAGTTTGGGGCTGCGATGCTTATGTGAAAAAGTTTCACCCTGATAAGCTCAAACCCAAATAGGAGAAGTGCATCTTCATAGAATACCCAAAGGAAATAGTTGGGTACACCTTCTATCACAGATCCGAAGGCAAGATATTCGTTGCTAAAAATGGATCCTTTCTAGAGAAGGAGTTTCTCTCGAAAGAAGTGAGTGGGAGGAAAGTGGAGCTTGATAAGGTAATTTGTACCTTCTCCCGAATTGGAAAGTATTTCATCACGGAAATCAGTTCCATGATTCCTACACCAATTAGTGAGGAAGCTAATGATGATGATCATGTAACTTCAGATCAAGTCACTACCGAATCCCGTAGGTAAACCAGAGTGAGATCCGCACCAAAGTGGTACGGCAATCCTGTTCTCGGAAGTCATGCTACTAGATCATGACGAACCTACAAACTATGAAGAAGCGATGGTGAGCCCAGATTCCGCTTAAATGGCTAGAAGCCATGAAATCTGAGATGGGATCCATGTATGAAAACAAAGTGTGGACTTTGGTTGACTTGCCCGAGGGTCGGCAAGCAATAGAAAATAAATGGATCTTCAAGAGGAAGACGGACGTTGATAGTAGTGTTACTATCTACAAAGCTCGACTTTGTCGCAAAAGGTTTTTGACAAGTTCAAGGTGTTAACTACAATGAGATTTTCTCAACTGTAGCGATGCTTAAGTCTGTCCGAATCATGTTAGCAATTGCCACAATTTATGAAATTTGGCAAATGGATGTAAAACTGCATTCTGAATGGGTTTCGGAGGAAGAGTTGTATATGATGCAACCAGAAGGTTTTATCGATCCAAAGGGAGCTAACAAAGTGTGCAAGCTCCAAATGATCCATCTATGGACTGGTGCAAGCATCTCGGAGTTGGAATATACGCTTTGATAAGTTGATCAAAGCATATAGTTTATACAGACTTACAAAGTGAAGCCTGTATTTACTAGAAAGTGAGTGGGAGCACTACTGACATTTCCGATAAGTATATGTGAATGACATATTGTAGATCGGAAATAATGTAGAATTATTCTACAAAGCATAAAGGAGTGTTTGAAAGGAGTTTTTCAAACAAAGACCTCGGTGAAGCTGCTTACATATTGAGCATCAAGATCTATAGAGATAGATCAAGACGCTTGATAAGTTTTTTCAATGAGTACATACCTTGACAAGATTTTGAAGTAGTTCAAAATGGAACAGTCAAAGAAAGAGTTCTTGCCTGTGTTACAAGGTGTCAAGTTGAGTAAGACTCAAAACCCGACCACGGCAGAAGATAGAAAGAGAATGAAAGCCATTCCCTATGCCTTGGCCATAGGTTCTATAAAGTATGCCATGCTGTGTACCAGATCTATTGTATACCCTACAATCGAGTTTGGCAAGGGAGTACAATAGTGATCTAGGAGTAGATCATCGGACAGCGGTCAAAATTATCCTTAGTGGAATAAGGATATGTTTCTCGATTATGGAAGTGACAAAAGGTTCGTCAGTAAAGGGTTACGTCGATGCAAGTTTTGACACCGATCTGGATGACTCTAAGTCTCGACCTAGATACATATTGAAAGTGGGAGCAATTAGTTAGAATAGCTCCTTGCGAGCATTGTTGACATAGAAATTGCAAAATACTTACGGATCCGAATGTGACGGACCCGTTGACTAAAAAAAATATCTCACAAGCAAAACATGATCACACCTTAGTACTCTTTGGGTGTTAATCACATAGCGATGTGAACTAGATTACTGACTCTAGTAAACCCTTTGGGTGTTGATCACATATCGATGTGAACTATGGGTGTTAATCACATGGTGATGTGAACTATTGCTGTTAAATCACATGGCGATGTGAACTAGATTATTGACTCTAGTGCAAGTGGGAGATCAAGGAAATATGCCCTAGAGGCAATAATAAAGTTATTATTTATTTCCTTACATCATGATAAATGTTTATTATTCATGCTAGAATTGTATTAACCGGAAACATAATACATGTGTGAATATATAGACAAACAGAGTGTCACTAGTATGCCTCTACTTGACTAGCTCGTTAATCGAAGATGGTTATGTTTCCTAACCATAGACATGAGTTGTCATTTGATTAACGGGATCACATCATTAGGAGAATGATCTGATTGACATGACCCATTCCGTTAGCCTAGCACTTGATCGCTTAGTATGTTGCTATTGCTTTCTTCATGACTTATACATGTTCTCGTAACTATGAGATTATGCAACTCCCGTTTACGGAGGAACACTTTGGTGCTACCAAACGTCACAACGTAATCGGGTGATTATAAAGGAGTACTACAGGTGTTTCCAAAGGTACATGTTGGGTTGGCGATTTCGAGATTAGGTTTTGTCACTCCGATTGCTCGGAGAGGTATCTCTGGCCCTCCGGCAATGCACATCATTATAAGCCTTGCAAGCAATGTGACCAATGAGTTGGTTACGGGATGATGCATTATGAGCGAGTAAAGAGACTTTCCGGTGACTAGATTGAACTAGGTATTGGATACCGACGATCGAATCTCGGGCAAGTAACATACCGATGACAAAGGGAACAACGATGTTGTTATGCGGCTTGACCGATAAAGATCTTCGGAGAATATGTAGGAGCCAATATGGGCATCCAGGTCCCGCTATTGGTTATTGACCGAGGATAGTTCTAGGTCATGTCTACATAGTTCTCGAACCCGTAGGGTCCGCACGCTTAAGGTTTCGGCGATGCTTATATTATGAGTCTATGAGTTTTGATGTACCGAAGGAGTTCGGAGTCCCGGATGAGATCGGGGACATGACGAGGAGTCTCGAAATGGTCGAGACGTAAAGATCGATATATTGGACGACTATATCTGGAGTTCGGAAAGGTTCCGAATGATTTGGGTATTTTTCGGAGTACCGGAGAGTTACGGGAATTCGCCGGGGAGAAGTATTGGGCCTTATTGGGCCCTGCGGGAAAGAGAGAGGGGCTGCCTAGGGCAGGCCGCGCCCCCATGGCCTAGTCCGAATTGACTAGGGAGGGGCCGCACCCCTCCTTCCTTCCTTCTCTCTTCCCTTCCTTGTCTCCTACTCCTAATACATGGAAGGACTCCTAGTTGGACTAGGAAAGAGAATCCTACTCCCGGTGGGAGTAGGACTCCCCTGGTGCGCCTCCTCCTAGGCCGCCACCCTCCCTTGCTCCTTTATATACGGGGCAGGGGGCACCCCATGACACACAAGTTGATCTACGGATCGTTCCTTAGCCGTGTGCGGTGCCCCCTCCACCATATTCCACTTCGGTCATATCGTCATGGAGCTTAGGCTGAAGCCTCGCGGAGAAGTCATATCGTCGCGAGCTTAGGTGAAGCCCTGCGTCGGTGGAGCATCATCATCGCCACCACGCCGTCAGGTCGACAGAACTCATCCCGACACTTTCTTTGGATCGTAGTCCGGGATCGCCATCGAGCTGAACGTGTGCGTAACTCGGAGGTGCCGTGACGTTCGGTACTTGGATCGGTCGGATCGTGAAGACGACGACTACATCAACCGCGTTGTTATAACGCTTCCGCCACGGGTTCACGAGTGCGTGGACATACACTCTCCCCTCTCATTGCTATGCATCACCATGATCTTGCGTGTGCGTAGGAAATTTTTTGAAATTACTACATTCCCCAACATTTGCAACCGCCACAACACTTCCAGACTTGTGGGAGGCCGCCTACGCAAGATTTGACGGTATGCTAGCCCCCGGAGGCCGCCGGCCACAGTAGAGACGCCAAGAGCAATCCGCGTAGAGGGAAGTGTTCAGATACTTCTCCATCGTAAAAATTATGAAAAATTACCATCGGTCCTATAGCACATGTGCCCACGCCATGTAAAAACTCATGATTTTATCGCGCCCGAGTATTTAATAATATTCACGCCGCATCGCTTTCCGCAGAACGTCTACTACCGTGTGTCATCGCCGTCCGTGAGGGGGGGCCACACCGAGACGCGTGCCGCCTTCTTCGGACATTCCACCACACCACCCCGCATGTAAGAGGGCCCGATGCGACGGTTCGGTGGCAATGCTACCCCAGGGCCCCTGGCCCCGCCTAACCTCAGTAGCGTTTGACCAATCGGATCTAGCCCTTTGACTTTGCACGGACGGGATTTGACCAAAGGCCTATCCACCCGGTCATGTTAGGTCAGCCCATACGAACACTTTAGAGCAACATCCGGCCACACCCACAGCAAGATCCCTCCGTAGACCCGACGCCGTCTGCTTCTCCAAAGCCGGGCGGGCGCCGTCCGTGAGGGGGCACACCCGAGACGCGTGCCGCCTCTTCGGACATGCCACCACACCACCCTGCATGTATGAGGGGCGGTGCGACGCCCGTGGCATTGTTACCCCTGTGGCCCCGTCCCCGCCTAACCCCGGAGCGGTTGACCACGAGATCTACCCTTTGACTTCCCACGGACGGGCTTTGACCAGTGGACCTCTCCACCCGGTCATGTTAGGTCAGCCAATACGAACACTTTAGAGCAACATCCGGCCAAACCCACAGCTACATCCACTCCGTGTAGACCCGACGTCCGTTTCCCCCTCCGGTGCCGCGGCGGCGCCATCCGTGAGGGGGGACACCGGAGACGCTGCGGGCATTTGCAACCGCCACAACACTTCCAGACTTGTGAGAGGCCGCCACGCAAGATTTGACGGTATAGTTCCCTTGAGGTCACGCCCACAGAGACGCGCGAAGAGCAATCCGCGTAGAGGGAAGTGTTCAGATACTTCTCCATCACGAAAAATTATGAAAAATTACCATCGGTCCTATAGCACATGTGCCCACGTCATGTAAAAAACTCATGATTTTATCGCGCTCCGAGTATTTAATAATATTCACGCCGCATCGTTCCCGCAGAACGTCTACTACCGTGTGTCATCGCCGTCCGTGAGGGGGGCCACACCCCGGAGACGCGTGCCGCCTCTTCGGACATGCCACCACACCACCCCGCATGTATGAGGGCCCGATGCGACGGTCCGCCGGCATTACTACTCCCCCAGGGCCCCTGTCCTGCCGTGTAGACCTCACGGGCGTGGCTGCCGCCGTGTCCCGGAGGGGGGGAAACGGCCACGCCGGGCCGACACGGAGGGTATCTTTGGGTGTTTTGGGCCGGAATGGTGTTGGGGGGTGCAGCACATTCCGTAACAAAAAAACAAAAAATAAAAAAATGCCGTAACAAAAAAAATTGCAAAGTATCTATGCCGTCGGCATAGCAGCGCACATGTCCACGGATCGATGACGTGGCAAAGGGGCGGGCCTATGCCGACGGCCAGGCCGTCGGCATAGGGCCGACCTTATCCGCTTGCGGTTCGCCCCCACCACCCATTCACCATCCATCTCCCCCTTCCTCCCGACCAACACCGCGCCGCCGCCCACCACCTCCGCCCGCCCGCCTGAGCACGCCACCGCCCGGAGCCTGGCCGCCGCCCGCACAAGACCAACCCGGGCCGCCCGCCGCCGAACCCGCCATCGCCCGCGCCTCCCGTCTCCCCACCCACCAGCGGTGCACCGCCGTCCTCCGCCCAGCGTCGCGCCGCCGCTGATCCGCCACGCCGCCCGGCTCTCCTCATGGATCAGCCCGCTGGCTGTATTCGCCGTCCCGGCCTCCGTCGACACATCCCAGCCGGCCCTCCTTCCCGACCTCCGTCCCCGCCCGACCTCCATCGACCCCGCCCGGCCACTTCGCCGTCCGTGCCTGCCCCTGCCTGCCTGGCCCGTCGTCAGTACCTGCCCTTCCCCGAGCGGCCCTCCCCATGGTGAGCTCCTCCCTCCCTCTCTGTAGATTTTTTTGATAATTTTGTTGTTGTTCATAGTTATGTAACTAGATGGATGCATGCATAGTTACTTGATAGATGATTTGATGATAGTTACAAATGTGAGAAATGCAAGAAAAGCAATTTTTTTAACAAGGCATGACGTTAGATGATAGATTTTTTGATGATAGTTGCAAATGTATGATGATTGTTACATGATAGATGATGATGTTAATGATGATAGATGATGATGTTGATGATAGATAATGATTTTTTTGCGTAAGAGATGATATAGGATGCTGATTTTTCGATGATTGTTAGATGTTGATGATGAATATATTGTGATGTACTTAATTATTGTCACGGTGCAGGTTCTATGGTGTTCCATCTCGGTGGAGTGATAAATCGTAGGAGCTGTTGGTCCCGGTTGTCCCTCCGTGTTCGACTACTTCCTCTACAGCCGAGGGTGAGCTACGAATCATGTGACTAGATTTCATACTCAAGTCAACTGGCGTAACCTAGGCGACTCCCGTCCGAAAGGGTTGCATCGATAATTATGCATTCAATTGCATATTTATCACCGCAGCTGTTTCGGATAGTCCAGCGTTTTCCACGGACAGCCGAGGATGTGTAGATTGGGTATGTTCTCCATGTACTACCCGCTCGAGACAGATTTCGGCGGCGCCTCCCCATTGTTCTCTGGAGCACATTCTCTCGGCTATTTGACGAGACGTGTATCCGGAGAACAGCGGGAGGTGCTGCAAATTTTGTCTCGTAACGGGTAGAATGGAGAACGTACTCAATCTACACATCCTCGGGTGGGATTAGGACCCATGTTTACCTATTAGAGATGTAGGTGGATTAAACGGTAGAAACTGAAAATTTGATGTGATTAATTTGAGTGAATCCTTAATTATGTTGTGTGGGTTGCAAAAAGCAGAGGATGGCAGATAATCGGTGGATGTACAGTGGTTTTATCCGTCGGAATCGAGTAACATCGAGTGGATCGCGAAAACCGATGTGTATTTGAAGGAGATATTCCGTCGTCAATGAGAATTATCCCACCATGCCCTCAGGCGAGATGTGCCGACGTCACCGTAGAAATCAGACGGACATGAGTGAGCACCTTCGCACGCACGGATATATGCCAAACTTTGACATGCCGCCGATAAACATAGCCGATCAGGACCGTGGTAGAGAGGAGGTGATGCGACAACGCATCGATGGATATGAGGACGACGGGGTCAGGGACATGCTAGATGATGTCATTGTTGCGTAAACGGCAAATGCGACACCTTCGGAGAATGAACCGGAGGAGCCGGAGGCAACCGCAAAAGGCCTTCTTGGAGGTCTTGGCCTCGTCGAAGAAACCTCTTTATGCGGGTGCGAAAATATCTCACCTGGATGCCATCTCGCAACTAATTGCAAATAAGGCTGAGTACGGTCAGAGCTGTAAATGCTTCAAGCATTCACGGGAGTATGGGCTAACAGCCTCCACGAGGGTCATGAACTGCCGAAAAGCATGTACGATACAAAGAAAATCATGAAGGCACTCTCTATGGATTATGAGAAAATAGATGTTTGCTCAAGAATTGCCTTTTGTTTAGGCACGCAGTATGTGGATGACAAGTACTGTAGGAAGTGCGGTTCGTCTCGGTACATTGAGGTGGTCGGTGAGGATGGTGAGAAAAAGCAACTAACCATCCCCGTTAAGGTTCTTCGGTATCTTGATTTTATAAAAAGACTGCAGCGCTTTTTCATCACGAAGGAGTCTCGCCAAAATGATGAAGTGGCACAAGGAAGGTATAAGGTAGAATCCAAAAATCGTACATCCATCGGGAGGGAAGCATGGAATTCATTCGATGAAGAATACCCGAGGAAGCAGCCGAGGCTGGGAATGTCGAATAGCCATATCGTGATGGGTTGAATCCATATGGTATGTCGTCCAATCCATACACCGCTGGCCTGTGTTTGTAATTCCGCTCAATCTTCCTCCGGTGCCCTAATGCAACAGAAGACCATGTTCTTGTCGCTCATCATTCCGGGGCCCGACTACCCGGGAAGCAATTGGGTGTGTTTATGCAGCCGCCAGTGGATGCTTTGCACCATTCTTGGTACTTTCCGAGGTTGACATACGACCGGGATCTGCAGAGAAATTTCTTGACGAAAGTTTGGTTGCACTATTGCATGCATGACTTTCCGGCTATGCTCTATTCTGCGGATGGTGTACAAGTGGTAAGATGCCATGCCAGTGTGCATGCAGGCTCTGCGAATGATTTGGCTGAGTAAGGGTGGCAAGTATGTAGCCTTTGACCTGCATCGACAGTTCCTCCCTCCGACCATCCAGACAGGGAAGACAAGAAGAACTTCACGAAAGGTCGGGTTGTTCATGAAGTAACCGAGATTCCAATATTTTCGGGGCAGATGTTCTTGCTCAGCTAAAAGCTCGAAGCCTAAAGTCAAAGGCAAAGGCAAAGCCAAAGACAAAGGCTTTGAGGGATATGGTGAGACGCACAACCGGACTCGCATTACCCCTTCTCGCAGCCTTCCCTATTTCAAGGACCTCAAACTTCCTTACAATATTGATGTGATGCACACCAAAAGAATGTGGCAGAGTCCCTTTTCCACACGATCCTCAACATTCCTGATAAGACGAAGGATAATGTAAAAGCTAGAGCCGATCAACAGAGAATTTGTGATAGACCACGCTGAACATGAAGCCTCCCACAAAGTGATCGAAAAAACTGGTTCAAGCCAGATGTCGACTTTGTCCTTAAACCGCCGTAAAAAAAGAAGTACTTATCTGGCTGAAACAAATTTTGAAGTTCACCGATGGTTATGCATCGAATATAAGTAAGGAGTCAATCTTTCAACGGGCAAAGTGACCGGTATGAAGAGTCATGACTACCATGTATGGATTGAGCGGATAATGCCGGTGATGGTTCGAGGCTATGTCCCCGAGCATGTCTGGCGAGTGCTTGCCGAGCTTAGCCATTTCTTCCGCACGCCTGTGCTAAAGAAGTAAGTAAAGAGGTGATTGAAAAATTGCATAAGAAGGCACGGAGTTGATAGTCAAGCTAGAGAAGATCTTTCCGCCAGCTTCTTTACTCCGATGACATATCTCATTCTCGCACCTCATGAACGAGGTATTGTTGGGGGCCCTGCAAAATCGGTGGCGACGGCCCCGAGAGGCGTAACAAGCATCTCCGACGGAAATGTGGAAACAAAGCTAAGATTGAAGCTTCCATAGCTGAGGCAGCTTATCCTAGAGGAGGTGTCGGACCTCGTGACATCATACTATCCGCACCACGTTCCCCATCTTCATAACAAGGTGCCTCGATACAATATAGAAGAGCCCAAGTATCAACCCAGGCTCGATCTATTCAACGCGCAAGGTGGGAGGGCTGGGGCCTCGAAATCTTATAACATGCCACGACAAGAGTGGGAGGACCTCATGTTCTATATCTTGCACAACATCAAGGCAGTTGAGGAAGTGTGGATGAGGTAATACCACTACACCATTCCTTTATGTCTTCCACATCATCATGTTTCATGTTCACTTAGTCCCGGTCTAACACCGCTTATCTTTTTTTAGTGATTTCGCTCAAGAGGAATGGACGGGAGTGAATCCTCCTACTGAGGCGGAGGCACTTACTCTTCTCCGTCATGGAAACCCTGGACGTAAAAATTTTGTTGCTTGGTTCATGGAGAAAGTAAATTTCCACACTCCCCTATTAAATACCTACTTCAACATTTATTAGTTAATCGAACTAATGCACGCAACAATTTCCATTATACTTGTAGGAAAAGATCCGAACATATCTATGGATGATGAATTGAGATGGGTTTCCATGGGTTTGACCCTGCCGTCATGACATGTACAAAGTATGATGTGAATGGGTATCGCTTCCATACAGAGGAGCACCAAAGCAGCTGCCCCGATCCGAAAACTATAAATACTGGAGTGTACACCCCCGGTCAAAATTCACTAGACTACTACGGAAGGGTACAAAATATATACGAGGTTAAATTCCGCCAGGGGCGTGAGACCCTAAGTCTGCCTGTGTTCAAATGCCGATGGTTCGATCCACGGGAGGGGGTAAAACATATGGGTTCTAGCAGATGTACGTTTCAAGTTTAGGAATATGCCTTTTTATGCATTTTTATTAATGTGTTTATTATCATGCCTTTTTCTTCATTTCATTAATTTACTAATTGCTTTTTCTCTTTTCAATGCAGGTTCGTGGAACATGGGCAAGGGAAGGCCGACGGCGTGGGTTTCCTACGCAAGGTCGCCGGCCTGCCTAGTCGGAGTGGTCGAGCACGTAATCCTCCCCTCGGCTACTTGACGATGACTCCTCACAGTGGAGGTCGAGGGAGAGGTGCCCCTAGAGGAGGAGGGGCGGGGAGAGCCTCTAGAGGACGAGGTGCCGGGGAGAGCCACTCAGGGGGTCGCGGCTGTAAAGAGCGCACCCTCACCGACTTAGGGGTGTTGTCTTGAGGCCCTCCTCTAGTGAGGTACCCTCCTCTAGTGAGGTACACTCTAGGGAGGAGGAGGAGGAGGAGGAGGTGGAGGAGGAGGAGGAGGTGACGGAGGAGGCACGCGAGGAGGAGGAGGAGGAGGAGGAGGAGGAGGAGGAGGAGGAGGTTGGGGAGGGAGAGGCAGGCGAGGAGGGGGGGTGGTGGCGGGGATGATGGTGGTGACGGGAAGGGGGTTGACAACAAGGGATGGCTGCATGGCAACGCAAAGCTACCAAAGCAGGTTCCTGCCATCGAGGAGCGAAGTGGCTCATTGAGCCCACGGGAAAAGAGTAAGCGGTTCCTTATTTTGCTTGTCACATGCATATTCGGTTGTTATTTATTTTGCTTGTCACATGCTAATAGTTCATTCTTTTGCAAAGAATCGGATATATTCTAAAGGGGTCCGTATTCCCAACGGCCTCATCACCGCCTTGCTGAAGTTATCTTGGCCGAGGTTGTACTGTCCGGATCGGTCAGCAAATGGGACCGTCGGGTTTTGGCCACGAGCTGGGACCACTGGGAAGCGTCCCTCCACGCGGACCATGAGACCCATGCCAAGGCCGTAACCACTACTTTCTGGGTGAGTTCTCTTCAGAAGCACAAGTCCATTCTAGTTTCATGAATTATTTAACTCATGGCTTCTTCCATTCTTGTTTCATGCATGATTATAGAAATTCTATCGAGTTCTTCCGGAGCACAGGGCTAGAGCGGACCCGGATCGTGTTGCGCCAATGCAAGAAGAAGGCCCGCCAGATGCAAGACGAGGTGCGCTTATGTGGCCATCTCGACATACTACCACGATGTTCTTGGTGTGAAGATGACCAAGGAAGAAGCGCGGAGGATGGGCATTACCTTGGAGAGGCACGAGTACTTGGCGGTAAGTATAAAAGATTTTTCATTATGCTTTCATTACCATGTGGTACATTTCACCGCTTCATGTTGACATGCCATTATGCTTTTATTATGTAGGTGTGTCCAAATTGGTGTTATGGAAAAGATGAGTCTGGGCGGCATTGGTGGATCTTTTGTGTGATGGGGCTGGAGCTGGGCGGCTATGAGAATCAAAAATAAGGCTAACCGAGGGAATGAGGGAGTACATGCTCAGGAAACCGAAACCACTATCTCCACAAGGCGCTTAATGTATGACTAACCCCATTAAACATTCTTCTTCTTCTATTTACCATCACTTTCTTATGTATGACTAACATCTGCTTTGGTGGTGCAGGAGGAGAAATTGAAGCGGCCGCTCTCGGACATGCAGGCGTGGGAGATCGCCCATACTGTGAAGGACCCCAAGCTGGGCGAGCCCAAGTACTACGGCAAGAAGACTGCGTGGAGGAAGGAGGCCTACTCATGACGTGATCTGAAGTTACATCGACACACTGACCCCATTGCGGCGGATCTCGGACGACAGGCGGTGGTGAGCATGGGGCCCAAGGAGCACGGTCGGGAGGCGGTTCTCGATCCGTGGTCACTCCGACTATCTCCTACACAGCTTCGTCGGATCGACCCGAGCCTCGAGCCAGCATGAGCCACCAAAGGTCCAGTTCACGATCCCTCTTTCAGGAGCAACAATATGTAAGTATTTTCCCTCTTATCTTCATTGCTCACTTTATTTTCCGCATCTAGTAGTTTTATGAGTTCCATCATGTCATACCGTAGGCCTACCTGGAGTACACACGCCAGGAGACCATGGCGTGGCATCAGAGGCTTCATGAGCACCAAGTGCAGAGGGATCGCCAGCTGGAGCAGGCTTTTCAGGAAATGGCGGCCGGCAGGTGTCCTCAGTTGCAACCAGCACCATGCCCCTCGCCGGTTAGTTCATCCCCAATCTATTCACCCCAAGCATGCCATGCCTTTCAACACAGTCATATATCCCATTAATATGTCTTTTCAACATCCAGGGAACAGGTGGATCTACCGTTGGCGGTGGTCTTCGCAGACTCCGGAGACACGAGCTCGACCACTCCGATCCACGGAGGCGGAGGCGGAGGTGGAGGCGGTCTTGGCGGTAGCGCTGGCGGAAGCACTGACGACCTGGGCTTCGGCGCTCTTGGCGGTGACGACCTCCGCGGTGCTCGACGTCCTGGCGCTTAAGCCATTCGGGGACTTGTGTGCTTATGCTTATGTTTTTTTAGATGACTTGTGTGTGGTGATGATCCTTTAGATGACTTGTGTGCTTCTCTATATGCTTATGCCTTATGATTGTGCTTTACCTTATGATTGTGATGATGCTTATGCATATATTGTTGTGCTATGCTGCTCCTTCACATTACGTGCTTTGCCTCTTATATATCCTGTTGATATTCAAATGAATTGAGCTGAAAAGAAACAGAAAAAGAAAAAAAATCTGGATGAAACTATGCCGACGGCTCAGCCGTCATAGGCTCGGCGTGAGCTCCAGTGGGTCGACACGTGGCCTCCTATGCCGACGGCTGGCCGCGTCGGCTTAGTTCTCGCCTGGGGTGCCCGATTATCGCAGACGTCTATGCCGACGGCCCAGTCGGCATCGTTTAAACTAAGCCGACGGCCCGTCGGCAAGATAGGCAAGCACCAGTGAGCAACGGTGGCTCGCCACGTGGCACCTCTATGCCGACGGCCGTCGGCATAGATAGGCAGCACCAGAGCAATGGCGGCTCGCCACGTGGCACCTCTATGCCGACGGCCAGGCCATCGGCATAGTTCTAAACTAAGCCGACGGCCTGGCCGTCGGCATAGAGGTGCCACGTGGTGAGCCGCCGTTGCTCAGCAGTTGACGGCAGCCGCCGTTAGGCGATGGCTTTCCCGACGGCCAGTGCCGTCGGCATAGATGTACGGCCACCATCGGGATATGATCTATGCCGACGGCCATTCTATGCCGACGGTCATCCTGGCTACACCGACAGATATGTTGCCGACGGCCCTATGCCGACGGGGGCCGTCGGCATAGGCCTGTCCCGACGGCTTGTCAGGGATTTGCCGACGGCCCTGGCCGTCGGCATAGGGTGCGTTTCCCGTAGTGAATGAACATTGCCACAACCGGCAAAAATAGGACTAGATGACTATACACCTATCCTATTGTTAAACCGCTGTTCAAACCGGTAGTAGCTATCCCGTGCTACCGCCTCTCAACGGTTGCACCCATAAACCATATGCTTCCTGACTTCCGCATGGTTGAGTAACAGCGACGTACGGATCCAACCAGTTGCTCTATAGATGACCTGTAAAAAATTGTGACGTTTTGTTTGTCAAAAATCACCTCGTTCCGACAGTCTCATATACCCCAAAGTAATGCACACACCCCGACTTGAATATGCGCCCCTATTCTAGGCTCTACCCGATTTAGCAAAGTCCCAAATAAAATAGCAATGATATTAGGAGGACCAGCATTAAAGGCCACATGCAAAGTGCGCCGCAACAGCTTGGCTCGTGGGCATTTGAGAAAAAAGATGTTGTTGGATCGATAACACAGAAACAACACCGTTTACTACCCTCCCAACAACGTTTTGCCAAGTTATTCTTAGTCAAGATCACCTTAATCTAGGATCACTGAGAATTAATACCCCTAACCACTAGTAGAAAAGGGGGCAATGGCCCAGGCCAGTTCAGCCCATTAGTCCCGGTTCAATCCAGAACCGGGACCAATGGAGCTATTTGCCCCGGTTCGTGAACCCAGGGGGCCGGCCGGGCCACGTGGGCCATTTGTCCCGGTTCGTCCGGACCTTTTGGTCCCGGTTGGTGGGACGAACCGGGACCAATGGTCCTGGCTCCTGGCCCACCACTATTGGTCGGTTGGTGGCATGAACCGGACCAAAGGGAGCCTTTGGTCCCGGTTCATGCCACCAACCGGGACCAATAGTGCTGCCTATATATACCCCTCGTCATGAAAGCAGAGCACTCGATGCTCTGTTTTTCTCTTCTTGCCGAGGGGGCTCGGTGCTCTAGCTCACCTCCTATGCACATGAGGTGTTCGATGAAATGCCCGAGCCACACTACTTAAGCTTTCTCCTCTCCAAGCTCGACCTCCAACCTCCATTTTCCTCAATATTTGTTTAGGTTGAGCGGTCCGTCACGCCCCGTCCCCGTCTTCACCGCCGTCGATCACCCGCGCCGATCTCATCGCCAAAGACCACCGTGGTCACCTCTTGTTCTTATCTTCTTTACGAAAGGAAAAATATTCTTACTTGTATTATTTTCTTACTTTTATTATTGCATCTTATATAGTGCGATGGTTTTGGTATCCGCCCGTCGGCCCTCGCCCTGTCTATGATTCGGATGTGGTATATATTATCTTTTCATAACTATTGGTTCATTTATTGTTTATGAAAATTATGCCACCAACGTGACATAGATTTTATTTATCTAGGAGGTTGTTGAACCGGAAATTCCAACCGACCCTATTGTCGAGAGGTTAAATTTAGTTGAAGAAGAAAACAATTTCTTGAAGGAAAAAATAAAAAAACTTGAGGAGAAGAAGATGATATTGGAGTTGCATGTTGCGGATATCGTCGATGATCACAAGATCAAGATAGATGCAATGCGCTTGAAGATGAGAAAGATTAGAAAATATGCCATTCATACCGAGGCTTGGTATCATTATGCCGTTGGATCAGTTGTTACCTTGGTTGCGTATTATGATCGCATTTGTTTTCGCATTGAAATGTTTTACATAGTTTCAATGTATGGTTTAATTAATTTAGATGCTCTGCAGAGCTTTATGTTGTTAGATGAGAACTATGTATGTACTTTGGTTTTTATGTGATGATGAACTTCTATTAATTTGGTCACTTAATTATCTATTCATGATGTTCTATAATGATTTTTGACACACTTAATTATATATAATGCATGCAGATGAACCGCAATGGATGTACGGGTGACGTACACACCTCCGAGTACATTAAGGGCGTGCATGATTTTCTCGTAGTGGCCGAGGCAAACAAGCAGAATGGTTTTATGTGTTGTCCATGCCCTATATGTGGGAATCTGAAGTCTTACTCTGACCGGAAAATCCTTCACACCCACCTGCTTTACAAGGGTTTCATGCCACACTATAATGTTTGGACGAGGCACAGAGAAATAGGGGTTATGATGGAAGACGGTGAGGAAGAAGAGTACGATGACAACTATGTGACCCCTGAATACGGTGATGCTACTGAACATCAAGATGCACCATACGATGTGCACGATGGTGCTGCAACGGGCGAAGCTGCTCAAGATCAAGAGGAACCAGACGATGTGCCCGACGATGATGATCTCCGCCGGGTCATTGTCGATGCAAGGACACAATGCGAAAGTCAAAAGGAGAAGCTGAAGTTCGATCGCATGTTAGAGGATCACAAAAAAGGGTTGTACCCCAATTGCGAAGATGGCAACATAAAGCTCGGTACCGTACTCGAATTGCTGCAGTGGAAGGCAGAGAATGCTGTGCTCGATAAAGGATTTGAGAAGCTATCAAAAATAATGAAGAAGAAGCTTCCAAAGGATAACAAATTGCCCGACAAAGACATACGCAGCAAAGAAGGTCAGATGCCCTCTAGGATTGGAGGTGGAGAAGATACATGCATGCCCTAATGATTGCATCCTCCGCCGTGGTGCCTACAAGGATCTGAACGCATGCCGGTATGCGGTGCATTGCGGTATAAGATCGACGAGATGACCTCGGTGATGTTGACGGCGAGCCTCCTGTGAAGAGGGTTCCTGCGAAGGTGATGTGGTATGCTCCTATAATACCACGGTTGAAACGTCTGTTCCAAAACGGAGATCATGCCAAGTTGATGCGATGGCACAGTGAGGACCGTAAGAAAGACGGGAAGTTGAGAGCACCCGCTGACGGGTCGCAGTGGAGAAAAATCGAGAGGACTCTATGTATGTATAACCTTCCTCCTTGGATGTGCATGAAGCGGAAGTTCATTATGATGCCAGTTCTCATCCAAGGCCCTAAGCAACCCGGCAACGACATTGATGTGTACCTAAGGCCATTAGTTGAAGAACTTTTACAGCTGTGGAATGGAAGCGATTATGCGTCGTGGGATGAGCACAAAAGGAGGAATTTGACCTAAAGGCGTTGCTGTTCGTGACCATCAACGATTGGCCCGCTCTCAATAACCTTCGTGATGCATAAACAAGGGATACCACGCATGCACGCACTGTTTACTTGACACCGATAGTATATACCGGGAAGCTGCAGGAAGAATGTGTACACAGGCCATCGCCGATTTCTTCCGACCAACCATCAATGTCGAAAGAAAGGCAAGCATTTCAAAGCGAGGCAGATCACCGGAAGAAGCCCGCCATGCGTGCGGTGATCACGCACTTGCTATGGTAAATGATTTACACGTAATCTTTGGAAAGGGTCGGCGGACTAGCTGTTCGAATGACGCCGAGAATCACGCACCCATGTGGAAGAAAAAATCTATATTTTGGGACCTACCCTACTGGAAAGACCTAGAGGTCCGCTCTTCGATCGACGTGATGCATGTGACGAAGAACCTTTGCGTGAACCTGCTAGGCTTCTTGGGCATGTATGGGAAGACAAAAGATACTCCTGTGGCACGAGAGGACCTGCAACGCTTGCACGAAAAAGAGGGCATGCCTCCGAAGCAGTATGAAGGTCCCGCCAGACTACGCTCTACGAAAGAAGAGAAAGAAATATTGTTTCAATGCCTACTCAAGATGAAGGTCCCGACGGCTTCGTCGAATATAAAGGGAATAATAAATATGCCAAAGAAAAAGTTCCAGTAACCTAAAGTCTCATGACTGCCACGTGATTATGACGCAATCGCCATCGGTTGCATTGAGGGGGCTTCTACCGGAAAACGTCCGATTAGTCATTGTGAAGCTATGTGCATTCCTCAATGCAATATCTCAGAAGGTGATCGATCCAGAAATCGTACCAATGCTAAGGAGTGATGTGGCGCAATCTCTTGTCAGTTTCGAGCTGGTGTTCCCACCATCCTTCTTCAATATCATGACGCACGTCCTAGTTCATATAGTCGACGAGATTGTCATTCTGGGGCCCGTATTTCTACACAATATGTACCCCTTTGAGAGGTTCATGGGAGTCCTAAAGAAATATGTTCAGAATCGCTTAGACCAGAAGGAAGCATCTCCATGGGCCATCAAACAGAGGATGTCATAGGGTTTTGTGTTGACTTCATTCCTGGCCTTAAGAAGATAGGTCTCCCTAAATCGCGGTATGAGGGGAGACTGACTGGAAAAGTCACGCTAGGAAGGGACTCAATAATATGCAGGGACGGATATTCTTGGTCTCAAGCACACTACACAGTTCTATAGAACTCTACCTTGGTGACCCCGTATGTCGATGAACACAAGAACAGTCTGCGCTCCAAACACCCGGAGGCGGTTTAATCGGATTACATGTGAACACATCAGGACTTTCAGCAGTTGGTTGGAAACACGTCTCAGAGGTGACAACACTGTTTGTGATGAGTTGTACTTGTTGTCTAGGGGACCATCTTTGACTGTAATGATTTGGAAAGGATACGAGATAAATGGGAATACATTTTACACGATTGACCAAGATGAAAAGAGCACCAACCAAAACAGCGGTGTCCGCTTTGATGCAGCAACCGACAAGGGAAATGACACATATTATGGTTACATAGTAGACATATGGGAACTTGACTACGGAGTAGATTTTAAGGTCCCTTTGTTTAAGTGCAAGTGGGTCAATCTGTCAGAGGCGAGTGCAGTGTAGACCCATAGTACGGAATGACAACAGTGGATCTGAAAAATCTTGGGTACACCGACGAACCGCTCGTCCTAGCCAATGATGTGGCACAGGTTATCTATGTGAAGGACATGTCTACTGCATCGAGGAAAAGAAAAGATAAGGAAGCGAATACATCATACATTGAGCCAAAGCGCCACATAGTTCTTTTCTGTGAAAAGGGACATCCCGGGAGTGGAGGGCAAGATGACATGTCTCAAGAGTATGAAAAGTTTCATGAAATTCCCCCTTCAAAGTCAAGGCTGACCCAAGCATCCTGATAAACGATGAAGATTATCCATGGTTACGGCGCAATAAGCAAACGACACAAGCGAAGAAAAAGTGAAGACTTTCTCCCGCAACTATTATGATGATACCATGCCAACTTTGTAACAGACGAGTATGATACCATTGTCCGTTTTGTACATGCACATGCTATGCCAACTTTTTCAGAGTTCATTTGAAAACTATGAATTTGAAAACCTCGCCAACCGAAGGGCACTCACACTGGTTTATAAGCCCGTCCCTCTACACGCCTTGTTGAGCTCACAAACTTGTGATTCACACAAATTTCAAAGAATTCAAATTTGAAAACTAATGGCACAAACAGAAAGTTTATAATTTTGCTGACCTACAAGCAAAAAGAATTAAAAAATAAAGCAAAAAACCAAAAGAAAATAAATAATGCAGAAAACAAAATAAAAAAACTTGAAAAAAATAAAAATAGCAACAATAAGTATTTTGTTGTAAGTAGAAACAAAATAAAATAAATAAAGCAACAAAGAAAACAAAAAAGTGTTTTCAAATTTGAAAACTAATGGCACTAACAGAAAGTTTATAATTTTTCTAAAACTAAAAGCAAAAAGAATTAAAAAATAAAGCAAAAAAACAACAAAAAATAAATAATGCAGAAAGCAAAACAAAAAAACTAGAAAAAAATAAAAATAGCAACAATAAGTATTTTGTTGTAAGTAGAAATAAAATAAAATAAATAAAGCAACAAAGAAAACAAAAAAACAAAAAAAAGTGCCACCTATTGGACCCCCACGGCCTGAATACGACTAGAAACCCTACCAAGGCCAGGATTCAGGCCCGCGGGAGGCCCAAGAGGGCCCACAGCACAGATTGCAGGTTTAGGCCCAAAGCCTGCTTTAGAGAGGAGTTCGAGAGGAAGGCGCACCGCACCTTATAAACAGTGCGCCTCCCTCTCAACTAGCGAGTGGGACTAAACATTTGGGTTCGAGGCAGACAGGCCTTTGGTCCCGGTTGGTGGCACCAACCGACTAAAGGCATTGGTCGGTTCATGGCACAAGTCGGGACTACTGCCCCCCTTTAGTCCCGGTTGGTGCCACCAACCGGGACCAAAGGCCGCCGCTTCCCGCCCTTTGGGCTGCTGAAAACAGGCCTTTGGTCCCGGTTGGTGGCACCAACCGGGACTAAAGGGTGGCATTAGTCCCGGTTTGTGCCACGAACCGGGACCAATGCACTTTCTATATATACAGGACTTTGCGAAAATTTCATTCAGTTCCTCATCCCGCCGCTCCTCGTCGTTGCCGCCGCATGACACGTCGTCGCCGCCCGTCGTCGCCGCGCCCATCGCCGTCGTCGCCGGGACGTAGTCGCCGCCTCATTGTCGCCCCTGCAAGGCCGCCCGAGCCCGTCGTCCATCGCCGCCCGCCGTCCTCGTCGCCCCTGCCCGCCGCGAGCCGTCGTCGCCTGCCCGAGCCCGCCGTCCTCGTCGTCCACCTTGCCGCCCGAGCCGTCTTCGCCTTGCCACTGCCTTGAGCCCATCGTCGCCGACGCCCTCGCCGCCGCCGCCCTCGCCCTCGCCGGCCGCCCCCGTTGTGAGCCGCCGCCGTCGAGCCTCTGCTCATATGTTGCAATATGTTTTTTTTATTTTTATTAGTTTATTTTTTTGTTCATATGTGATGTATATGTGTATGTGGCTATAATGTATATGTTTTTTATTTTTATTAGTTTAGTTTTTGTTCATATATAGAAAGTTACAATTTTAATTAGGTTAGTGCAGAAAAGGTTAGTGCATTTTAATTAGGTTAGTGTAGATGAAAAAGTAAAATAAGTAAAAGGAAGAAAAGAGGAAGAAGGAAGAAGGAAGAAGAATAAGAAATAGAATGAGAGGAAAAAGAAGAAAAAGAAGAGGAGAAGAAGAAATGAATAGAGGAGAAGAAGAAAAAATAGAAAAAAATTCTATTTTTCTTCTTCTCCTCTATTCTTTTCTTCTTCTCCTCTTTTTTCTTTTTTTCTTCTTCTTTCTTCCTTCTTCCTTCTTCCTCTTTTTTCTTCCTTTTCCTTATTTTCCTTTCTCGAGGGATAAGAAGAAAAAGAAGAGGAGAAGAAGAAAGAAAGGAATAGAGGAGAAAGAAGAAACTTCAACACGAGGGGGGGTACCGATACCCCCTCCCCGATAACATTATTTTTCCCATGTATATGTATGTCGCGTCGTTCTCGATATAACGAGGGTGTCGAGGATCTCCGAGGGGTCGAGGGTCGGGAACTAGGGTAGAGGATCTAGGGTCGTTAAGGGGTCAAGGGTCGAAGGTTTCAGGGTCGAGGGTTCCTATAGTGTCAAAGTATTGAAGAAATCCATGGCTTCATCATTAGTAAGTAACCATGGCATGATGGTGAAGTCCTCAAAGTTATTACGGAATGGAGTCCGGATAGGATAATTTGCCTTTTATGCAATTTCAGCAAAGGCCTTCCAAATAACGATATTCGGAAGGTTCTTGCTGAACTTTGTACCAAAAAGCTTAATTATCCTATCTCGGGACTCCGCTCCAAAATAACTTTGGAGAGCTGCACCATCATGCACCTACATTTTCGCCTAATGATGAAGACATGGTTTTGTTGAATCCTTTGACACTAGGCAACCTCCCGACCCTCGGCGATCCTCGACCCTTGACCTCGACCGCTCGGCGATCCACGACCCTCTACCCCTACAAGGCGTCGATGCCCACGCCACTTGTGGGACATAGATGTAGTGTTCAACGCTGACCCCCTCCCGGTAGCTTCAACACGTGGGGGGGTCGATATTACCCCCTCCTTGAAGCGTTCTCGAGGCCACTCCCTAACCCTTGAAGCGTTGTCGAGGCCACCCCAAACCCTAGAGAAGCAGCGTCGAGGCCACTAATATGATTCCTTATTGTGATTAGCTAGCTAGTTCTACGATTGCCACTAATATATCCATATCTATCATGTTTGAATAATAATTGCCATGTTGTAAATATTTGTAGAAACTATGGACACCCCCCGAGACAAAGCACAAGAAGCGTTGTTGAGGGACATAATCGCACAAGGAAGTGATGCCGTACGCCGTTGATGTTTCTCAACGACAACGATGGTCTGGAAGGAGAGGGTGAAGAAGCAGCTGGCTATGATTTACATGGCTCCGATGACCCAGTGCTGGTGCAAGAAGGAGAGGGCGAAGAAGTAGACCGTGAGGACGGCTCCGGTGATCACCAAACCGAGTCCGGCCAGGTATATATATTAGTTAATTGCCTGTGCTGACTAGATAATTGATGCATTCATTGTTTTGGTATGTACACATATTAATTAACTCTCGTCTTTGTTCTTTTTTCTAGCCCTCCGGATCGAGCACAACTTCGGTAAAGAGACGAGGCCCGAAGAAAAAGTTGAGCTCGGATGAAAAGTTTGAGATCATACAAATCGGCAGACGGCCAACCGATTGAACCCTACCGGACAAACAAGGCATTTGTTGCTCGATGCGGGGGTTACGGTTAGGGACAAGATCCCGATCAGCATCCACCAATGGTATAAGCCTAAGAACGAAGACCCTGAGGTGTCTGATGTCAATGATATGCAGAAAAATGATCTTTGGACTGAGTTGAAGTCAAATTTTACCCTACCGCTAGAGGATGATCCGGAGAAGCCAGTAATAGAGCCATTAATCAAGTCTTTTGCTCTTAAGAAGATGGAAGACCTATTCAGGAATTGGAAGAAAGAACTCAATACGTATGTCGAAAAATATGAGACACCAGAATTCAAGGGCAAATATGAGAAGATCAGAGATGACTGGCCCGCATTTGTGGCCCACAAGACATCGGAAAAGAGTAGAAAGATGTCGGCGACAAACAAGAGAAATGCTGCGAAGAAGAAGCTTCACCATCGCGACGGGTCGGTGGCTACCTCATAGCCCGGCCTAAGTGGGCCAAGGCTGAGAATGATCTCGCTTGATAAAGGGATCGAACCAGAGACAATGAACTAGCCAGACCGTTGCGGACTTGGTTCTTGGGGCGGCGGATCCTTGGACCCTATAACGAGGAAGTGCATTTGGACGTATTTAACAATTGGACATACCAGTCAAGAGGCTTCAGCAATATATCGAAGCAGCGCAGCAAGGGAAGTTCGTTCCAGACAGGGAGAAGGACGAGCTCACAATGGCCCTCGGGAATCCTGAGCACCCTGGACGGACACGAGGCACGCCAGGCTCCGTTACGTGGAAGGCTGGATTTCGGACGCATGGGGTTACAAAACCCATGAGAGGAAGAAGAAGAAACCGGAGCAGAGCTAAATGCAGGCGTTAAAAGGGTAATGGGGCTAGAGGAACGAGAAGAGGAACGAGAAGCGGCAGATTGCAGCAACGACCTGCGAAGCTTCCCCGGCTACCCGCCATCTCGGCGGAGAAGCGGCGTGGCTTCCACCGAGCTGCTTCAGCCGAGCAGCATGCCTTGACGGCTCTCGCCAGCTATCCGTGGATGCTATCACGGATGCTGAAAATTGCCACCTTATGGCGCAATGGAGCAATTTAAAGGTCAAGGCGGCTGTTGGCTCTGTTTATCCTACTAAACCCGACTCAACTTTTCACTGCCGGACGATTCCAGAAGGATATGCTAAGGTGATGGTCGATGAAATAACGGAGGGATTTGAGGACCTCCGGCTTGACCACCCTACCGGTGAAGGGGAGTATCGGTGGATTCTCGCTCAAGACTCTATGCCTATGGCGGAAGGATCTCATCAACCTTCCGAACTGACGCCTCCGCCTCCTCCTCCTCCTCCTCCGGCGAGTCAGGCACTCCGCCTCCTCCACCGCCTCCTCCTCCCGTGAGTGACGATCAGGGGCACTCGGCCGGCTCCTTCTCCGGCGTGGCGGCACTCCGCCTCCTTCTCCGCTGCGCCCGGCGCGCCGAGCAGCCAGCCTCCTCCTTCTCCGCCTCGTCGGCAAGGCGGAAGAGACCCGTCGCCGCTCCGGCTGCTCCGGCGCGTCGTAGTCCTTCTCCTCCGCCTCGTAAGCAAGGAAAGAAGACATCCGCTCCGCCTCGCTCTGGCGTCTAGCAAGACAGACCAAAGGCGGGAGGAGATATAGATTCGGTCCTTCTCTAAAGACTCCAGAGAAGTTACCAGACGAGAGGAGCGAGGAGGAAAACGCGAAGATCGCGCACCGAAGTGGATGACTGGTTTCAAGGGTTGAAAGCAAAGAGACATCCACCTCCGGAGGAGAAGGTAGATCCGGTGAAAGCGAAGCGCACTCGCTGCCTCGACAAAACCACCCAAGTCTCCTCCGAAGGCAACTATGAGCGCATTATTGGAAAGGCATTTGCCGAAGCGGAGAGGTCGGGAAGTACCGCTGGTGATCAAAGGATGAAAGAACGACGAGCTGGGAAACAAATTGCCCAGCTCGGCGAACAAGCGAAGCAATCGTGCCCCCCGCTCAAGGTTCCTGCTAGCGACATCGTCGATCCAAGGATGGTGCCCGGTTATGGCAATCCTGTAGATTACCTGCCCGACGATGTACATTATGATTTCTTGGAGGTGCAGATACAAAGATACGAGTACGGGAAGCCTCTCGTCAAAGATGAAAGTTCTCTATCAATGATGATGCGAAGATTGCATGATTGGTACATGAAAACCTGCAAAGAGTCTGATGGGAGGAGTACTTTGTATGTGAGAGTTAAAAGCAGCATGACCTCCTTGGAATTGAACTGCTGCCTATTCCATTTGAGGAGTTCTATCAGTTTTCAATCAATTGGCCCTCGATAAAGCAACGGTCACCTGCCATCGTCTGTAAGTAGTACTACTTACATCATTAAGTCTCTATATAACTCAGCCCTTTCATTGCATGTATTTATAATTATCCTTACTATATTATGCAGATTGAAGATCGCGAATTGAAGAAAAGACAAGTGGGTGATATTGGGTTCATTAACACATATCTCATAGATAAAACTGAGGTTGAATTTCGTAAAGAAAATACCGAGGCCAACTTGCTACAATCGTTGGTAATAAATGAACACAAGGATATAATACTCTTTCCTTACAACTTCAAGTGAGTGTTACTGTCTTGTGGCATATTCGGTTTCCTTATTAGTCCAGGTTATAGTAATGTAATATTGATGAGTTATGCATGTGTGCGCAACTACCACTATATTCTTCTAGAGATTAAGCTTGAGAAGGGAGAAGTAACTGTCTTAGACTCCAAGCGAAAAGATCCCAAGGAGTATGCAGACATGACTGAAATGCTCGAGAAGTAAGTTAAATCGATCATTATCCACCATATCAGCAACTTTGTTCATTTCTGATATCAAGTTATTGTTTTCTTTGTATGGCAGGGCTTGGAGAAAAATCACCAAAAAATCTCCGGGTCTACCGAAGAAGCTGCAATTTAGACACCCGAAAGTAAGTACTATATAGTAGCATATTCCACGCATCTCCTAGTGATTCAAGCGCTAGTTTCATCAATACCATTTAGCATGCTTGCTAATTATCAGTTTGATTGACCTCTGTTTCTTGTAAAGTGGTTGTGGCAGGAACAAGGGAATGATTTCTGTGGATACTACATTTGCAAGTCCATCCGCCACGACCTGTGAGCGGGCTACTCCGACAAACAATATGAAGTGCGTAAATAAAAATATTCACAATTTTATTTTATTACCATCATTTGTGTTGAGTTTCATTCATTCATATATATATATATATATATATATATATATATATATATATATATATATATATATATATGTATTGACCCCTTCTTAAAATTAGATGTTTCGGATGCGGATGAACTCCTAGCACCAGATCGCATGCGAGCAATTCAAGAGGAATTGGCGGCATTCTTTCTTGACCACGTGATCGCTGAAGACGGAGAATACTATGTGGACCACGCGTCCGTATGTTAGGAGATTATATATTTGTAAAAGATAATTATTGTATATATGTAGCGGTAGTGTCGGATAGATATACGAGAACTTGTTGTTCGACCAATCTCTCGGAGAAGGAGAGGTGGTCGATATCACTTCTCTCTGTATGCATATATGTTCATGATGATCTTCTGTTTGCTTAATTACTAGGTAGCTAGCGTGTCTAGCTAGTCCTCTCTATACGTATGTATAGTACGTAGCGTCGACCACCACGGACAAAAGAGATGACACTTTTCTCTATTAATTAGCTAGCTATAGCACAATACATGAAACACCTAAATTAACCCCCAAAACCCCCAACCCCCCTCTTTTCAAAAAAAACAAAAATCACAGCCATAGAAATGCCGACGTGGATGCCTATTGGTCCCGGGTTGGTGCCACCAACCGGGACCAAAGGCCCTCCCCGCCTCGGCTCACGGATGTGCCACGTGGAGGCCCATCTGTCCCGGTTCTGGATTGAATCGGGACTAAAGGGTCAGGGCATTAGTACCGACCCTTTAGTCCCGGTTCATGAACTGGAACTAAAGGCCCTCACCAACCGAAACTATAGGCCCTTTTTCTATTAGTAAACACCGGAAGTTTCAAGTGCAGTGTATCTGGTTCATCAGAAAGCTTAACATCCATCAACCTGCGTTGAAGATGTAGCCATCTACCCATCGCTGCCCCACCAGGGATCTTCTGAATTGAATGTTTATCGATCCTAGAATTATACTTATGAATGCCTCTTTACGTTGTACAATATTGTAAAGGCGTGGATATTTTATGACTAGGGGCATCTCCTCTAGGCATGTATCTTCCCAAAACCTAGTGGTATTACCCACGTAACATATAAATGACCGACACTCGCTATGCCTTACTCCTCCAACAATGCCCATATTGGTGCCTAATCATTCCTCAGCCATTCTATTTTTCATATGATCCCAACTAAATTTTGTACATGGTCGAAAGTAATAATTATCTACAGCTGTTGGCTATTTTACAAGGATGCAAATTTTATATCTATCCATTACACTGGATATCATTGATGTATATGTGGCGACCACTAGCTAATATGCTTAAATGGAATATAATGTGTACTTGTTTCTTAGAGCTGACTAATGATTAAAATCTGCAAATTATTTTGCGTGAGATCTGTCTAAGTAAGTGAAACTACGCTGATCTATTAGTTAAGAGTTTTTTGAGATACGAAGATCTACAGTTACGATCAGTGTGGGTGTAGTAGTGAAGACCTAACGTATGGAATCAATTTGGATCTTGTGTGATATACGGAAGAGGAAAAAGAAAGTTTAAAGGCGATTGTGTTTGTGATGGATGTATGGATGGAGATAAAAATAGGAAGTTGCAGCCATCAATCTATTTAAAAAAGATAGATAAACATATGTTGATCTAATGATTATATTTTGAACATCTAGCAATTAACAATCACATGTTTGTTTTTTGTGAGATTTTTTAACACATCAATATTTTGTGCTGACCCTTTCCTGCATTTTTAATATATAATAGATTATGATGATCTATCGGCAATGATCTACTTATGTACAATTACAAATATCTATTGGTTATGGATGAGTAATTTTTTCAATTCCATGAATACTTTTTGAATGTGTAAACTTTTATCAAAATTCAAGAACTTTTTTCAAACCCACGAACTTTATTGAAATCCTGTGAACTTTTGTTTTGAACTCATGAATTTTTTCGAGCTCGTGAACTTTTTTTGAATCATTGAACTTTTTTTAAACCTGCAAACTTTTTTCAAATTTCTGAAATTTTTCAATGTTTGTGGACTTTTTTGAATTTCTGTCTGTTTAAAAATTTCGCATGTCTTAAATAATCAACAGTCAACCGATCAACGGTGGTTCAGTCACCTGCCGAGCCGAGCGACCACCGAACGGGAGAAATGGCGTGGCCTGAGCAAGTGTTGTTTTTTGTTGGACCAGCCCACGTAGCAGGTGGGCGTGAGCGCTGCCTCCTCTAGCTGGCGCTTAAGGCGTTGGGGAGGAGTTCTAAGGTTTTTGTGAAGAATTTGGTGAAGGGCTTCCAAACCAATCAAATAGAAGGCCTTTTGGAGAACAAGCTCAAGAACATTTGCTAAGATTCGACGCTTATGGCAAATATGGACGTTGTCGATGACATGAATAAAAATATGTGATAGAAGTACCTTGACAAAATAAGAGGTGGCTTAATTTGGTGACTGCATTATTACGCTAGTGAAGTAAACCTTATAATCCACAATAGCTAGATGTTAGTCGACTTACTTTCCATTTTGGGTCAGTCGATTTTGAACATCACCGAAGGGACGCCGGGGGGAAGGAAGTTGAAGGAAGGAGCTCGCTAGAGGGCTACCCCACCATCTATCTTAGGGTGGGGGTGGGGTTGGAAGAACGGGGGTTGTGGGCCGGGGGTGGTGGTGCAACTTCGCCGGAGAAAATCTTCATCGGCGTCGGGGCTAGAGGGATGGCCGAAGCAGGCAGCTAAGCCGGTGGCGGCGCGGCGGTCCGAAGTAAGAAGATGAGGGGCTGGAGGTTGAAGAAGGTGATCCGGCTGTCCATTTTTCATCCAACGGCTTGAACCAAATCCACTAAATCACATTTTTTTCAGGCTTTGCTAGACCGTTGGAAATTATGGTATCTGTTTGTCTAATTTACATCTAGATGTTTTCTAAATATGTTACATCTAATCTCTCACAAGTAACATAGCAACAAGGAACAAAAAAAAGCTGAGACAAAAAAAAACAGACCATAAACATAGTGAACCTCAGGTTAGATGTGACATAACTATATCACATCTAGATATGTCCTAGACAAACCCTTATGGTATTTACATAGTTATTCGTAGCGTAGCAAATTTTTTTCAGGCAACTGTCATCTATCCACGCCCAACCTTATCAATGATACAAACACCATACACTGATCGACCTTGTATATATTCAATTATTCATCGATGCAACAAATAAAAACGTCTATCAAACCAATTTCTTGGTACACAACACGTACGCAAGTCCATATGCATGACCATTATATTAGATGTCTTTGTAGCGTCTCAGGTGGTCCTCGAGCTCGTCGATGTAATGCTCCTCGCGTCCCTTGTCCACCAGAATCTCCTGCAGCTTCTTGGCGTTGGTCGCCAACATCTTCCCCTGCTCCTCCACCATGACGCGCCGCACCGCCACCGCGACACCGTCCCTGTCAAACGAACCGTCCTTCTCGTCCCTCGCCACCTCCACGCCGATCCCTCTCTCTGCCATCGCCCGCGCGATCAGGGGCTGGTCGACGACGAACGGGAGCATCACCAGCGGGATCCCAGAGGAGAGGCTCTCGATGGTGGAGCCCCAGCCACAGTGTGTCAGGAACGCGCCCGTGGCGCAGTGCGCCAGCGCCTCCACCTGCGGCACCCACCCCGTGCAAACCACCCCCCGGTCCCGCGTCCGCTCCTCGAACCCGGCCGGCAACAGAAGCTCGTCGTCGCTGCCCGTGCCTGCTGGCTTGCGTAGCGCCCAGAGGAAGCGCACGCCGGTGAGCTCCAGGCCCAACGCGAGTTCATGGGCGTTCTCTGGCGTCAGCGGTGCCTCGCTTCCCAGCGCAACGTAGATGACAGACTTGGGAGGCTTGTCGTCCAGCCATCGCAGGACCTGTGGGCGGGCGACGCCGCCTGAGCTGCTCTGCGGGTGGTCTTCATTATGGTCGTCCGGCGTCCCAGGTAGAAGGATCCCGACGGGGACGGCTGGCTTCCCGAAGAGGTCGGATAGGAGGCCGAACATCCGGGGCTCTAGCTCCTCACAGCTCCGGTGGATGGTGAGGCGGCTGCGCTCCAAGACCTGCCACCAGCGGTCCATGTCGGACACGCCGGATGCGTTGGTACGGAAGGCGTCGGTGATCCACTGGGCCTCGTGGCGGAGGAAGAAGGTGGTGGACGGGAAGGGAATCCACCTGGGTGGCTCGGCGAAGTGCTCCGGCTCCGTGCGCGGGTGTGCGGCGTTTGCCCACCGCGGCCCCACGAAGACCAAGAAGGCGGCCTGGAAGATGAGGAACGTCGCGGATGCCACCTTGAGCTGGTCGGCGATGGGCGGTACCCAGTGGTGGCAGAAGTCGTGGACGATCCAGTCGGGCCTCCTTCCGGCGGCGAGGAAAGCCGCGAGCGGGTCGGCGAGGCCGTCCATGGCCTTCTTGAGGAGCCCGACCTTGTCGGGCGGCAGGTCAGACGTGGCATCGGCGCCCTCGGGCAGCCCCTCCACGGCCGGCAGCGGCAGCGGCGCGAACCGGAGGCGGCCGGACAGGCTGGCCGGCACGGGCGGGAGCCTGGCGAGATTCCGGGGCGTGGACACGAAGGCCACGGCGTGGCCCCTGGCCGCGAGGCGCTTGGAGAGCTCCAGGAACGGGATCATGTGGCCGAACGCCAGCCACGGGAACACCACCACCTCCAGCCCGCCGGCGCCGGCAGCCGCTGTTTCCATTGCCATCTGCTCGCAGCGGATTCGATGGAGCAAAGTAAAACCAGGAGAGGCTTGGTCGTTGGATTTGGCGTACGTACGTGTTGCTGTCTGGGCAGTGGGCACCGCCATCTAACTAAATAATGGAGCTGCTGGGCTACGTACCCACGTGTAAACGTCCAGGGACCAGGGGTGTAAATTGTTGTGTTGGTGTTCGTCCAGGGCAGTGGGCGCAGGAGGGCCGGAATTTAATTTTCATTGTTGGTTTGCGATGGCTTCTTTGTCATGGTTTGTAGCAATATATCATTTTAGGGTTGATTGTATATAAGGGCCCGTTCGGATCCTCTCCAGGAGCCAGCTTCCTATAATTCCTACGTGAATCGATCCCGAACGCTTCAGCTTCGAGGAGCCAGCTTCGCGGAGACGAGAATCCACCCGTGCAATTAAGTAAAATGCATTAGTGATCATTAAACTTATCGTGTACGCTCACTTTGATCACTGTATTTAAGAATACGGTCAATACGGTCACTATGTACATGCTAAGATGATTATACGGTCACCGTGAAATTGTACAACTCCGTATTCCATCCATTGGACTGGTCAAACAATCCACATGGCATGCGGCCCTAACTATCAGTGGGTGGAAGTAAGAAGTAGAGGGAAAATAAAAATGCTGCTGTGGGGATTGAAACCGCATACCTCGAGCTAATATGCGCGCTGGCTGACCAGCCGCTTTGGTTCCAATCTTGTGTCTAATTAAAGGACAAACCCTTTTATATCTTCTAGTCATTCACGTGACAACGTTGGGATATTTCTTTTTTGCGTATGTTCATATAAGACCATTCTATTGGTTTAGATGATAGTGCATTCTAATTCATAGTGATTTCTTCCATATCAGTTTTAGCGTACCAAATTGCATCATCGCAAGCGTAATTTGGCTAACGTATATATTTCTTTGATAGCATTTATAACCATAATTTGGAGTACTTAACACGTGTATATTATTTTTATGCATTTAAATGTTTATTAATAAAAATTTATATAGACATGTATTAACCATTTTGATAAGTACACTCCACCATAATTAGCTAGTACAAGATGACCGCACGCCAAATCCCTGGTCGTCTCGTGCTAAAAACAGAGCAACGACGCCCACCAAATCTACTGGAGCTGCCGCTGCCGCTGAAGCCGCGTCATTGTCGAGCCACCGTCCACGCGTGCATATTGAACAAAAGAAATTAAAGTGCTAATCCAATCTTGTTTTCTTGCGAGGGAAATGCTAATGCAATTTTGGCCGTGAATCATATGTACGAGTACACAGTACTGCTAAAACAGCTTTTTAAATCCTAAAAGGCCCGACCACTGAAGCCGAAACGATTATGATTTAAATGCCAAATGGCTCGCACGCAAAAGAAAAAAAATGCAATGGCTGTCACGTGAATCCAGGAATATAAACGTTTTTTTGCTCAAGTTAGACAAGACATGAGACAGTTGGAGCTGGTTCTCCTGCTCGGGCAATACGCCCTAGGACCTGGTTTCGACTCCACACAGGCGCATAATTTTATTTCCTCCTACTTCTTTCTTTCACCCACTGACAGGTAGGGCTCACACAGTCAAATAGATGAAATACAAAGCTATACGATCTGGCAGTGACCGTATAATCATCTCAACACGTATATAATAATCGTATTTTTAAGTACAGTGATCAAAGTGAGCGTATACGATAAGTTCAATGACCACTAGTGCATTTTACTCCGTGCAATTTTTGCGGAGACGAGAAGCGGCGGTTCGCCAGCTTCGCTAAAACGAGAAGCGGGAGTTCGATGTAATTAAGTTGCATACCGGTTCGGCGAGCCTCCCGATTTCTTTTCTTCTGAGCTCTCGTAGGAACCAGCCAGTAGACGTGGGCGCATCAGGGTCATCCACATCCTTCACTCCGAATTGGGCCTGCAGCCCATGTCACCATCTGTGTTCCCTAATAGCCCATGTACACACTTTTCGCTCTAAACAGCCCTGTAGCCCAGCGCCAGCGCATGAGAAGCTGGCTAGAGCCTCCCGAACGCATGTAGCTCCTCACGGAAGCTGGACGCTGGCGCACGAAGCTGGAATCGTGGATTTCCTGAACCTGGAGGGCTTCAGAACGGGGCCTAAGTACATAGATGTGCGATGAACTAAGAGCATCTTCAACAGACGCGCGCTAAAAAAGTTTTGCAGCACTGAAATAGTGGTTTTGCACGTGGGAAGTTTATCAGACGCACAAAAACACGGCGCCCAACCCGGCGCCTCCACATGCAGCAGCATGCACGCACAAGCCGGCATCCCAAATTTGCAGCTCTGCAGCCCGCATGTGCTAAATTTATAGCTTTGTTTTTGTGCGTGTTTTATTGTACAACTTCTGCTGAAGTGCTGTTTTTGACCGCGCTAAAAGCCCTGTTTTTCACGCTTTATTTGGCGCGTCTGTTGGAGATGCTCTAATGCCACAACAGTTGCATAATGTTAGGTGAAAAATTGATGTCCCGGCACACCCTACCAGCCTTCATATGTAGCAGTATCACATTTAGTTGCCACAGGAGAAGACTGCCAAAGTGTAGGAGGAGAGCAACAATGACGAGCGGGTCAGTAGCACCGGGGGCCACTGGCGTAATTTAGCAGGGAATGGGTGTAATGGGAATTAAGTGAGAGACGAGTATAAGAGCATCTCTAGTAGACCTATATAAATGGTTAAACCTGTAGAAAATGAATTTTCTATAGTTTTAGTGAAAAACGGATCAGAATAGATCTCTTAAAATCGTTCGACCTTTAAAAACTTTTACAGGCCCTGTGAACGCAAACCCAAAACCCCCCATATCTTCAGTTTTGAGGGCAATTTTGCTAGGTCCATGAATAATGATCAACGTCGGCAATTGAGGAATCTCAGCTCCCGCCAACGCCTTCAAGCTCGCCGCATGCAGCGACCGCACTGCCGCTGCCCCGGCCGCCCAGCTGCCGCCCGTCGATGCGAGCAAGCTAGCTAGCTAGCTACGGCCGCACTAGCTGAATCGATCCGAGGAAGCTAGCTAGCTACGGCCGCGTAGCTAGCTGAATCGATGCCAGCAAGCAAGCTAGCTAGCGCTGAGTCCGGCCGCGCGCGCGTGGCTGCCGCCCGCGCCGCCCTGGCCTCCGTCCGTGCGTCGTGGCCATCCAGCGCCTTCCTTGTCCGTCCGTCCGCCGGCCTCTGCTCTGACCGTGTCTTCCTCGTTCGTACGTTGGTCGGCGATCGATTTTAAATTGGCGTGAGGAAGAGGAAGAGGTATATTCAGAGAATTTTTTTTACGGGTTAATTATATAGGATCTATTCGGCCGCCGCCAGCGCTAGCCTGTAAAACCGGTTTTTCGTAAACTGTAAAATTGATATAAAGGATCGCGATATAAGGGGTCTGTTAAAGATGCTCTAAAAAGGGAATCCGCAAAAGAGCAGTGGAACTAGCAAGCGATGAGCACCTTGCGGCTCTACATTGTTGATTGATCGGTGCTTTTCATCTTAGAGAATTGAGCTGCCCTAGATTTCCTCATCAGGCAACATATCACTTGGTCGAGCTAAGAACAAACCTGTCCTGTCTCTGACACTTGTAGGAGTGTATATACTGCGTTTTTGTTCATGAATATATACCAGTGCAAAAAAAAAGTCAAGTTTATTCTAAAAAAATCTAAACTCTTTGACCTTTTTTATAATTATTAAAAAAAACTTATATAGAATGTATATACACTGAGGAACCAAAGGGTATTCCCCAAAAATAGTACAAGTAATTGTTTGCCTCTAATGTAGCATCGGCAGGAAGTGAATGAACCTATGGCGACAGCACGGACCACTAAGGTCCTCTCGACACCTCTAGGGATGCAGATAGAGATGGGCGTTTATGACAACGGGAACGGCTCGTGGTGTTTAATCACGCTAATTCGGTTCTTCACGCTACCAATGTAATTTTCAAAGGGAAACGTTTATGATTGGTGTGCCGGCGAAACTTTCGGCCGGTCCGTGCTCGCTCTGTTTCCTTCACGCTCGCCCACGCGTTCTGGTCCCACGTCCACCGCTCGTCCTTATCCGCAGGCAACAGCACTGCTCGTCCACACAATCTCCATTTCCATAGCTTTTTCTTCATCTTCCTTCTCTTTTCCCCTCCAGAGCTCGTCCGCCCGCCCTCGTCTCTCACCCGCGCCACCGCACCTTTAGCTCCGGCGAGCCTCGCCATTGTCGGACTCCCCTAAGCTACTTTTTTCTCCCTCTCCTTCCTACTCCCCAACACCCTTCATCGATGGAGCTACTACCAGCCATCACCGGGTGTTACCACGGTGACTAGATACAACACACTTACGGTGAAGCTGCAACCGGCGCCCCGTTTTACTGGAAGTGTGCTGCAACCAGGCCTTCGCCGCCATGGTCATCGCAGCTGGTTGCGCTCCTCTCCATGACCGCCGCAACAAGATTTTTGCTCCAACCATGTGTTTTTTTTGCTGGAACCAACCCATGTTTTTGCTATCACCCACTCACCTCAAATCTGCTACCATGGTGATTTTTTGTTGGAACCAGTGAACCATTTTGCTACAACCGTTTTGGGTTTTGTTACTACTGGTGTTTTGTGAATTTTTGCTACATCCATCTTCATGACATCGCCTGTTTTTTCTAGTTGATTTTGCTACAACCATGCTTTGATTTTGCTTGAAACGAAGACAATTTTTGCTACAATTATATTTTGATTTTGCTAGAACCGCAGATAATTTTTGCTACATCCACCAACAGCGGTGTTGGTCGATGGCGGCGATGGCTTCCTTTTTTGCTGCAACCGTCTCGGATTTTTGCTACTACAGGAGTTGCCATTTTGCTACTACCAGAGTCTTGCTCGAAGCATTAGGAGTTTTTGCTACCACCCCTTTGTTTTTGTTTTGATTTTCTTGGAACCAGCCTAAAATTGCTTCAACCGTCTTCGATTTCATTGAACTGGATTTTTGCTTCGCCGCGATGGCGGTGAAGGCGGGTGATGTTTTGCTTCGCCAGCGGTGGCTAGGCTGCGAGCGCCGGCGGCAAGCAGAAGCAGCGAGGGTCCAAAGGCGGGCAGCGGGGGCTAGCGTGCGGGATCCGCGGGCGGCGGCGCTCGCTTTTTTCTCCCCATTTTTCCCTGTGCGGAGGATGACGAAAGGGAATGCGGGACAGATCAGACGGTCCCGCGCGTCCAGATCGAGCGGCTCGGGTTGGACCGGCCGAAAGTCGCGCCGGTGCACCGGCGCAGAGTACTGGCCATTTTCAAATCGGTAGACTTTGAGGGCGGATCATTAGGACCAAGATACCTATTTTACCGGCCTTACGGGTGTGAGTTCATCCATTCTCTGCTTTGCCCCCCCCCCCCCCCCGGTAATCATAGGAGCCTCGCTTCCTAGGGCAACTTATATGACAGACTTGGGAGGCCGGTGGTCAAGCCATCGCAGGACCTACGGAAGGGCAACGCTGCCTTCCCTCCATCCCGAATCACGTGTCTTATAGACACTAAAACATGTGTAGATACATCTGCAGTGGCGGAGCCAGCCCGTGAATGCAGCCCGGGCAAGAGTTAACTGTGACAGTGTGAGCTGCCATCTGTCCAAAGAAATCTTAACTCTAACCATTGATTAACACTAGCACCTAGGAGCAAATTTCTGGACTAGCCCGGACAGCTGCCCGGGGTCGCCGGGAGGTGGCTCCGCCACTGTACATCTGTATCTAGACAAATCTAAGATAAATAATTTTAGACATATGGACTATTTAATCATGCATTAGGTGTGTCATACACGCAAAAATCTTGTTTAAATCAGTCACCGGAATCTGCAGGAGTATACACACATAGAGTAGTGGTCGTGTATGTACGTACATGTAAGCATATGGTTGAATTAGCCAGAAATAAGTGCATGTAGTTAGCTAGTTGTGAGGATAAAGAAGTGTGTACCCAGAGTGAGACTAGCTCCAAGAGCGATTAAGCCATGTGAGACCTCTTCCAATGCAAAGGTGCTGCTAAGTGCATTAAATAGTTTAGCAACTCAACTCACCAATGCATAGGTGCTTAACTTGTTGTTGCTAAGCTTACTGTATTTAATGATTTAGCACCTAAACTCTTCCATGCATTGATCAATTTTTATTATTTAAGTGGTTTGCCTAGGTTCACGTGCTCGGCATTGGTTTTTCCTGGGGTCATCAAAGTGCTCTCTCTCCTCGTTAATTACTGCGTCATGTCATTTTTTTACCTATGTGGCATGCTTAGCACCTGTCCACCATGAAGCACTGGGAAGGGCCTGATTGCATTGTATTGAAGGATCGTGTGTGAACAAGAAAAAAGGCACAAGTGTGTGTGTGCGTGCCATAAAAGTTCTCTGCCTGTTCATATTCCAATGTGTCCTTGTGTGCGTGCCTTCCTTCTCCCTCGAGAGCATCCCCGACAATCTCGTCCCACCTTGTAGCTTCCAGCACGCCGTCCCACCAGTCACATCATCCGTCATTGCCACTTGTAGCATGTAGTCCAACCGGTTGCTGCTTCCATTGTCATTGCTCACCAAACATGAATTATGAGCTGGTAGAAAACATGCTATTGTTAAATGGGAAGCTGGTAGAAATGTATAGATGACCAGCAAGTGAAATACTACAATGCCTGTGAGTGGGAGTTGAACCCATAACCTCGGGAAAAAAACAACACTGAATGACCACTAAGCTAACAACTAAGTTGTGTTTTGTCAAAGCTACAAGTTATATAATTTATGCTAGAAAAATGCCTGTGATTTGCAACGGGATATAAATCTTCTAGTATGTCAGGTCGTGATTTACCTGTCTATAATAATGTGATTGTGTGAATAAATAATCATCAAATTCTGCTCATGAATTACATTATATTTTGATCCGAAGTTTGGTAAGTAAATTAAAGTAAAACTGGTTCAGAAGGTAAGTAAATTAAATTGATTTATTACCATAGAAGGAAGGTTGGACGAAGGGGTAGTGGGAAGAAAGATGAAATGAAAACCTTGCGATGGAATGTTGACACGATCCCATGTAGAAAAAAAGTTAAATGGCCGCACATTGTGTGGGATTGGGACCCGCGACCTAAGGGGAAAACCAACACTCAATGACCACTAAGCTACCAAGCAATCTATGAATGTATTAATTAAATTACATGGTATATATTTTCATGTGGCTTGATTTTTTATTAGTACGAAAGTTACCCCCACATGATATTTTTGATCAAATAATGCCATTCATGCATGCATGAAGACAAAGAAAAAGCGAGCATACGCTTAGGGGTTGGATGTACCTAGCCAGTTTCCTGTATAACTGCATACGTACATGAAACATGATTTGGAACACACTTAACCTTGTTGAAATATACTGCGGTTAATATTGCTCATTACTTTTATGCTTAGTGGTGTCACATAAAAATATGTATACTGTATAACTTCGTCAATACACAAAGCTGGTTCAAGTCATACATACACAATGCGCGTGGCCTTTTAACTTCTTCCTTTTTTTTTTATCAAAATCGGTTCAGGTTGATCGTGGTATACAAATGTAACTTATTTAATACCAAAGTCATTTAGTAGCTTCTGATCATTAAGAGCTGGTTTTGCCCTTAGGTCGTAGGTTGAAGTTTCACACATCACGCGAACCAACCTGTGGTTGGATGGTTAGAGGGACAGTGGTATCCCCAGCCCACCAGGATTCAACTCCTGGTGCTCACATTATTCCTGAATTTATTTCAGGATTTCCGGTGATGCGCTTTCAGTGGGAGGAGACGTTCCCATCGACGACGAGGCGCCTACGGTGACTTCGTAAATTTCAAGATGACATGCTCAGTCTCTCGTATGTGCTCATAGGGGTAGGGTGTGCGTGTTTGCGTTCATAAGGGCGGGGTGTATGTGCGTATGTCCATGGGGTGTTTGTTTATCCCACGGGTCTTGTGTTCAAGCCCCACAGAGTAAATTGCCTGAAACCACCACTTGAAGGCTAAGTTTACAGAAAACACCACATCTTGTGTAATCGATTTGCAAAAGGCACTGATCAGCGGATTTGTTTCGTTTGAGCGCGTTTATGACATGTGAGTCCCTATTTTTGCTTATGTGGCATAACTTTTCATGCCAAATGGGTTTTTATCTATATTTACAAACTAGTCCCAAAAAATTTATATAGACACCCCTTAATCAAAAATCAAAAATGCAATTAGGCCCCCGTGTGCACAAAACCGGTAGCACGATGCACATGGCTCGCGCGAGAAGAATATGATTCCCATGGGTCTCGTCACCAGCGGGAGGGCGCGCATCGGGGTATGGGAGGAAGGCGCCTGCGATGTAGCAAGCCGTGGAGGCTTAGGGCACCGGCTGGAGCGCAACCACCTCAAGCTCCTCGCCCGGCCAACTGCAGCTCGTCAGGGATGGACTGCGGAGGAAGTTGCGGCGGCGACCTGCGGAGGGAGCAGAGGGAGCGAGGGAGGCCTGCAGATCTGGTGCCGGGCGACGATGGTGGCGGCCAGCGGATGGAGCGGCGACGCCGCGCTAGTGGGAACCTGTGGAGGGAGCAGCGGTGGCCTGCAGATCCGGTTCCAGGCAACGGCGGCGGCGGCCTGCGGAGGGAGCCGCGGTGGCGCCCAGCCTGTGCGAGGGGAGGGTCTATTTTTTTCATTTTTTTAGGGAAGGGGAGGGTCTGGTTGGCATGTGAGGAAGAAAGTTGAGGGCTTTTTGCTATAAACCCAAACAGTTAGGCCACGTAAGCAAAAAAAGGTGCCCACATGTCAGAAACGTGTTTAAACAAGCCTAATCCAGCGATCAGTGTTATTTATCAAAAGATTACGCAAGACGTGGTGTTTTCTGTAAAAGAAATATCGTAGTGTTTTTAGAAACCTACCCTTCAAAGGGGTGGTAACGTGCAATTTACTCAGCCCCACATGATGCACAAGAGCGGTTGGTTAGTAAGAGACTCTGACTTGATTAGTTATAAATAGTTAAATTTGTCAACTGAGTATATAACAAGCGCAACGCTAGGTGCCGGTCGACAGCCGCCGGCTCAAAATGGTGCCCTCATGAGCCACCGGTCCGCGGGAAGCCGTCGAATGCGCCACGCCGGATGCCTCCAAACACGGCCTTTAGGATCAGACACCCCCACCCCGCAATGCCTCTGCATCCCCTTCCTTTGTTCGCCCTGCAATCTCCACGACACTGCTCACGACATTGTCACGGCCGTCACGCGGGCGAGGCCATCGCCGTCACAGCTCAACACAACACCGGGTCGCCGCCGTTTGTAGCCTCGCCGCTTGCACCGACCTGTGACAGCCTGGTTTTTGCCCTCTTTTTTTTGCCTGGTTTTCAGTTGGTTTGAAGTTGAATTTGGAGTTTTTGAATCCTTTTATTTGGACTTAACCACTTGAGTACCCCTTGACTTTCACCCAAGTGCTTCATCCCCTCTCAAACCATCACTCCATCTCTGGTTCATCTCAAAATATCATTTGGAATATTTTTTTTAAATGAAAAATATTCATTTTTCCCTCGTAAACCTAGCTAGCCCTTTATGCTCCAAAGCAACCCTAATTTTTCTTACCCATAAAATCCTGAGAAAAATCCCAATTATTCTTTGAACCCTAGGGCACTTTTCTGAGCAAAATATTTCATCACTCTTTGGAATATTTTGGCTACAGAAAATATTTTCATTTCTGGACAGAAATAGTAGTTTATGCAGCAACTACCATTTTACCTGCTCCATTGTAGCTGGTTTTTCTTGTGCATCTTCACCTTAGTAAGTGTTGGCTAGCCTCCAAAGCCCAGCCCTCAACTCCTGGTGGTTTGACCACAGTAAACCTTCAAAGTTACTGTCCAGAAACTTACCTGGAGTGTAAACTCATATCTACTGCACCTGAAACCCAACCCAAGCCTGGTAACACTCAAAACTACCATGGACTACACGCCAGACATGAAGTTTGCGCTTAGGTTGGCCTGATGTCATAGTTCACGCGGTGACCACGTTCGTCCAGGCGTGCTGGCAAGCAAAACAGGCGCTCTGAGTGCCGCCAAGCGCTCTGTTGCGCGCGTGCTCGCTGTCCAGCCTGCCCGAGCGTGCCAAACCGCGCCACCATCACCATATCTACTCACTTAACTCCGCCTTCGGCACTTTCGCCGACGCCGGAGCTTCGCCAATGGAAAGGGCATCGGCCAACGCCATAAAGGCGCGGCGCACTGTGCTCGTAGTCTTCCTCTCGCCCATGCGCTCGTCCGCGCTCGCCAACATTCCCCGCGTGAGCTACGTCTTCTTCCCCCTCTCTCGCTGACGCCGTTCGTCGCCGGGCGCCATGGACAGGTGTCCTCCAGCGGAGCCCGAACCCCCCCCCTCGCCGCTCGCCTATAAATACGGCCACCCCAGCCTCCTCGAGCACCTCACTCCACTCCCACACACCCCACAAGCTAGTAGAAAGCCGTAGCCCGGCCGGGCAGGCCGCAGGCTGCCGTCCCCGAGCTCGAGCACACTGGCGATCCCCTCGGGTCGTCCCCGCAGCTCCAGCCCTTCCCAGGCCAAGGCAACCCTTCCAGGGCCTCCGCCACTCTCCAGTGGTGCCGTTTCGCCCGGTTGGAGCCCCTGGAGTCGCCCCTAGCCGCCGTCGTCTTCGTCTCCGGCGACCGCTGCTCTCTGCCTCTGCTGGAGAGGTTGTTCCCAGCGCCGTCCGACCACCCCTAGCCATCCTATGGGTACGGGCAGGTGCGCCTTCGTCTTCTCCCTCCATCCCTCCCTCTCGTTTTGGCCCAAGAGCCCTCGCCGCCGGCGTGCGCTCCGGCGAAGCCTCGCCGCCCTCTGTTTCCCTCTCCCCCTCCTCCTCACCTGACTAGCGGGACCCGCTAGTCAGCCACTCTGTACGCGCGTGAAGCGGTACGAGTGGTGCCGCCCTGGGCTTTTATGCCTTCGACGTCACCCCCCAAGTCTGTTTATTTTTATTTCAAATTTCGTTTAAATCCAGAGAACTTCATATGGCCACAACTTTTTATCTATATGTCCAAATGCATTGATTCTTTTTGTATTGTGTTCTTTGTCCAAAAATCCAGCAGCTCACCAAAGTTGGGATTTTTCCCTATTGTCTAGATTTTCTGGTGAATTTCAGAAGGTTTCTTGATGTTTTCTTTTTGTGTTTTTATTTATTTTCAGAAGAGCAGGCTTGTCTTGAGGATCACCAGGAGGTTTGTGAACCTCATCTGCACTAAGGCAAGCCACAACAACATTTTCATAGTGCCCACTACAATATTTGTAATTTTCTACTTGAACAAATGATCATTCATGCATTTAAATTATTAATATGTTAATTATATTCTGTTAGATGCTTGTTATAGTAAATATGCTTGATTACAGAAAGTTTGAAGTAAACTTAGTTGGTAAACTAACAATGATTTAGTTATTGTGTGATTAAAGATAATATGGTTATGGATATAAATAATTAGTGAGAGTATTTTCTTGCATGAGTAAAAATGATAAATTTGCTAGAAAAGATTCTGGTTGACGTAAGGTTTGATCTTAACCAGAGAAGTATCATTAGTTGTTGATGCTCAGTGTGAGCATAGTTGACTCAGTCATTTCCGTTGATATGTGATGCATATGTTGGTGATGCATGTCATGGCATTATGACGCCGGTTATTTTCACTTTAAGTTGAACCTGTTAGTAACTCAACTTGAATATGTCATTGACCGGGTCATGGTGCCGCTGAATCGAGTCTTTCCCAGTGCAACCGCATTTGCCGGTATGGGACGGCCTTTATTCGTCATTGGCATGCCTCTGGCCGGTGCCTCCATTTAGGGAAGGTTATGGGCGTGTTATACCCTGCCCCAGTAAGCAGGCATAACCTTGTGAGCCCGTTGTTAAGTTTTTGGTACCGGGTCCCCGTGTGGGATCGTGGCCACGACGGTGGTCGTTGTGTCTTTGGTAGACACGGGGCCACCCAGGACTAGCCTGATAGGGAGTGAGCCGGAGTGGCCGGGAGAGTGTCATGGCAATGGAAGGGTTTAAATCGAATCACCGCTGGTCCACCCGAATGGGAGTGCGAGGCCATGGGTTCCGTGGTGTGGGTCCAGTGCGCTACCTCTGCAGAGTATATTAATCTATCGATAGCCGAGTCCACGGTTAAGGACACGCTCGAAAGTAGGTCACACCATGGGTCAACATTTAATGAATTTTGCACACTAAGTATAAAGTTTGCATTGTGTTGGTGGCGGGAAGGCCATCGTGTTGATTTGGACCAGATGTTGGTCGTGGTTGTGATCGCCGTAAGGATCACTGGCCAAATATTGGTCGTGGTTGTTATCGCCGTAAGGATCATGGGCCAAATACCGGTCGTGGTTGTGATCGCCGTAAGGATCACGGGCCAAATTATTGGTCGTGGTTGTGATCGCCGTAAGGATGACGGGATGTCTCTGGGTTGGCGTGTTTGTGATCAAGGAACGATCATGGTTGGTAAGCCAGTCCGAGGGATGATTATCACAAGAGTATGGTCACAGCATGTTGGATATATATTGTTGCATTGTTATTAATTGGTTAATTTTCATGATATTGTTTGTCATTATGTTTATGCTTGTTGTGAGCTTGCAAGTGCATTCAATGTACTGACCTGGCGTGTCATGCCAGATTTCAGGAAAGTTCCGCGGAAAGGAGTACTGTACGAGTCTAGATCGTGTCCACATCGGTGTCCCTGTGCTATGGAGTTCCGCTACGACATTGTTCCGCTGCCGCATAGTTGTCATGATCGAGGCCCCTTTATGTTCACTAAATAATGTACATATTGTTCAGCTACACCGTGCGTGCCGCTTGGCCTCGCTAACTGTTGTAATATAAACTCTGCTCCGCTAGCATCAATAAAGCGGTTGTTGTCTGTACCAAGTTGTTGTGTGTTGCCAGAAGACAAGGTCTCTGGGCTGGCAATGCATGGTAAACCAGTTGCTCTGAGCTAGGGTGCCACAACGCTTGGTATCAGAGCCGCGCTGACTGTAGGCCACGCTAGACTACGACGAGTTAATTGGATGCTAGATACGAGTTGTAGTTGAGTGCCGGTAGCATTTGTAGCTGGTTGTTGCATTGCATGCACTGATGTTTATTTTTATGCTAACCTGCTAATGGTTGTGAGTGTAGATGGCTCCGGTGCCATATCCCTGCTAGTTGCAGCTGATGCCGTACACGTCGCCGCATCTCCTCCGTAACGTGTGGCGTCGGCTGTACCCCCTCGGTGACGACCCGACCTATCGTGTGTATCGGGAGTGTCTAGTTGACTCAGTGTATGAGTATCACGTTGTAGTTACTCTGCGCACCAGTTCCGATTCCAGCACTTACACTCATACCTCTCGGAGCGGTTATGCTTCTACCGCTTTTCAGGCTGTCTAGTTTGCTGCATTCGAGGTACTTATTGAGCTTCGCTACAACGAGGTCCAGATGCAGAACCACCCATGTTTCTACTACTATCCTTCTCTGCACGATAATGGTCGTGTCCGTTTCCCTATCATTGATCCGGAGTCCGATAGTGTTGCTAGCCACCTTTCTCGTTATATCACTGCTAGCTATCTTATGATCTACGAGCTGGCTCGAGAGCTGAGTCGTGCCCGTACTGCTTTAGCCTCTGCTAGATCAGTCACTACTCCAGCATCTGTAGGATTTACTCCCTTTATCCTAGCCAGTTCTACTTCCCCCGTTTCACCGGTTACTCCTCTGAGTAGCTCGGGCACCGCGACCGTGAGTCCACTTAGTGCTCCTGCTGAGTGGGTTTCACTTCTCGCCACTCCTGTAGCCCCTATGCTTCACCCTACACCTGCCCCGGAGGGAGAGCCCTCGAGGCAGCGTCATCGTGTCACCTTCAACCCGGAGGTCTCAGTTAACCCGTCGATTCGGGATCCGAGTACGCTTCAGAGAGGACCCCGCAAAGACCAAAGCAGAGCAAAGAGAGCTTCTGAGTATTCGCAGTCGTTAGGATGGTGTACGGATGTAGTTGTACGAGTCATGATGTTTCGTTTCATGTATGAGAGTAGTTGAACCTGGCATGTTGTTATCTTTCATGTATGAGTCTATGTATAATTATGTTGGAACTCTCTTTTATTCGCCGCATTTTCTTCGTCATTTCGGTTTTTCTCGGGCTTTTGTTGCTGGCTTTTCCCCAATTTATTTTGAATGCTTCTCATCTCGGTTGCGTTTCCTTGGGAAAAATCACAATAGGATGACGCGGGGAGTCTGCAGTAGCAATGTTTGTGAGGGTTCTCCTGTTCGTCGTTCCGCATGACAGGCAAGGCACTCACCCGAGCCGTACGTTCCACCACCGCCTCCACCGCCAAATCCGCCCTCCACCGAGCAAATTCTGCGTATGTTTGAGGGAAAACGGAATAATGATCTGATTGAAATAGTAAGAAGTGTTCAAGTTGTGGTTGCACAGAATGGAAATCAGCCCGGTCATCACTCCAAGCTGTCAGATTTTCAAAGGACCAATCCTCCTAGTTTCAGTCAGGCTATTGATCCCTTGGATGCAGATGATTGGTTGAGAACTATGGAGAAGAAACTTGAGATTGCTCGTACTGAAGAAGGAGATAAGGTTACATTTGCAACTCATTATCTTGAAGGCGCTGCTGACATATGGTGGGAAAATGAAAGAGCCATGTGGTCTGCTGATGAAGGAATCACCTGGTTAAGATTCAAGGAACGATTTCGGAAATATCATATCCCTACGGGAATTATGAAGACTAAGCAGCGTGAATTTCTCGTGCTCCTCCAAGGAAGTCAGTCTGTGGGTGAATATTTGCAAAAATTCAATCATCTGTCACGTTACTCCCCATATGACGTGGCCACTGAAGAAAGGAAGATTGACAGATTTCTTGGTGGATTAAACCCGCAACTCAGGTGTACTCTCAGTATGTTCGATTTCCCAGACTTCCAAACCCTGGTGAACAAGGCTTTCATTGCTGAAAGAGAGCACAATCTTGTATCGGATAATTAGTCTGCCAACAACGATCACAGGCGCAAATTTGAGCCAAGAAAGGAAATACAACCAGTACAGAAGGCTCATACCTGGCAGCAGACTCAGGTGGAATACAAGCCCAATTGGCAACAGAATGGTAACAAGACCACCACTCAAGTCAAGAATGTCGTAACCAACCCAGTGCAAGAGGAGCGTCTGCGCAGTAATTCTTGTTTCAGTTGTGGGCAAACCGGACATTATGCCAAACAGTGTCCCAAGAACAATAGGACGAATGATGTATTCAGGCCACAAGTCCATTGTATGGAGGCATGCCCGAACCAGCACAACATCACCGGATATGTTAATCACATCTCCGCCGATGAAGCCCAAGAGAACCCCGAAGTCGTCATTGGTATGTTCTCTGTTAATAACATACCTGCAGTGATTTTATTTGACTCTAGGGCTTCCCACTCTTTTATTTCTCGGAGTTTTGTTGCCAAAAAAAATTCCTTGTTCGCTTTTGGGCAAAAATATGCTGGTACAAACCCCGGGATCTCTAATCAGAAGCAATCTAGTCTACCGCAATCTGCAAGTCAGTGTCAACGAAGTCTGTTTTCCAACTTCCTTGATACTCATTTAGTCTGATAAGTTGGATGTTATCTTGGGTATGAATTGGATGACTCAATATCAAGTATGCGTAAATTGTGCGACCCGAGAAGTCACTTTGACCAGCGAAGAAGGGCAGACTACAAAATTCTATGCTCGCAGAAGCATACCCTCAAAGGAAATGGTCTTCACAGCTGTGGCTGAATTGGAATTAATTCCTATGGTCAGTGAGTTTCCTGATGTATTCCCAGACGAACTGCCAGGCATGCCACCTGATCGAGAGCTTGAGTTTGCAATAGATCTTGTGCCCGGGACCACACCAATACATAAGAAGTGTTACCGAATGCCTTCATCAGAATTAGTGGAGCTAAAGAAACAACTTGATGAGATGCTCCAGAAAGGATATATCCGTCCCAGCTCTTCACCCTGGGGATCACCTTCTATCTTCGTGGACAAAATGGATGGCAGCCTCCACATGTGTGTGGATTACCGTCAGCTGAATGACGTCACAATCAAAAACAAATATCCACTACCAAGAATTGATGACCTATTTGATCAGCTCAGTGGGGCCAAGGTATTCTCCAAGATTGATTTACGGACTGGATACTATCAGCTCAAGATTAAAAAGGAGGATATTCCTAAGACCGCATTCACCACTCGATACGGTCTTTATGAATATACAGTTATGTCTTTTGGTCTCACCAACGCCCCTGCCTTCTTCATGCATATGATGAACAAAGTATTCATGGACTCCCTCGATAAGTTCGTGGTAGTCTTCATCGATGATATACTTATTTACTCAAGAAGTGAAGAAGAACACAAAGAACACCTCCGAGCAGTGTTACAATGACTCTGTGAACATCAGTTATACGCCAAATTCAGTAAATGTGAGTTCTGGTTCAAGCAAGTTGGATTTCTTGGACATGTGCTATCCACCGAAGGTATAGCCGTGGACCCGAGCAAAGTAAAGGATGTACTCGATTGGTTGCCACCCACAACCGTATCTCAGATCCGGAGTTTTCTTGGATTAGCCGGATATTACTGCTACGTCTTGAGCTTGCGTTGGTTTTCCTTGAAGAGGAAAGGGTGATGCAGCAATAGTAGCATAAGTATTTCCCTCAGTTTTTGAGAACCAAGGTATCAATCCAGTAGGAGGCTCCTCAAAAGTCCCACGCACCTACACAAACAAAACAAGAACTCGCAACCAACGCAATAAAGGGGTTGTCAATCCCTTCACGGCCACTTGCTAAAGTGAGATCTGATAGAGATAGTATGATAAGATAAACATATTTTTGGTATTTTATAATATAGATTGGAAAAGTAAAGATGCAAATAAAAGTAGATTGAAAGCTTATATGATAAAAGATAGACCCGGGGGCCATAGGTTTCACTAGTGGCTTCTCTCAAGATAGCATAAGTATTACGGCGGGTGAACAAATTACTGTCGTACAATTGATAGAAAAGCGAATAATTATGAGATTATCTAGGCATGATCATGTATATAGGCATCATGTTCGTGACAAGTAGACCGACTCCTGCCTGCATCTACTACTATTACTCCACACATCGACCGCTATCCAGCATGCATCTAGAGCATTAAGTTCATAAAGAACAGAGTAACGCATTAAGAAAGATGACATGATGTAGAGGGATAAACTCATGCAATATGATATAAACCCTATCTTTTTATCCTCGATGGCAACAATACAATACGTGCCTTGCTTCCCTAACATCGGGAAAGGACACCGCAAGATTGAACCCAAAGCTAAGCACTTCTCCCATTGCAAGAAATATCAATCTAGTAGGCCAAACCAAACTGATAATTCGAAGAGACTTGCAAAGATAACTCAATCATACATAAAAGAATTCAGAGGAGATTCAAATATTTCTCATAGATAAACTTGATCATAAACCCACAATTCAATTGGATCTCGACAAACACACCGCAAAAAGAGTTATATCGAATAGATCTCCAAGAAGATCAGGGAGAACATGGTATTGAGATCCAGAAAGAGAGAAGAAGCCATCTAGCTAATAACTATGGACCCGAAGGTCTGTGGTAAACTACTCACAACTCATCGGAGGGGCTATGGTGTTGATGTAGAAGCCCTCCGTGGTCGATTCCCCCTCCGGCGGAGCGCCGGCGAAGGCTCCAAGATGGGATCTCGCAGATACAGAAGGTTATGGCGGTGGAATTAGGTTTTCGTTGGCTCCCCTATTGTTTTCGGGGTACGTGGGTATATATAGGAGGAAGAAGTAGGTCGGTGGCCGCCCGAGGGGCCCACGAGATAGGGGGGCGCACCCTGTAGGGGTGGGCGCGCCCTCCACCCTCGTGACCACCTCGGCTGCTTCTTGACTTGCACTCCAAGTCCTCTGGATCACGTTCGTTCCAAAAATCACGCTCCTGAAGGTTTCATTGCATTTGGACTCCGTTTGATATTCCTTTTCTTCGAAACACTGAAATAGGCAAAAAAAACAGCAATACGGGCTGGGCCTCCGGTTAGTAGGTTAGTCCCAAAAATGATATAAATGTGTAAAGTAAAGCCCATAAACATCCTAAACGGGTAATATAATAGCTTGGAACAATAAAAAATTATAGATACGTTGGAGACGTATCAAGCATCCCCAAGCTTAATTCCTGCTCGTCCTCGAGTAGGTAAATGATAAAAACAGAATTTTTGATGTGGAATGCTACCTAGCATAATTCTCAATATAATTTTCTTTATTGTGGCATGAATGTTCAGATCCAAATGATTCAAAGTAAAAGTTCATATTACCATAAGAAATAGCAATACTTCAAGCATACTAATCAAGCAATCATGTCTTCTCAAAATAACATGGCCAAAGAAAGTTATCCCTACAAAATCATATAGTCTTGCTGTTGCTCTATCTTCATCACACAAAGTATTTAATCATGCACAACCCCGATGACAAGCCAAGCAATTGTTTCATAGTTTAGTAATCTAAAACTTTTTCAACTTTCACGCAATACATGAGCGTGAGCCATGGACATATCACTATATGTGGAATAGAATGGTGTTTGTGGAGAAGACAAAAAGGGAGAAGATAGTCTCACATCAACTAGGCGTATCAACGGGCTATGGAGATGCCCATTAATAAATATCAATTTGAGTGAGTAGGGATTGCCATGCAACGGATGCACTAGAGCTATAAATGTATGAAAGCTCAACAAAAGAAACTAAGTGGGTGTGCATCCAACTTGCTTGCTCACGAAGACCTAGGGCATTTTGAGTAAGCCCATCATTGGAATATACAAGCCAAGTTATATAATGAAAAATTCCAACTAGTATATGAAAGTGACAACATAGGAGACTCTCTATTATGAAGATCATGGTGCTACTTTGAAGCACATGTGTGATAAAAAGGATAGTAGCATTGTCCGTTCTCTCTTTTTCTCTCATTTTTTTTTCTTTTTTCTTTTTTTTTCTTTTCTCATTTTTCTTTGGCCTTTCTCTTTTTTTTTCTTTGGTCTTTTTTTTTTCTTTAGTCCGAAGTCTCATCCTGACTTGTGGGGGAATCATAGTCTCCATCATCCTTTCCTCACTGGGACAATGCTCTAATAATGAAGATCATCACACTTTTATTTACTTACAACTCAAGATTACAACTCAAAGCTAGAACAAGATATGACTCTATATGAATGCTTCCGGCAGTGTACGGGGATATGCAATGAATCAAGAGCGACATGTATGAAAATTATGAAGGTGGCTTTGCCACAAATACGATGTCAACTGCATGATCATGCAAAGAGCAATATGACAATGATGATGCGTGTCATATAAATGGAACGGTGGAAAGTTGCATTGCAATATATCTCGGAATGGCTATGGAAATGCCATAATCGGTAGGTATGGTGGCTGTTTTGAGAAAGGTATATGGTGGGTGTATGGTACCGGCGAAAGTTGCACGACACAAGAGAGGCTAGCAATGGTGGAAGGGTGAGAGTGCGTATAATCCATGGACTCAACATTAGTCAAAAGAACTCATATGCTTATTGCAAAAATCTACAAGTCATCAAAAACAAAGTATTACATGCATGCTCCTAGGGGGAGAGATTGGTAGGAAAAGACCATCTCTCGTCGCCGACCGCCACTCATAAGGAAGACAATCAATAAATAAAATTGTGCTCCAACTTCATCACAAAGCGGTTCACCATACGTGCATGCTACGGGAATCACAAACTTCGACACAAGCATTCTTTAAATTCATAATCACCCAACTAGCATGACTTTAATATCACTACCTCCATATCTCAAAACAATTATCAAGTATCAAATTGATCATAGCATCCAATTCACTTTCTATGGTAGTTTTTACTATACCCAACTTGGATGCTCATCATTCTAGGACCAAATTTATAACCATAGCAAATACCATGTTGTTCTAAAAGACTCTCAAAATAATATAAGTGAAGCATGAGAGATCAACAATTTCTTCAAAATTAAGCCACCGCCGTGCTCTAAAAGATTGAAGTGAAGCACTAGAGCAAATACTATCTAGCTCAAAAGGTATAAGTAAAGCACATAGAGTATTCTAGCAAATTCTAATAAAGTGGGCTTCTCCAAAAAGGTGTGTACAGAAAGGATGATTGTGATAAACTAAAAAGCAAAGACTAATATCGTATAAGACGCTCCAAGCAAAACACATATCATGTGGCGAATAAAAATATAGCTCCAAGTAAAGTTACCGATGAACGAAGACGAAAGAGGGGATGCCTTCCGGGGGAATCCCCAAGCTTAGGCTTTTGGCTAATCTTGAATATCTTGGGGTGCCATGGGCATCCCCAAGCTTAGGCTTTGCCACTCCTCATTCCATATTCCATCAAATCTTTACCCAAAACTTGAAAACTTCACAACACAAAACTCAACAGGAAATCTCATAAGCTCCGTTAGTGAAAGAAAACAAAACCACCACATAAGGTACTGTAATGAACTCATTCTTTATTTAAATTTGTGTTAAACCTACTGTATTTCAAGTTCTCTATGGTTCATACCACTTAATACTAGCCATAGAGGCATCAAAATAAGCAAACAACACACGAAAGACAGTATCTGTCAAAAACAGAACAGTCTGTAGAAATCTGTAACTAACGCAAACTTCTGGAACTCTAAAAATCCTACCAAAATAGGAAGTCCTGTAAAATTTGTCTATTGATCTACAGAAAAAAGAATCAACGCAATATCACGTTTCTGTGATTTAAAAAAAAACTAATTTCATGCGCGCAAAGTTTCTGTTTTTCAGCAGAATCAAATCAACTATCACCATAGGTTATCCTATAGGTTCTACTTGGCACAAACACTAATTAAAATATAAAAACACGTCTAAACAGAAGGTAGATGCAAAATTTATTACTAAACAGAAACAAAAACAAGAAACACAAATAAAATTGGGTTGCCTCCCAACTAGCGCTATCGTTTAACGCCCCTAGCTAGGCATAAAAGCAAAGATAGATCTAAGTAGTGCCATCTTTGGCACTCAATTCATAAGTAGCTCGCATGATAGATTCATAAGGTAATTTTATTTTATTTTTTGGAAAGTGCCCCATGACTTTCCTTAATGGAAATTGGAATCTAATATTCCCTTCCTTCATATCAATAATCGCGCCAATCATTCTAAGGAAAGGTCTACCAGGAATAATAGGGCAAGAAAGATTGCAATATATATCAAGAACGATAAAATCTATGGGCACCAAATTTCTATTTGCAACAATGAGAACATCATTGATCCTTCCCATTGGCTTTTTAATGGTGGAATCTGCAAGGTGCAAATTTAAAGAGCAATCATCAAGATCATGGAAACCTAGAATATCACATAAAGTTTTGGAATCGTGGAAACACTAGCACCCAAATCACACAAAGCAAAACACTCATGATTTTTAATTTTAATCTTTATAGTGGGTTCCCACTCATCATTAAGTTTTCTAGGTATAGAAACTTCCAAATTAAGTTTTTCATCATAAGATTGCATCAAGGCATCAACGATACGTTCTGTGAAAGCTTTCTTTTGACTATAAGCATGAGGAGAATTAACAACGGATTGCAACAAGGAAATACACCCTTTTAAATAACAATTATCATAATCAAATTCCTTGAAATCCTAGATAGTGGGTTCAATGCTATTTAAAGTCATGACATCTCCAATCCCACTTTTACCAAATTTAGCATCAAGATCTAAAAACTCTGAATTATTTGGATGCCTTCTAACTAAAGTTGACTCATCTCCAGTCCCATTATTATCAAGATTCATATTGCAAAACAAAGATCTAATAGGGGACACATCAATAACTTTAAGATCTTCATCATTACTTTCATGGAAACTAGAAGAACACGCTTTTACAAAGCAATCTTTCTTAGCATGCAATCTAGCGGTTCATTCCTTGCACTCATCAATGGAAATTCTCATTGCTTTGAGAGACTCAGTGATATCATGCTTAGGAGGAGTAGATCTAATTTTAAGAGAATCAACATCAAGCGAAAGTCTATCAATGTTCCTAGCCAAATCATCAACTTTGAGCAACTTTTCTTCAAGCAAAGCATTAAAATTCTTTTGAGAGATCATAAATTCTTTCACACTATTTTCAAAATCAAAGGGCATCTTATTAAAATTACCATAAGAATTATTGTAGGAATTTCCATAATTATTAGAGGAGTTACTAGGGAACGGTCTAGTATTAAAGTTTCCTCTATAAGCATTGTTTCCAAAACTATTCCTACCAACAAAATTCACATCCATAGATTCATTATTATTCTCAATCAAAGTAGACAAAGGCATATCATTGGGATCAAGAGGAGCATTCTTAGTAGCAAACAATTTCATAAGTTCATCCATCTTTCCACTCAAAACATTAATTTCTTCTATAGCATGCACTTTTTTACTAGTAGATCTTTCGGTGTGCCATTGAGAATAATTAGCCATAATATTATCAAGAAGTTTTGTAGCATCTCCTAAAGTGATTTCCATAAACGTGCCTCCCGCGGCCGAATCTAAAAGATTTCTAGAAGCAAATTTCAAACCGGCATAAAAAATTTGTACGATCATCCATAAATTCAAACCATGAGTAGGGCAACTGCAAATCATCAATTTCATTATTTCCCGAGATTGGGCAACATGCTCATGATCAAGTTGTTTAAAATTCATAATATCGTTCCTAAGAGTGATAATCTTAGCGGGAGGAAAATACTTAGAGATAAAAGCATCTTTGCACTTATTCCAAGAATCAATACTATTTTTAGGCAAAGATGAAAACCAAACTTTAGCACGATCTCTAAGTGAAAACGGAAATAACTTCAATTTAACAATATGATTATCCGTATCTTTCTTCTTTTGCATATCACACAAATCAACAAAGTTGTTTAGATGGGTAGCGGCATCTTCACTAGGAAGGCCGGTAATTGATCTTTCATAACAAGATTCAGCAAAGCAGTATTGATTTCACAAGACTCAACATCAGTAAGAGGAGCAATCGGAGTACTAAGGAAATCATTATTATTGGTACTGGAGAAATCACACAATTTGGTATTATCTTGCGCCATGGCAACAAGTAATCCAGCACACAAGCAAACAGAAAAAGGCAAGCGAAAGAGAGAAATGAAGATTCGGAAAGAGAGGGCAAATAAAATGGCAAGGGTGAAGTGGGGGAGAGGAAAACGAGAGGCAAATGGCAAATAATGTAAATGCGAGGGAGATGAGTTTGTGATGGGTACTTGGTATGTCTGGACTTGAGCGAAGACCTCCCAGGCAACAGCGCCAGAAATCCTTCTTGCTACGTCTTGAGCTTGCGTTGGTTTTCCTTGAAGAGGAAAGGGTGATGCAGCAATAGTAGCATAAGTATTTCCCTCAATTTTTTAGAACCAAGGTATCAATCCAAGAGGGAGGCTCCTCAAAAGTCCCACGCACCTACACAAACAAACAAGAACTCGCAACCAACGCAATAAAGGGGTTGTCAATCCCTTCACGGCCACTTCATGTAAAGTGAGATCCGATAGAGATAGTATGATAAGATAAATATATTTTTGGTATTTTATAATATAGATTGGAAAAGTAAAGATGCAAATAAAAGTAGATTGAAAGCTTATATGATAAAAGATAGACCCGGGGGCCATAGGTTTCAGTAGTGGCTTCTTTCAAGATAGCATAAGTATTACGGTGGGTGAACAAATTACTGTCGAGCAATTGATAGAAAAGCGAATAATTATGATATTATCTAGGCATGATCATTTATATAGGCATCACGTCCGTGACAAGTAGACCGACTCCTGCCTGCATCTACTACTATTACTCCACACATCGACCGCTATCCAGCATGTATCTAGAGTATTAAGTTCATAAAGAACAGAGTAACACATTAAGAAAGATGACATGATGTAGAGGGATAAACTCATGCAATATGATATAAACACCATCTTTTTATCCTCGATGGCAACAATACAATACGCGCCTTGTTGCCCCCTGTCATCAGGAAAGGACATCGCAAGATTGCACCCAAATCTAAGCACTTCTCCCATGGAAAGAAAGATCTATCTAGTAGGCCAAACCAAACTGATAATTCGAAGAGACTTGCAAAGATAACTCAATCATACATAACAGAATTCAGAGGAGATTCAAATATTTCTCATAGATAAACTTGATCATAAACCCACAATTCATCGGGTCTCGACAAACACACCATAAAAAGAGTTACATCGTATAGATCTCAAAGAAGATCGAGGAGAACATGGTATTGAGATCCAAAAAGAGAGAAGAAGCCATCTAGCTAATAACTATGGACCCGAAGGTCTGTGGTAAACTACTCACAACTCATCGGAGGGGCTATGGTGTTGATGTATAAGCCCTCCGTGGTCGATTCCCCCTCCGGCAGAGCGCTGGCGAAGGCTCCAAGATGGTATCTCGCGGATACAGAAGGTTACGGCGGTGGAATTAGGTTTTCGTTGGCTTCCCTGATGTTTTCGGGGTACGTGGGTATATATAGGAGGAAGAAGTAGGTCGGTGGCCGCCCAAGGGGCCCACGAGATAGGGGGCGCCCTGTAGGGGTGGGCGCACCCTCCACCCTCGTGGCCGCCTTGGCTGCTTCTTGACTTGCACTCCAAGTCCTCTGGATCACGTTCATTCCAAAAATCACGCCCCCGAAGGTTTCATTGCATTTGGACTCCGTTTGATATTCCTTTTCTTCGAAACACTGAAATTGCAAAAAAACAGCAATACGGGTTGGGCCTCCGGTTAGTAGGTTAGTCCCAAAATGATATAAATGTGTAAAGTAAAGCCCATAAACATCCAAAACGGGTAATATAATAGCACGGAACAATAAAAAATTATAGATGCGTTGGAGACGCTTCCAGGCAAGGACTTGGATGCATACGTATGCAAGACGGCAAGGTAGTAGCATATGCCTCATGATAGCTACGACCCCATGAGGGAAATTACCCTAGTCATGATTTGGAGTTGGCTGCGGTGGTTCTTGCTTTAAAAATTTGGAGACACTATCTCATTAGGAAGAGGTGCCAATTTTTTACATATCACAAAAGTCTCAAGTATATATTTACTCAGCCAGATTGAAATCTCCGTCAACGAAGATGGCTTGAGTTAGTCAAGGATTATGACCTTGGAATAAATTACCACCCGGGTAATGCCAACGTGGTTGTCACGACCGGTTTTCCAATAAAATGCTTATTGAGAAACCGACCTTTTGAGTCCAGTACGAGGAAAAAATCATCCTGACTGGTAGACAAAAATCTTGATACAATAAGCCAATAGCATTAGAATATAATACAGGGTCGAGCTGGGGTGCTCTACCAATTATTACAAGCACGCCAATAATTATACATAATGGCGGATATGACACAATGGAGTGGTGGCATACTACTGACTCGAGGTAAAGTGGTGGTGGAATAACACAGTGGAGTGGATAACATGACTCCTACACTGGCGGCTCATCGAGCGTCGAGGTGAGGCTCGATGAATTTATTTGGGTAGCGGAAGTGGAAGTAACATAGTGACCAATCCAGGGTCGCACGAGACTGACTGGGATTCCTCTAGGAGTCGGACTCGCTATCGAACTCTTCATCCATGAGATCGCCTTCACAAGATTCCGCCAAATCAACAAGCCGGTGAGTACTTTGAAAGTACTCGCAAGACAGTTCGGACATAAGATATAACAAATGCATGCATGAATGCGTCGTGAACAATTAGTATGGTACATCCAAATGAGGAAGTAACTCAACATTAATTAGCAAGAAGAAAGTCAGGTGATTGTAAAAATAACTGAAAACCGATCGGGTGTCTGAAGCGACGCCTCGAAGGGTGAACAAATAAATAAATCATTGCCACGATCGGGCATCCGAGCGACACCACATAAAGGGCTTACGTTGAAAATAAAAGACATGCGTGCCACGATGGACGTCGGGCGACATCACGTAAAGGGCTTATATTAAAATTAAATAATAACAATGCAGAATTCGGACATCTGTGCTACATCGCAGAAAGGGCTTATAACAAAATTAAATAACAACATGCCGCAGTCGGACGTCTGAGCGACATCGCATAAAGGGCTTATAACAAAAGTAAATAATAACAATGCTGCAATCGGACGTCTGAGCGACATCGCAGAAAGGGCTTATATAAAAAATAGTAACAATGCCGCAGTCGGACGTCTGAGCGACATCGCAGAAAGGGCTTATATCAAAAATAGTAACAATGCCGCGATCGGACGTCCGAGCGACATCGCGGAAAGGGCTTGAAATTCACTTTTCATATCGGTTAGCTTGCAAGAAATAGTGCTCATAGGAAAATATTCAACACATGATAATAAATGGGTTAGTCCACCCACAGGAAATAAACATTTAACACTCATGTGGTTCTCAGGAGTTTCTGTCACCGAGACTGACACTTGACAAGATAAGATGAACACAACACTTGGACATGGATAAGATGATTTCAAGGATTATTGACTCTGCAGAGTTTGTACTAAAATTATCCACAGCCAATGGATTTCCGTAGTCATGAAGGACTAGTTCCGTTTACGGTATTTTGGAGGAAACACAGCTAACCAGTACACACCCATCCCACCTTACGTTGCCAGGAATCACCCTAGACAGCGTTCAAGAAAAACTTTGAGACGAGGAGATGACAATCTCGAATAGCATGGGATCAAATTTATATACGCAGCTCTAAGGGTGCCCCCCTCTCGGTCCCAACCGGAAACACCCATGCCCCCTGACTGGATGATAGGCCTTAATCCAGGTCCATGGAACCCTCATCCCGGCCTCTTGATTTGGTGTGTACCAGAAAGCGGTTTGCAACTTACTAAGCCGTATCCCTTGTGGAAAACATGTGGTAGCACGGAAGGGAAAACGGACGGGAACTGGATTGATTCATGGTGACACTGGTCAACGGATGCAGCGTAAAGACGGCATGCTACAACACTGCCATCTTACCCATTCTCATGCCATCTCATGGCCATGCAAACTCACATCCAACAACTCATGGATTATCGAAATCCACTTGTCTCCACTTTGCATGTAATATGACATTCATCGAGATGCTCCAAAAACATGCCATGGAACTACTTAATGCAAACATACCAAGACACTCATCATATCAAAGGTTCAAACATGCTTGCCTGGTTCGGAGTAGTCGGGGCCTAGCTCGGTGAAGTTTGCGGTTCCGTCGCCTCCTTCGGTATCTACGGTATACAAAAATACACGCGCTATCTTAAATACCATGAGGTGTATAGAAATATACCAAATATTTTTAAAATAAATCTGGTAAAAAACTAGACAAAATTTTGAAGAGCAAAAAACGAATCACTCAAAAATCATTTTCTGTTTAAAAGTTATAAGTGTTTTGGTCCAAGGACCTCTCTGTAATGAAACAGAAATTTCCCAGGGGGCTAAGCAGAAAAGTCCAGAAAACGATTCAGACTGGAAAGCGCATTTTGCCAGAATACGCTTTCAAAAAACGGTTCGTTTAAAACAGAATGAGAGACTGACAGGCGGGTCCCCCCGTCAGGTTTGAAAATTTAAAAAGGGGGAGACGGAGCTCGTCGGCGCCCGAGAGCTGCGGTGGTCGCCGACGGCGATCCACGGTGAGGCAGGGGGATCGGGTGGTACCTCCGTGCTCAGTGCATCATTCCGCATCGGTGGGTGGTGGTGGTGGTCGCCGGCGAGCTCTGTGTCGACGGCGGCCCTGGCTCCGGCGGACGGCGGTTCGGGAGGGGTTGGTTCTCGCCGGAGAGTGCTGCGAAGGGCAAATTGAAGTGGGGGTTAGACTCCTGGGTGCTAGAGGGATTCTTGTGAGGTTTGGGTGCTGGGACGGCCTCACGGAGTGAATCGAGGTGGAGGCCGAGGTGGAACGGGGCGGGCGGAGTTGGGGGAGGAGACCTCCTCGAGGTCCTCCTAGTGGCCTCGCGGAGTGTTGGTGAGGTGCAGGGATGGTGTGTGCTTGAGGGCGAGCTCGGGAGCCCTTTTGATAGGCGATCCCAGGTGATGGCCGTGAACGGAGTTCTCCGGCGAAGGTTACAGCGGCGCAGGGCTTGGTCGGGGTGGTTTGGTGGTTGAGCGTCATCGTGGCGATCCACTGGCTCCATTTAGGCACTAAACAAGCTTGGATTAGAAGCTTTGGGGGGTTTTGACGAAACGGGGCGGCGCGGGCCCGTCGGCGGCAGAGGGCGTGCCCTGTGCTTGCCGGGCCACGGCGAAGGTGCCGCAGGAGTGCGCTGGCACGCATGAGCCATGCGGAGGGCCAGGAAGTGAAGGGCGGCACCGGGTGGCGTGGCGAGCAGGCTCAGGCCCTCGCTGGCCGCCACGGGTGGCGCAGCCACCACAGAAACCGCCAACGCCGGCGAGGCTCGCCGCCACCGACGCCAGCATCCGTCCAAGGGGGCGTGCGGCGCTCTGGCCAGGGAGGAGAGGCCGTGCGCAACGTGCCAGGGTGCACTGTTGACAGGTGACCAGACTCTGACGAAACTGAACTTACTGAAACTTTGAATTTCTCTGAAAGTGCAAAGTAACAGTGCAGGCCAGGTGTTCGACAGAATGATTTTGGCATGTGGGGATTTTTCCTTGAGCTGATTTTTGGTGGAGTGTCCTCTCATTGCAACTGGGGGTTGCCTGAATTTTGGTGGAATTTTTGGAGAAGAGGAGATATGAATTTCACCAAATTTGACAAATCTGGTCCAAACTTGCAGAAGATGAAACTTGAAAATTTTGAAAAGAAGAAGAGTGGATCTTGATGGTTCTAGGTTGTGGGTGCTAGGGACTATCCAGAGGAGTTAGTTTGAGATCAAAGTTCAAAGGCAATTAAGTACTTGCTTTGCAAATCACCTAGGCTCAAAATAATGGACAGAATTGTTTTGGGGAAAGAAATAAATGAAATAAAATCCAAAAATGAGTTTGACTTGTTGGGACAGAATATTTGGATTGCCCCAAAGTGGAAGGAGGGGTTTTGGGAAGATTTACCGCATGAGGCATGATAAAACCATGGGTGGTTTCAAAATAAGAGAAGACCCAAAACTCCTAGGGTTTTCTTTTAGAAGAAAATAAAACCCAAAGAAAATAAATTTGAGAAGGGGAGAATCAGAAGAAAGGTTTTTAATAACCAACACCAGAGTTGAAGAAGGTGCCAAAATAAAATCCTTTGCCAAAGGGAAAAGTTTTGAGAGGGAGATTTTTGGAAGGGTTTAAATGACCTCCTTCAAAACCAACAAAGTTTTTGATGAAAACCAATTAAAAAGTTTTGGAGTTTCACAACACCTACCCCCTTAGGAAAAATCCCGTCCCCGAGATTTCAGCTGATCCTCAAATAAAAGTGGGTGCTCTGTCCGAAGAAAATCCTACCTTTCCCAAGTGGCTTCACTCTCGGTGTGGTTGCTCCACTGAACTCTGAAAAACTTGATGGTTTTCTATCGGGTCCTCCTTTCAGACTCCTCCAAGATTTTTATTGGATGTTCCCGATATGTGAGATCTGGCTGCACGTCAATGTTTTCATGGGGTACCTGCTTCTCTGGGTTGCTTACGCACTTTCTCAACTGCAAGACGAGGAACACGTCGTGGACGTCGGATAAATCTTCGGGTAAGTCTAGCTGGTAGGCTACCGTGCCCCTTCGTGCCACTATCTGAGAATGGTCTCGATGAATCTTAGTGCTAGCTTCCTTTAATCTTGAATCGTTGCAGGCCCCTCATAGGAGATACTCGTAGGTACACAAACTCACCGGGTTCAAAACCGACTCCCGATGTTTTTGATCGTAATAACTCTTTCCGTCGACTTTGGGCTGTCTTGAGTCGATCCCTAATCACCTTAACTTTATCTTCAGCCTCCTTGAGCATGTCTGGGCCGAAGATATGGCTGTCTCCGGTTTCTGACCAATTTAGTGGGGTACGACATCTCCGCCCGTACAGAGCCTCAAATGGTGCCATTTGCAGGCTGGCTTGATAACTGTTGTTGTATGCGAACTCTGCGTATGGTAAGCTCTCTTCCCAACTGGTCCCATAGGTGAGGACACATGCTCTCAGCATGTCTTCTAGAATCTGGTTTCTGGCGTTCAGTTTGTCCATCGATGCAGGGGTGGTATGCGGTCTTGAACGTCGGTTGAGTTCCCGTGAGCTTGTTGTAAGTGATCCCAAAATCAGGAGATAAATTGAGTGCCTCTGTATGATATTATTGTCTTTGGGACTCCATGTAAGCAGACGATACGGGAGAGATAAAGCCTGGCAAGCTTCTGAGTGGTGTGGGTTGTCTTCACGGGGATGAAGTGTGCTACTTTAGTCAGTCTATCGCTGATGACCCATATGGCATCTTTTTCCGTGCGTGACCGAGGTAGCCCAACAATAAAATCCATTCCAATCTCGTCCCATTTCCACTCGGGTATTTTATTTGGCTGTAAAAGTCCGGCCGGTTTCTGGTGCTCGGCCTTGATGCGTTGACAAGAGTCACAACATGCGATGAACATGGCTATGTCCCTTTTTAGACCGTGCCACCAAAAATTTTCTTGAATATCCTTGTACATTTTTGTCCCCCCAGGATGGATTGAATACGGGGCGGTGTGGCCTTCAGCGAAGATCTGCTGTTTAAGGTCCTTGATATTTGGTACGCAAAATCTATCTCCGTACCACAATATTCCTTGTTTATCGATAACGAATTCTGAGGCCTTGCCCAAACTCACTTTCCGTTTAATGCCTTCAATTCTGGGGTGACCATGCTGAGCCTCTTTAATCTTTTCCATCAGGGTAGGTTGTATTTCTAAATTCGATACGCTGCCTTGGGTGACCACCATCAAATTGAGCTTAGCAAACTCCTGCCGAAATTCAGGTCTCAGGTTTGGTAGGCTGTCGTTGTTAAATCTTGGGGTTTCGACTTAAAGCATCTGCCACTACATTTGCTTTTCCTGGATGGTAGTGGATTCCAACATCATAATCCTTCACTAATTCCAACCAGCGTCGTTGTCGTAAATTCAGTTCCGGTTGTGCGAAAATATACTTGAGGCTCTTATGGTCCGTGTATATTTCACAACGATTTCAAGCAAAAGTGTCTCCATTCCTTGAGTGCATGAATAACTGCTGCTAACTCCAGGTCATGAGTAGGATAATTTTCCTCATGCTTGCGAAGTTGTCTGGAGACATATGCGACTACCTTGCCTTCTTGCATCAACACGCATCCGAGGCCCTTCCGGGATGCGTCACAATACACCTCAAAATTCTTGTGTATGTCTGGCACAATTAATACTGGTGTTGTCGTTAATTTCCTTTTTAATTCTTGGAAACTTTTCTCGCAGGCTTCCGTCCATTCAAACTTCTTGTCTTTCTTGAGTAGCTGCGTCATTGGCTTTGCTATGGTGGAGAATCCTTCAATAAATCTTCGGTAGTATCCTGCCATTCCCAAGAAACTTCGTACGTCCGTTACGCTGGCTGGTGGTTTCCCGCCAAGTACGGCCTTGAATTTTTCCGGGTCTACGACAATACCTTCTTGGGTTAGCACGTGGCCCAGAAAACCTACTTGCCTTAGCCAAAATTCACACTTGCTGAATTTAGCGTATAATTGATGTTTCCTGAGTTCCCCTAGTACAATTCGAAGATGTTCAGCGTGCTCTTCTGGTGTCTTGGAGTATATCAGAATATCGTCGATAAATACCACAACAAACTTGTCCATAAACTTCATAAATACTTTGTTCATGAGGTGAACAAAATATGCGGGGGCGTTTGTTAGTCCAAATGGCATTACGGTGAACTCATATAATCCGTGTCACGGAGGTGAATGCCGTCTTGGGAATATCTTACATTCGTACCTTTAATTGATGGTATCCCGACCTCAAGTCAATTTTTGAGAATACCTTGGCTTTGGCGAGCTGATCAAATAAATCATTTATCCGTGGCATCGGGTATTTGTTATTGATTGTGACCATGTTAAGCGCTCGATAGTCTATGCACAGTCTCAGTGTTCCATCCTTCTTTTTGGCAAATAAAATTGGTGAACCCCAAGGTGAGGAGCTGGCTCGTATATAACTTTGTCCAGTAATTCTTTTATTTGCTTCTTCAGTTCTACCGATTCGGATGGTGCCATTCTGTATGGTTTCTTGTATATGGGGGCGGTTCCGGGTGCTAGCTCAATGCTGAATTCTATCTCTAGGTCTGGTGGCATGCCTGGTAGTCCTTCGGGAAATACGTCTGGAAATTCACACACTACTGGAACCTTGCTTAATTCAGATATATCCACCTTGTTCAATCTCGGTTGCCGGGATATTTTTCTTTCTTTGGCTGCAACTTTTATTGTCTTCCCGTGGTGGTGGGTGAGAATTACGGTCCGGTTGAAGCAGTCAATAAAACCTTTGTTGGTGGTTAACCAATCCATCCCTAAGATGACATCCAGCCCTTTATTCTCCAACACAATAAGATTGGCGTGAAACTTCAACCCTTCAAACTCAATAACCACACCTTGGCAATAACTCTGGGTAACTTGCTTAATCCTAGGGGACTTGACGATCATAGATTTTTCCAAGGGAAGCATCGAGAAATTATTTTGCAAGGCAAAACTTATCGAAATGAATGAGTGAGAAGCTCCAGAATCAAACAAAACCATGGCAGGTATTGTGTTGATAGGAAACGTACCGAGTACGATTATCTGGGGCATTCTGTGCTTCCTCTTTGGTCACGTGGTTCAGATGACCCTTCCTGTGGTTGTTATTTGGGTTGAAATTGTTGCGCTTTGGCGCCGAATTATTGCCTCCGTTGTTCGGCTTTGGGGTCGAGCTCCTTGGCATGGGGCACTGCTTGGCATAGAGCCCTTCTTCTCCACAAGCGTAGCAAGTAACGCCTGGGCGGTATGTGAACTCCTTGTCCCTTGCATGGAAATTCTTGACTGGGCGTGAGACGTTTGTCGTGGGTTTGGGTGTCCCACCTTTCTGAAAATTTGTCTTGCTGCGGTGGTTGCGAGCATGATTTGTCTGGTCCCTTTTTCGCTTGCGGAAATCTTCCAAGCTGCGTCTCTCATTTTCCAAAGTAGTGGCCTTATCCACCAGCGTTTTAAAATCTGGGAAGGTGTACACAACCCGCTGGCATTTAAGCGCGGGTGTCAGACCGTCTAGGAATTTTTCCATCTTCTTGCTTTCAGACATACGTTCCTCGTTGGCGTAGCGAGACAACAGAGTAAACTGACTGTTGTATTCTGACACCGTCATTGTCCTTTGCTTGAGGTCATCAAATTCTCTCTTTTTGATCTTCATAAGACTCTTAGGAATATGTGCCCCACGAAAACCTTCTTTGAACTCCACCCAGGTTATATTATTTTCGTTGGGGTGCATGTGTAGGAAATTTTCCCACCACGATGCGGCTGCTCCAGTGAGATAGTGCGGTGCATATAGCACTTTCTCAAGATCTGAACACTGGGCAATAATTAATTTTCTTTCCATGTCTCGAAGCCAGTCCTTGGCCTCAAGAGGTTTGTCAGTATGAGAAAAATTTTGGGGACGCGTCTTCTGTAGCTCAGATAACTTTGACTGCTGCTGATACTGTCCATGGTGATTTCATATTGATGACTTGGTTCATCATTTCCTGATGTTGTTGCTGACTTTGCTCATAAAGACGGCACATTTGGGAAAGTGTTGTTTCACTGTCCTGTTGACTTGACTGCCCCTGTGTGAAATTGTTGCTTGGTTGTGTGCCATAATTTTCCTCTGACGGAGTTGGCATGGAGCGCGTCCAAGGACGAGATATTTTTCACTCTGGGGATATATTTTGTAAAACCCATAAGAAAAGAAATTGAGTCGCAAAAGTCAATAAATTCATGAAGACGGAAAAGTCTTAAATGCTCCAAGATTATTTAAGAGAATAAACGTTTGCGTACGGAGAAGGACTGCCCATTACATATCTTACACGCAAGCAGTAATTATACAATACATCACTCAGGATATGCGTACATATACCTGACATGTTATTTAGGCTAGTGCACTTCTCCCAGTTCCTACATGATGCGCAAACAAGCTACTTCTCACAGCCTATGTACATATCGTACAAGTCGGTACATCACATGGCGGCTAAGCGTACTCAGTCGGAGATGGTAAGGATTTCCCTTGGCCTGCCGAGGGTGAGGCGCAGTGAGGCTGGGGACTCAACCTCCTCCTCGCTAACAGGCTCCAGACGAGAAGTGTTGCGCTGAGTTGGTGGAGCGGGCGCCCTATGCGGGACAACACGAACAGGAGTGGGCGCAAGGGATGGTACCGAACGAACCGGAGTAGGCGCAATGACTTGGTTGAACTCCTCAGTGGTAGGCAGGCGACGAGTAGTAGGTGCAAAATATGCCGATGACGAGACGAAAGTCAGTGGCGGTGCGGTGCGCAGGAGCTCCCTCCTGTTGGCAGCACATCCATGGACTGAGTCCATGCGGGCAGCCACAAGGTCGTCCACCAGGTTGGCGAAGGCTGCCTCCAGAGCCCGGAGATACTCGATAAGCATCTCAAAAGCCTCGTCTCGTTCTCCTCTGGGCCAAGAGAACGCGTAGTGACAGGTGTATGGCACGTGACATGGAAGGTAGCGGTAACGACGGGTCTTCATCGAAGGAAGGACATCCCTGAGACGAGCTATCGCCTCACGGGCTGCCATCTGCATCGCATGCTTCTCCGTAGGCATGGCTCTCCCCAAGAACCTGAAACGGCGTAACTCAACACGCCCTCCCTTGAATTGCACCTCGGCCTGGTGCATGGTTAGACTGTCATTGACCTTGTGTCGAGAGAGTGCGAAGACTGGGCGCACAGATGGCCCCATCGCGACTTGGACGATGAAGGAGAGAAGCTTGATGAACCCATCAGGCATGTTGGCGAACATCTGTGACTCGCAGTCGTTGCCAGCCATCTACAAAAGTAGGCAAAAATTCTGAGTGGTCAGATCATAAATTTATGCTGACTGTCAGAAATTGACTACATTTGTAAAAATATGAATTAGCTCTATTATGCTAATAACCGATTAGCGATCGCACCTAGTGGATTCCTACAGTCAGCCTGGCTCTACTACCAAGCTTGTCACGACCGGTTTTCCAATAAAATGCTTATTGAGAAACCGACCTTTTGAGTCCAGTACGAGGAAAAAATCCTCCTGACTGATAGACAAAAATCTTGATACAATAAGCCAGTAGCATTAGAATATAATACAGGGTTGAGCTGGGGTGCTCTACCAATTATTACAAGCACGCCAATAATTATACATAATGGCGGATATGACACAATGGAGTGGTGGCATACTACTGACTCGAGGTAAAGTGGTGGTGGAATAACACAGTGGAGTGGATAACATGACTCCTACACTGGTGGCTCATCGAGCGTCGAGGTGAGGCTCGATGAATTTATTTTGGTAGCGGAAGTGGAAGTAACATAGTGACCAATCCAGGGTCGCACGAGACTGACTGGGATTCCTCTAGGAGTCGGACTCGCTATCGAACTCTTCATCCATGAGATCGCTTCGTCGACATCCGCCAAATCAACAAGCCAGGTGAGTACTTTAAAAGTACTCGCAAGACAGTTCGGACATAAGATATAACAAATGCATGCATGAATGCGTCATGAACAATTAGTATGGTACATCCAAATGAGGAAGTAACTCAACATTAATTAGCAAGAAGAAAGTCAGGTGATAGTAAAAATAACTGAAAACCGATCGGGTGTCTGAAGCGACGCCTCGAAGGGTGAACAAATAAATAAATCATTGCCACAGTCGGGCGTCTGAGCGACACCACATAAAGGGCTTATGTTGAAAATAAAAGACATGCGTGCCACAGTCGGACGTCGGGGCGACATCACAGAAAGGGCTTATATTAAAAGTAAATAATAACAATGCCGCAGTCGGACATCTGAGCGACATCGCAGAAAGGGCTTATAACAAAAGTAAATAACAACATGCCGCAGTCGGACGTCTGAGCGACATCGCATAAAGGGCTTATAACAAAAGTAAATAATAACAATGCTGCAATCGGACGTCTGAGCGACATCGCAGAAAGTGCTTATATCAAAAATAGTAACAATGCCGCAGTCGGACGTCTGAGCGACATCGCAGAAAGGGCTTATATCAAAAATAGTAACAATGCCGCAGTCGGACGTCTGAGCGACATCGCGGAAAGGGCTTGAAATTCACTTTTCATATCGGTTAGCTTGCAAGAAATAGTGCTCATAGGAAAATATTCAACACATGATAATAAACGGGTTAGTCCATCCACAGGAAATAAACATTTAACACTCATGTGGTTCTCAGGAGTTTCTGTCACCGAGACTGACACTTGACAAGATAAGATGAACACAGCACTTGGACATGGATAAGATGATTTCAAGGATTATTGACTCTGCAGAGTTTGTACTAAAATTATCCACAGCCAACGGATTTCCGTAGTCACGAAGGACTAGTTCCGTTTACGGTATTTCGGAGGAAACACAGCTAACCAGTACACACCCATCCCACCTTACGTTGCCAGGAATCACCCTAGACAGCGTTCAAGAAAAACTTTGAGATGGGGAGATCACAATCTCGAATAGCATGGGATCAAATTTATATACGCACGCTCTAAGGGGTGCCCCCCTCTCGGTCCCAACCAGAAACACCCATGCCCCATGACCGGATGATAGGCTTTAATCCAGGGCCATGGAACCCTCATCCCGGCCTCTCGATTTGGTGTGTACAGGAGAGCGGTTTGCAACTTACTAAGCCATATCCCTTGCGGAAAACATGTGGTAGCAGGGAAGGAAAAGCAGACGGAACTGGATTGATTCATGTTGACCTTTGGGTCAACGGTGCAGCGTGAAGACCGGCATGCTACAACACTGCCATCTTACCCATTCTCATGCCATCTCATGGCCATGCAAACTCACATCCAACAACTCATGGATTATTGAAATCCACTTGTCTCCACTTTGCATGTAATATGACATTCATCGAGATGCTCCAAAAACATGCCATGGAACTACTTAATGCAAACATACCAAGACACTCATCATATCAAAGGTTCAAACATGCTTGCCTGGTTCGGAGTAGTCGGGGCCTAGCTCGGTGAAGTTTGCGGTTCCGTCACCTCCTTCGGTATCTACGGTATAGAAAAATACATGCCCTATCCTAAATATCGTGAGGTGTATAGAAATATACCTAATATTTTTCAAATAAATCTGATACAAAACTAGACAAAATTCTGAAGAGGGCAGAAAAAGAATCACCCAAAAATCCTTTTCTGTTTAAAAGTTATAAGTGTTTTGGTCCAAGGACCTCTCTGTAATGAAACAGAAACTTCCCAGGGGGCTAAGCAGAAAAGTCCAGAAAACGATTCAGACTGGAAAGCGCATTTTGCCGGAATACTCTTTCAGAAAACGGTTCGTCTAAAACAGAATGAGAGACTGACAGGCGGGTCCCACCCGTCAGGTTTGAAAATTTAAAAAGGGGGAGACGGAGCTCGTCGGCGCCCGACAGCTGCGGTGGTCGCCGGCGGCGATCCATGGCGAGGCAGGGGGATCGGGTGGTACCTCCGTGCTCAGTGCATCATTCCGCGTCGGAGGGCGGTGGTGGTGGTCGCCGGCGAGCTCTGTGTCGACGGCTGCCCTGGCTCCGGCGGACGGCAGTTCGGGAGGGGTTGGATCTCGCCGGAGAGTGCTGCGAAGGGCAAATTGAAATGGGGGTTAGACTCCTGGGTGCTAGAAGGGATTGCTGATGAGGTTTGGGTGCCGGGGATGGCCTCACCGGAGTGAATCGAGGTGGAGGCCGAGGCGGAACGGGGCGGCCGGAGTTGGGGGAGGAGACCTCCTCGAGGTCCTCCTAGTGGCCTGCCGGAGTGTTGGTGAGGTGCAGGGATGGTGTGTGCTCGAGGGCGAGCTCGGGACCCCTTTTTATAAGCGATCCGAGGTGATGGCCGTGAACGGAGTTCTCCGGTGAAGGTTACGGTGGCGCAGGGCTTGGTCGGGGTGGTTTGGTGGTTGAGCGTCATCATGGTGATCCACTGGCTCCATTTAGGCACTAAACAAGCTTGGATTAGAAGCTTTGGGGGGTTTCGACGGAACGGGGCGGCGCGGGCCCGTGGGCGGCAGAGGGTGTGCCCTGTGCTTGCCGGGACACGGCGACCGTGCCGCGGGAGTGCGCTGGCACGCATGAGCTACGCGGAGGGCCAGGAAGTGAAGGGCGGCGCCGGGTGGCGTGGCGAGCAGGCTCAGGCCCTCGCTGGCCGCCAGGGGTGGCGCAGCCACCACAGAAACCGCCAACGCCGGCGAGGGTCGCCGCCACCGACGCCAAAGATCCGTCCCAAGGCGGGCGCGCTCGCCAGGAGGAGGGGCCGTGCGCAACGCGCCAGGGCGCACTGTTGACATGTGACCAGACTCTGACAAAACTGAACTTACTGAAACTCTGAATTTCTCTGAAAGTGCAAAGTAACAGTGCAGGCCAGGTGTTCGACAGAATGATTTTGGCATGTGGGGATTTTTCCTTGAGCTGATTTTTGGTGGAGTGGCCTCTCATTGCAACTGGGGGTTGCCTGAATTTTGGTGGAATTTTTGGAGACGAGGAGATATGAATTTCACCAAATTTGACAAATCTGGTCCAAACTTGCAGAAGCTGAAACTTGAAAATTTTGAAAAGAAGAAGAGTGGATCTTTATGGTTCTAGGTTGTGGGTGCTAGGGAATATACAGAGGAGTTAGTTTGAGATCAAAGTTCAAAGGCAATTAGGTACTTGCTTTGCAAATCACCTAGGCTCAAAATAATGGACAGAATTGTTTTGGGGAAAGAAATAAATGAAATAAAATCCAAAAATGAGTTGGAATTGTTGGGACAGAATATTTGGATTGCCCCAAAGTGGAAGGAGGGGTTTTGGGAAGATTTACCACATGAGGCATGGTAAAACCATGGGTGGTTTCAAAATAAGAGAAGACCCAAAACTCCTAGGGTTTTCTTTTAAAAGAAAATAAAACCCAAAGAAAATAAATTTGAGAAGGGGAGAATCAGAAGAAAGGTTTTTAATAACCAACACCAGAGTTGAAGAAGGTGCCGAAATAAAATCCTTTGCCAAAGGGAAAAGTTTTGAGAGGGAGATTTTTGGAAGGGTTTAAATGACCTCCTTCAAAACCAACAAAGTTTTTGATGAAAACCAATTAAATTTTTTTGGAGTTTCACAGTGGTTGCAGATGCGCTCAGTCGAAAGCCCATCAGCTTAAATGTCATATTGGAATCCTTGCCTCCTGAACTTCAAGAAGAGATTGCTCAGCTCAACCTGGTCATATTTGAGGCTGGCCTTGCTAATATTTTGGAAGTTACCCCCACCCTTGAGGAAGAGATCCGCAAGGCCCAGCTAGATGACATCGATCTACAGAAACGTGCCAAGCATATGGTAGCAAGTCGGACTTCCGATTTCTCGAAGGATATGTTCGGTACCCTCCGATTCTGGGGAAGGATCTGTGTGCCCAATCAAGCGGATTTAAAGCAGAAGATCCTGTCAGAAGTCCACAAATCCTCGTATTCAATTCACCCTGGGGGTACGAAAATGTATGAAGACCTTCGGCAAATATTCTGGTGGGATGGAATGAAGAAAGACATTGACTATTTCGTGGCATGTTGCGACATACGCAACAAAGTGAAGGCAGAACATCAGAATCCAGCCAGACTTCTCCAACCGCTGCTAGTGTCACAATGGAAATGGGATGATGTCTGTATGGATTTCATCACAGGACTACCTAAGACTTGACGGAGCAATGATGCAATTTGGGTCATAGTGGATACATTGACCAAAGTAGCCCATTTTATCCCGATCAGAACCACATATCGAGCAGATGAGCTTGCATAACTGTATGTATCCAGAATAGTTGGTCTGCATGGAGTCCCCCGAACCATCACTTCTGACCGAGGTTCCCTTTTTACCTCCGCTTTTTGGTCCCGTCTCCATCAAGCCTTGGGGACAACATTGAAATACAGTACAACTTATCATCCTCAGACTGATGGACAGACAGAGCGGGTAAATCAAATACTCAAAGATATGCTGCGAGCCTGTGCTTTGGCCCAAGGACCTAAATGGGAAGACTGTTTGCCTTATGCTGAGTTCTCTTATAACAATAGCTTCCAGACCAGTTTAAAGATGTCACCGTATGAGGCTCTGTATGGCCGTAAGTGTCGCACTCCTTTAAATTGGTCTCAAACTGGAGATAGACGTATTTTCGGAATGGATCTCATGCTGGAAGCCGAGAAGCAAGTCAAGGAAATCAGAGACAGATTGCAGACAGAAAAGTTATTATGATGCAAAGCACCGACAAATCAGTTTTGAACCCGGAGAACATTTATACCTTCGAGTCACGCCTATGAAAGGAATCAAGAGATTTTAGACTCGTGGAAAGTTGGCACCCAGATTTATTGGTCCATTTCCCGTTATGTCACGAGTGGGTACTATTGCATATCAGTTGGAGCTACCCCCTGAATTGTCAGACGTGCACAACGTGTTTCATGTTAAACAGTTACGGTGATGCATATCGCCGCCTGAGAAAAAGACTGATATGACAGAAATAGAGCTGGCAAAGGATTTAACATATGAAGAGAGGCCAGTTAAAATTTTGGATCAGATGGAAAGAATCACCCGCAGTAAAGCAAGGAAGTTTTACAGAGTCCAATGGAAGCATCACACAGAGTCGGAATCAACATGGGAATCAAAAGAATTTCTAAGGGCACATTATCCAGAATGGTTTTCCCAAGCAACCAATCTCGAGGACGAGATTCATTCTATGTGGGGGAGGTTTGTGATAGCTGATATGTCTCCAACGTATCTATAATTTTTGATTGTTCCATGCTATTATATTACCCCTTTTGGATGTTTATGGCCTTTATTTTACATATTTATATCATTTTTGGGACTAACCTACTAACCGGAGGTCCAGCCCGTATTGTTGTTTTTTTGCCTATTTCAGTATTTCGAAGAAAAGGAATATCAAACGGAGTCCAAACGGAATGAAACCTTTGGGAGCGTGATTTTTGGAAAGAACGTGATCCAGAGGACTTGGAGTGCAAGTCAAGAAGCAATCGAGGCGGCCAGGAGATAGGAGGGCGCGCCCACCCTCTGGCGCGCCTGTCTCTGGGCCCCACGAGCGGCCACCGACGTACTTCTTCCTCCTATATATACCTACGTACCCCGAAAACATCCAGGGAGCTAACGAAGAACAATTTCCACCGCCGTAACCTTCTGTATCCGCGAGATCCCATCTTGGAGCCTTCGTCGGCGCTCCGCCGGAGGGGGAATCAACCATGGAGGGCTTCTACATCAACACCACAGACGCTCCGATGAGTTGTGAGTAGTTTACCACAGACCTTCGGGTCCATAGTTATTAGCTAGATGGCTTCTTCTCTATTTTTGGATCTCAATACAATGTTCTCCCCCTCTCTTGTGGAGATCTATTCGATGTAAACTCTTTTTGCGGTGTGTTTGTCGAGATCCGATGAATTGTGGGTTTATGATCAAGTTTATCTATGAGAAATATTTGAATCTTCTCTGGATTCTTTTATGCATGATTGAGTTATCTTTGCAAGTCTCTTCGAATTATCAGTTTAGTTCGGCCTACTAGATTGATCTTTCTTGCCATGGGAGAAGTGCTTAGCTTTGGGTTCAATCTTGCGGTGTCCTTACCCAGTGACAAAAAGGGTTGCAAGGCACGTATTGTATTGTTGCCATCGAGGATAAAAAGATGGGGTTTATATCATATTGCATGAGTTTATCCCTCTACAGCATGCCATCTTTCTTAATGCGTTACTCTTTTCTTATGAACTTAATACTCTAGATGCATGCTGGACAGAGGTCGTTGTGTGGAGTAATAGTAGTAGATGCAGGCAGGAGTCGGTCTACTTGTCGCGGATGTGATGCCTATATACATGATCATGCCTAGATAATCTCATAATTATTCGCTTTTCTATCAATTGCTCGATAGTACTTTGTTCACCCACCGTAATACTTATGCTATCTTGAGAGAGGCCACTAGTGAAACCTATGGCCCCCGGGTCTATCTTTTATCATATAAGCTTTCAATCTACTTTTATTTGCATCTTTACTTTTTGCATCTATATTACAAAATACCATAAATATATTTATCTTATCATACTATCTCTATCAGATCTCACTTTCGCAAGTGGCCGTGAAGGGATTGACAACCCCTTTATTGCGTTGGTTGCGAGTTCTTTGTTTGTTTGTGTAGGTGCGTGGGACTTTTGAGGAGCCTCCTACTAGATTGATACCTTGGTTCTCAAAAACTGAGGGAAATACTTACGCTACTATTGCTGCATCACCCTTTCCTCTTCAAGGAAAACCAACGCAAGCTCAAGACGTAGCAAGAAGGATTTCTGGCGCCGTTGCCCGGGAGGTCTTCGCTCAAGTCAAGACATACCAAGTACCCATCACAAACTCATCTCCCTCGCATTTACATTATTTACCATTTGCCTCTCGTTTTCCTCTCCCCCACTTCACCCTTGCCGTTTTATTCGCCCTCTCTTTCCCAATCTTCTCTCTTTTGCTTGCCCTTTCGTTTGCTCGTTTGGTTGGAATAGATGCTTATTTATTGCTAAACAGAACCTAAGATCTATGGATCCTCATCCGCTTGCTAATCTTTTTAAGAGATCCAATTATGATGAACCAATTGCTAGTGAGTTTTGTGCACTAGATTATCTTTATAAAGCTTTGCTTGAAATTTGTGAATCTGAAAATTATGATGAAGAAATTTATGAAGAGAGTCACGATAACTCTTTGAATAAAAAGCATGATTGCAATGATTTTACTATAAATTTTGTTGATGTCAATTGTGCTAATAATATGCAAAACCCTAAGCTTGGGGATGCTAGTTTTTTTATGTCTACTACTTGTTGCAACAATCATGATTGGGGTGATTCTTCTTATGATCTTGAGAATTTATTTAAGCCCCATGATGAATATGAGATTGAAAATAGTGTTTGCAATATTATTGAAAGTGGGTTTGGAAGAGTGTCAACTTTAGATCCCACATATTTGGAGAATGTTCAATCCTATGGTATTTTTGATAAAAGTGGGTTTGGAGAGGTCATGACTTTAGTTAATGATAATCCCTCTATTTTGGAAGAGCGTCAACTTTGCATGCATATGGATCGTGTTGAGAATATGTTATGTGATAGCTATTTTGTTGAATTTTCGTATGATCCTACATGTAATTATTATGAGAGAGGAAAATATGGTTGTAGAAATTTTCATGTTACTAAATTACCTCTCTTCATGTTGAGATTGCTATCATCTCTTCGTTCTTCCTTGCATATGCTAGTTTTTGCTTGCCTTGATAATTTGTTTGCTTACAAGATGCCTATGCATAGGAAGTATGTTAGGCTTAAGTGTGTTTGTCAAATGTTTTATGATGCTCACTTTGTGCTTCAATTCTTGTCTTTCATGTGAGCGTCATTGAAATCTCAATGCCTAGCTAAAAAAGGCTTTAAAGAAAAGCGCTTGTTGGGAGTCAACCCAATATTTTTCCTTGCTATTATTCAATAAATTTTGTATCTACCTTCTGTTTAGATGTGTATTTATGTTTTAATTAGTGTTTGTGCCAAGTAGAACCTATATGATAACCTATGATGATAGTTAATTTGATTCTGCTGAAAAACAGAAAAACTTTTCGCGCACGAAATTAGTTTTGTTAAATCATATGAATGTGCTTTTGCGTTGATTCTTTTTTATTCTGATCAATAGACAAATTGTCCAGGACTTCCTATTTTGGTAGGATTTTTAGAGTTCCATAAGTTTGCGTTAGTTACAGATTGCTACAGACTGTTCTGTTTTTGACAGATTCTGCTTTTCGTGTGTTGTTTGCTTATTTTGATGCATCTATGTCTAGTATTAAGTGGTATGAACCATAGAGAACTTGGAATACAGTACGTTTAACACCAATTTAAATAAAGAATGAGTTCATTACAGTACCTTATGTGGTGGTTTTGTTTTCTTTCACTAACGGAGCTTATAAGATTTCCTGTTGAGTTTTGTGTTGTGAAGTTTTCAAGTTTTGGGTAAAGCTTTGATGGACTATGGAATAAGGAGTGGCAAGAGCCTAAGATTGGGGATGCCCATGGCACCCCAAGATATTCAAGGATGGCCAAAAGCCTAAGCTTGGGGATGCCCCGGAAGGCATCCCTCTTTAAATCTTCGTTCATTGGTAACTTTACTTGGAGCTGTATTTTTATTCGCCACATGATATGTGTTTTGCTTGGAACGTCATGTATTATATTAGTCTTTGCTTTTTGTTTACCACAATCGTCCTTTCTGTACAGACCTTTTGGGAGAAGCCTACTTGATTAGAATTTATTAGGATATGCTATGTGCTTCACTTATATCTTTTGAGCTTGATAGTTTTTGCTCTAGTGCTTCACTTATATCTTTTAGAGCACGGCGGTGGCTTAATTTTGTAAAAATTGCTAGTCTCTCATGCTTCACTTATATTATTTTGAGAGTCTTTTCGAACAGAATGGTATTTGCTATGGTTATAAAATTGGTCCTAGAATGGTAGGCATCCAAGTTGGGTATAATAAAAACTATCATAGGAAGTGAATTGGATGTTATGATCAGTTTGATACTTGATAATTGTTTTGAGATATGGAGGTAGTGATATTAAAGTCATGCTAGTTGGGTGATTATGAATTTAAAGGATGCTTGTGTTGAAGTTAGCAAGTCCCGTAGCATGCACATATGGTAAAAGTTGTGTAACAAATTTATTGCATAGAGTGCTCTTTTGATTGCCTTCCCTTGACTGGAGGTCGGGGGCGCGCGATGGTTAACTCCTACCAACCTTCCCCCTAGGAGCATGCGTAGTAGTACTTTGCTTCGAGGGCTAATAAAACTTTTGCAATAAGTATATGAGTTCTTTTGACTAATGTTGAGTCCATGGATTATACGCACTTTTACCTTTCCATCATTGCTAGCCTCTCGGTACCGTGCATTGCCCTTTCTCACCTTGAGAGTTGGTGCAAACTTAGCGGTGCATCCAAACCCCGTGATATGATACGCTCTATCACACATAAACCTCCTTGTATCTTCCTCAAAACAGCCACCATACCTACCTATTATGGCATTTCGATAGCCATTCTGAGATATATTGCCATGCAACTTTCCATCGTTCCGTTCATCATCATCATGACATACTTTACTTTTGTCATATTGCCATTGCATGATCATGTAGTTGACATCGTATTTGTGGCAAGGCCACCATGCATAATTTTTCATACATGTCACTCTTGATTCATTGCACCATCCCGGTACACCGCCGGAGGCATTCATATAGAGTCATATCTTGTTCTAGTTTCGAGTTGTAATTCCTATGTTGTAATCAATAAAAGTGTGATGATCATCATTATTAGAGCATTGTCCCAAAGGAAAAAAAAGGCGAAAAGAAAAAAAAGGCCAAAGAAAAAAATAAAAATAAATAAATAAGGGGCAATGTTACTATCTCTTTTTCCACACTTGTGCTTCAAAGTAGCACCATGTTTTTCATGTAGCAAGTCTCACATATTGTGCTTCAAAGTAGCACCATGTTTTTCATATAGCAAGTCTCATATGTTGTCACTTTCATATACTAGTGGGATTTTTTCATTATAGAACTTGGCTTGTATATTCCTACGATGGGCTTCCTCAAAATGCCCTAGGTCTTTGTGAGCAAGCAAGTTGGATGCACACCCACTTAGTTTCTTTTGTTGAGCTTTCATACATTTATAGCTCTAGTGCATCTGTTGCATGGCAATACCTACTCCTCATGTTGACATCAATTGATGGGCATCTCCATAGCCCATTGATTTTCCTCGTCAATGTGAGACTTTCTATTTTTTTGTCTTCTCCACACAACATCCATCATCATATTCTATTCCACCCATAGTGCTATATCCATGGCTCACGCTCATGTATTGCGTGAGAGTTGAAAAAGACTGAAGCGCGTTAAAAAGTATGAACCAATTGCTTGGCTGAAACCGGGGTTGTTCTTGATGGGAGTATTTTGTGTGATGAAAATGAAACATAGCCTAACTATATGATTTTGTAGGGATGAACTTTCTTTAGCCATGTTATTTTGAGAAGACATGATTGCTTTGATTAGTATGCTTGAAGTATTACTATTTCTTATGTCAATATGAACTTTTGTTTTGAATCATTTGGATCTAAACATTCATGCCACAATAAAGAAAATTACATTGAGAATTATGCTAGGTAGCATTCCACATCAAAAATTCTGTTTTTATCATTTACCTACTCGAGGACGAGCAGGAATTAAGCTTGCGGATGCTTGATACGTCTCCAACGTATCTAGAATTTTTTATTGTTCCATGCTATTATATTACCCCTTTTGGATGTTTATGGGCTTTATTTTACACATTTATATCATTTTTGGGACTAACCTACTAACCGGAGGCCCAACCCGTATTGCTGTTTTTATTGCCTATTTCAGTATTTCGAAGAAAAGGAATATCAAACGGAGTCCAAACGGAATGAAACCTTCGGGAGCGTGATTTTTTGAACGAACGTGATCCAGAGGACTTGGAGTGCAAGTCAAGAAGCAATCGAGGCGGCCAGGAGATAGGAGGGCGCGCCCACCCCTCCTGGGCGCGCCCCCTATTCCTGGGCCCCACGAGCGGCCACTGACGTACTTCTTCCTCCTATATATACCTACGACCCTGAAAACATCCAGGGAGCCAACGAAGAACAATTTCCACCGCTGTAACCTTCTGTATCCGCGACATCCCATCTTGGAGCCTTCGTCGGTGCTCCGCCGGAGAGGGAATCGACCATGGAGGGCTTCTACATCAACACCATAGCCCCTCCGATGAGTTGTGAGTAGTTTACCACAGACCTTCGGGTCCATAGTTATTATCTAGATGGCTTCTTCTCTCTTTTTGGATCTCAATACAATGTTCTCCCCCTCTCTTGTGGAGATCTATTTGATGTAAACTCTTTTTGCGGTGTGTTTGTCGAGATCCGATGAGTGGTGGGTTTATGATCAAGTTTATCTATGAGAAATATTTGAATCCCCTCTGAATTATTTTATGTATGATTGAGTTATCTTTGCAAGTCTCTTCGAATTAATAGTTTGGTTTGGCCTACTAGATTGATCTTTCTTTCCATGGGAGAAGTGCTTAGCTTTGGGTTCAATCTTGCGGTGTCCTTACTCAGTGACAGAAAGGGTTGCAAGGCACGTATTGTATTGATGCCATCGAGGAAAAAAATATGGGGTTTATATCATATTGCATGAGTTTATCCCTCTACATCATGTCATCTTTCTTAATGCGTTACTCTATTCTTATGAACTTAATACTCTAGATGCATGCTGGATAGCGGTCGATGTGTGGAGTAATAGTAGTAGATGCAGGCAGGAGTCGGTCTACTTGTCGCGGACGTGATGCCTATATACATGATCATGCCTAGATAATCTCATAATTATTCACTTTTCTATCAATTGCTCGATGGTAATTTGTTCACCCACCGTAATACTTATGCTATCTTGAGAGAAGCCAGTAGTGAAACCTATGGCCCCCGGGTCTATGTTCTATCATATAAGCTTTCAATCTACTTCTATTTGCATCTTTACTTTTTGCATCTATATTACAAAATACCAAAAATATATTTATCTTATCATACTATCTCTATCATATCTCACTTTCGCAAGTGGCCGTGAAGGGATTGATAACCCCTTTATTGTGTTGGTTGCGAGTTCTTTGTTTGTTTGTGTAGGTGTGTGGAACTTTTGAGGAGCCTCCTACTGGATTGATACCTTGGTTCTCAAAAACTGAGAGAAATACTTACGCTACTATTGTTGCATCACCCTTTCCTCTTCAAGGAAAACCAACGCAAGCTTAAGACGTAGCAACAGCCTGGTTTTTGCCCTCTCTTCTTTGCCTGGTTTTCAGTTGGTTTGAAGTTGAATTTGGAGTTTTTGAATCCTTTCATTTGGACTTAACCACTTGGGTACCCCTTGACTTTCACCCAAGTGCTTCATCCCCTCTCAAACCATCACTCCATCTCTGGTTCATCTCAAAATATCATTTGGAATATTTTTCTTAAATGAACAATATTCATTTTCCCCTCCTAAACCCTAGCTAGCCCTTTGTGCTCCAAAGCAACCCTAATTTTTCTTGCCCGTAAAATCCTGAGAAAAATCCCAATTATCTTTGAACCCTACGGCACTTTTCTGAGCAAAAATATTTCATCACTCTTTGGAATATTTTGGCTATAGAAAATATTTTCATTTCTGGACAGAAATGGTAGTTTCTACAACAACTACCATTTTACCTGCTCCATTGTAGCTGGTTTTTCTTGTACATCTTCACCTTAGTAAGTGTTGGCTAGCCTCCAAAGCCCAACCCTCAACTCCCAGTGGTTTGACCACAGTAAACCTTCAAAGTTACTGTCCAGAAACTTACCTTGAGTGTAAACTCATTTCTACTGCACCTGAAACCCAACCCAAGCCTGGTAAGACTCAAAACTACCACGGACTACATGCCAGACATGAAGTTTGCGCTTAGGTTGGCCTGATGTCATAGTTCACGCGATGACCGCGTTCGTCCAAGCATCCTGGCATGCAAAACACGTGCTCTGAGTGTCGCCGAGCGCTCTGTTGCGCGCGTGCTCGCTGCCCAGCCTGCCTGAGCGTGCCAAACCGCGCCACCATCACTGTCTCTACTCACTTAACTCCGCCCTGGCACTCGCCGACGCCGGAGCTCGCCGCAGCGGGCACGGGCACGGTCCGGCCAACGCCACAGTGCGCGGCGCACTGTGCTCGTCGTCTTCCTCTCGCCCCTGTGCTCGTCCGCGCTCGCCAACAGTTCCCGCGTGAGCTACGTCTTCTTCCCCCTCTTTCACTGACGCCGTTCGTCGTTGGGCGCCATGGACAGGTGTCCTCCGGCGGAGCCCGAACCCCCCCTCGCTCTTCGCCTATAAATACGGCCACCCCAGCCTCCTCGAGCACCTCACTCCACTCCCACACACCCCACAAGCTAGTAGAAAGCCGTAGCCCGGCAGGGCAGGCCGCGGGCTGCCTTCCCTGCAGCTCCAGCTCTTCCCAGGCCAGGGCAACCCTTCCAGGGCCTCCACCACTCTCCGGTGGTGCCGTTCCACCCGGTTGGAGCCCCTGGAGTCGCCCCTAGCCGTCGTCGTCTTCGTCTCCGGCGACCGCTGCTCTCTGCCTCCGCTGGAGAGGTTGTTTCCGGCGTCGTCCGACCACCCCTAGCCATCCTACGAGTACGGGCAGGTGCGCCTTCGTCTTCGCCCTCCATCCCTCCCTCTCGTTTTGGCCCAAGAGCCCTCGCCGCCGGCGTGCGCTCCGGCGAAGCCTCGCCGCCCTCTGTTTCCCTCACCCCCTCCTCCTCACCTAACTAGTGGGGCCTGCTAGTCACCCACTCTATACGCGCGCGAAGCGGTACGAGTGGTGGCGCCCTGGGCTTTTATGCCTTTGACGTCACCCTCCCCCCCCCCCCAGTCTATTTATTTTTATTTCAAATTTCATTTAAATCCAGAGAACTTCATATGTCCACAACTTTTTATCTATAAGTCCAAATGCATTGATTCTTTTTGCATTGTGTTCTTTGTCCAAAAATTTAGCAGGTCACCAAAGTTGGGATTTTTCCCTGTTGTCTAGATTTTCTGGTGAATTTCAAAAGGTTTCTTGGTTTTTTCTTTTTGTGTTTTTATTTATTTTCAGAAGAGCAGGCTTGTCTTGAGGATCACCAGGAGGTTTGTGAACCTCATCTGCACTAAGGCAAGCCACAGCAACATTTTCATAGTGCCACTACAATATTTGTGATTTTCTACTTGAACAAATGATTATTCATGCATTTAAATTATTAATATGTTAATTATATTTTGTTAGATGCTTGTTATAGTAAATATGCTTGATTTACAGAAAGTTTGAAGTAAACTTAGTTGGTGAACTAACAATGATTTAGTTATTGTGTGATTAAAGATAATATGGTTATGGATATAAATAACTAGTGAGAGTATTTTCTTGCATGAGTAAAAATGATAAATTTGCTAGAAAAGATTCTGGTTGAAGTAAGGTTTGATCTTAACCAGAGAAATATCATGAGTTGTCGATGCTCAGTGTGAGCATAGTTGACTCAGTCATTTCCGTTGATATGTGATGCATATGTTGGTGATGCATGTCATGGCATTATGACGCCGGTTATTTTCACTTTAAGTTGAACCTGTTAGTAACTCAACTTGAATATGTTGTTGACCGGGTCATGGTGCCGCTGAATCGAGTCTTTCCCAGTGCAACCACATTTGCCGGTATGGGACGGCCTTTATTCGTTTCATTGTCATGCCTCTGGTCGGTGCCTCCATTTAGGGAAGGTTATGGGCGTGCTGTACCCTGGCCCGGTAAGCAGGCATAACCTTGTGAGCCCGTTGTTAAGTTTTTGGTACCGGGTCCCCGTGTGGGATCGTGGCCACGACGGTGGTCGTTGTGTCTTTAGTAGACACAGGGCCACCCAGGACTAGCCCGATGGAGAGTGAGCCGGAGTGGCTGGAAGAGTGTCATGGCAATGAAAGGGTTTCGTCGGAATGCCATTGGTCCACCCGAATGGGAGTGCGAGGCCATGGGTTCCGTGGTGTGGGTCCAGTGCGCTACCTCTGCAGAGTGTATTAATTTATCGACAGCCGAGTCCACGGTTAAGGACACACTCGAAAGTAGTTCACACCATGGGTCAACAGTTAATGAATTTTGCACACTAAGTATGAAGTTTGCATTGTGTTGGTGGCGGTAAGGCCATCGTGTTGATTTGGACCAGATGTTGGTCATGGTTGTGATCGCCGTAAGGATCACGGGCCAAATATTGGTCGTGGTTGTGATCGCCGTAAGGATCACGGGCCAAATACCGGTCGTGGTTGTGATCGCCGTAAGGATCACGGGCCAAATTATTGGTCGTGGTTATGATCACCGTAAGGATCACGAGATGTCTCTGGGTTGGCGTGTTTGTGATCCAGGAACGATCACGGTTGGTAAGCCAGTCCGAGGGACGATTATCACAAGAGTATGGTCACAGCATATTGGATATATATTGTTGCATTGTTATTAATTGGTTAATTGTTATGATATTGTTTGTCATTATGTTTATGCTTGTTGTGAGTTTGCAAGTGCATTCAATGTACTGACCTGGCGTGTCATGCCAGATTTCAGGAAAGTTCCGCGGAAAGGAGTGCTGTCCGAGTCTAGATCGTGTCCACATCGGTGTCCCTGTGCTATGGAGTTCCGCTACGACGTTGTTCCGCTGCCGCGTAGTTGTCATGATCGAGGCCCTTTTATGTTCACTAAATAAGGTACATATTGTTCAGCCGCACCGTGCGTGCCGCTTGGCCTCGCTAACTATTGTAATATAAACTCTACTCCGCTAGCATCAATAAAGTTGTTATTGTCTGTACCAAGTTGTTGTGTGTTGCGAGAAGACAAGGTCTCTGGGCTGGCAATGGATGGTAAACCGGTTGCTCTGAGCCTGGGTGCCACACGACCGCTGCATCGTAGCTACTGCTAGCTCCTGCCGGTCTCAGCACTATCTACTGTTGGTTCCAACTCCTGCTCTAGCTGGTTGCAGCAAAACCAGACGTTGGATCCAACATCGCCGTCGTGCCGATCACTGTATCGTCGTGCTAGTTCCTAGAGTTTATGACATATAGTCGTAGCAACGGCTTGTAAAAAATAGTAGAGATAATGTTAACACAAGTTCCTGGCCACAAAGCAAGAACATTGTTTTGTTTCTCGCCGAATCATCTAGCGACTTATCTCAGTATGCTCGTAGAGATGTTCACTACATATTTGTTGCAAAGTGAAGCCATGATGAATTAAAATTAGCAAATCATCAAATAAAATCAAATTGCCTTTCTGCTCTTATGATGGTCACCACTTCACCATCGGTAATCAGTTAACTATTTAATAATTGGTTTACTCTTGTCTTGTATTTATTTATATAGAGTGTTTGGTGCTATACCGAGTTGGTAATCAATCAACACCAAGTGTTTTATTGTTTGTTGTCATGGTTTGGTAGCGGTATTCTATTTAGGGTTGCTCATATGTAGACAAGTGATGGTAACTACAGCACTCGTGGTACAATAAACTGCCACAACAGTTGGCATGTGATGCATGGTGAAAAACTGATTTCATGGCCACACACAAAGCTTCACTCGTTAGTCTTTCTATACATATCTACTAGCTTCCCACATAGCAAACTAGATACATATAGTTGCTAGGGAGAATTCTCGATTGTAGGGGGAGAGCAAGAATGAGAAGCACGGCGAATGGCATGGCGGGCACATTGCGTGATCTAGCAGGGAATGTGATGTATTGAGAATTTGAGTTCGAGCCAAGTTGTTGCATGTTGAGTAAGAGAGTTTGCTGATCAAGTGAAAGGAACAACATTAGTTGAAATTTAAGGATATATTGGGTATGTTCACCAGTCTAATATAAATTAAGCATTTCATTTAAATTGCGTCAATGCATTATGGTTGAAGCTACTCACCAGTAAGGAGCACGGGGGCTAACATTACATAATCCTAAACTTATAAGAAAATGAGAACTAAAACATTCAGTTGGATTTTAATTTAAGTATTCAAGCGGTCAAACCACTCTCAAGATTGGGATAAAGACAAAAGGCACACTTATAATAGGCCATGCATACTAAGATCTTCAAATAACAATCCTTAAGCATCCATAAAAGAAGGGGGAAACCACACCTACCAGGATGACACCCTTTTTTGTAACCCAAGATGACACCTATGCTCAGCAATGATTCGGGGCATAACAATCCAAATCCAACAAAGTAAGATATCTTCCTTATGGAAATTCAACAAAAACATTACATCAGTTTTAGTAAGACTTGAAGATTCAGTGTATCACTTCCAAATGCATCCGGAACTGTTGGATCTATCAATTGTGTATGTGACAACTGCAAGGAGTTTCAAAATGCATGAAAATTGCTCGTAAGTTGCGTACACTCTTTGTTAATTTGTTTTTTATTCATTTTCATTGACTGAGGTTGCCTTTCTTTTCCCACAAAATAGAAGAAAACTTGTGTGTAATAGACCAAAAGTTCATCAAGCACGGAGACTTGTGCATATACGGCCCTTTGTAGTGATGACATCACTGCACTCCAGCCGTATAAATAAAAGGAAGGGCGCATATATAATTTGTAAATTAATATAAGTACGAAGACATGTTTTACTTTGCAATCTTCGCATTTAGAAATAGGAAGAAGGAAATAGTAAAAGACATGATGTTTTTATCCCTCTAAAAAAGCATAGAAAGTCACTTATGAGTTATGTTCCATCAAAATTATACCATAGGAAACTTATTTCGAATATCCGTCGTATAATTTATGGGTCATATAATCCATATTTTAGAAGAAATTGCTGCACTAATAAGCAACGGTAGCCGGGCTACAGTGAGCATGTTTAAAAAAACACATTTCCATAGCTAAAAAATGATAAAATTTGTACATACTGAAATACATGTTTAACACGTCTACGAAAAGTTTCATAACATTATACTTTCGCACGTGGCGTACAAAAAAAGACGAATATGTATTTGTTGGGAAACGTTACATGGAAAACAAACAAAATTTCTACGTGCACGCGATGATCTATCCATGGAGATGCATAGCAACGAGGGGGAGAGTGTGTCTATGTACCCTCGTAGACCGAAAGTGAAAACGTTTCCCAACGCGGTTGATGTAGTCGAACTTCTTCGTGCTTCAACCGATCAAGTACCGAACGCAGGGCACCTCCGTGTTCTACACACATTTAGCTCGGTGACGTCCCTCCTCTTCTTGATCCAGCAAGACGTCGAGATAGTAGATGAGTTCCGTCAACACGACGGCGTGGTGACGGTGATGGTGAAGTGATCTCCGCAGGGCTTCGCCTAAGTACTACGAAAATATGACCGAGGTGTAAACGGTGGAGGGGGCGCCGCACACGGCTAACAATTGATCTGGTGTGTTCTAGGCGCCCCCCTCCCACATATATATAGGTGGGAACGGGAGGGAAGGCAGCCTGGCGCACCACATAGGTGGCCGGCCGGCCCTAGGGCTCATGCCCTGGCCGCCCCCCCCCTCCCCCCCGCCCCTTGTATCCCCAAGGGGAAAGGAAAGAGGGGGAGAGAGGGAAGGAAGTGGGAATCCTAATCCACACTTTCCTTTCCCTTCCCCATTTCCTTCTCCTTAGGCCGGCCTGCTATGGGGTGCACCAGCCCCTTCTGGCTGGTGCGTTTCCTCTTTTGGCCCATAAGGCCCATATCTTTGCCGGGGGTGCCCGAAACTCCTTTCTGGTGACCCGATAAGTACCCGGTACCCTCCGAAACACTTCCTGTGTTCGAATACCATCGTCCTATATATAAATCTTTACCTCTCGACCATTTCAAGACTCCTTGTCATGTCCGTGATCTCATCCGGGAACAACATTTGGTCACCAAATCACATAACTCATATAATACTATATCGTCAACGAACGTTAACCGTGCGGACCCTACGGGTTCGAGAACTATGTAGACATGACCGAGACACCTCTCCGGTCAATAACCAATAGCAGAACCTGGATGCCCATATTGTCTCCTACATATTCTACGAAGGTCTTTATTGGTCGAACCGTTATGATAACATGCACAATTCCCTTTGTCCGTTCGTATGTTACTTGCCCGAGATTCGATCGTCGGTATCTCTATACCTAGTTTAATCTCGTTACTGGCAAGTCTCTTTACTCGTTCCATAATACATCATCCCATGACTAACTTCATTAGTCATTTGCTTGCAAGACTTATTATGATGTGTATTACTGAGAGGGCCCAGAGATACCTCTCCGATACTCGGAGTGACAAATCCTAATCTCGATTCATGCCAACCCAACAAAACACCTTCGGAGATACATGTAGAGCATCTTTATAATCACCCAGTTCCATTGTGACGTTTGATATCACACAAGTCATCCCTTCAGTATCCGTGAGTTGCATGATCTCATAGTCAAAGGAATATGTATTTGACATACATGAAAGTAGTAGCAAAAACTGTATGATCAAATGCTAAGCTACCAAATAGGTCTTGACAATCACATCATTCTCCTAATGATGTGATCCCAATATCAAATGAAAACTAATGTCTATGGTTAGGAAACCTTAACCATCTTTGATCAACGAGCTATTCTAGTAGAGGCTTACTAGGGACACGGTATTTGTTTATGTATTCACACGTGTATTTAAGTTTCTGGTAAATACAATTCTAGCATGAATAATAAACCTTTATCGTGATTAAGGAAATATAATAATAACCATTTTATTATTGCCTCTAGGGCATATTTCCATCAGTATTTTCAAAATGGGCTCATTTCTCTTTTTGTTCGGCTAGAATTTTGTCTTTTTTGGACAACATACAAATCATAATATTTTCAAATGATTTTTCACACATTTGTGCGCAAAACACATAAGTTTCCATAATAATATGATTTTTTTTTGTTTAAGGGCTCCATGGACCTCGGCCTCGAAAAAATCGCACTCGGTCAATAATTTCCTATACAAACCAACGTCTGTCTATTGGTCTTTTATTGTGCATGTTCATTCTTATAATCTGGCATCCTGGGACTGTATTTAAAATCGGATCATCTCAAGGAGTCAAAAGGCCATGATAGCCATTTTATGTTAAACCTTAATTATTATGCATAAATCTAAAACATTGTTTAAAAATCAAAAGAGGAAATATTGACCTAAGTGCCTAGCAGCAAATCAAAGAACATTGTTTATGTTCTTTCATAAGCATCTTAGTGACTTGTCTCCCAAGCCTTGTAGAGCTACTCACTACATATGTGTTGTAGAATGAATCCATGAGGGATTGCAATTAGCACATCATTCAGAATCAAATCAAATGGTCTTTCTACTTATGATATCACTAAATCACTGTCATTAATCATATAAAAATTCAATAATTTGTATTCATGTTTTTTATTGAGTTATACGTAGGTGGTTTTGTGTCATGACCGTTCTTTTGCTATATCAAGTTGGAAACCAATAATTAGCAATATTCTCTTTAGGTTTGCTCATATGTTAACAAGCAATGGATGCCACACACGTTGGCAACTACACTACTGGCGGTAGAATAACTACAATAGGTGGCATGTGATGTTTGGTGAAAAAATCATCAGGGGGCACACACAAGCACACACAACGTTTGACACGATGGTATTTTACACACATCTAGCTTTCCCATAGATAGATCACATTTAGTTGCTAGGGGAGAATACCGAAGTGTAGGATGACAACAACAATGACGAGGATGGTAGATGGTACTGGCGGTAACATAGCACGATCTAGTAGGGAATGTGATGTATTAGAAATTTTATTTAGAGAGCAGTAAAAAGAAAGATTCAAACAGAAGGGTGGTAGTTGTAGCAAGTATCGATCAGACAGTAGCTCTACACAGACAATTTGGTACATATTTCAGAGTGTTGAGCCGTAGATTTCATCACTTAGGTAAGATAGTAGTCGGTTGAGCTAAGAAATGCCCGCTCCCCAATTTTCATTACATCGGAATATTAATATAAGTACCTAGGTCATCTAATCATCTTGGCAACTTGTCTCGCAAGCCTTATAGAGCTACTCACTATGTAACTGTTGTAGAGCAAAGCCATGAAAAACTGAAAATTAGCACATTGTTCCGAATCAAATCAAATGGTCTTTCCACATACAATGATCGACATTTCACCATCAAAATCAATTAAAAATCCAATAATATTTCATATTTATACTCCTTTCATTGAGTTACATGAAGAGTGGTGTCACAGTGTATCTTCTTTTTTGCTATACCGAGTTGGAAATCAATCAACACGAAGAAGTTTTCTGTTGTTGGTTGAGTTTGTGGTGGATTCTTTGTCATGGTTTGTAGTAGTGTTCGCTTTAGGGTTTCTCATATACAGCTGTGCAATGAGTGCAACATTGGCAACTACACCAATGGTGTAGAATTAAATGGCCACATTATTTGGCATGTGAAATTTGGTGAGAAATGATGGTCCGGCCACACACAATGCTTCACTCGTTGATCTTCTATTTATATCTACTAGTTCCCCATGTACCGGGATCATGTTTAGTTGCTATGGGAGAGTGCCAAAGGGTAGGTGGGCAGCAAAGAATGTCGAGCACGGTGAATGGCACCGGCGTGATATAGCCAAGAATGGGATGATTTAGAAATTTGATCTAGAACCGAGTAAAAAGAAAGAAATCATGGTAGCGAGGCGAAAGTAGCTAATGCTGAGCACATTGCGGTTCTACCTTGGCCATTCGGTGTTGTTCATCTAGAATTTTTTATCTGTAGATTTCATTACTCGGGTATACCAGTAGCTCGAGCTAACAATGGCCAGTTCTCCAACTCGCAAAGATGGAATGGAAATCATCAGCACTGGGTTCTTGTTATCCTAAACGAATGATGTGACCTTGGCGTGAGAACATCCATTTTTTGTAATTATTTGCAGGTGGACACACAGTTATTTGCATATATTGATCGCCTCACCTCTTGACTTACATCCTTACAGGGCACTCGAGTTACTGGCTTACTGCAGTCTACAACGGATACATTCACCTAGTTAGCGAGAGTTGGTTTGTTTGAAACAAAAAAGGTTTCTCTCCACAAAGAAACTCAAACTATACGAATAAGGCCAGAAAAGACAATGGATACAACAGCTTAGTTGACCATATAGGGTATATTTTAACTAAGAATGATAAAAGATCCAACTGTTCAGACACGACATTCTATGATCCAACACATCTGCATCTGTCATAAACAGTATGTTCAAAAAAATGAAAACAAATATGCAAATATGAAGAAATATAATTGCACCAAAAATACTCAAGTGTGCTATGTGCATATAGAATTTCATAGACAAATGACTTGCGAGGAGTTTAAGAGAAAAAAATAATCTCTCCAAAAAGCTTTAAAATGGACATTTTGGAGAGCCGATTTTGCTTCTATTTTTGTCAAGAGGGCCTACGGTGTCATTTCTATGGTGGTGGCTGCTTCGTTTTGCAGTCCATGTTGGTGATGGGATGTCATAGGTGATTGTTTGGTCATGTCGCTCGTGCATGATGCGACAAGGCTAGTAGTGGCCCTGCGGTGGCAAGTTGTCCCCTCCTCTATTTCCTGACGAGGTCCAAGCAGGTGGAGGACTACCAACATGGTCAAGTTTGGCATCCATAGTGTGGTGCTCCCCTGTTGTCGCCAGTGACAATAAGGTTTTCCTTCATCGAGGGCAGTTGGAGCGGTAGCCTCCTATATCGTGTGAGGCTCCACGTGGCGGTGCAACAATTTGGCTTTGCATTGCTGATGCGGGGTTGTGGGCATACAGCATTGTCTCCACGAGTGAATCCATATCGGTGGATCTTGGTGTTCACTCGTGGCGTGCCCCTCTCCCACTTGTGAGTGAAGGCTTGACACATCCGGTGGAGAACTATTGATTCGGTCTGAGATCTTGATCAACCGGTGTACATTGGAGAGGAGTTCAAGTGGTAGCCTGTTGCGACTACCATTTTATATTGTGGCCTTACTCATGGTCAAGAGTCTAGCATTTCCGTTACGAAGAAAAAACTTTTTGTTGTGCACAAGTAGACTTTGAGCTTTAGTCCTTTGTGCTAAATTGAAGAACCCTTGCAATAGATCATTTTTGGTTCAGAAGTGAGAGAATGCATTATGAGTTTGTGATAAACACATCAGTAGCACTTGATGTGAATAGCAAAGTGTAACGAGTGTGGATTTTTTGTACCACCATACCAGTGTACCTTATGTCTAGATCATTCAGTTTGCATCTAGATTTGTCATATCCTTACAAAGAAATTTCTCTTTTTGTTTCTTCCAAACAAGATAACATATGTACTTGAAACTTTGCAGATGAACTATACACTAGTGCCACTCATTGTGTAAAATGTTTTTGATTTTATTTATGAAACATAAATTTGTCAAATTTCAATTTCGAATGAATTGTATCATTTTTTAAAACTTATGTTGTGCCGAAAAATCCTATAACTTTTCTGCACATGATAGTACTTGTGTGATGCTTGATCCGCAAAGTTTTGAGTTCAAATGTTCTTTTATTTGAGTGAAACAAAAAGTGTATGGGGGCAGTCCGATCAAGGGGTAGTGCGGTGCAGAGAATTTAGATGTATCATATGACTTGGAATATATGTTTCAAAATGAATAATGTGATATAGGTTATTGATGAAACTAAATCCCAAGAATCTCGAGTGGTTGAGCCGCATATTTCTGTATATATATCTGTGGTCAAGGACCAATGGCTCCTCTGTAATTTACTAGCTTTTCTCCAAGTAGACCAACACAATATAGAACCATAGAATGTTGATGTAAGGAGACATATATAGAACCAGACAGATGATTGAGAGAGCAGTGGTCTAGATTTTTAGTGGACCACAAGGGCTAACTTTTTCGCCCAAAAAAAGATCACAAGGGCGACTCGTTAGGAATAGGATGCACAGGGAACTCGAGTTGAAGACAAACTGCAAGTGCACGCACAAATATGCTGGTGAGCACGCTGCTCTGGGATGCATGTGCTGGTTGTGCGCATGGTGGTGCTGAGAGGCAATATGCCACCCTGGCTGCTTAGCAGGAATAATCAGTTTAACTGATGTATCTGTGAACAGAGTATCTAGCAACAATATCTCGACAGTTGAACGTAGCTGCAAAGAGTTGCAAAACACTTGAAAAAAGTACTCGTAAATGCCATGTGTCATCTATTCATCGTCTTTGTCTCATGCTGCCTTTGTTTCCTCGGTAAATAGAATGCAACTTCTGTGTTTTTACCCAAAATTTCATCTAGCAGCACAGAGACTTGTGTGTATAGGTTCCCTTTGTGTTTTGAACCAAAATTTCATCTAGGAGACTTGTGCATTTAGGTTCCTTGTGTGTACTGATGACATCATTGTACTACAACCATATAAAGAAAACACATAATTTTTAAATAAAGATAAGTAAGGAGAAACATATTTTACTTTGCAACCTCTCCATTTTGAAAACAAATTAAATTTTAGGCATCTACTTACTTTCAATAACAAGTGATGTCCTACGCTTGTCAGGGAAAAACCATATCATTTCATGTCATACTTTGTCCTCCTTGAGCATTTCCCTTACTACTCCCTTCTTTCTATCTAGACTATAAAGTGTCCACACATTTTAATGTTCAACTTTAACCATCAGTTAAGCCAATAAAATATGAGTTATTACCAGAAAAATTATACCATATGAAACTTCTTTCGAATATGAATTCAGTTGCAAATTTTTGGGTCACATAGCCCACATTTCTACTAAAAAATGCACTTATCAACTCAAGCAACTAATTCCCTATGCAAACCAACATCGATCTATGGTTTCTTTTATTGTGCATCTGCGTGCGTAAAATATGGCATCCCAAGATTGCATTTAAATATGGATCATCTCGAGAAGTTAAAAGGGCTAGGATGGTCATGTTAGGTTAACCTTAATTATTATGAATAAGTGTCTCAAAAAAATTTGTTATGCATAAATCTAAAAACACATGTACAAATTAATAGAGGGAATATTATCCTAAGTACCTAGTTCGTCTAATCATCTTAGTGGTTTGTCCCGCAAACCATACAGAGCTCCTCACTACAAAATTGTTGCAGATCAAAACTATGAAATATTGAAATTAGCAAATTGTTCGGAATCAAATCAAATGGTCTTTTCGCTTATGCTTATCATCATTTCACCATCAATAATCAATTAAAAATGCAATAAACTTTCATATTCATGTTTTAGTTTACACAAAGAGTTTGGTATCACTATGTATCTTTCTTTTGCTCTACTGAGTTGGAAATCAATCAACAGGAAGAAGTTCTCCGTTGTTGGTTGAGTTTGTGGTGGCTTCCTTGCATGGTTTCTAGCAGTATTGGCTTTAGGGTTGCTCATATATAGATATGCAATGAATGCAACGTTGGCAACTACACCACTTGCATAGAATTAAATGGCCACAACACTTGGCATGTGATGTTATGTGAGAAAGTGATGTCTTGGCCACGCAGAACGCTTTGCTCACTGATCTTCTATACATATATACTGGTTCGCCATGTATCAGGATCATGTTTAGTTGCTGGCGAGAGTGCCAAAGTGTAGTAGGGGAGCATACAATGACGAGCATGGCAAATGGCACCGAGGTGATCTAGCCGGGAATGGGATGTTAGCAATTTGATTTAGAGCCAAGTAAAAATAGAGAATCCATGAAATAGTGATCACATAGTAGTTCTACCTTGTCAGAATCGTAGATTTCATCACTCGGGTATATCAGTAGCTCTAGCTAAGAATGGCCCAATCTCTAGCACGTAAAGATGAAATGGAAAACGTCTACATTGTGTCCTTGTTATCCTAAATGGAATTGTATTACTTAGCATGAGAACACTGAAGGAAATATGCCCTAGAGGCAATAATAAAGTTATTATTTATTTCCTTATTTCATGATAAATGTTTATTGTTCATGCTAGAATTGTATTAACCGGAAACATAATACATGTGTGAATACATAGACAAACAGAGTGTCACTAGTATGCCTCTACTAGACTAGCTTGTTAATCAAAGATGGTTATGTTTCCTAACCATAGACAAAGGAGTTGTCATTTGATTAACAAGGTCACATCATTGGTTGAATGATCTGATTGACATGACCCATTCCATTAGCTTAGCACCCGATCGTTTAGTATGTTGCTATTGCTTTTATCCATGACTTATGCATGTTCCTATAACTATGAGAATATGCAACTCCCGTTTACCGGAGGAACACTTTGGGTACTACCAAAGCGTCCTGGCGTAACTGGGTGATTATAAAGGAGTACTACAGGTGTCTCCAAAGGCAGATGTTGGGTTGGCGTATTTCGAGATTAGGATTTGTCACTCCGATTGTCGGAGAGGTATCTCTGGGCCCTCTCGGTAATACACATCACTAAGCCTTGCAAGCATTACAACTAATGAGTTAGCTGTGAGATGATGTATTACGGAATGAGTAAAGAGACTTGCGATGTGAGATTGAACTAGGTATTGGATACCGACGATCGAATCTCGGGCAAGTAACATACCGATGACAAAGGGAACAACGTATGTTGTTATGTGGTCTGACCGATAAAGATCTTCATAGAATATGTAGGAGCCAATATGGGCATCCAGGTCCCGCTATTGGTTATTGACGGAGGCGTGTCTCGGTCATGTCTACATTGTTCTCGAACCGTAGGGTCCGCACGCTTAAGGTTTCGATGACGGTTATATTATGAGTTTTGTATTTTGATGTACGAAGGAGTTCGGAGTCCCGGATGTGATCACGGACATGACGAGGAGTCTCGAAATGATCGAGACATAAAGATTGATATATTGACGGCTATATTCGGACACGGAAAGGTTCCGGAAGTTTCCGGAGAAAACCGGAGTGCCGGAGGGGTTACCGGAACCCCCCGGGGAAGTAATGGGCCTTATTGGGCCAAAGGGGGAGAGAGAGGGCCGCAGCAGGAGGTGGCGCGCCCCTCCCCCCATGGGGAGTCCGAATTGGACAAGGAGGGGGGGCGCGGCCCCCCTTTTCCCTCTCCCTCTCCCTCTCTTTCCTTCCCCCTTCATCCTTCCTAGTTGGACTAGGAAAGGGGAGTCCTACTCCCACTAGGAGGAGGACTCCCCCTCCTTGGCGCGCCTCCTAGGGCCGGCCGGCCCTCCCCTTGCTCCTTTATATCACGGGGCAGGGGCACCCAAGAACACACAAGTTGTTCCAAGAGATCGATCCATAGCCGTGTGCGGTGCCCCTCCACCATATTCCACCTCGGTCATATCGTAGCGGTGCTTAGGCGAAGCCCTGCGTCGGTAGAACATCAAGATCGTCCTGCCACGTCGTCTTGTGGAACTCTCTCTCCCGGAGCTTTGCTGGATCGGAACTGAGGAGCGCCACCGAGCTGAGCGTGTGCCAAGAACTCGGAGGCGCCGGAGTAACGGGCGCTGGGATCGGTTGGATCGCGAGGAGAACGTCGACTACTTCCTCTACGTTGTGATCGCTTCCGCTTCGGTCTCACGATGCGTAGACAACACTCTCCCCTCTCGTTGCTATGCATCACCATGATCTTGCGTGTGCGTAGGAAATTTTTGAAATTACTACGTTCCCCAACAGTGGCATCCGAGCCTAGGTTTTTATGGTTTGATGTTTTGCACGAGTAGAACACAAGTGAGTTGTGGGCGATACAAGTCATACTGCCTACCGGCATGTCATACTTTGGTTCAGCGGTATTGTGAGATGAAGCGGCCCGGACCGACATTACGCGTACGCTTACGCGAGACTGGTTTCACCGTTACGAGCACTCGTGCTTAAAGGTGGCTGGCGGGTGTCTGTCTCTCACTTTAGTTGAACCGAGTGTGGCTACGCCCGGTCCTTGAGAAGGTTAAACGGAGTCTAATTGACGAAGTATCGTTGTGGTCTTGATGCGTAGGTGAGATTGGTTCTTACTTAAGCCCATAGCAGCCACGTAAAATTTGCAACAACAAAGTAGAGGACGTCTAACTTGTTTTTGCAGGGCATGTTGTGATGTGATATGGTCAAGACGTGATGCTATATTTTATTGTATGAGATGATCATGTTTTGTAACCGAAGTTATCGGCAATCGGCTGGAGCCATATGGTTGTCGCTTTATTGTATGAAATGCAACGCCTGTAATTGCTTTACTTTATCACTAAGCGGTAGCGATAGTCGAGAAGCAATAGATGGCGTAAACGACAACGATGCTACGATGGAGATCAAGGTGTCGCTACCGGTGGCGATGGTGATCACGACGGTGCTTCGGAGATGGAGATCACAAGCACAAGATGATGATGGCCATATCATATCACTTATATTGATTGCATGTGATGTTTATCCTTTATGCATCTTATTTTGCTTTGATTGACGGTAGCATTTTAAGATGATCTCTCACTAAAATTATCAAGTAGTGTTCTCCCTGAGTATGCACCGTTGCCAAAGTTCGTCGTGCCGAGACACCACGTGATGATCGGGTGTGATAAGCTCTACGTCCATCTACAACGGGTGCAAGCCAGTTTTGCACACGCAGAATACTCAGGTTATACTTGACGAGCCTAGCATATGCAAATATGGCCTCGGAACACGGAGACCGAAAGGTCGAGCGTGAATCATATAGTAGATATGATCAACATAAGATGTTCACCATTGAAAACTACTCCATCTCACGTGATGATCGGTTATGGTTTAGTTGATTTGGATCACGTGATCACTTAGATGACTAGAGAGATGTCTGTCTAAGTGGGAGTTCTTAAGTAATATGATTAATTGAACTTAAATTTATCATGAACTTAGTACTGATAGTATCTTGCTTGTCTATATGCATTTATAGATAGATGGCTCGTCTTTGTTGTTCCGTTGAATTTTAATGCGTTCCTTGAGAAAGCAAAGTTGAAAGATGATGGTAGCAATTACACGGACTGGGTCCGTAACACGAGGATTATCCTCATTGCTGCACGGAAGAGTTACGTCCTGGATGCACCGCTAGGTGCCGTGCCCTTCATTGATGCAACCGACGATGTTAAGAACGTCTGGCGAGCAAAGTCGATGACTACTCTATAGTTCAGTGTGCCATGCTTTACGGCTTAGAACCGGGTCATTCAACGACGTTTTGAACGTCATGGAGCATATGAGATGTTCCAGGAGTTGAAGTTGATATTTCAACAGAATGCCCGGATCGAGAGATATGAAGTCTCCAATAAGTTCTATAGCTGCAAGATGGAAGAGAATGGAGTGCATCGGTGAGCACATACTCGTAATGTCCAGGTATTACAATCACTTGACTCAACCGGGAGTTGATCTTCCGGATGATTGTGTCATTGATGTAATTCTTCAATCACCGCCACCAAGCTACAAAGGCTTCGTGATGAACTATAATATGCAAGGGTTAGTAAAGACTATGCTCGAGCTCTTCGCAATGCTAAAGGCTGCGGAGGTAGAAATCAAGAAGGAGCATCAAGTGTTGATGGTCAATAAGACCACTAGTTTCAAGAAGAAAGGCAAAGGGAAGAAGAAGGGGAACTTCAAGAAGAACAGCAAACAAGTTCTTTGCTCGGAGAGAAGAAACCCAAGTCTGGACCTAAACCTGAAACTGAGTGCTTCTCTGCAAGCAGACTGGTCCTTTGGAAGCGGAACTGCCCCAAGTATTTGGCGGATAAGAAGGATGGCAAGGTGAACAAAGGTATATGTGATATACATGTTATTGATGTGTACCTTACTAGAGCTCGCAGTAGCACACAGGTATTTGATCTTGGTTACATTGCTAATATTTGCAACTCGAAACAGGGACTACGGATTAGCGAACACCGGCAAAGGACGAGGTGACGATGCGGCGTGGGAAATGGTTCCAAAGTCGATGTGATCGCGGTCGGCACGCTACCTCTACATCTACCTTCGGGATTAGTTTTAGACCTAAATAATTGTTATTTGGTGCGGCGTTGAGCATGAACATTATATCTGGATCTTGTTTGATGCGAGACGGTTATTCATTTAAATCAGAGAATAATGGTTGTTCTATTTTATATGAATAATATCTTTTATGGTCATGCACCCTTGAAGAGTGGTCTATTTTTAATGAATCTCGATAGTAGTGATACACATATTCATAATGTTGAAACCAAAAGATGCAGAGTTGATAATAATAGTGCGACTTATTTGTGGCATTGCCGTTTAGGTCATATCGGTATAAAGCGCATGAAGAAACTCCATACTGATGGACTTTTGGAGTCACTTGATTATGAATCACTTGGCACTTGCGAACCGTGCCTCATGGGCAAGATGACTAAAACCCCATTCTCCGGTACTATGGAGAGAGCAACAGATTTGTTGGAAATCATACATACAGATGTATGTGGTCCAATGAATGTTGAGGCTCGTGGCGGATATCGTTATTTTCTCACCTTCACAGATGATTTAAGCAGATATGGGTATATCTACTTAATGAAACATAAGTCTGAAACATTTGAAAAAGTTCAAAGAATTTCAGAGTGAAGTTGAAAATCATCGTAATAAGAAAATAAAGTTTCTACGATCTGATCGTGGAGGCGAATATTTGAGTTCTGAGTTTGGTCTACATTTGAAACAATGCGGAATAGTTTCGCAACTCACGCCACCGGAACACCACAGCGCAATGGTGTGTCCGAACGTCGTAATCGCACTTTACTAGATATGGTGCGATCTATGATGTCTCTTACAGATTTACCGCTATCGTTTTGGGGTTATGCTCTTGAGACGGCCGCATTCACGCTGAATAGAACACCGTCAAAATCCATTGAGGCGACACCTTATGAACTATGGTTTAGCAAGAAACCAAAGTTGTCGTTTCTTAAAGTTTGGGGATGCGATGCTTATGTGAAAAAGCTTCAACCTGATAAGCTCGAACCTAAATCGGAGAAATGTGTCTTCATAGGATACCCAAAGGAGACAGTTGGGTACACCTTCTATCACAGATCCGAAGGCAAGACATTTGTTGCTAAGAATGGATCCTTTCTAGAGAAGGAGTTTCTCTCGAAAGAAGTGAGTGGGAGGAAAGTAGAACTTGATGAGGTAACTGTACCTTCTCCCTTATTTGAAAGTAGTTTATCACAGAAACCGGTTTCTGCGACATCTACACCAAAAAGTGAGGAAGTTGATGATGTTGATCATGAAACTTCAATCAAGTTACTACAGAACCTCGTAGATCAATCAGAGTAAGATCCGCACCAGAGTGGTACGGTAATCCTGTTCTGGAAGTCATGCTACTAGATCATGATGAACCTACGAACTATGAAGAAGCGATGGTGAGCCCAGATTCCATAAAATGGCTTGAGGCCATGAAATCTGAGATGGGATCCATGTATGAAAACAAAGTGTGGACTTTGGTTGACTTGCCCGAGGGTCGGCAAGCAATAGAAAACAAGTGGATCTTCAAGAAGAAGACTGACGCTGACGGTAATATTACTGTCTACAAAGCTCGACTTGTCGCAAAGGGTTTTCAACAAGTTCAAGGGATTGACTACGATGAGACCTTCTCACCAGAAGCGATGCTTAAGTCTGTCGAATCATGTTAGCAATTGCCGCATTTTATGATTATGAAATTTGGCAAATGGATGTAAAGATTGCATTCTGAATGGATTTACGGAAGAAGAGTTGTATATGATGCAACCAGAAGGTTTTATCGATCCAAAGGGAGCTAACAAAGTGTGAAAGCTCCAGCGATCCATTTATGGACTGGTGCAAGCATCTCGGAGTTGGAATAAACGCTTTGATAGTGTGATCAAAGCATTTGGGTTTATACAAACTTTTGGAGAAGCCTGTATTTACAAGAAAGTGAGTGGGAGCTCTGTAGCATTTACGATATTATATGTAGATGACATATTACTAATCGGAAATGATATAGAATTCTGGATAGCATAAAGGGATACTTGAATAAGAGTTTTTCGATGAAGGACCTCGGTGAAGCTGCTTACATATTGGGCATCAAAATCTATAGAGATAGATCAAGGCGCTTAATTGGACTTTCACAAAGCACATACCTTGACAAAATTTTGAAGAAGTTCAAAATGGATCAAGCAAAGAAAGGGTTCTTGCCTGTGTTACAAGGTGTGAAGTTGAGTAAGACTCAATGCCCAACCACCGCAGAAGATAGAAAGAAAATGAAAGATGTTCCCTATGCCTCAGCCATAGGCTCTATCATGTATGCAATGCTGTGTACCAGACCTGATGTGTGCCTTGCTATAAGCTTAGCAGGAGGTACCAAAGTAATCCAGAGTGGATCAACTGGACAGCGGTCAAGAACATCTGAAATACACGAAAAGGACTAAGGATATGTTTCTCGTATATGGAGGTGACAAAGAGCTCATCGTGGCGGTTACGTTGATGCAAGCTTTGACACTGATCCGGACGATTCTAAATCGCAAACCGGATACGTATTTACACTAAACGGAGGAGCTGTCAGTTGGTGCAGTTCTAAATAAAGCGTCGTAGCGGGATCTACATGTGAAGCGGAATACATAGCAGCTTCGGAAGCAGCTAATGAAGGAGTGCGGATGAAGGAGTTCATATCCGATCTAGGTGTCATACCTAGTGCATCGGGTCCAATGAAAATCTTTTGTGACAATCTGGAGCAATTGCTTTAGCAAAGGAATCCAGATTTCACAAGAGAACCAAACACATCAAGAGACGCTTCAATTCCATCCGGGACTTAGTCCAGGTGGGAGACATAGAGATTTGCAAGATACATACGGATCTGAATGTAGCAGACCCGTTGACTAAGCCTCTTCCACGAGCAAAACATGATCAGCACCAAGACTCCATGGGTGTTAGAATCATTACTATGTAATCTAGATTATTGACTCTAGTGCAAGTGGGAGACTGAAGGAAATATGCCCTAGAGGCAATAATAAAGTTATTATTTATTTCCTTATTTCATGATAAATGTTTATTGTTCATGCTAGAATTGTATTAACCGGAAACATAATACATGTGTGAATACATAGACAAGCAGAGTGTCACTAGTATGCCTCTACTAGACTAGCTTGTTAATCAAAGATGGTTATGTTTCCTAACCATAGACAAAGGAGTTGTCATTTGATTAACAAGGTCACATCATTGGTTGAATGATCTGATTGACATGACCCATTCCATTAGCTTAGCACCCGATCGTTTAGTATGTTGCTATTGCTTTTATCCATGACTTATGCATGTTCCTATAACTATGAGAATATGCAACTCCCGTTTACCGGAGGAACACTTTGGGTACTACCAAACGTCACAACGAAACTGGGTGATTATAAAGGAGTAATACAGGTGTCTCCAAAGGCAGATGTTGGGTTGGCGTATTTCGAGATTAGGATTTGTCACTCCGATTGTCGGAGAGGTATCTCTGGGCCCTCTCGGTAATACACATCACTAAGCCTTGCAAGCATTACAACTAATGAGTTAGCTGTGAGATGATGTATTACGGAACGAGTAAAGAGACTTGCCAAGAATCTAGATTGAACTAGGTATTGGATACCGACGATCGAATCTCGGGCAAGTAACATACCGATGACAAAGGGAACAACGATATGTTGTTATGCGGTCTGACCGATAAAGATCTTCGTAGAATATGTAGGAGCCAATATGGGCATCCAGGTCCCGCTATTGGTTATTGACCGGAGACGTGTCTCGATCATGTCTACATTGTTCTCGAACCGTAGGGTCCGCACGCTTAAGGTTTCGATGACGGTTATATTATGAGTTTTGTATTTTGATGTACCGAAGGAGTTCGGAGTCCCGGATGTGATCACGGACATGACGAGGAGTCTCGAAATGATCGAGACATAAAGATTGATATATTGGACGGCTATATTCGGACACCGGAAAGGTTCCGGAAGTTTAGGAGAAAACGGAGTGCGGAGGGGTTACGGAACCCCCGGGGAAGTAATGGGCCTTATTGGGCCAAAGGGAGAGAGAGGGCACCAGGAGGTGGCGCCCCCATGGGGAGTCCGAATTGGACAAGGAGGGGGGGGGCGCGGCCCCCCTTTCCCTCTCCCTCTCCCTCTCTTTCCTTCCCCCTTCCTCCTTCCTAGTTGGACTAGGAAAGGGGAGTCCTACTCCCACTAGGAGGAGGACTCCCCCCTCCCTTGGCGCGCCTCCTAGGGCCGGCCGGCCCTCCCCTTGCTCCTTTATATCACGGGGCAGGGGGCACCCTAGAACACACAAGTTGATCCTTGAGATCGTTCCTTAGCCGTGTGCGGTGCCCCCTACACCATAATCCACCTCGGTCATATCGTAGCGGTGCTTAGGCGAAGCCCTGCGTAGGAAGAACATCAAGATCGTCACCACGCCGGTCGCGGCCGACGAACTCTCTCTCCCCGGAGCTTTGCTGGATCGGAACTGAGGAGCGTCACCGAGCTGAGCGTGTGCCAAGAACTCGGAGGCGCCCGGAGTAACGGCGCTGGGATCGGTTGGATCGCGAGGAGAGCGTCGACTACTTCCTCTACGTTGTGATCGCTTCCGCCCGGTCTCTGAGTGCGTAGACAACACTCTCCCCTCTTGTTGCTATGCATCACCATGATCTTGCGTGTGCGTAGGAAATTTTTTGAAATTACTACGTTCCCCAACAAACACGTGGTTTTTTACATCTATTGATCGCCTGACCTCTTGCATTACATCCTTACAAGGCAATCGCGTCACTACAGTCTAGAATTGATACATTTATGCGTTGTTGTTGCACCTAGTGAGCGCAAAGAGTAAATCCCACAGTTGTGTTGTTTGAAACATAAAAAAAATCTCTCTAACAGAATTCATACCATAGGCAATGGATCTAATAGCTTAATTAGTTCTGTCATACAGGGTCAATATTAACTAAGAACTATAAAAGCCAAATGTTCAGACATGACATTTCTGAGCTCAAGCACATCTACACCCATCATGAACATTAAATTCAAAAAAATCTAAAACAAATCATATTCTTTTTGCGCCAAAAATGCTCGAGTGTGCTATGTGCGTGCAAAATTCAATAGGCAAATGACTTCAAGGACCTCTAGACAAAAAAACAGCTCTCCAAAAAGCATTGAAAACGGACATTTTGGAGAGCCAGATTTGCTTTTTTTTCTGGAGCGCATAGGCTCTCATTTATTGATGAAATTTTGCATGCACTTGAATACGTGAACACCTTTGATACCAAAAGAATCAAATTTCTATTTTGTTTTCAAACTATTATTTTCATACTGTTCACGAGGGAACATATGAACTCAAAGTCATCTACAAGTTACGGCAATTGTTCTGATATTAACAAGTAGCTCCTGACCAATAAAACGGGAAAGAAAATTAGAAATGTTCATGTAATCAAGCAAATGAATTGCTTGGCTGATGAACACAGCAAACCGCATCAACATTGCCATGAAAATAACCAAGTAATTTTGCTTCCGCGCAAACATAAGCAGATATATACCAACAACAAAATTAGTTGGTCCTCACTATCAACCACATCTAACCATGTCAATGAATGGAAACAACACTAGCTACCTTAAAAGTATCCACATGAGAGGGCTCCTTAATTATATATTTGTATTAGCAAAAGAGCAAAAAGATATAGTCGTATGCTTTCGATGACCCAAATCCGCATGTTGCAACAATGCGCAAGATACCATGCCCAATCGACACACATCATGTCTCCTTCCACTCACCACCTTAGCCATAACTCCGGCTGCTAGTTTTCTTTGTAAGAACTCCAAACTTAGAGCATCGCATGCTGCATGTTGTTTCATCTCCTGGTCTTCTCCACTTCCACGAAGTACATGTATAATTGTTGCAATCTTGAGTAAGAGAGTTTGATGGTCAAGAATGGGAACAACATGAGTGCAATATAAGGATCGCTTGGCTGCGCCAATGCATTTTTGTGCAATGACTTTGGCCTCTTATTTTGATTTATTGTACGGCATGGTCCAACTTCTCCACCCCTCTAGACCGGCGATGAAAGATTGCAAGCTTGTGTTGCATGTGATGATGCACGAACTGAGGTTCCTTCGGCGATTTCTAAATCTCGTTTCCAGTGGCGAGTGGTTATTTCGCTCTTCGAAATCAGGTATGCAAGGGTGTTTGCATGTGTCCATTTTTTCTGTTGTTTTAGTGCAATTTTCAAACTCCAGCGAATGACGTATAATCGAAGGAAGAAGATGGTCAGTACGGTTTTAGACGTAATTTTATCTGCTGGTCGTTTTGTGTCATGTTGTGTTTTGATTGTACTATCTCACTAGTAGAAAAAAATACTTTACGTGAGACACACTAGTCCCGGTTTGTAAACAAACCGGCACTAATGTGACCATTAGTGCCGGTTCCAATGGCTAGGCGGGCGGGCATCATCAGTCCCGGTTCGTGTTGAACCTCTAGTACCGGTTCGTGCCATGAACCGGGACTAAAGAGGTGGTGGCAGGCTGGGCCCCACCAACCCCTTTAGTCCCGGTTCGTGGCACGAACCGGTTCTAGAGGCTTACCTTTAGTCCATGTTTGTGTCATGAACCGGGACTAAAGGTTTTCCTATATAAACCCTTCATCCAGCCTGCGACCGATTTCTCTGTTCTTCCCCTTTCCGCTCCTCTCTTCTCTGTTATTCCCCAAAGCTCGAGCTCATCCTTCATTTTGCCCAAAATTTGTCAAGATTTGAAGGCCCCCCATCCATCCAAGTGATCACAAAGGTTAGCAACTTTGTCCTTTTATCTCTCATTGCTAGATTAGCTCTTGCAATGCTCTATAAGTATAGTGATTTGTGGGTTTTAGTTTGGGAGTAATTATATGTGGTAGTTTATTTGATTTATATGCAATTTGAGCTCACATTAACTCTTAGTTTGCATATATAGGTGTGGTTTACTTAGTGCCTTCCTGTCCCCGTCCTAACCACTGTCGATCGCCCGCACCGTCCTGTCACCGGCACCACCGGTGAGCCTCTTGTTCTTATCTTTTTTATATATAAAAATCATGTTTGTGTGGTCTAGAATATAGTTACATGTATAATTTTCTTACCCGTACGTTGTTTGTTATACATAGTGGCATGGTTTTGATATCCGTCCCTGTCGGCCCTCGTCCGGTTTATGATTCAGATGTGGTATATTCTCTTTTGTAACTATTTGTTGCATTTTGTGTTTATGACAAATTATGCCTATCTAGTTGACATAGATATTTTTATCTAGGAGGTATGTGAACCGGAAATTCCAACCGACTCTCTTGTCGAGAGGTTAAATTTAGTTAAAAACCTGAGTATTTGAAAGAAAAATTGAAAAGAACTGAAGAAGAGAAGATGAAACTCGAGTTGTATGTTGCTAATATCGTCGATGATAACAAGATCAAGATGGACAAAATGCGCTTGAAGATTAGAAAGATTAGAAAATATGCCATTGATAGTGAGGCTTGGTATCATTATGTTGTTGGATCAATTGTCACCTTAGTTGCGATCTTGATCGCATTTGTTGTTGCATTTAAATGATTTAGCGAGAGTTTGTATGTTTTTATGAGAATAAGTGTGTATGAACTTTATGTATGAACTTGTATTAATATAGTATTTTCGGTGTTGTATAATGAAGATGACCCGGCAATGGATGTACGATGACCGATGCTCTCCCCAGTTCGTTAATGGTGTGCGTACTTTTCTGCTTGCGGCTGAGGCAAACAAGCAGGTGGAAGGTTTTATGTGTTGTCCATGTGTTGTCTATAAGAATGATTAGAATTACTCTAAGTCAAGAAACATTCACGTTCACCTATTTGAGTCCGCTTTCATGCACCACTATAATGTTTGGACCAAGCACGGAGAAAGAGGGGTCCTAATGGAAGAGAATGAAGAAGAAGAGGACGATGACAGCTTGGCCATGGGTTCCCTGAATACGATGGTACAACAATGGGGGAAGAAGCTGAGCCGGCAATGTGGGAAGAAGCTGAAAAAGAGGCATTAAATGAGACCGCTGATGATCTTGGTCGGGCCATTGCCGATGCAAAGAGAAACTGCACAACTGAAAAGGAGAGGCTGAAGTTGCAGCGCATGTTAGAGGATCACAAGAAATTGTTGTACGCAAATTGCAAAGCTGACAAGAAAAAGCTGGGCACCACACTAGAATTGTTGCAAATGGAAAGCAGAGAATGGTGTATCTGACAAGGGACTTGAAAAATTGCTGGTAATGTTAAAGAAGATGCTTCTAGCGGACAACGAATTTCCCGACAGTACGTACGAAGCAAAGAAGGTTGTCTGCCCTCTAGGATTGGAGGTGCAGAACATACATGCATGCCCTAATGACTGCAACCTCTCCCACGGTGAGTACGAGGATTTGAATGCATGCCCGGTATGCGGTGCTATGCGCTATAAGATCAGCCGCGATGACCCTGGTGATGTTGAGGGCGAGCGCCCCAGCAAGAAGATTCCTTCCAAGGTGATGTGGTATGCTCCTATAATACCACGATTGAAATGTTTGTTTCAAAACAAAGAGCATGACGAGTTGATGCGATGGCACAGAGAAGATCGTAAGAAAGATGGGAAGCTGAGAGTACCCGTTGATTGGTCGCAGTGGAGAAAAATCAAGAGAAAGTGGCGGGACTTGGCAGATCACGCAAGGACCGTATGGTTTGGTCTAAGCGCAAATGGCATTAATCCTTTCAGAGAGCAGAGCACCAATCATAGCACCTGGCCTGTGAATCTATGTATGTATAACCTTCCTCCTTGGTTATGCATGAACGGAAGTACATTATGATGCCAGTGCTCATCCAAGGCCCTAAGCAACCCGACAACGACATTTATGTGTACCCAAGGCCATTAGTTCAAAAACTCTTACAGCTGTGGAATGAAAAAGGTGTACGTGCGTGGGATGAGCACGGACAGGAGGAATTTGACCTACATGCGTTGTTGTTTGTGACCATCAATGATTGGCATGCTCTCGGTAACCTTTCAGGACAGACAAACAAAGGATACCACGCATGCACACACTGTTTGGATGATACCGACAGTATATGTTTGGATAATTGTAAGAAGAATGTGTACCTGGGACTTCATAGATTTCTTCCGAGCAGTCATCCCATAAGAAAGAAAGGCAAGCATTTCAAAGGTGAGGTAGATCACCAGAAGAAGCCTCGCCACCGTCCTGGTGATGATGTACTTGATATGGTCAAGGATTTAAAAGTATTCTTTGGAAAGGGTCCTAACGGACAATCTGTTCCGAATGACGCTGACGGACGCGCACCCATGTGGAAGAAGAAAACTATATTTTAGGACCTACCCTATTGGAAAGACCTAGAGGTCCGCTCTGCAATCGACGTGATGCACGTGGCAAAGAATATTTGTGTGAACTTGCTAGGCTTGTTGGGCGTGTATGGGAAGACAAAAGATACACCGGAGGCACGGGAGGACCAGCAACATATGCACGGAAAAGACGGCATACATCAGGGTCCTGCCAGCTACGCTCTTACCAAAGAAGAGAAGGAAATCTTCTTTGAATGCCTGCTCAGTATGAAGGTCCCGTCTGGCTTCTCATTGAATATAAAGGGAATAATAAATATGGCAGAGAAAATGTTCCAGAACCTAATGTCTCATGACTGCCACATGATTATGATGCAACTGCTTCCGGTTGCATTGAGGGGGCTTCTACCGGAAAACGTTTGATTAGCCATTGTGAAGCTATGTGCATTCCTCAATGCAATCTCTCAGAAGGTAATCGATCCAGAAATCATACCAAATTTAGAAAATGATTTGGCGCAATGTATTGTCAGTTTCGAGTTGGTGTTTCCACCATCCTTCTTTAATATCATGACGCACGTCCTAGTTCACCTAGCCGAAGAGATTGCCATTCTGGGTCCTGTATTTCTACACAATATGTTCCCCTTTGAGAGGTTCATGGGATTCTTAAAGAAATATGTTCATAACCATGCTAGGCTAAAGGAAGCATCTCCAAGGGCCATGAAAATGAGGAGGTCCTTGAGTTTTGTGTTGACTTTATTCCTGACCTTAAGTCGATTGGTGTTCCTGAATCGCGACATAAGGGCTGACTGGGTGGAAAAGGAACGCTAGGACCAAAAGCAATAATATGTATGGACGGTATTCCCTCACTGAAGCACACTACACAGTTCTACAAAATTCCTCCTTGGTGGCTCCGTATATCGAGAACACAAGAATATTCTACGCTCCAAACACCCGGGGCAGTCTGACGACTAGATTACACGTGAACAAACGGGGACTTTCGTTGGTTGGTTGCAGACACATCTCATGCATGAAGACGCTGTTGAAGATGAGTTGTACTTGATGTCCAAGTTACCATCTTCGATATATTGACTTTCAAAGGGTACAAGATAAATGGGAATACATTTTACACGATCGCCCAAGATAAAAAGAGCACCAACCAAAACAGTGGTGTCCGCTTTGATGCAGCAACCAAGAGGGGAAGGGCACATATTATGCTTACATGGTGGACATATCTGTAATAGCCTGATTTTTGGCCCTTTCTTTTTCTTTTGTTTTTTCAAGGTTTTTGCGTGAGTTTTCTTTTTCTATGGCTTTGTGGTCTTGAAACTGAAGAAGATGCCCTCTTCTTTGTTTCCAGAGTGGCTTGCCATTCCCAAATCCTTCCCTAGACCCTGTCATTTTCATCCTAGCCCAAATCCCAATATTCTTTTTATTGGGAATATTCCTTTTCTATTAAAGGAATAACTCAAATTGCCCTAGGTTGTGAAGCAAACCTATATTTTCATCACTCCTAAAATTCCCAAATAATTCTCATAAATTTTTTGGGTCATATATTCATCAATTATGGCAAAACTTTTCATTGCCATGATCAAAAATAATCCTCAAATAATTCATTTCCTATTCTGCCCTAAATGGCACATTGTGAAGCAAGTGCTATTTTCCTTTGCCCAATTGACCTCAAACTCCTTGGACACTTTTCTTGTCCAAATCATTGCCACATGCCAAAATGCACCCTCATTTGCCTAGTAATTATTTAATTATGATTTTTCAAAGTTTTTGTCTAGAAAGAAGCTTTGTGAAGGAGGTACCAGCTAGGCATATCCAAATGAGTTGCCATTTTGCATGATTCTTCATATCATCATATCATAGCCCTCCACCAAAGTTGAGGTCATGTCATGCCTCCATGTGAGCTCATCTTCAATTCTTTGATTCTGTCCAAAATTTTAGTCTGTGAAGCAAGTATATTTTATCTAGCTCCATTAAGGCTGAAAATTGTTCTAGGCCTTCTAGTATCCATATAACCTCTCTCCACCCATTTTGGGCATATTTCATCAAGCCATTATTCCTCTAGGATTTTTGCAAGTTTCTGTCCAGAGGAGATGTTTGTGAAGTGTCGGTGTCAAAACCGGCGGATCTCGGGTAGGGGGTCCCGAACTGTGCGTCTAGGCGGATGGTAACAGGAGACAAGGGACATGATGTTTTACCCAGGTTCGGACCCTCTTGATGGAGGTAAAACCCTACGTCCTGCTAGATTAATATTGATGATGTGTGTTACAAGAGTAGATCTACCACGAGATCAAAGAGGCTAAACCCTAGAAGCTAGCCTATGGTATGATTGTTGTTCGTCCTACCCTCCGGTTTATATAGACACCGGATAGGGTTAGGGTTACACAGAGTCGGTTACAATGGTAGGAGATCTACATATCCGTATCGCCAAGCTTGCCTTCCACGCCAAGGAAAGTCCCATCCGGACACGGGACGAAGTCTTCAATCTGGTATCTTCATAGTCTTGGAGTTCGGCCGATGATGATAGTTCGGCTATCCGGACACCCCCTAGTCCGGAACTCCCTCAGTAGCCCCCGAACCGGGCTTCAGCGACGACGAGTCCGACGCGTATATTGTCTTCGGCGTTGCAAGGCGGGTTCTCCTTCAATCTTCATGTTCCCGTCGAATAGTGTCCGGCTTCTTTATAAATGTTGCGCTCCTTGGCTTCTACGCCCAATAATGGCCTTCTTCCACGTGTCGCATTTAATGCGAAAGGTTGGGATATTTTTACACTTTACCCCCTAGCCGTGCGAACGAGCCGCCTATAAGAGAGGCGAGGATCTAGATCCAGCTCACACCATCCTCCATCCGCAAGTTCTCATCGAAGCGCCTCTGACAAAAATCCATTCCATCATGGATAGCCGACGCGGCTCCTCCTCTCGCGCTCCCAGCCCTAAGCCAGGAGATTGGAGGAGATGCTCAGTTCCACACAGCGAGCTAGTGGTACTCCAAACCGAGGGATATCTTCCCCCACCATTCATGGTTCCGGTTTGAGCCGGACTAGCCACCTACAAGGGTGGAAAGCAGGCGGAGAGCGTCCCCAACCCTTCCAAAGGGGAGCGGGTATGCTTTGTCCCCTATCTAATAAGGGGACTCGGATTTCCCATACATCCGTTTCTCCGGGGGCCCCTAGAGTTCTACGGACGCCAACTTCACCACCTCACGCCCGCCTCCATTTTGCACATCGCGGGCTTCGTAGCTTTTTGCGAGCTGTTCTTGGGCATCGAGCCCCATTTTGCCCTGTGGAAGAGATTGTTTTGTCTCGTACCCCGTTCTCATGAGGGGTCAATATATCAAGTGGGCGGAGCCGAAATATGGCGCATCGCCGACCGGATATCTATCCGGCACCGAAGAAGGCGTCCAAGACTGGCCTTGAATGGTTCTACATGGAGGACGCCCTCTGCGGATCCAGTCCGGATCGGCCTCCCGGAGTTCAACAATGCTCCCTTGAAGAAACGCCTGAGTTGGCGCCCGCGGAACCCTTAACGGGAAGATGATAGGAGCGTCCATTATCTGATGGGCCGGATTAGGTTACTAGCCCACTCCGGATTGACCATGATCGGAGTCATGGCCACGTGCATTATGCGAGGGGTGCAGCCACTCCAATATAGGGGCCACCCTATGTGGGATTTCAACGGGGAAGATGACGCCACCCGTCATGGCCGCAAAGGGCCAGGCTCGGCAGCCGATCTGGCGAAGATCCTGTCCGGCTTGTACAACGGAGAGGAGGAGGACTTCCTCCGCAAGAATCCGTTGAATGGATTTTCTATGAATAACCCTCGGAGCTGGGTAAGCGGATGTTCATCTACCCGATCCATACTTTTTTAAAGTCAAGTATCTTACTCTGCGATGTCGACGCAGGAGCTGCGCCAGGACGTGGAGGGCATATGAAGCCTAACTCCACAGCCCGTGGATCCGGAACGATCCCTTGATCCGACCTCCGAAGAGGATCCGGACATAAAGGTGGAGCTGATTGACGGGGTGTTCCACCAACGTAGCATAGACAATGCCCTAGTCGCCATTACGGCCGACTACCCCGGTTTGTTTCCGTCCTCCCAGGTGACTACGACCAAGGTCTTGACACCATCATTTGATCCGCGCTCAATTCTGACAATCCCATACTGATGATGCATCGTAGGAGGTGCCTGTAAGGTGGGAAGCCGAACCATGCGGCGCCGCCAACAAGGGTCGATCCGCCCGGCAGGAGGAAGAGGGCCTTGCGTAACCGAACGTTGCTGCAACGGCACGGAGCACCGCTATTTTTAAGGGAAGGATCCCTAGGAGGTATATTAATGCTCATAACTTTTCCAGAAGAGCGCCACGGACAGTGTCCGGAGAGGTTGCCAATCAAGCCTCCGCCAGACATGCTCCAACGCATGGTCCGGGAGGGGAAGCGAATACAAGGCGTGAGCCGGACGCTCCTCCGACGGAGGATGCCGACAGGCTGTCCGCCACCCGGTCTGAGGTGGAGAGCGCCATGAATCACAGGCGTCGCCGGACAGTTCTTCGTGACGCGTGTTTCTCCCGGAGGCGTTAAATGCCTTTGAAGCGGGAAACACGCACCTCCGTGCCGCTCAAGATGGGTTAACCAGAGCCACGGAGCAGTATGTGAAAGACATACGGTAAGTAATTTTAATAGTTATATATGCCAGTAGCCCCCGAGACTTAAAATAGTTGGAATAACTGATTTAAGGATCAATTATTATGAGGTCTTACGGAGAAGAATACCCATCTGTCCCGGAACTCCAAGAGTGCAAGGCCCAACTTGAGGTCAAGATCACGCCACAATGAGCCACAGAGACCCCCGCTGGTAAGACATACTTTGAAAAGATAATTATTTAGCAAAGTACGGTGTGAATCTGACAATAATATTGCAGAGGGCGCCGGACTAGATCCGGACAAGCAACAGCTATTGCGTCAGCTAAAGGCCGGCGAGAGGGTGCTTATGAAGGTGCAGCAAGAGAGAAACAAGCTCCAAGATGCCCACACCCAGCAAGGAGAAGAGCTGAAAGGTGTTCGGGCCCAAATGCAGCTCCGTGAAGGAGAATCAGCGGCTTCGTCGCGGCATTTATATTAAGTGCTTGAACAAATTCCTTTGAAAAGAAGAATTCGGCGAGGAAGTCGATTGATGTAAATATGTCTTTAGGTGTGCTCACAGTGTCACCCCGCGGAGGAAATGCTCGAGTCAACGGGTGACCAACTTCCCGAGCTAGTGCAATTGCTCGAACGTGTTCGGCAGCGATGAGTGGCGTCGTTCATGCTTTATGGCCATCCGCCTCCCTACCCGAGGGCCTTGGTGAGCTTGCTAAGAAGCCAGGAGCACGGCGACGCCTCCGCTTGTGGAAGATATCGGCATGCCGTCAGGCGCCAGGAGGCTCGGGCCATGGTGAAGACACGTTGAAGTCCGACCCAAACCACATGGCCGAGGTCGGACCTCAAGGGGCCTGATGAGAAGGAGATCCTGTGAGCTTGATGTACAGCCAAGTAGAACTGGTCATGAAATATTCCCAACAGGACTGTAAATTAGACAGCCTGTTAGATGGGATTGAGGAGGAGTACAATCGGTCGGTTTGACGATGTAATTTGAAATGACATGTAAAATGCCTTCTAGCCAGATTGTAGATCGTTTGTCTTTGCGGACTGCTTTAGCTTCAACCTCGGGACCCAACAGTCCGAGTGTGTCCGAATACCCTTACGGTTATAAAAGAACCAGGGCATGCATGGAGACAAGGCGTCGGGTCGTAATTGCTTTATCGGACAAGTGCCCAACTAGTTATGTTATATTACATGGTTAGTAAGAAACATCTTCCAGGAGAATAGTTTCGTTAAGGGTTCCTTTCACAGGAGGCATGCCCTAAAGTGCAATGCCGGACTGCGAAAATAGCAGAAAAAGCATCCGGGGACAGATAAATAAGTAAGTAATAAATCATCTTTCAAGTCACCGACCGAATATTCTCTTAAGAACGCTTAGCTTTCGGCTTCACCGGTCTGAGGTACACATCCGGCTGACCGGCAAGAATAATCGCAGAGGTGCTCCCTTTACCTCCTAGCCGAACAATCGGGAACGTAGGGGTAAGCACAGGAGCCAGGCACCCCAGCTTGGCCAAAACTTAAGTCATATCAATGCATATAATGGTGAATAAAAGATACATGCGGAAGTATGACACATGTGTTGGGCATGAAACCCGTATGAATAAGCTTCTGTAAAAGAAGCCCCCAAGTATAATGAGTGCCAGGAGCACATCAAGTGTGTGCGAACAAAGCGCAAATCAGCCCATAAAAGGTATTGAAAAAAAGTGGGAAGAAGGAGGAGGACGAGAGACAGTAAAAAAAAAGGGGTGGACGGGGGAGTGAGACGAACCCGGAGTCCGGCGCTAGGCGTAGAATCTTCGGAGACGGGCTGCGTTCCATGGGTTCGGCTCGAGTCGGTTGTCAGATGCGTTACGTAGACGGTATGCTCCGCCGGTCAGGACTTGGTCGATGATGAAGGGACCTTCCCACTTGGGCTTAAGTTTGTCCTTTTTCTTGTCTGGCAAAGCGTAGAACAAGTTCGCCAACATTGTAAGTTTTGGCCCGTGCTTCTGCTTTGATATCTTCGAGCTCACATCGATAAAATGCGGAACGAGCCTTTGCCACGTCCCACCTCCTCTAGGGCGCCCAGACTGTCCTGCCGATCCAACTCGGCTTCTCTTTCTTCGCATACATGCGCACACGAGGTGAGTCATGAATTATATCGCAGGCGTAACTGCCTCTGCGCCGTATACCATAAAAAATGGTGTGAATCCAGTAGTTCGATTTGGCGTGGTCCGCAGCCCCCAGAGTACGGAGTCGAGCTCCTCTACCCAGTGTGTGTTAGATTCCTTGAGGGACCGCACTAGTCTGGGTTTGATGCCGCTCATGATTAGACCATTTGCTCGCTCGACTTGACCGTTAGTTTGGGGGTGATAGACTGAAGCGTAATCGAGCTTGATGCCCATGTTTTTGCACCAGAGTTTAACCTCGTCGGCCGTGAAGTTCGTGTCGTTATCAGTGATCATGCTGTGGGGGACGCCAAAACGGTGTACTACCCCGGATATGAAGTCTACCACCGGTCCGGATTCTGCCGTTTTAACCGGCTTGGCCTCAATCCATTTGGTGAATTTGTCCACCATGACCAATAAGTATTTGTGCTTGTGGGTTCCCCCTGTAAGGGGTCCAACCATGTCAAGCCCCGGACCGCGAACGGCCGTGTAATGGGTATAGTTTTGAGGGCGGTGGGTGGCATGTGGCTCTGATTAGCAAAGAGCTGGCAACCGACGCATCGTTGGACTAAATCTCGAGCATCCGCCGGGCTGTCGGCCAATAAAATCCTGACGGAAGGCCTTCCCTACAAGGGCCCGGGCTGCAGCGTGGTGCCCGCCGAGTCCGGGCGTGAATTTCAGCCAGAGATTTCGCCCTTCCTCTTCGGAGATACACCTTTGAAGGACTCTGGTTGTGCTTTTCTTATAAAGTTCTCCCTCATGGACCTTGTAGGCTTTAGATCGTGAACTATGCAGCGGGCCTCATTTTGGTCTTCGGAAGTTCCTGCCGCATTAAGTAGGCTAGGAATGGTTCTGCCCACGGGCAATTATTGCCATTATTTCGTGAGTGAAGGTGTTATTTCATTGATCGAGCTACCGATTGTGTCGTAATGGTCCGAGTTAGGTGATGCACTGGCTCCGGATTGTTATTTCGGACTCCTCTTCCCATAATACGGATGGCTTAAAGAGCCGTTCCAGGAAGATGTTAGGAGGGACGGCGTCTTGTTTCGCGCCGATGCATGCTAACACGTCTGCTGCCTGGTTATTATCCCGGGCTACATGATGGAATTCTAGTCCTTCGAACCGAAATGACAATTTTAGGATGGCGTTGCGGTAAGCTGCCATTTTGGATCTTTGGCGTCAAAGTCTCCATTTACTTGGGATATTGCGAGGTTTGAATCGCGCACCTCTAGGCGTTGATTGCCCATGGAGATTTCCATCCAGAGGCCATGTAGAAGGGCCTCAGATTCGCCGCGTTGTTGGAGTCCGTGTACATTATTTGAAGTACGATTGGATTGTGTCTCCGATTAGACGCCAGACGACGCCAGCCCCCAAGCCAGCCAACATTTTGGATCCGTCGGAATGCATGATCCAGTTGGAGTATGCGCCGCATTTTTAGGGAGTTGAACTTGATCCATTCGGCGACGAAGTCAGCCAGAACCTGCGACTTTATAGCTCGCCGTGGTTTGTAGGTTATGTCAAATGGTAAGAGCTCGATAGCCCATTTTGCAATCCTGCCCGTTGTGTCGCGATTGTTTATAATATCGTTGAGAGGTACTTCGGAGGCCACCGTTATTGAACACTCTTGAAAGTAGTGTCGCAGCTCCCGGGATGCCATGAACACCGCATACGCTATCTTTTGATAATGTGGGTACCGGGATTTGCATGGAGTTAGAACAGTGGATACGTAGTACACTGGTTTTTTAAGAGGGAATTTGTGCCCTTCTGTTTCTCATATAACGACGAGTATCGCGCTGACAACTTGATGTGTTGCTGCGATATATAAAATCATAGGTTCGCCCAGGTTGGGCACGGCCAGAACCGGATTTGTTGCCAGTATGGCTTTTATTTCTTCGAGTCCGGCCAGGCAGCATCCGTCCATTCGAAATGTTCGGTGCGCCGGAGGACGCGGTAGAGGGCAGAGCCTTTTCTCCCAAACGGGAGATGAAGCGACTTAAGGCCGCTACGCATCCCGTTAGTTTTGTATCTCGCTTGAGGTCTTTTGGAATATCCAATTGTGACAGAGCTCGGATTTTGGCCGGGTTTGCTTCAATTCCTCTACCGGATACGATGAAGCCCAAGAGCTTTCTGGCTGGTACGCCGAAGACGCATTTTTCCGGATTGAGCTTAATGTCATATGCTCGGAGGTTGTCGAATGTCACCCCTACTAGAGTTCCGACGTGTTTGGTCTTGACGACCACATCGTCTACGTATGCCTCTACTATTTTGCCTATCTGGGTAGCCAGACATGTTTGAATCATGCGCTGATATGTTGTGCCGGCGTTTTTGAGTCCGAAGGGCATTGTGTTGAAGCAGAATGGCACATATGGAGTAATGAATGCCGTTATGCCTGATCTTTCTCCGCCATCATGATTTGATGGTATCCGGAGTATGCATCGAGGAAGCACAATGAGTCGTGCCCTGCGGTAGCATCGATCATTTGGTTGATGCGAGGGAGGGGGAAAGGGTCCTTTGGACAGGCCTTGTTAAGGTCTTTAAAATCGACGCAGAGGCGCCAGGATTTGTCCTTTTTTGGTACCATTACTAGATTGGCTAGCCTGTCCGGATGTTTTATATCTTTGATGAATCCGGCTTCTAAGAGTTTGGCTAGCTCCTCTCCCATTGCCTGTCTTTTGGGTTCGGAAAATCGCCGAAGAGCTTGTTTGGTGGCTTGAATCCTTTTACGATATTTAGGTTGTGCTCGCCACTGCGTGGGATTCTGGCATGTCACGAAGGGTGCCATGCAAAATGTCCCAATTTTCCCGAAGGAATTCTCGTAGTGCACTTCGACATCCGGACTTAATTGTGCCCCAATGGAGGCCGTCTTTGTGGGGTCCGTTGGATGGACCTGAAATTTGACTATTTGTGCCTTTGGTTTAAAAGAGGTGGACTTGGACCTCTTATCGAGTATCACATCGTCCCTATCCACCGTGGAGCGCAGCGTAGTTAGTTCCTTCCGCCGCTAGGGCTTCGGACAATGCCTCTAGGGCGGGCGGCTGTCTTATTTTCAGCGGAGTCTGTATCCGGATCATCGGCGAGAGTGATTATCCCATTGGGTCCGGCATTTTGAGCTTCATGTACCGTAGTGGGGTATAGCTTGGAAGATTGTGAATGCCTCTCGCCCTAACAAAGCGTGATATCCGCTGCCGAATGGGGCCACTTGAAACGTGACCTCCTCGGACCTGTAATTGTCCGGTGAGCGAACACTACATCTAGTGTGATTTTTCCCTGCAGCTGCATTTCTCGACTAGGGATTATCCCTCTGAAGGTTGTGCTGCTTCGCTCAATGCGGCTCCGATCAATTTCCATTTTTTGAAGGGTTTCCTCATAGATGAGGTTTAATCCGCTGCTGCCATCCATGAGTACCTTAGTAAGACGAAAACCGTCCACTATCGGACTGAGGACCAATGCGGCTAGTGCTCTAGCTGTTCGGAATTTAGGTTCGTCGCTGGCGTTGAAGGTGATAGCCGTGTCGCTCCATGGATTTGTTGTTGCTACTTGGTAGACTTCGGCGAGGCTGCGGATTGTTCGTTTCCGCGTGTTATTTGATGCGAAAGTCTCGAAGACTGTTAATACCGCATCGGGTAATCGCAGGGTTGGTTGCCGGGGCTAAAAAGCCTCACGCCACTTTTGGCCACCTCTTTGTAGTATCCAACATGCTCGAAGGCTGTGTGTTGGAGTGGCGCCCTCCGCATCGTGGGATTTTGCAGGTCCGTTGAGCCAACCCTCCAAAGACGGTTCCGCACTTTTAGGGGTTTTGGTTTTGGTATTCAACCCGGTGCTTGATAATGATGCACCCTTTTGTTTCGGACTAGGGATGTATTCGGGGCGGATTATCCCAAAATTTACTTTCGGTTTTCGAGCGCTCTCCATCGCGACAAGATTACTTTTGTACTATGGTCACCAAGTCAAGAAAGCGTGTAATTTCGCTGACGACTTATGGCGTTTAGGATTCCCTTGTCCGTGCAATTATTGCAGAAAATTGGGATTGCGTCCTCCTCTCGGTAGTCCTTTATCCTGTTCATAACCAGGAGGAATTCTGCCCAGTAATGATGTACTGTTTCATCGGGCTCTTGCCGAATTTGAGAGAGATTGCTAATGTTTGGGTGGGCGGGTGGAACTAGATCCGGAACCCCGTCCAATTTAGGACTCAAGCGCCGAGAAGTTTCCGAACCTGGAAGTTTGGATTTTTGAATGTTATCCCATGAGTCCAACCCACCGCCTGACTTTAAGTTCAGGGCTTGATTAACGTCCGTCCCTCTGCGGGAATCCGGCATGGAGGATCGGGAATCCGGACGTAACTAGTCCTTAAGATACAAGAAGAATCGCCGCATTGCTGCTCTATCACAGCAACATGATGGGTAGCCTGGGGAGAGTTGATCTCTCTCGATCGGTTTTAGGCCCGATCCGGTCGTAGTCTGTGGCGACTCCTGTGGCGGCGATGCGCGATCCAAGAGCTCGTTTATGGAGGAGAGCTCGATCGGATCTAACTGCTCGGCAGGTTCGAACTAACTCGAGATTGGTTTCGATGACTCGAGAGGTCATCGTCGGTAGCGATGGCCGGATGGCGGTCATAAGACAACCACCTAGCCGAAGAGTGCGGCCAGCGCCATGGCTCCATGGCGATAGTATCGTCTTTAAAGACGAGATGAGGCATCCTACGACGGCGACGCATACGAGGAACTCTCAATGAAAGCACCAATGTCGGTGTCAAAACCGCGGATCTCGGGTAGGGGGTCCCGAATCGCAAGGCCTAGGGCGGATGGTAACAGGAGACAAGGGACACGATGTTTTACCTGTGTTCAGGCCCTCTTGATGGAGGTAAAACCCTACGCCCTGCTAGATTAATATTGATGATGTGTGTTACAAGAGTAGATCTACCACGAGATCAAAGAGGCTAAACCCTAGAAGCTAGCCTATGGTATGATTGTTGTTCGCCCTCACGGACTAAAACCCTCCGGTTTATATAGACACCGGATAGGGTTAGGGTTACCAGTAGTCGGTTACAATGGTAGGAGATCTACATAACCGTATCGCCAAGCTTGCCTTCCACGCCAAGGAAAGTCCCATCCGGACACGGGACGAAGTCTTCAATCTGGTATCTTCATAGTCTTGGAGTCCGGCCGATGATGATAGTTCGGCTATCCGGACACCCCCTAGTCCGGAACTCCCTCATGAAGCAAGTACCATTTTGGCTTGGACAACTGGTATGAGACTTTTTGAGCATCTTCATATGACCAAATGACTCTGCCTTGCCCAATTTTAACTCAAGTTGATACTCCATGTGAGTGCATCATCATGCTCAAGTTTCTGGACCATTTTGGTCAGTTGCAAAGCAACTATCTTAATCCTTGGTCCATTTCTCCTAAAACTATCCAGGATTATAGTCCTTCCTAAGCTAATCGCCCAGACAAACTCTTTGGCTCCAATCAAGTTCCTGTTGATCACCAGTGCACGTTCAAGTTTACTGCAGTAAACTTCAGACATTGATAACCATTTAAACAGAGCATTTTTCATCAATATACCACCGCAGTTGAAACCTCCCCTGGAAGAACTTACCACTAGACAACATGTTCCAGCCTTTGGCACTTTCTCCTCGCCAGATCACGCGGTGACCACCTCTCTGGCATGCCATGGACGCGAGCTGAATGGTTTCTTGCCTGGGCCCCTTCCCCTCTCATCGTCTTCGCGCAAGTGAGCATGTCTAGTGTCTTGCTCTCGTCGTCGCCACATCCCTGGACCCCTCTCCCCCTCCGGAAGCTTCCTCACCGATGCTCACCGCCGCGTGCCGACGGGCGAACAGTGGCCATTTGGCTCTGTTCGTCGCCGTCTTCTTCCTCCCCGTGCTCCGTTGGCTCTCTTTGCTCCGTGAGACTTCCCCCTGTGCCTCGACGTCGCCTTCCCCCGAGTCCATGCATGAGCACACGCGTCCGCGGCGCCGGACACGCGTCCGCGGCGACGCCAACTCGGCCTCTCCCTCGTCTGGCTATAAGTAGCCCTTCGCCACAGCACCCGAGCACTCCAAGCTCTTCTCCTCACCCCCATCAGCCTCCCCAACCTCTCCGTTGAGCCCAGAGCCTCTCCTCGCTGCTCTCTGTCGCCATGGCCGCCGCTCCCCGCCGGTTAAATCCGGGCAGTCCCGAGCCCCTCCCTCACTTCTACCACCACCAGTAGATCACCACCACTCCGGCGACCATCCCCAAACTGGAATATGGATCTTGTTGTATTCACAATGCCATCGGCAGCCGGTTACATATACATGGAAACAACCCTACATGCAGGGCACGATTACATGATGAGGCGCTAGACTAGGAAACCTCCTGAAGACTAGGACTCCTAGTTACAACAATAATCAGATATACATCACAATAGTACATGCATAACGTGACAGCTCAACACCCCCCACAGTCCGAACGGCGCCAGGGAAGACGTTCAGACTGGAGCGAAAGTCACGCAAATGTGCCGATGGTAAGCCCTTGGTGAAGACATCAGCGAATTGGGATCCAGTCGGGACATGCAGCACTTTGACCTTGCCGAGAGCCACACGATCGCGGAAAAAATGCAGATCAATCTCCACGTGCTTGGTGCGCTGATGTTGAACAGGGTTGGACGAGAGATATACTGCACTCACATTATCACAATACACAAGAGTAGCCCGGCGAGGGGGACGATGAAGCTCAGTGAGAAGTTGGCGAAGCCAACAGGACTCGGCCACACAGTTAGCAACTGCGCGGTACTCGGCCTCGGCACTGGACTGAGACACGGTGTGTTGTCGCTTGGAGGACCAAGAGACGAGGTTAGATCCAAGGAACACACAGAATCCCGAGGTGGAGCGACGGGTGTCAGGGCAGCCGGCCCAGTCAGCATCACTGTAAGCAAGAAGATCATGAGAAGAGGAGCGATAGAGCTGGAGCCCGTAGTGAGTGGTGTCGCGGAGGTAGCGTAGAACACGCTTGAGCAGCTGATAGTGCCCCTCCAGCGGAGCGTGCATGACAAGACAAAGCTGTTGAACGGCATAGGAGAGGTCGGGGCGGGAGAGAGTGAGATACTGTAGCGCACCAGCGAGGCGACGGTAGTGAGTTGGATCAATATAAGGAACACCATCGGCACCGGAAAGCTTACTGCAGGTGTCGACAGGAGTAGAGATGGGCTTGCAGTTGAGCATCTTGGCACGATCGAGGATCTCAAGGGCATATTGCTCCTGAGAGAGAAAGAGGCCGGTGGTGGAGCGATGAACGTTTATCCCGAGAAAGTGGTGAAGGTCACCGAGATCACTCATAGAAAACTCACTGGTGAGGGAGCGAACGAGCGACTGAAGCAGAGGGGTGGTGCTAGCGGTGAGGATAATATCATCGACGTACAGAAGCAGGTACGTGATAGTGTCTCCACGGCGTAAGATGAAGAGGGAGGTGTCACACTTGGACGAGACAAATCCAAGGGAGTGAAGAAAGCTGGTGAACCGAAGAAACCAAGTCCGGGGCGCCTGCTTGAGTCCATACAGGGACTTGTTGAGGCGACAGACGTGCGTGGGAAGAGTGGGATCGGCGAACCCGGAGGGCTGCTGGCAGTAGACTACCTCAACAAGATCACCGTGGAGAAAAGCATTCTTGACGTCCATTTGATGAATGGGCCAAGAGTGCGTTGTCGCGATGCTGAGAACCACCCGAATCGTAGCCGGCTTGACCACGGGGCTAAACGTCTCCCCCATAGTCCACGCCATGTTGCTGTGTGAAACCGCGCACCACCCACCGGGCCTTGTGCCGCGCCAGAGAGCCGTCAGGATGGAGTTTGTGATGAAAGATCCACTTGCCGGTCACCACATTGACACCTGCAGGACAAGGAACCAAAGACCAAGTGTCATTCCGAATTAGCGCGTTATACTCGTCGACCATCGCGGCATGCCAGTGCGGGTCCTGAAGGGCGGAACGGTATGAGGAGGGAATGGGAGAGGGGTCGGTGTCGACGTGCAAGTCAAAAATGTCCTTAGGCATGGCGTAGCCGTTTTTTTGCCACGAGTTTGCATGGGATGGGGATTGGCGACAGGTGGAATGGGAACAACGCGTTTCGGCAGCGGTGGGCTGTGAGGGAACAGATGGCGACGTGGCGAGTCGGGACTGGAGGGGAGCGGCGAATGTGGCGAGCGGGATCCACCTGGGGGCGATCCGGAGGGAGATGCGGTATGAGGGCCGAGGCTGGGGGAAGCGGGCACGGAATCGGGAGCGGGGAGACGCGCAATGGGAGTGGCTGCATGGCGGGCGGGCCCCGCAAGTGAGAAGCCCGCAGCTGGCGCGGGATTGGCTGCATGGCCAGCGGGCGCGGGATTGGTTGCATGGCGGGCGGGCCCCGCAGTGGAGCAGCCCGCAGCTAGTGGGTGGTTGGCTGCATGGCTGGGAGTGGGCGCGGGATGGCGCGGTGGATCCGCTGGTATGGCAGGTGGGGGATTTTCTGTGGCAGTAGAACCGGGAGGAACAGAGAAGGGAAAAATGGATTCGTCAAACGTGACGTGCCGGGAAATAATGACTATGTGCGTGGCGAGATCAAGACATCTATATCCTTTCTGTTCGCGTGGGTAGCCGAGAAAGACGCGGCGTGTGGAACGTGGGGAGAGTTTGTGGGTGGTTATGGCGGAGATGTTTGGGTAGCAAAGACAGCCAAACGTCCGGAGATGATTGTATGTGGGATGTACACCATACAAAAGGAAGTGCGGAGTAAAGTGATGAATGGCACACGAGGGACGAATGTTGAGGAGTGTGGTGGCGGTATGGAGAGCCTCGACCCAAAAGGGAGGAGGGAGGGCGGCTTGGATGAGCAAGGTTCAAACAACGTCGTTTGTGGTGCGTATGTGGCGTTCGGCCTTCCCATTTTATGGAGAGGTGTGAGGGCAGGTGAGACGGAAGGCAACGCCGTTGGAGGAGAAGTAGTCGCGGAGAGACATGGTGAGAAATTCACCACCATTGTCACACTGCACACACCGAACAAGCACGCCAAACTGAGTGAAAATAAATTTGAAGAAACGAAGAAGCGTGTTGCATGTGTTAGATTTGGCACGGAGAGGAAAAGTCCATGAGTAATGCGTATAGTCATGCACAATCACGAGATAGTACTTGTAGCCCGAATGACTAACAACGGGGGATGTCCATAAATCGCAATGAATTAAATGAAACGGTGCACAAGTATAAGAGGTAGATGCGGAAAAAGGCTTTCGAGTATGTTTGCCCAACTGACATGCATTACACAAGTGCGTGGAGAGATCATTCTTATTACAAGCAGAAAGGAAATCTAGGGAAAAACGAGAAAACGAGGAGGAGCTAGGGTGCCCAAGCCGCCTATGCCATAAATCAGATACGGAGATAGTAAGAGCGGTGGAGGTGGTAGCGCCTTTATTGCCGGAGAAGAGATAGAGATCACCGTCACTGTTGACCCTTAGGAGCAGCGCTTTGGTGGCTAGGTCCTTCATGGAGAAACAAGGGGGTCAAATTCCACAGAGCATAATTTTTTACGGGTAAACTGACAAACAGATATAAGGTTGCGAACAATGTTAGGAGAGAGTAGAATATGGCGTAAATAAAAAGGTTTGGGAGGGAGGTGTGTGCTACCGATCGCAAGGACAGGGAGGCGAGTCCCATTGCCAACAATAATGTGACGAGTATAAGGAGCTGAAAGGGAATGACAAGAGGTCAAGGTACCTGGGTCCCCAGTGACATGGGAGGCGGCGCCGGTGTCCATGATCCATTCGGCGTGGGCGGGGAAGGCGGAGCCGTAGCTGGGGGCGGCGTGGTACATGGCGGCCGCGTCCCAGCCTGGTGGAGCAGCGCCATAGACTGCATGACCAGAGGGCGCTGGTGGCGCCGGCGCGTGACTCAGCAGTAGCGGGTACGCCTGGTGCGGAATGCCTGGACGGGGGCCGAGGACGCCGGCAGAGTTCGGAGGAATCCAGGGCGAGCGCGGCGGAGGGAAGGGCAGCCCCATCGGCGCGAAGTACCCCAGCCACGGCTGGGCGCCACCGCCGCGGCCGGCGGGACCATCGCCGCGCCCACGGCCGCGTCCACGTCCGCGGCCGCCGCGCTGGTTTCGGCCGGCGCCAAGTTGGCCACCGCGCCCGCCGCACCGGGAGCGCCGCGGTCGCCGCCACGGTCACCACGGTCGCCACCACTGCGGTCGCCGCCTCGCGCACCACCGCGGTCACCGCCGCGGTCGCCGCCGCGCTCGTCGTTCTGCACGGCCAGGACCTGGGCGCCCTCAGTGTGGGCGCGCTTGTCCATGGAGAGCTCAGCGAGGACAAGACGAGACCGCGCCTGGCTGAAGGTGGGCAGCGGCACAGTGGACTGGATGATCGCCGCCTGCATGGCGAACTTCGGCCCGAGCCCATCGAGCATCTGCAGGGTCAGGGTGCGATCCGTGACCGGCTCACGGACGTCGGCGAGGGCGGCAGCAATATCTTGCAGTCGGCGGCAGTAGTCGTTGACGGTGAGGTCGCCGCGCACGCACGCGCGGAACTCCTGGCCGAGGTGCATCGCATGCTCGGCTTCGTTGGCGAGGAAGTATTCATGGAGCCGAGTCCAGATGGTGAAGGCGGTGGAGCCGGCGGGGGCGACGATGTCGAGGAGATCCCCCTCGATGGTGGTGAAAAACCACAGGACGACGGTGGTGTCGTCGGCGCGCCACGCCGGGTCAGCCATGCGGCGTGCGGAGACGTCGCGGATGTGGTCCTCGGCATGGTGACGAGCCAGCATCAGATGGATGTAGTTGCGCCAACGGGTGAAGTTGGCGCCGTCGAGAGTGAGCTTGAAGTCGAGGATGCCGGCGAGACTGGCCGGGAGAGGTGGAGGAGGGGCGGAGGAGGAAGCTGGAGGCCCAGAGGTAGGTGGAACGGCAGTGAGGGTGAGATCACCGGAGCCTGAACTCTCATCAGTAGCGGGCCGCGAGGGCGCGGGGCAGTGGAGTTGGAGGCATCGAAGGGGTTGCCGGCGGCAAGGGCCGCAGCGGCAGCATCAGCAGCAGCGGCCTGATCCGCTTCGGCCGCGCGCGTGGGGGAGGGAGGCGAAGACATGGCTCTGACCAAACTGGAATATGGATCTCGTTGTATTCACAATGCCATCGGCGGCCGGTTACATATACATGGAAACAACCCTACATGCAGGGCACGATTACATGATGAGGCGCTAGACTAGGAAACCTCCTGAAGACTAGGACTCCTAGTTACAGCAATAATCAGATATACATCACAATAGTACATGCATAACGTGACAGCTCAACACCCCATGCCCTCTCCCCCTCGCCGGAGCTCCATTTGCCGCGAGCCCCAACTCCACCCGAAGGCCACCTCCGTCGGAGCCCAAGCAGTCGTCGCCTCGGTCTTCCCTGGCGCGCGCGAAACCCCTGGATGGATGTGCCTCTCCGCCCTGCACAGTTCGGTAGCCGGATCCTCACCGGAGGTGCCCGGAGCCGTCCAGGGCAGTCGCCGGCGGCGCGCCTCTGTCTTTGCCTCGCGGGCGAGAGCGAGGAAGGAGGAGTTGACCTCGGGTCAGGTGGGCCCCATCTCCATGCAGCCCCACCTGTCGGCGAGCGGGCGTTAGACCCCGCCTGCCCACGTGGGTAAGTGACGGGCCCCACCCCTTGGGACCCGCCCGTCAGCGACCACGCGCCCGGTCCCGCCTCTGCAGACTGGGTAAGTGAAACATATTTCCATCTTTACGTTTTCATTAAGAGAAACCGTAAACTCATGCGGCCCATGATTAGATCACGTTTTCCCACTTGAAAGCGTATTCTGTTTCCTCTGCGCCTGAAGTACGCTTTCCCTTTGCAGAAGACGTATTCCCACAAAAGGCGTTTTCTGTTTTAGCCACCAGGAGCCTGTTTATAGAGATTCTTTTTATAGTTTGGTCCCTCGACTTCAACTGGCTATAACTTTTTGCTCGTAACTCGAAATGAGGTGATTCTAAAGCCCATTTCTTCGTCTCGTCGAGCCCGTTCTGTTGGTCACACTTTCACCATGTGTTAGCATTCTGAAAATGACCTTTTTGCCATTGCACGTAAACAGCCCCCTCCGGGAGAGAACTATTTCCGGCAAATCTTTCCGCGGCTTCACCGCACTTCTCCCCGGTGCTTTCTTCATCCCCAGGCAAGCCACAATACCCACTTGCATGATAGTCATGTATTAGCCATGGTTTTCAACTTGAATATTTATTAAATGTTTGCTTGTTTAAAATATGGTTATCGTTGTTTCGGTAATGCTTCTAGGTTAGTACTTACTTTCTTGCTATGTTGTTATGCACCTGGTTATCATGCCCTGCTAGTTTCTAGTATTCCATTCATATGCTTATGCTTGCTAGTAGTACATGTTGATGTTGGTGATGGTCTTCGGTGCATGACTGATACGTCTCCAACCTATCTATAATTTTTTATTGTTCCATGCTATTATATTATCTGTTTTGGATGCTTAATGGGCTTTATTATACACTTTTATACTCCCTCCGTTCACTTTTGTAAGTCATTTCAGACAACTCAAAATGGGTTGTTTTGTACATTGTCTGAAATGTCTTCAAGGTCTTATAAAAGTGAACAGAGGGAGTACTATTTTTGGGACTAACCTATTAACCGGAGGCCCAGTCCAAATTGTTGTTGTTTGCCTATTTCAGTGTTTCGCAGAAAAGGAATATCAAACCGAGTCCAAAAGGAATGAAACCTTCGGGAGAGTCGTTTTTGGAACAAACGCAATCCAAGAGACGGAGTGGACGTCAAGGAAGCAACGAGGTGGCCACGAGGCAGGGAGGCGCGCCCCCCACCCTCGTGGGCCCCTCGTGGCTCCCCTGACCGACTTCTTTCGCCTATATATACTCATATACCCTGGAAACATCCGAGAGCATGACGAAACCCTATTTCCACCGCTGCAACCTTTTGTACCCATGAGATCCCATCTTGGGGCCTTTTCCGGCTTCACGGAGGGGAATCGATCATGGAGGGCTTCTACATCAACACCATAGCCTCTCCGATGATGTGTGAGTAGTTTACCTCAGACCTTCGGGTCCATAGTTATTAGCTAGATGGCTTCTTCTCTCTCTTTGGATCTCAATACAAAGTTCTCCTCGATCTTCTTGGAGATCTATTCGATGCAATTCTTTTTGCGGTGTGTTTGTCGAGATCCGATGAATTGTGGGTTTATGATCAAGATTATCTATCAACAATATTTGAATCTCTTCTGAATTCTTTTATGTATGATTTGTTATCTTTGCAAGTCTCTTCGAATTATCAGTTTGGTTTGGTCTACTAGATTGATCTTTCTTGCAATGGGAGAAGTGCTTAGCTTTGGGTTCAATCTTGTGGTGTCATTTCCAAAGGATGAAGGGCAGCAAGGCACGTATTGTATTGTTGCCATCGAGGATAAAAGGATGGGGTTTATATCATATTGCTTGAGTTTATCCTCTACATCATGTCATCTTGCCTAATGCGTTACTCTGTTCTTATGAACTTAATACTCTAGATGCATCTTTGGATAGCGGTCGATGTGTGGAGTAATAGTAGTAGATGCAGAATCGTTTCGATCTACTTGTCGCGGACGTGATGCATATATACATGATCATGCCTAGATATTCTCATAACTATGCACTTTCCTATCAATTGCTCGACAGTAATTTGTTCACCCACCGTAATACTTATGCTATCTTGAGAGAAGCCACTAGTGAAACCTATGCCCCCGGGTCTATTTTCCAGCATATAAGTTTGCGATCTATTTTATTTTGCAATATTTACTTTCCAATCTATATCATAAAAATACCAAAAATATTTATCTTATTATCTCTATCAGATCTCACTTTTGCAAGTGGCCGTGAAGGGATTGACATCCCCTTTATCGCGTTGGTTGCAAGGTTCCTATTGGTTTCTGCAGGTATGAGGGATTTGAGTGTAGCCTCCTACTGGATTGATACCTTGGTTCTCAAAAACTGAGGGAAATACTTACGCTACTTTGCTGCATCACACTTTCCTCTTCAAGGGAAAACCGACGCATGATCAAGAGGTAGAAAGAAGGATTTCTAGCACCGTTGCCGGGGAGACTGATACGTCTCCAACGTATCTATAATTTATGAAGCATTCATGCTATATTATTATCTGTTTTGGATGATTATGGCTTTATTATACACTTTTATATTACTTTTGGGACTAACCTACTAACCGGAGGCCCAGCCCATATTGTTGTTTTCTTGCCTATTTCAGTGTTTCGAAGAAAAGGAATATCAAACGGAGTCCAAACGGAAGCCTTCGGGAGCGTTATTTTTGAAATGGAAGCGATCCAGGAGACTTGGAGTTGAAGTCAAGGAAGCTTCGAGGTGGCCATGAGGGTGGGGGCGCCGCCCCCCCCCCCCTACTGGGCGCGCCCCCTGTCTCGTGGGCCCCACAAGACTCCCCTGACCGACTTCTTTCGCCTATATATTCCCATATACCCTAAAAACATCGAAGCGACCAATAGATCGGGAGTTCCGCCGCCGCAAGCCTCTGTAGCCACCAAAAACCTCTCGAGAGCTCGTTTCGGCACCCTGCCGGAGGGGGGATCCCTCACCGGTGGCCATCTTCATCATCCCGGCGTTCTCCATGACGAGGAGGGAGTAGTTCACCCTATGGGCTGAGGGATGTACCAGTAGTTGTGTGTTTGATCTCTCTCTCTCTCTCTCTCTCTCTCTCTCTCTCTCTCTCTCTCTCTCTCTCTCTCTCTCTCTCGTGTTCTCTCTATGGCACGATCTTGATGTATCGCGAGCTTTGCTATTATAGTTGGATCTTATGATGCTTCTCCCCCTCTACTCTCTTGTAATGGATTGAGTTTTCCCTTTGAAGTTATCTTATCGGATTGAGTCTTTAAGGATTTGAGAACACTTGATGTATGTCTTGCCGTGCTTATCTGTGGTGACAATGGGATATCACGTGATCCACTTGATGTATGTTTTGGTGATCAACTTGCGGGTTCCGCCCATGAACCTATGCATAGGGGTTGGCACGTTTTCGTCTTGACTCTCCGGTAGAAACTTTGGGGCACTCTTTGAAGTACTTTGTGTTGGTTGAATAGATGAATCTGAGATTGTGTGATGCATATCGTATAATCATGCCCACGGATACTTGAGGTGATAATGGAGTATCTAGGTGACATTAGGGTTTTGGTTGATTTGTGTCTTAAGGTGTTATTCTAGTATGAACTCTATGATAGATTGAACGGAAAGAATAGCTTCATGCTATTTTACTACGGACTCTTGAATAGATAGAACAGAAAGGATAACTTTGAGGTGGTTTCGTACCCTACCATAATCTCTTCGTTTGTTCTCCGCTATTAGTGGCTTTGGAGTGACTCTTTGTTGCATGTTGAGGGATAGTTATATGATCCAATTATGTTATTATTGTTGAAAGAACTTGCACTAGTGAAAGTATGAACCATATGCCTTGTTTCCTATCATTGCAATTCCGTTTACGCTCACTTTTATCATTAGTTACCTTGCTGTTTTTATAATTTCAGATTACAAAAACCTATATCTACCATCCATATTGCACTTGTATCACCATCTATTCGCCGAATTAGTGCACCTATACAATTTACCATTGTATTGGGTGTGTTGGGGACACAAGAGACTCTTTGTTATTTGGTTGCAGGGTTGTTTGAGAGAGACCATCTTCATCCTACGCCTCCCACGGATTGATAAACCTTAGGTCATCCACTAGAGGGAAATTTGCTACTGTCCTACAAACCTCTGCACTTGGAGGCCCAACAACGTCTACAAGAAGAAGGTTGTGTAGTAGACATCAAGCTCTTTTCTGCCGCCGTTGCCAGGGAGGTGAGTGCTTGAAGGTATATCTTTAGATCTTGCAATCGAATCTTTTTTTCTTGTTTTATCACTAGTTTAGTTTATAAAAGAAAACTACAAAAAAATGGAATTGAGTTTGTCTCATACGCTTCATCTTTTTAATATCTTTCGTGAGTATGATGAAAAGGAAAATTGTGCTCAAGTGCTAGAAGAAGAAGTCTATAAAATGTTTGGTATTACATCTTTGAATGATGAGCATGATTGCAATGTTGTTAGTATGAACTCCTTGAATATCCATAGTACTAATGATGATTGCACTAGTCTTGATGAAAATATCTCTTATAAGCATGTCGATTTTTGTGGAGTGAATTGGGTTTGCAAGTACACACCAAATAGGGAAAATAGATATTGCAAGAGGCATAAGCATTTAGAAACTAAATGGTTGCAAGAAAGGATTAATGTTAGTGCTGAAAATTTAAAATATCTCCGCCGTACTTGTGAACTTTGCAATGAACATGGTCATTCAGATCTCCGATGCAAATTGTTTCATGATCGTATCGTGTCCAAAAATTGTGATGATTTGATTTCCCTTGCACATCATAATGAACTTAGTTTGCTTTTGGGTTATGAAGAATTGAAACGTGCAACTAAGCATATTCCAGAATTTAATCTTGAAATTTTCTTGATATTAATCTAGAGGAAATTTATTTGTATTGTGCGATGTATTGCATTGAAAATCCTTATATTGCCAATTACCTAAAGAAAAGAAAGCAAATAGAAGATGAAGAGAATACTAATGAAAGGGAAGAGACTTCCCAATATCCTCCTATTATTTCTTATGATGAATCAGGTAACGAGGAGGAGCTTTCTATTCAACCAATCTCATCAATAAGGAGCTCAGAGAAGAAGGTTGATCTCACACATAATGTGAAGAAGAAAAAGAAAAGAAGGAGCAACAAAGGTAAAAAGGTATCCCTCCCAAATGATGTTGCTCCTACTACTCATTGTGATGATGATAATTGCTATACTATTGGTGCTATCCATACTATTAATAATGAGAGTGACTATGCTTATGATATGAAAAGGCCCAAGCTTGGGGAAGCTATGTTTGATAAGGATGAAATATTTGAGAATATATTTGCTGAAATTAATGTTTGTCCCAAGCTTGGGGATGCTATGTTTAATAAACAATTTTTCTAATAAATATTTTTATAATTTTCTATATTAGGTTTTAATTATTTTAGCTCTGTTAAATATCCAACAATTGGTTTTTAGAGAAAAATAATAAATTTTAGGCTTCTACTTACTTTCAATAATGATTGATGTCCTACCCTTTTCAGAGAAAATAATCACATCATCTCCTGCCATAATTTTGCCATCCTTGTATGATTTCCTTACTGATTCCTTCTTGCTAGATCATCAACCGGTCACTTAGTTTAAGATTCAACTTTTGACTATCAGTTAGGCCAATAATATATGAGTTATTATCATAAAACTTAGGAACTGTTGGTATGAATTCAGTGGCATAACATTTGGGTCACATAGCCCACATTTTGATAAAGCAGACGAACTTATATACTCAAGTCACTAATTCCTAATGCAAACCGATGGCCATCTATTGCATCCCAAGATTGCATTTAACTATGTATCATCTTAGGGAGTCAAAAGGGCAGGGTGGTCATTTTATGTTAAATCTTAAATATTAGGAACCATTCCATTTTATCCCCTAACTCAAACCCACTACTCACATTTACCCCTAATTATTGAGTGTGCTCAAAAATTCCCCTATTCCATTTTGAGTTATTATAGAAATACTCCTGAGCGATGTTTTTGTCAGGTCTTCTCTACTTTATAAACTTCGCAATGTTCCTCTATAGCTGCGGGTGCTTTATGATTTTTTGTAGCTTCAGCGTCTCCATGTATAGCGGAGGCTAAGGCGGCTGATAGAGCAAAGCAACGAGTCAGAGATACTCGGGGATGCTAAGAAAGAACAAAAAGCACCGACAACTAAAAAGGAACATTACAAAGCTTATAAAGTAGAGAAGACCTGACGAAAACATCGCTCAGGGGTATTTTTGTAACACCACATAGCGGAATAAGGGCATTATTTAGCACACTCGAGTATTAGGGGTACATGTGAGTATAGGGTTCGAGTTAGGGGCAGAAATGAAATTGTCCCTTATTTTTATGCATAAACCTAAAATGCCTTGTAGAAGTCAACAAAGGGAATGTCACTATGAGTGCCTAGAAACAAAGCAAGTGCATCATTGTGGTTCCCGCCTGATCATGTTAATGACTTGTCTCATGAGCCCTGTAGAGCTACTCACTACATCTTCATTGTAGAGCGAAGACATGAAGATAGAAATTAGCAAATCATATGGGATAAAATCTACGATTGTCACTACTTCACCACGAGTAATCAATTAACAATCTAATAATATTGTGTATTCATATTTCTATTGAGTTACACAAAGGATTTGGTGACGTGACTTATCTTTCTTTTGTTATACTGAGTTGGAAATCAATCAACACTAAGAAGTTTTTCAATGTTGGTTGAGTTCGTGATAGCGTTGTCATGGTTTGCTAGCAGCATGTTTTAGGGTTGCTCATATGTAGACAAACTTTGGCAACTACACCATTCATGCTAGACTTAAATGACCGCAACCGTTGGCGTGATGTTTGCTGGAGAAAATGATGTCTTGGCCACACAAATGTTTCACTTCTTGATTGTCTATGCATATCTAGCTTCCCCATGTAGCAGGAGAGCAACAATGACGAGCACGGTGAATGCACCGATGGTTATGTATCGTGATCTAACAGGGAATGTGATGTATCAAAACTTTGAGTTGGAGCCGAGTAAAAAGAAAATAATACATGGAAGAGTGGCCGAACTAGCAAACACCCATCGTATGGTGGCTCTATGTTTTCAATTCAGTAAAATTCATCCTAGAGTGTTGAGTCGGATATTTCATCACTCGGGTAGTTGCACGAACTAAGAATTTCCCGGTCTCCAACACTTAAAGATAGAACATAAATTATCTTCATTGTATCCATGTTTTCCTAAGTGGAATTGTGTGTCTTAGTCGTGAGAACACACAGTTATTTGCATCTATTGATCGGCTCACCACTTAACTTACAACCTTAGAGGGCATGTCGCACTACTACAGTCTACAACACATACATTTATAAATTATTGTTGCGCCTAGTTAGCACAACTAGCCGGTGGGAGAGTAAGGCTCGCAGATCATTCGCTTATTTGAAGCAAAAAGGTTTACCTTCATAATGATACTCAAACCATATGAATAAGGCCACAAAAGGAAATTGATACAACAACTTACTTCGACCGTACATGATCTATCTTAACTTAAAATGATAAAAGATCCAATTGTGTTGATATTAACATATAGCCCCTTCCCAATCAAAGACTGCCATGGCTATAATTCTAACACGATGCAGTGGTGTGCAAGACTACCAGGCTCAGTCGACACACATCCTATCTCCTTCCACTCACTACCCTGGCTCTAACTCTAATTCTGGCGTGCTTCATGCTCCTAGGTTTTTCCACTTCCACAGAAGTACATGTACACTTGGTGCATGTTGAATAAGGGAGTTCGATCAAGAGATAGGAACAACATCAGTTGTAATGTGAGAGTCTCTTAGCTGCGTTGATCAGTCTATAATACAAATCCAAATTGCGCCATTGTATTGTGTGTGAAGCTAGTAAAAATCATATTTGTAACTAAGTTGATAGACTATCAACCATGAACAAGGCCACAAAATGAAATGGTATTAACTTCCCTATAAGACAACCGCCACACACCCTTTCTCCACCAAGAATAAGACACCAGCCAAACTTTGGCAGTGGGGCCTGCCACCACCTTGACGAGGTCGAAGGTAGGAGCTGCGAGGACAAAATTTATGCGACACACCCCCTAAACGGACATTATCCCCTTCCACCGCCTGAGGAGTGTTGCTGGTTACGAGGCAGTCGAATCAAGGGTGAAAGTGGCGGTGACAAAGAATTTAATTAGGTGCGTCATATGAGATATACCTTTATTGATGAAACTAAAGTCCAAGAGCGGAAGAACCTCTAGTGGTTGAGTTTCATATCTCTATATATGTATTTGTTCATGGACCAATGGCTCATCTACAAGTTACTATCTTTTCTCTATGTGAACCAACACAATATGGAATCATAGAATGTTGATGTAAGAACATGTATGGAGAATTGGATGGATGATCGAGAGAGCGGTGGTGATAAATGTTACGTGGCAGTAGACCATAAGCATCAATCACTAGGAATAGGACGCACAGAGATTACAATTTCAAGATCAACTGCAAGTGTACACACGAGAACTCTTATCTTCGCTGCTCTTGGATACATGTGTGGATTGTGTGTTGGTTGGTGTCGTGAGGCAATATGCCACGCTACCTTCTTAGTAGGAGACCCTGACTTACTCCCTTTGTGCTTGGAAATAATGAGCATAATTTTTTTGCATGTAGTCAAACGAAGTAAGGTTTGACCAAGTTTATAGAAAAAATTATCAACAACGACAATACTAGGTAGATATAGCATGATACTAAATTGGTATGGTAGTTGTTTATAGTTTTTGATAAACTTAGTGAAACTTTGCATCGTTTGACTTGACACAAAAATTATGCGCCTTCTTTTCAAGCACAAATAAATTATTGTATCTGCGAAATGGGTGTGTAGCAATTGTATCTCAACATTCAGGCATAGCTGCACAGAGTTGCAAAAGATGTCGTACATGCAATCCACTATCTATTAATTTGGCTGTTTATTACTCTCAAATTAAATTCCATGCTCCATTTGTTAATCGCCGTTGTCCTTCTTTCCTCAGAAAATAGAATAAACCTTGTGTGTTATGAACCAAAAATTCATCTAGGTTCAGACGTCATTGCACTCCCACCGTACAAAGGAATGTCATGTAATTTGTAAATTAAAATAAATAAGAGGAAGCATGTTTTACTTTCCAATCTCCCCATTTTGGAAAAAAAAAATCATCTACTTTAGCATCAATAATAAGCGGTGTCTTATGATTTTTAGAGAAGAAAATCACATCATCTCATGTCTTACTCTTGCCCTCCTTGAGCGGGTTTCTTACTACTTCCTTCTTCCTAGTTTAGAAGGTGTCCACGGAATTTTAAGGTTCATATTTTATCATCGGTTAGGCCAATAAATATGAGTTGTTACCATAGAAATTGTATAGAGGAAACTTCTTTCTAATATGAATTCAATGGCATAATTTTGGGTTCACATAACCCATGTTTTAGTAAAAACATTGGACTTATCAACTCAACTAACTCATTCCCTATGCAAATCAACGATTGTCTATTGGTTGCTTTTGTTGTGCATGGGCATGTGTATAATATTGCATCCCGAGATTACATTTTAATATGGATCATCTTGAGGAATCAAAAGGGATGGGATAGTCATTCTATGTTAAAACCTTGACTTTTATGCATAAGCCTAAAAAGACATGTGAAGATTAATAGAGGGGATATTAACCTGAGTGCCTAGCAACGAAGCAGGAATATTGTTTTGGTTCTCATCTAATCATCTTAGCATCTCGTTTCGCAGGCCCTGTAGATCTGGTCACTACATAATCATTGCAGAGTGAAGCCATGAAAATTGAAATTAGCCGATCATCTGGAATCAAATCAAATGGTCATTCTGCACTGATGGTGATCACCATTTCACCATCAATAATCAATTAAAAATTCAATAATCTTTTTTACTCGACCATTTTTACGGTACCATGTACTGCTACGGGTGAGGAGAGCAGTATAACAAATCACCCCCGTCGATTCTTCAAGGTTAAAATAGGCATTTCTTGATTTTAATAACTACCGTGAAAGTTTTCTTCGGCTCGTCATGGCCTAAGGGGCTGGGAATCAACTTAGTTGTGACCTCGGCGCCTTGTTGTGAACGCCGCCATGCCCTGGTCGTCCTTGCTGCTGCGACATTGCGTGCCCGCGTCTCTGTGTCCTGGCACGCTCTCCCCATTACGATTTGCCGCCACCGCATTTAACCTAGGTGGCATGGCTTCCTTCGGTCTTGGCTTCATGTCTACAATCACGACCTACAAAGTGGAGGTGCTAGGGCGACCGTCGGAATCCTAGCCGATGGGTGTTGCGGGCATGCAGGAAACGAAAGAGAACGAACGGGCTGGGTGGGTGGGTCCGAGCAATGGGATTGGCGAGCTAAATTCCCTTTCTCTAAAACACCCTCACAACACGTATACTCACTGTTGCGCATTGTGCGGCCAGAATCAACCAACACGTTTCCGTTGTTGGTTGAGTTTGTGGTGGCTTCTTTGTCATCGTTTGTAGCAGTATTCACTTTAGGGTTGATCATATATAGATATGCAACGAGTGCAGCAAAGCGTTGGCAACTGCACCATTCATTGTAGAATTAAATGGCCACAACAGTTAGCATGTGGTGTTCGTGGTGGGTTGAGGTCGTGGTGGCTTGTTTGTCATGGTTTGTAGCGGTATTCGCTTTAGGGTTTATCATATACTCCCTCCGTTCCTAAATAATTGTCTTTCTAGAGATTTCAACAAGTGACTACATACGGAGCAAAATGAATGAATCTACACTCTAAAACATGTCTACATACATCCGTATGTTGTAGTCCATTTGAGATGGCTAGAAAGACAATTATTTGGGAACGGAGGGAGTATAGATTTGCAATGAGTACAAAAGATGTTGGAAATCACACCATTCATGGTAGAATTAAATGGCCACAACAGTAGGCATGTTGTGTTTGGTGAAAAAATGATGTCCTTGCCTCCACCCGTGTCTTCTATACATATCTAGCTACCCCATGTAGCACGATCACGTCTAGTTGCTAGGGGAGAATGCCAGAGCGTAGGAGAGCAATATTGACTGGATGCACCAATGGTCACATAGCGTGTTCTGGCAGGGAATGGGATGTATCCGAAATTTAGAGTTGGAGACCGAAAATGGTCTTTGGTGGCCGAGCACCGTGCAGGCCGGAATCAGTGCCGCTTGCGCTCGTTGCAATCGGTGCAAGCCATTAAGACGCGTCCGTATTTTCACCGTATTCGTGCCAGAGTCGGCTGCCGATCCTCTGTATTTGCTATTTAAATAAACTCTACAGGCACACGTACACGAGCAGGTACACCAGTGCAGCACAGCATATAATCATAGACGAGTGTACACGGCACCGGAGTTGACCCGTCAAGGTGTGCGACAACAGGGAGCCGTTGGAGTCGAACGTTGAGGATCCTGCCGTTGCCTTGGTCTGGCCGTGTATTTATAGGAGAGATGGCTCTCCATCGCAGCCGCAGCGTGCCCAAACAAGTTCGACATGGCTTCGTCTTCATCCTCGGTTCGTTCCAGGCAAAGGCTTCAGCACTTGCCGCTAATCATGTGCCCAGAGTGCGGCGAGGTGCAGGTGGAGACCAACATCTGTGCGAAAGAAGGCGAGAACGAGGGCAAGCGTTTCTACAAGTGCAGTTTCATTTTCTTTCTTTCCATATGTGCCTTCAAACCACGGGGAATGGTTCATGTAGATATAATTTTACCATCGACAAACAACACACAAAACTTTTAATTCTTACCAGTTTCGTTCTCTTCTCTTGATAGCTCTCCTCTGAATCTCTGTCAAATTGCATCTTCTCATATTGCCGGACAAAAAGGTGCATCGGTGATCCTGGTGGCACATATCCTTTGAGCAAATGATTTGCACTCTCGCTCCGTTGCGTGCTGGTCATTTTGGCGCAGAAAACATCCATGAAGTAAGGTTTAGCCCATTTCATCCGCGTCTCATATATTTGTGTGAGGAATACATTATTTTGTAGACCATGTTTCTCAACCATACATGCCCAACCATTCTCGAATTCTTTCTCGCTAACAATGTGGTGCACCATCTTGTTGAACTCTTGTTTGAACTCGCTGCCCTTGCCTAAGAGTGGTCCAAGGCACTCTTTTGCTTTCTTCAGCACATGCCATTTGCACCACCGATGTGTTGTATGCGGCATGACATCTTCTATGGCAACCTCCATTGCACGAGCTTGGTCTGAAAAACAACAATTCTCTGTCAGCAAATTACAGGATGAAAACGTTTTCAGACCAATCCTAAAAGGAAAGTTCAACAACACTAAACAGATGAGATCATTTTTTTTATTCACCTGTGAGCATTGTGCGTGGTTGTGGCGCTCCTATCATCTGAAAAAACTCTGTGAATATCCACTTGAAAGTGTCGATTTTCTCATCGCTCATCAGCACCCCTCCAAATATAATGCTTTGGAAGTGATTGTTGACACCAACAAAGAGGCCAAATGGCATGTCGTATAGATTTGTTTTGTATGTCGTATCAAACGTCACAGCATCTCCAAAACACTTAAATTGCTCTATGCTTCTTCCTGTTGTCCACATCAAAGTCTTGACTCGGCCATCACTATCAACTTGCACACTGTACTTGAACTCAGGATCTTCAGCCCGCATGGCGTTGAACACCTCTATTGTTTTTGTAGCATCATTTTCCGACTGCTCTCTATTCAGTTTTCCACGAAGAGTTTTGAGAGATCTCTTTGTGAATGGCACCTCCTTCACAGATCCAAAAAAACTGCCAACCACACTATAAACCTTGCTCAGGCTTATATTGTTTTCTCTTAGCTGTTTCACCAAGTCTCTAGTGTATCTATCTATGTGCCTGTGTGATTTCCAGTGCAGCTTCTCCATACAGTTAACTGATACAGCATGGTTGTGCTCTGCTTTGTGTTCGCATATGTACCACCCTTTATCATCTGATCTAAGCACCCGCATCAACGCAGGGCATCCACACCTCTTCGAGCGGCTGTTCGACTGCAATGGCTTGCCCTGCACATGTTTTTGATGTATTATGAGATCATAAAAATTTGAAAGAGCAGTGGCGGGGAAACTTTTAGTGTTTGTCTGAATTAATGAATCATCATACCGCACACGCGCATACAAACTCCTGCATGCACTTTTTCCGATGGACGCTCAACCTGCTTTTGGCATACCTAACGCCAAACCCCGTCTCCTAGGAATATAGGTTGTAAAACTCATACGCTTCTTCAACCGTGTCAAAGCTAGTTCCGATCGCCGGGTTAACAACCGTGCCAACCTTGTTGTCTGCATAAGCTCTCATTGAAGCCTCGAGGGCAGGGACTCTGCTTGGGTTGGCATCCCTCTCTTCTGGCGCGTTGCCAATCCTGACACTGCACCCCCCGTGAAAAAACGTTGTTAAATATACTATTTACTTGCACAGACCGATTCTAACAGTGATTTTTCTGATAAAAGAATGTTTATCAGTTGATACAGAATCAGTAGAATGTCATCTAGCTTAACGAAAACCAAATGCAAGAATTATGTTCCCGGTCAAGCAAGAATGCTTTCAAAGAGATGAGAATAAAAGGATTTTTTGTTTCTACACGGGGTTGAACTCTGTATATGTGTGTTCTCTTGTTACAGGCAATTACATGGAGTTTCAGTTTCTGCTCCTACAGCAAAAAACGATGTCGTGGAGGTACAGTTTATGGTCCAGGAGCAAAGTAATAACATATGAGTGTGTGTTTCTTACCGTCGAGTCCAACACGAGGCCTTTGATTTGTTGACGACGACCCCCTCTGCATCTCCCTCATCTCCCATTGACGCATGGGAAGTTTCCTGAGATTCCATGTCGTTCGAGTCGCCAACCACTTCGCTCCCACCGTTGTTTTGTGAGCCGAGATTCGCGCCCACCATTCGGAACTGCTCTTTGGCGCTGCTGTCATCCATCAGCTCAGAAGAAATCACACCAGAGGAGCGCCCGCGACCTTCATGGATCGAGGCAACCACAGACTCCACAACATCGATTCCTCCACCAAATAAATCCCCCGCATGAGTTTTAGCAACCAATCTGTACCAGATATGAAATTCTAATCTATTCAGATCCAAACATCATCACGTAGAAGAATTACTGTCGAAATATCAGGGACTAATTGAAGAACTTGAACGCCAAATCAAAGTAATTCAACGAGGGAAAGTGGAGCGAGATTGGAACTCACCCTGATTCTGCTTCCTCAAAGAAGAACTCGAGGCCATCCATGGCGAAACGCCGCTCCGCACAGCCACGGTCTAGAAGGGGATGAACGACTGACCAGGGTAGGAAGAAGCACCGCTTCGGGCGTTAAGTCACCTGTATCGCCAGTTGGGCCCAGGATTAATATCGCACCTGCCACCCCTCACCTACATGGGCTATTTTCAAACCAGACCAGCAAGCACAGGATATGCCTATCCAGGGCGCACCAGAGGCCCACGTACAAGTCTGGCACAGCAGCCCACGGCACCGATGTATTTCAACCTAGCAACTATCGTATAAATATGGCAAAAAGAACGGCGCACGCATCGCAGCGATCTACTGCACGGCGCCAGATTCCGGCCTGCACGGTGCTCGGCCACCAAAACGCCACTCTCGTTGGAGACGAGTAAACAAAAGAATGCTTTGAATACTGGTGTAACTAGCAAATACAGATCACATGGCGGCTCTACGTTGCCAGTTCGGCACAGTTTACTCTCTACTGTTGAGCCGTTGATTTCATCACTCAGGTATCGAGCTGGTCAAGCTAAGCATGGCCAGGTCTCCAACACACTAAGTTTGGGAAAGCCCGCACACTGTCTCGGTGTCACTCGGTTAAATGGAATCATGACTTAGCGCGAGAAGACACGATTATTTGCATATATTGATCGTCTCACCTATTAACTTACAAGACACCCTCAATATTGATAGTCAGCAGGAGAGTAAAGCTCACAGTTCGTTTGTTTGGATAAAAAGGGTTTTCTCCGTACCGGAACTCAAATCATATGATTAAGACCACAAAAGGCACTGGATGCAACAGCTTAGTCGACCATACTAGATATATCATTACTAATAAGAATGACAAAAGATCCAACTGTCTGAAATTAACAGGTAGCCACTGAACAATCAAAGGGGGAAATGAAATCAGAAATGCTCTTTGTAATCGAGCAAGCGAAACGCCTTACCTGACAATCATAGCAGGCTGCATCAACACTGCGACCAAAATGAACAAGTAAATTTACTCCCACACAAACATATGCAAATATATTCCACCAAGAATATTAGTCGGTCCTCGCTATCAACCACATCTAAAACCATGTCAACGAATGGAAACAACACCACCTTAACAGAAAAGCAAAAAGATATAGCTGTATGATTTCAGCGATCCAAATCCGCACGGTGCAGCGATGCGCAAGACTACCATTTCCAATCGGCACACATCCTGTCTCCTTCCACTCACTACCCTGGCTACAACTCTGGCTGCTGGTTTTCTTCATCAGAACGCAGAGCTCAGGGCACCACGTGCTGCCTGTTGTTTCATCTCCTGGGCTTTTCCACTTCCAGAGAAGTACATGTACACTTGCTGCATGTTGAGTAAGAGAGTATGGTGATTAAGCGATAGGAGCAAACATCAGTTGCAATGTAAGATTCTATTGGCTATTTTTGACAAAGTGAATATATTAATATCACGGAGATACCAATTACACCCGCCTCTGCAACAACGCAATGTCATAAATACATTACGGATGCACACAATCAAAAGACAATAAGAAGAAGAAGAAGAAGAAAGAATGATCCCGCTACAGTGATCAATTCCTTGTAACTGTAACATGAACCACTACCTAGACAACACCTGAAGTCCCAATCCTCCAAAAGTGATGCCTCCAAAAAGGAAACATTGCACAAACACTGTCATCGCCCTATCCTAGATCTTAGATTTTCACCCTGGAGAAGATCCGCGCTTTCAAAACAATGCCTCAACAAGGTCATTGCCAGGCAAAACCAATTAAGGTCAGACCTTGGGATTTCACCCTAAAAGCTAAGACTCTGTACTTAGACTGTGTTGTCGCCCCCACTTGTCAATGCCGTTGCCACGACTCACGAATCACCAAGCAAAGTCCTCCTCGCCACGAAGACTCGATCCGCCATTACAAAGCCTCAGACCTTAGCCACCATGACATTCTCTGTCATTGTCTTCACCATGGAAACCAAAATACCGGCGTGTCCCATAATGCAAGCAGACAACGAAGCTTCGCGTCACACCCTTCTGAAGCCACTCGGGCTGAAACCGGGGCGCACATGACCAAATCCCATCCGATCCAGCAATCTACAGGCGCCAAGCACCCAATGAAGATCTCCGGCAGAGCATTCCGGAACTCGTCAATGGCCAGATCCATGAGGTCCGTTAACCGGTAGAACACCATCTTAGAGCAAAAGGTAGATACCCAAGGACCGTGCCACCCACCGGCTCCCAACAGCAGGTCGGAGATCTCAGCAGGCACCACAGCCACCAGCCACACCATGCGGAGATGAGTAGCTGAGCCGCACCGAGCCCCCCGAACCAGACGCCATGTCGCCCTCGCAGCGACAGCGGTAGTGAAGGTCGCCAAAGAAATCCGGGGCCACCGCCCCGGCGCCCATCCCCTCCATATGAACCACACCGTCCAGGGCCGTCATGAAGCTCTGGCCAGAGATCCCACAACGCGAGAAAGGATGGGGGCCCCACCACCATCAGTCGCATGAGAAGGATGAGGACCAGCCACCGTCATCAGCGTCGCGGCCTTAGACTGGAGGCATCCTTCGGCGGCGGCCTTAAACCGCACTAGGATCCACCCGAGGCGCCCCTCCTGGGAGCGACGCGGGGCTATCCTAAAATTGTGTGGGCGTCAAGCCCACTACTTCATCTATTGGCTATGCTGGTCAGTTTAAAAAAATTGAGCATTTCATCCAATATGTGCCAATGCATTTTGTGTGAGGATACTCATCAATAAGGAGCATCGGGACTAACACTACATAATCATAACCTTATGAAAATAGATGAGAACTAAAACATTCAATTGGCTTTTGGTTGTTAACTAATCAAGCGGGTTGGAATAGAGAGATAACAGCACACATATAATTGGCCATGCAGAGACTAAGATCTTCAAATAACAAGAGTTTATTCATCTCCAAAAAAAGAGGAAAACCACACCACCTGAATGACTCCTGTGCTCAGCAACGATTCAAGACAGAGCAATCCAAATCCAACAAAATAAAATATCTGCCAAATGAAATTCCGCAAAAATATATACATCAGTAAGAGGTTAAATAAGACTGGCAGGCCTAGTAATCACGTCCAAATGCAATTTGCGACATAAAGCCCTGATACTCATATGTATCTGAGGTACGTTACAGGGCATCTCCAACAGTTGTAAGATAGGTGTAGGTAAATTTGCCACCTAGGACATAGTGATAATGTGGCATGTAATAAATATGAAGAGAGAGCAAAGTTGTATCTAGATTAATCAACAACCTTTACATAAGCTCCATGATAAAATAGAAAGCAATCATATTTATTTTCTCACCATCTATTGAATAACTTAAATACAATATATTAGAGTAGTTGTATGATAACTCGTTAGTTGATGACATGAATATTTTACTAACAAGACTAACATACAACCTGTTGGAGATGCCCTTATGCGATGCTCCAGCATCCGCATGGCCGGAGTGCCACCACCAACCATGTGCCAGTGGCCACCGCAATGCTCTTTATCGAGGCAACAACCTACACAAGGAAGACCCCTGTCACACTTTGGCAATGGGGTCTGCTGCCACTTGGGAGAGGTTGGAGGCAGTGGTTTGAGGACCAAATGAAGGACGACACAATCCCTGGAGGGACTTTTGCCCTCGTTGCTGCCTGGGAAGAGCGGCGGCGTCCGGGAAAGCTGGACCGCGATGATGGGGAAGGATTTGGGTGTGCCATATAAGATATATTTTCACACAATAAATGACGTGATATATGTTACTCATGAAACTGAAGTCCAAGAGTCTCGAGTGGTTGAGCCGCATATCTCTATCCAGAAATAAGAGATGAAAGTTCCTACATGGCTTCTTAGAGATCAGCTACTCTCAGCCGTCGGATTAGTTTGCTTGATGCAATTCTGGGCGTCGGATCAAGATCTGGAGGAAGCTGGGCCGTTGGATCTGAGATGATCACTGCTGGAATGAATAGTAACTGCTTCTAATGTCTCCACGTGCTGCCTGTTTACTCCGTTTATTCGATCGGGCCTCGCTGACGTGTGGGTCCCGTCGCGGGTGGGCCGCATTTGTCAGCGACCGTGGTTGTGTGCCTGGCCCGTTCGTCCCGTCGCATGCACCGGCGGTAAATATCCCGTGCCACCGCACGTAAAATCTTGCCCCCGCGGAGGGCTTTTCCGTCTTTTCCTGTTCAGGCCGCGTGCATGGTGGACGGTGATTGGCCCGTGCATCGATGAGGTGGGGGTGGCCGGCTGGCTTGCCCTTTCGTGCTCCCATTCGCCCCTTTCTCTCTCGACTCCCTCTCCTCTCGCCGCCGACCAGCCGACGCCCGTCCTCGTCGATTTGCCGATGCGTTCTTCAGGTGGGAAGAGAAGAGGAGGAGCGAGCAGGTCAGGCGGCGTCCATGGCGCTCGCAGATCCGCTGGCGCCGTCGTCTGACCTCGCCTCCGCCATCCACCCAACTCCTCACTCCTCTCTCGCCGCCGACCGCTCCCCTCATCTCCAGTCGCCGGGATCCGCCGAAACCGCACCCTCCCTTCCCCTCTCCTCTCACCACAAGGAGAAGGAGGACACAGATCGGGCAAGCCAAGCCGCCGGCCATGGCGCTCCCATCACATCCATCCGTCAAGGGGGGTCGACCAAGGCGGACTGTTGCTTTCTTCCTTCCTCCGGCGCTCGCTCCTCAACTCAAGGTTCTCTCTCTCTCTTTCTCTCAGGACGCCCATCTTCTTCTTCTTCTTATTATTATTATTATTATTATTATTATTATTATTATTATTATTATTATTATTATTATTATTATTATTATTATTATTATTATTATTATTATTATTATTCCCTTCACTTGCGTGACCTCACCTGATGCGCTTCATTTCATTTGCTTGGTTTCCGCACGCAGCCCAACATCCACCACCACCGCCCCTGGTTCAGTTCTGCCGCCGTTGTCAAGCATCTGCTTTGTCGTGCACGCCGTGCAGACCTGCTCCGACGTTTCTACTCCTCAAGCACAAGGTACCCGTCCTTCTCCCCCTCTTCCATTTTTTCCTTCCTATTTCTTTCCCTGATGCCCCCTTTCCCTTGCTTTCCTTCCTTGCTCACGCACGCAGAGACAGCAACAACACCAGTGCCCAACCCTAGCCGCACCTCAGACCCGAGATGGCGCACAAGCTTGGTGTGAATGGTTCCTCTCCTCTGCTCTCTATGCACAAACATTACTTTGTTTGTGCTTTACTTCTCGTCAGGTCAGTCTGTGATGCAAATTCATTCCTTTCAGTGGATGGATTGATTTACCTACCCCTGATTGATTGATTATATTTATCCTCCAATGCCACTAATTAGTTGCAGAACCACTATCGAAGTCAAAACTGCTGCAAAACCGAACCAGGATGTTTTCAAACAAAATTCCACCAATCTGGGACATTATTAGCTTCAAAGTACCAAGTGGTGAGTAATAATGTACCACAGAGCCGATGCTCACAAAGGAATATCATCAAATCGTGTGGAGCGGTCTTCCATGTACTCGGTTTGTTCCGTCCCGCTGCTTTTCTTCTGTTTTGTACCCACGCTTCATATATGTCCTAATATACAATGACTGCATGTAATCTGTTCACCAAAACATCCAAGTGCATACAAAAGAAGCCTCTATATGATTGAGCTTGACCCTTTTTCTATGGATATTTTTGATACTTCCTTTATTTGTTTTCAGGGTAGGCTCTCGGTGAATATGTCGACTTCTTGCGCTCCTAATATATGCGGTTTTACTTATGCCTGGTTTCATAAGAGGTGTGTGAAAATTGACTTTATCTTTCGTCTCATCATGTTAGTTATAATTATGGTGATCAGATATTCTTGGCTCTTGACAATAAGTGACTTTGAGCTTGTTAAATTAAACTGCTCTCTGCAGGTAATAGTTGTAACTGGAGTAATCAGTGTAAAGTTTGTGGTCTGCACCTCTTTTTTCCATAAGAGAACACCTATATTTTATATATATGAAGAGTTACTGTAACAACCATGGAACCTGAGTATTCAGTTTGTGTACTTCCAGGGTCTACATCTACGCCTGCTTCTCTCGCCTTATTGAACCATTTTTTCTCTGGGCCTTCTTTATTTATTTGACAGAACTTTCTTTAGCAATACACCGATTCAGAATATTCGTATATTCTTTTCTTAGTCATTCTCAATTTTGCACAACTGTGATTCTCAAGTGGTCTATTTCTATCAGGATTCATCTATGAAGCCTGAGAAAGAACGCGTCGGTGGGGGTCTCCATGGTTGCTGCCGACCGGATGTCACCACCGCTATCGATGTCGTCGTCGCCCTAACCACTGTCCCGCAACACAGGTTTGTATGCCTCGCCCTCACCCACTGCTTCTCTCGCCTAACTGATTCCTTCTTCGTTGCGATCAAGATTCATTAGTGTTGCACTTTCCCCTGTTACTTAGTGCTTAGGAGAAGGAGAGGCATGGCCGTAGCCACATAAACAGATGAGGAAGAGGCCAGCTGCCGCTAGCCCCCAGTGGCGTGCTGCATCTCCCATCGGTGCTTGCGACAGGAGAACCACACCCCTTGCCTCTTCATCTATGCCTCGGTTGTTGTCTCCCCAAGCAACGCCAAAGGCAACAATAGCAAGGTGAGGCCCCTACCTGGAAAATAAGGTTCAGGAGGTGTTTATCTTGTGATTCAGTAACTTTTCATTTAGTGAATACTTTCATATAATTCAACCGTTCCGACTTTATGACATATTCAAGATACACGTTTGGTTAGCCCTTTTAATTGAGCACTGTTTGTTTTGAGTTTAATGGGCAATTGTAGTACTTCATGCCATTGTTAAAGCTCTGCACTTTAATCACACTAAATATAGTTGACTATTTTACCAGTGGTATGTAAATGAGGCAATCTGGAAGTTGCAGCCATAAATAAAAACCTATGTTCTCTCGTTTCCTATATGTATCGCTATGTAGGTAATTTCTTATCGGGTACGATGATATCAGTCTATGCATGTAGCAGTCCCTTTCCCTGTCTATGATATGGTTGCTCATCTATTATTATATTTTTCTCTTTTTTGCTAGCACCTTTGGGCCGAACAACATCCTTAACTGATTCTACCTTACTAGTGAGTATTGCTTCCACCTTACCACTACCTGGTGCTTTGTATTGTAGAAACCTTGCTTGTTCTCGTGCAGTTGAATTAAGTTAATCTATAAATCTAGTTGCCTTAACAGCGGATGATTCCTGAAGAGTGTTGAATACCAAGCCTAGTACATGAATCATGATAGCCTCAAGCGTATATATACCTTCCTAATATTCTAATTAATTCAAGACGTGTGATCGAGCTATGCATGTGTTTAGATCGTCTCACTAGTAGAAAAACACCTATTAGTCCCGGTTCGTAAGGGCCTTTAGTCCCGGTTCATGAACCGGGACTAATGGGTCGTTACTAATACCTCCCCCCTTTAGTCCTGGTTCGAACACGAATCGGGACAGATGTACCTCCACGTGGCGATGCCGAGCCGGTCGAGGGCCTTTGGTCCCGTTGGTGGCTCCAACCGGGACCAAAAGTCCATGTTTTTTAGAAAAGCGGCTGTTTTAGGGGTTTTGGGGGTTATTTTTAGATTGTTATTAGCTAGATAATAGAGAGAAGTGTCCTCTCTTATATCTTCATTCTTGTTTTATCAACGCTGCTGCTATGTTCATTTCACCCGCTGATATAACATCCTCATGCATGCTCGCATCATACATCATTATATATAATAACAAGTCCTACTAATCATGCATCATCATACAACTTCTACTCGTTATTAATAATAAGTCATACGATCATCATCCTCATAGTCATCGAACCCAACCCTACATAATTGTTCTTAGCACATGATCATCGATGTCGGTGTAGGACCTAAACACCCTTAAGGTAAAATAGCATAAAACAATATAGACCCTGACTCTCCATTATGAAGAATGGCGATCATCCCGTCTCCAATTCTTGCCCTTCGCTGATTTTTGCTTCCAAGAAGCTCCTTACGACTGTCCATACATTTTTTCCATTCTTTGATTATCATGTCTCCACTTCTTTTAGAAATCCGGTATGGACAGTTGAGATTAAATAGGATGACCTGGATATATGTTCAAAACACGAAGGCTGCCATTCTCATACATCAAATGAGGCACACAATCCTCTGGGATTCTCTGTTGAAAAACATAGTAATAACTTCATAGTTAGCAATGATGTACTAGTTTTAGAAGTATGCAAAAGATGCACGGATGTCGTAATAGTAAAAAATCTTACCAGGGTATCTCCATGGTAGTTACCGTAGTTCAACACGTGCACTAGTGGCACGTATTGACCATAATGTTGAGGAGTTCGATTGTAGACATTGTAATTCTCAAGATCTCTACAAAATGCTATCAGATGATTTTTCTCCTTATAAGTTAATTCGGAGCCATCGGTGTAGTGGGTTTTGTCTACCATCTTCCGCACATTCTTTGAACAATCAGAATAAGCTGTCAATGGAAATAAGATGTCAACTATTTTGAAATAAACAATATAAATTACTTAATAACTATGTTAAGCTCACATGGGGGAAGAATTTGAGGTGTATCCACAAGGACCCAAATCTAAGGTCTCTCTTGCTCGATTGCAGGATCACCAAGATCCATGGTGACAAGCATACCCTCATCAAGACCATACATCTTGCAAAGTGCTTCCCAATTTTTGCAACCAAAATGGGTTACACTCTGAGCATTGTACAACTTTACTTGAAAATCCACACCATGATGGGTACTTAGGATAGTTTTTTGGTTTGAAACTTTCATGGTCTTCAAAACCCATCCTCTCCAAGACATAGCGTCTTGCAAAGCATGGGATAAGCTAGTCGAATTGGAAAAGATGAAAAATATTGTCATGATTAAAATAGTTGAAGTCATGATTAATTACGAAAAAAGCTATTGTCGTCGTTGCGTACCGTATGAACATCGAAGGTCTCGTCGAGCTTAATGCAGAAGCGCCGATCTTCGTCCAGCTCAATGAACCTGTCGCAGATACCTCGGTCGTGGCACCGATCGCACAGCCAGGCGGTTTTAAATGCGTCCGAGTACGACATTTCCGGCCTATGTTCATAATTCAAATGAAGGAGAACTTATCCAATATGAGCATTCAATTATAAGCAAAACCAAATCATAAAATAAGCAAAACCAAATCATAAAATAAAGTAGTATTCAAATTAGCATGATTCAATAATTATAAGCAAAAGTACACATCATCTCTTGGTGTTCGTACATCGTCGAATATTATCACTAATATAGCATCACTAATACAACTAGAACCGTAGCGCCCGACGGGCATCGACACGGGCGGTGGACACCCAAAGATAAGGAACCATCACAGGATCATAGCTCAAGTGAGATCCCTGAAGAACGTGTCAGGTATTGTCGAACCTGTCCTCCAATGCAACCATGTAGCGACGGACGTGCTCGTCCTCCTCGCTGACACGGTGACGTACCACCTCCGCGGTGTCCGGAAGCCTCGGCACCGTGACTGGCCCACACGACCGCCACCAAACAAGGATCGGGTCAACAACGGGCTGCCTCCTCACCAACCTACGTCTCCCGGAAGGTAGCACCTCCCAATACCAGCCCGGCGAAGCCCACTCCCGAACATGGCCCTGATCAAGCAAGCCTCCACCGCCGAGTCGACGACGACGAGGATGCGGGATAGGCATCGCCGACATCGATGCGGGAACTACTTCTATATATAGTTAAATAAAGTAGTTTTATTAATTAAATCAACTAGTTCAACTACTAAGCACTTACTACAAATAAATAAAGTAGTACTTACTAAAAACAAACTACTTCTATATATAGTAAAATAAAGTAGTTTAACTATAGTTCTATTATTTTCCTAACTAAAAATAAAATACTTTCTCTTCTTATTTTTTCCTTTTTCCTCTATTCTAAATATGAACATATTCATAAATGACTTCTATCATTCACAATTTTTCTATACATATACAATAAATTGACAAAGAAAATACTATGAACAAAAAGATCATTAAAATTCTATGAACAAAATTACAACAGGGAAAAATCATAAAAATTCTATATGAACAAAATTTGACATATTCGATCTTTGCATATATATGAACACATATACAAACATGCATATATATGAACATACAAACATCTTTTCATAAAAAATCTATTAACAAAGAAAAAATCTAACAACATATGAACAAATTAATTACACAATATGAAAAAATATCTAACAGAAAAATCTATGAACTACACATCTAAATTACTACACATCTAACAAAAAATCTATGAAACTACAAAAAAATCTAACAAAAAAATTACTTGCTCACGGCGACGGCGTGTCGGGGACGGCGACGGCGACGGCGAGGTGCGGCGCGGGGCGGGGCGGCGCGGTGACGGTCGACGGTGAGGCGGCAGTGCGTTGCGGGCCAGGGCGGCGACGCGGGCGGGGCACGGGCGCTGGCGGGGCGGCGACGGGCGGGGCGGCGCGACGGGCGGCGGCGACGGCGAGGCGGAGACGGACGGGCAGCCTGGACGCGTCGGGCGGCGGGGAAGAAGGAACTGAACCAAATTTTCGCGGGTGCCGCTTATATAGGCAAAGCATTGGTCCCGATTCATGGAAACAACCGGGACAAATGCCACATTTAGTCCCGGTTGGAGGCTCCAACCGGGACACAAACCTTTGGTCGGTTGGAGCCTCCAACCGGGACTAAAAGTGAGCATTGGTCGGTTGGAGCCACGAACCGGACGAATGGCCTTTGTGCCGCCAGTGCGGCACGAAAGTTTAGTCCCACCTCGCTAGCCGAGAGGCGGCGATGGTTTATAAGCCCCACCGCCGCTCCCTCTCAAGCTTCTCTGCTGCAGGCTTACGGGCCTACTTACTACTGCTTTGCACGATGGTCCCTCTTGGGCCACTGCGGGCTGGATCTGGCCCATGGTGGGTTTCTAGTCGTATCCGGGCCGTGGGGGCCCGATGGGAGGCACTTTTTCTTTACTTATTTATTTTATTGCAGCTGTTTTTTAGTCCCACCTCGCCAAGCGAGAGGCGCTCAGCTGTTTATAAGCCCCGAGTGCGAGACAATGAAGAAGAGGCTCAATGCTCACTGCGTTGGTTCGCTTCAAGCCTTGAGGAATAGGGTATCTTGCAGAGCTATGTGCAGTGCAGTTTACACTATTCCGAAAGGCTTGAAGCGAATTAACTAGCATTGCGCCTCTTTTTTATTTTTAATGACTTATTACCACACAGAAATAAATAGAAAAAATAAATATAGCAGAAAAGAAAAAAAACTATATAAAAAACTACTCCGAAATAAATAGAAGAAAAAATAGTTGTGATTAACTTTATTAAAATCTTTTTAATTTTTAGTGACTTATTACAACTCAGAAATAAATAGAAAAAAATAAATATAGCAGAAAAGAAAAACTATATAAAAAACTATTCATAAATAAATAGAAGAAAAAATAGTTGTGATTAACTTTACTAAAAAATGAGCATAGATGCTTATTGTTAATGACTTATTACAAATCAAAAATAAATAGAAGAAAAAATAGTTGTGATTAACTTTACTAAAAAAATGAGCATAGATGCTTATTTTTAATGACTTATTACAATTCAAAAATAAATAAAAGAAAAAATAGTTGTGATTAACTTTACTAAAAAATGAGCATAGATGCTTATTTTTAATGACTATTACAATTCAAAAATAAATAGAAGAAAAAATAGTTGTGATTAACTTTACTAAAAAATGAGCATAGATGCTTATTTTTAATGACTTATTACAATTAAATAATAAATAGAAGAAAAAATAATTGTGATTAACTTTACTAAAAAATGAGCATAGATGCTTATTTTTAATGACTTACTACAATTCAGAAATAAAAATAAGAAAAAATAGTTATGATTAACTTTACTAAAAAATGAGCATAGATGCTTATTTTAATGACTTACTACAACTCAGAAATAAAAGAAGAAAAAATAGTTATGATTAACTTACTAAAAAATGAGCATAGATGCTTATTTTTAATGACTTACTACAACTCAGAAATAAAAAAAATATAGCAGAAAAGAAAAAAATACTATATAAAAAACTACTCAGAAATGAGCATAGATGCGCTTATAGAGGAAATTAAATTCATAACAAATTTCAAGAAAAATTCGTATGAATTTAGGCTAAATTCCCTATATAAGGGCATCTATTTTCATTTACAGAGGAGCTCAATAAGGCATAGAGGGAGGGGCTTATAAACCGGTCTGATTCCCCTTCAGTTGGCGAGGTGGGACTAAACTCCGGCCGCAATGAGGACCAACCCTCTAGCCCCGGTTGGTGGCATGGACCGGGACTAATGGGCAGCCTTTGCTCCCGGTTCAAGCCACCAACCGGGGCCAATGATGGTGGGCCAGGAGCGAGGCCCATTGGTCCCGGTTCGTCCCACCAACCGGGACCAATAGGTCCAGACGAACCGGGACCAATGGCCTGTTGGGGAACGTTGCAGAAAATTAAAAATTTTCCGGCGGTTTCACCAAGATCCATCTATGAGTTCATCCAAGCAACGAGTCAAGGGAGTGAGTTTGCATCAACATACCACTTGTAGATCGAGTGCGGAAGCGTTCAAGGGGATGGTGATGATGGAGTCGCATTTCGCCGCGATTCGGATCACCGATGACCAAGTGCTGAACGGACAGCACCTCTGCGTTCAACACACGTGCAGTGCAGACGACGTCTCCTCCGTCTTGATCCGGCAAGGAGGAAGGAGAGGTTGAGGAAGATGGCTCCAGCAGCAGCACGACGGGGTGGTGATGGTGGAGTGACAGTTCTCCGGCAGGGCTTCGCCAAGCACACACGGAGGAGGAGAGGTGTTGGTGTTGGGGAACGTAGTAATTTCAAAAAATTTCCTACGCACACGCAAGATCATGGTGATGCATAGCAACGAGAGGGGAGAGTGTTGTCTACGCCTCGTGAGATCAAGCGGAAGCGATCACAACGTAGAGGAAGTAGTCGTATGTTCTCCTCGCGATCCAACCGATCCCAGCGCCGTTACTCCGGCGCCTCCGAGTTCTTGGCACACGTACAGCTCGGTGACGCTCCTCAGGCTCCAATCCAGCAAAGCTCCGGGGAGAGAGAGTTTCACAAGACGACGGGCAGGACGATCTTGATGTTCTACCGACGCAGGCTTCGCCTAAGCACCGCCACGATATGACCGAGGTGGAATATGATGGAGGGGGCACCGCACACGGCTAAGGAACGATCTCAAGGATCAACTTGTGTGTTCTAGGGTGCCCCTGCCCCGTATATAAAGGAGCAAGGGGAGGGCGGCCGGCCCTAGGAGGCGCGCCAAGGGAGGGGGAGTCCTCCTCCAAGTGGGAGTAGGACTCCCTTTCCTAGTCCAACTAGGAAGGAGGAGCAGGGAAGGAAAGAGAGGGAGAGGAGAGGGAAAAGGGGGCGCGCCCCCTCCTGTCCAGTCGGACTCCCCATGGGGGCGCCACCTCCTGGTGCGGCCTCTCTCTCCCCTTTGGCCCAATAAGGCCCATTACTTCCCGGGGGTTCCGGTAACCCTAAGGCACTCCGGTTTCTCCGGAAACTTAGGAACCTTTCCGTGTCCGAATATAGCCGTCCAATATATCAATCTTTATGTCTCGATCATTTCGAGACTCCTCGTCATGTCCGTGATCACATCCGGGACTCCGAACTCCTTGGTACATCAAAATACACAAAACTCATAATATAACCGTCATCGAAACCTTAAGCGTGCGGACCCTACGGTTCGAGAACAATGTAGACATGACCGAGACACGTCTCCGGTCAATAACCAATAGCGGGACACGGATGCCCATATTGGCTCCTACATATTCTACGAAGATCTTTATCGGTCAGACCGCATAACAACATACGTTGTTCCCTTTGTCATCGATATGTTACTTGCCCGAGATTCGATCGTCGGTATCCAATACCTAGTTCAATCTAAATTCTTGGCAAGTCTCTTTACTCGTTCCGTAATACATCATCTCACAGCTAACTCATTAGTTGTAATGCTTGCAAGGCTTAGTGATGTGTATTACCGAGAGGGCCCAGAGATACATCTCCGAGCAATCGGAGTGACAAATCCTAATCTCGAAATCGCCAACCCAACATACGCCTTTGGAGACACTGTAGTACTCCTTTATAATCACCCGATTCACGTTGTGACGTTTGGTAGTACCAAAGTGTTCCTCCGGTAAGCGGGAGTTGCATATTCTCATAGTTATAGGAACATGCATAAGTCATGGATAAAAGCAATAGCAACATACTAAGCGATCGGGTGCTAAGCTAATGGAATGGGTCATGTCAATCAGATCATTCAACCAATGATGTGACCTTGTTAATCAAATGACAACTCCTTTGTCTATGGTTAGGAAACATAACCATCTTTGATTAACAAGCTAGTCTAGTAGAGGCATACTAGTGACACTCTGTTTGTCTATGTATTCACACATGTATTATGTTTCCGGTTAATACAATTCTAGCATGAACAATAAACATTTATCATGAAATAAGGAAATAAATAATAACTTTATTATTGCCTCTAGGGCATATTTCCTTGATCTCCCACTTGCACTAGAGTCAATAATCTAGATTACATAGTAATGATTCTAACACCCATGGAGTCTTGGTGCTGATCATGTTTTGCTCGTGGAAGAGGCTTAGTCAGCGGGTCTACTACATTCAGATCCGTATGTATCTTGCAAATCTCTATGTCTCCCACGGACTAAGTCCCGGATGGAATTGAAGCGTCTCTTGATGTGTTTGGTTCTCTTGTGAAATCTGGATTCCTTTGCTAAAGCAATTGCTCGATATTGTCACAAAAGATTTTCATTGGACCCGATGCACTAGGTATGACACCTAGATCGGATATGAACTCCTTCATCCAGACTCCTTCATTAGCTGCTTCCAAGCTGCTATGTATTCCGCTTCACATGTAGATCCCTTCTGACGCTTTGTTTAGAACTGCACCAACCGACAGCTCCTCCGTTTAGTGTAAATCATTATCCGGTTTGCGATTTAGAATCGTCCGGATCGGTGTCAAAGCTTGCATCAACGTAACCGTTCACGATGAGCTCTTTGTCACCTCCATATCTGAAACATATCCTTAGTCCTTTTCGTATTTCGGGATGTTCTTGACCGCTGTCCGATGATCCACTCTGGATTACTTTGGTACCTCCTGCTAAGCTTATAGCAAGGCACACATCAGTGCAGTACACAGCATTGCATACATGATAGAGCCTATGGCTGAGGCATAGGGAACATCTTTCATTTTCTCTCTATCTTCTGCGGTGGTCGGGCATTGAGTCTTACTCAACTTCACACCTTGTAACACAGCAAGAACCCTTTCTTTGCTTGATCCATTTTGAACTTCTTCAAAATTTTGTCAAGGTATGTGCTTTGTGAAAGTCCAATTAAAGCGTCTTGATCTATCTCTATAGATTTTGATGCCCAATATGTAAGCAGCTTCACCGAGGTCCTTCATCGAAAAACTCTTATTCAAGTATCCCTTTATGCTATCCAGAAATTCTATATCATTTCCGATTAGTAATATGTCATCTACATATAATATCGTAAATGCTACAGAGCTCCCACTCACTTTCTTGTAAATCTGAGCTTCTCCAAAAGTTTGTATAAACCCAAATGCTTTGATCACACTATCAAAGCGTTTATTCCAACTCGAGATGCTTGCACCAGTCCATAAATGGATCGCTGGAGCTTGCACACTTTGTTAGCTCCCTTTGGATCGATAAAACCTTCTGGTTGCATCATATACAACTCTTCTTCCGTAAATCCATTCAGGAATGCAGTCTTTACATCCATTTGCCAAATTTCATAATCATAAAATGCGGCAATTGCTAACATGATTGAGACAGACTTAAGCATCGCTATGGGTGAGAAGGTCTCATCGTAGTCAATCCCTTGAACTTGTCGAAAACCCTTTGCGACAAGTCGAGCTTTGTAGACGATAATATTACCGTCGGCGTCGGTCTTCTTCTTGAAGATCCACTTGTTTTCTATTGCTTGCCGACCCTCGGGCAAGTCAACCAAAGTCCACACTTTGTTTTCATACATGGATCCCATCTCAGATTTCATGGCCTCAAGCCATTTTGCGGAATCTGGGCTCACCATCGCTTCTTCATAGTTCGTAGGTTCATCATGATCTAGTAGCATGACTTCCGAACAGGATTACCGTACCACTCAGTGCGGATCTTACTCTGGTTGATCTACGAGGTTACGTAGTAACTTGATCCGAAGTTTCATGATCAACATCATCAACTTCCTCACTTTTTGGTGTAGATGTCGCAGAAACCGGTTTACGTGATAAACTACTTTCAAATAAGGGAGAAGGTACAGATTACCTCATCAAGTTCTACTTTCCTCCCACTCACTTCTTTCGAGAGAAACTCCTTCTCTAGAAAGGATCCATTCTTAGCAACAAATGTCTTGCCTTCGGATCTGTGATAGAAGGTGTACCCAACTGTCTCCTTTGGGTATCCTATGAAGACACATTTCTCCGATTTAGGTTCGAGCTTATCAGGTTGAAGCTTTTTCACATAAGCATCGCATCCCCAAACTTTAAGAAACGACAACTTTGGTTTCTTGCTAAACCATAGTTCATAAGGTGTCGTCTCAATGGATTTTGACGGTGTTCTATTCAGCGTGAATGCGGCCGTCTCAAGAGCATAACCCCAAAACGATAGCGGTAAATTTGTAAGAGACATCATAGATCGCACCATATCTAGTAAAGTGCGATTACGACGTTCGGACACACCATTGCATTTGTGGTGTTCCGGTGGCGTGAGTTGCGAAACTATTCCGCATTGTTTCAAATGTAGACCAAACTCGTAACTCAAATATTCGCCTCCACGATCAGATCGTAGAAACTTTATTTTCTTATTACGATGATTTTCAACTTCACTCTGAAATTCTTTGAACTTTTTCAAATGTTTCAGACTTATGTTTCATTAAGTAGATATACCCATATCTGCTTAAATCATCTGTGAAGGTGAGAAAATAACGATATCCGCCACGAGCCTCAACATTCATTGGACCACATACATCTGTATGTATGATTTCTAACAAATCTGTTGCTCTCTCCATAGTACCGGAGAACGGGGTTTAGTCATCTTGCCCATGAGGCACGGTTACTTAAGTGCCAAGTGATTCATAATCAAGTGACTCCAAAAGTCCATCAGTATGAAGTTTCTTCATACGCTTTATACCGATATGACCTAAACGGCAGTGCCACAAATAAGTCGCACTATCATTATCAACTCTGCATCTTTTGGTTTCAACATTATGAATATGTGTATCACTACTATCGAGATTCATTAAAAATAGACCACTCTTCAAGGGTGCATGACCATAAAAGATATTATTCATATAAATAGAACAACCATTATTCTCTGATTTAAATGAATAACCGTCTCGCATCAAACAAGATCCGGATATAATGTTCATGCTCAACGCGGCACCAAATAACAATTATTTAGGTCTAAAACTAATCCGAAGGTAGATGTAGAGGTAGCGTGCCGACCGCGATCGCATCGACTTTGGAACCATTTCCCACGCGCATCGTCACCTCGTCCTTTGCCGGTGTTCGCAATCCGTAGTCCTGCTTCGAGTTGCAAATATTAGCAATGAACCAAGATCAAATACCAGTGCATCTGCGAGCTCTAGTAAGGTACACATCAATAACATGTATATCACATATACCTTTGTTCACCTTGCCATCCTTCTTATCCGCCAAATACTTGGGGCAGTTCCGCTTCCGGTGACTACCGCTTGCGGTAGAAGCACTTTCGATTTCAGGTTTAGGTCCAGACTTGGGTTTCTTCTCCCGAGCAGCAACTTGTTTGCTGTTCTTCTTGAAGTTCCTTCTTCTTCCCTTTGCCTTTCTTCTTGAAACTAGTGGTCTTATTGACCATCAACACTTGATGCTCCTTCTTGATTTCTACCTCCATGACCTTTAGCATTGCGAAGAGCTCGTGCATAGTCTTTACTAACCCTTGCATATTATAGTTCATCACGAAGCCTTTGTAGCTTGGTGGCGTTGATTGAAGAATTACATCAATGACACAATCATCCGGAAGATCAACTCCCGGTTGAGTCAAGTGATTGTAATACCCGGACATTACGAGTATGTGCTCACCGACAGACCCATTCTCTTCCATCTTGCAGCTATAGAACTTATTGGAGACTTCATATCTCTCGATCCGGGCATTACATTTGAAATATCAACTTCAACTCCTGGAACATCTCATATGCTCCATGACGTTCAAAACGTCGTTGATGACCCGGTTCTAAGCCGTAAAGCATGGCACACTGAACTATAGAGTAGTCATCAGCTTTGCTTTCGCCAGACGTTCTTAACGCCGCTGGCCAGCATCAAGAAGCAGTTCGCACCTAGCGATTGCATCCAGGACGTAACTCTTCTCGTGCGGCAATGAGGATAATCCTCAAAGTTACGGACCCGATCCGTGTAATTGCTACCATCATCTTTCAACTTTGCTTTCTCAAGGAACGCATTAAAATTCAACGGAACAACAAAGACGAGCCATCTATCTATAAGCAGACATAGACAAGCAAGATACTATCAGGTACTAACTTCATGATAAATTTAAGTTCAATTAATCATATTACTTAAGAACTCCCACTTAGACAGACATCTCTCTAGTCATCTAAGTGATCACGTGATCCAAATCAACTAAACCATAACCGATCATCACGTGAGATGGAGTAGTTTTCAATGGTGAACATCTTATGTTGATCATATCTACTATATGATTCACGCTCGACCTTTCGGTCTCCGTGTTCGAGGCCATATCTGCATATGCTAGGCTCGTCAAGTATAACCTGAGTATTCTGCGTGTGCAAGCTGGCTTGCACCCGTTGTAGATGGACGTGAGAGCTTATCACACCCGATCATCACGTGGTGTCTCAAGACGCATTTAACTTTGGCAACGGTGCATACTCGGGAGAACACTACTTGATAATTTTAGTGAGAGATCATCTTAAAATGCTACCGTCAATCAAAGCAAAATAAGATGCATAAAGGATAAACATCACATGCAATCAATATAAGTGATATGATATGGCCATCATCATCTTGTGCTTGTGATCTCCATCTCCAAGCACCGTCGTGATCACCATCGTCGCCCGGTAGCGACACCTTGATCTCCATCGTAGCATCGTTGTCGTTTCGCCATCTATTGCTTCTCGACTATCGCTACCGCTTAGTGATAAAGTAAAGCAATTACAGGTATGCTTGCATTTCATACAATAAAGCGACAACCATATGGCTCCAGCCGATTGCCGATAACCGGTTACAAAACATGATCATCTCATACAATAAAATATAGCATCACGTCTTGACCATATCACATCACAACATGCCCTGCAAAAACAAGTTAGACGTCCTCTACTTTGTTGTTGCAAATTTTACGTGGCTGCTATGGGCTTAAGTAAGAACCAATCTCACCTACGCATCAAGACCACAATGATACTTCGTCAATTAGACTCCGTTTTAACCTTCTCAAGGACCGGCGTAGCCACTTTCGGTTCAACTAAAGTGAGAGAGACAGACACCCGCCAGCCACCTTTAAGCACGAGTGCTCGTAGCAGTGAAACCAGTCTCGCGTAAGCGTCTGCGTAATGTCGGTCCGGGCCGCTTCATCTCACAATACCGCTGAACCAAAGTATGACATCTTTGGTAGGCGGTATGACTTGTATCGCCCACAACTCACTTGTGTTCTACTCGTGCAAAACATCAAACCATAAAAACCTAGGCTCGGATGCCACTTTGTTGGGGAACGTAGTAATTTCAAAAATTTCCTACGCACACGCAAGATCATGGTGATGCATAGCAACGAGAGGGGAGAGTGTTGTCTACGTACCCTCGTGGGCTGAAGCGGAAGCGATCACAACGTAGAGGAAGTAGTCGACGTTCTCCTCGCGATCCAACCGATCCCAGCGCCGTTACTCGGCGCCTCGAGTTCTTGGCACACGACAGCTTCGGTGGCGCTCCTCAGCTCCGATCCAGCAAAGCTCCGGGAGAGAGAGTTCCGTCGGACGACGGCGTGGTGACGATCTTGATGTTCTATCGACGCAGGCTTCGCCTAAGCACCGCTATGATATGACCGAGGTGGAATATGGTGGAGGGGGCACCAGACACGGCTAAGGAACGATCTCAAGGATCAACTTGTGTGTTCTAGGGTGCCCCTGCCCGTATATAAAGGAGCAAGGGGAAGTCCGGCCGGCCCTAGGAGGCGGCGCCAGGAGGGGGAGTCCTCCTCCTAGTGGGAGTAGGGACTCCCTTTCCTAGTCCAACTAGGAAGGAGGAACAGGGGAAGGAAAGAGAGGAGAGGGAGAGGGAAAGAGGGCCGCCCCCCTCCTTGTCCAATTCGGACTCCCCATGGGGGCGCGCCACCTCCTGGTGCGGCCCTCTCTCTCCCCTTTGGCCCAATAAGGCCCATTACTTCCCGGGGTTCGGTAACCCTTCCGGCACTCCGGTTTTCTCCGGAAACTTAGGAACCTTTCCGTGTCCGAATATAGCCGTCCAATATATCAATCTTTATGTCTCGATCATTTCGAGACTCCTCGTCATGTCCGTGATCACATCCGGGACTCGAACTCCTTCGGTACATCAAAATACACAAAACTCATAATATAACCATCATCGAAACCTTAAGCGTGCGGACCCTACGGTTCGAGAACAATGTAGACATGACCGAGACACGTCTCCGGTCAATAACCAATAAGCGGGACCTGGATGCCCATATTGGCTCCTACATATTCTACGAAGATCTTTATCGGTCAGACCGCATAACAACATACGTTGTTCCCTTTGTCATCGGTATGTTACTTGCCCGAGATTCGATCGTCGGTATCCAATACCTAGTTCAATCTAGATTCTTGGCAAGTCTCTTTACTCGTTCCGTAATACATCATCTCACAGCTAACTCATTAGTTGTAATGCTTGCAAGGCTTAGTGATGTGTATTACCGAGAGGGCCCAGAGATACCTCTCCGAGCAATCGGAGTGACAAATCCTAATCTCGAAAATATGCCAACCCAACATCTGCCTTTGGAGACACTGTAGTACTCCTTTATAATCACCCGATTACGTTGTGACGTTTGGTAGTACCAAAGTGTTCCTCCGTAAACGGAGTTGCATATTCTCATAGTTATAGGAACATGCATAAGTCATGGATAAAAGCAATAGCAACATACTAAGCGATCGGGTGCTAAGCTAATGGAATGGGTCATGTCAATCAGATCATTCAACCAATGATGTGACCTTGTTAATCAAATGACAACTCCTTTGTCTATGGTTAGGAAACATAACCATCTTTGATTAACAAGCTAGTCTAGTAGAGGCATACTAGTGACACTCTGTTTGTCTATGTATTCACACATGTATTATGTTTCCGGTTAATACAATTCTAGCATGAACAATAAACATTTATCATGAAATAAGGAAATAAATAATAACTTTATTATTGCCTCTAGGGCATATTTCCTTCAGTTGGGGAGGGGAGGAGTTGCGCCTTGGCTTGGGTGTGCAGCCCTCCCCTCACCCCTCTATTTATAGGGGGAAGGGAGAGGGGGGCCGGCCCCTCTAGATGGCATCTAGAGGGGGGGCGGCCAAGGGAGGGGGGCTTGCCCCTGCCAAGGGGCGCCTCTAGGGTTCCCCCCCTCAACCCTAGGCGCAAGGGCCCAAGGGAGGGTGCGCCCAGCCCACCGAGGGCTGGCCCCTTCCCACGCAGCCCAGTGGCCCCGGGAGGTGGCCCCTCCAGTGGACCTCCGGAACCCTTCCGTGACCCCGGTACAATACCGATATGCCCGAAACTTTTCGGTGTCCGTTTGACAACTTCCCATATATAAATCTTTACCTCCGGACCCTTCCGGAACTCCTCGTGACGTCCGGGATCTCATCCGGACTCAACAACATTCGGTAATCACATACAAGTCTTCCTAATAACGCTAGCGCCATCGAACCTTAAGTGTGTAGACCCTACGGGTTCGGGAGACATGCGAGACATGACCGAGACGCTCTCGGTCAATAACCAACAGTGGGATCTGGATACCCATGTTGGCTCCACATGCTCCTCGATGATGTCATCGGATGAACCACGATGTCGAGGATTCAAGCAACCCCGTATACTATTCCCTTTGTCAATCGATGCGTTACATGCTCGAGACTCGATCGTCGGTATCCCAATACCTCGTTCGGTCTCGTTACGGCAAGTCACTTTACTCGCATCGTAATGCATGATCCCGCGACCAAACACTTGGTCACTTTGAGCTCATTATGATGATGCATTACCGAGTGGGCCCAGAGATACCTCTCCGTCATACGGAGTGACAAATCCGATCTCGATCCGTGTCAACCCAATGGACACTTTCGGAGATACCTGTAGTGCACCTTTATAGTCACCCAGTTACGTTGTGACGTTTGGTACACCCAAAGCACACCTACGGTATCCGGGAGTTACACGATCTCATGGTCTAAGGAAGAGATACTTGACATTGAAAAAGCTCTAGCAAAACGAACTACACGATCTTGTGCTATGCTTAGGATTGGGTCACATCCATCACGTCATTCTCCTAATGACGTGATCCCGTTGTCAATGACATCGATGTCCATAGTCGAAACCATGACTATCTCGTTGACCAACGAGCTAGTCAACTAGAGGCTTACTAGGGACGTATTGTGGTCTATGTATTCACACGTGTATTACGATTTCCGGATAATACAGTTATAGCATGAATAAAAGACAATTATCATGAACAAGGAAATATAATAATAATGCTTTTATTATTGCCTCTAGGGTATATTTCCAAGAGTCTCCCACTTGCACTAGAGTCAATAATCTAGTTACATTGTGATGAATCGAACACCCATAGAGTTCTGGTGTTGATCATGTTTTGCCCGCGGAAGAGGTTTAGTCAACGGATCTGCGACATTCAGATCCGTATGCACTTTACAAATTTCTATGTCTCCATCTTGAACATTTTCACGGATGGAGTTGAAGTGGCGCTTGATGTGCTTGGTCTTCTTGTGAAACCTGGGCTCCTTGGCAAGTGCAATAGCTCCAGTGTTATCACGGAAGAGTTTGATCTGCACCGACGCATTGGGTATGACTCCTAGGTCGGTGATGAACTCCTTCACCCAAATTGCTTCATGCGCTGCCTCCGAGGCTGCCATGTACTCCGCATCACATGTAGATCCCGCCACGACGCTCTGCTTGCATTGCACCGACTTCTTGCTTCCACCATTCAACATATACACGTATCCGGTTTGTGACTTAGAGTCATCCAGATGCGTGTCGAAGCTAAGCGTCGACGTAACCCTTCTGACGAGCTCTTCGTCACCTCCATAAACGAAACATGTCCTTTGTCCTTTTCGTGTACTTCAGGATATTCTTGACCGTTGTCCGGTGTTCCTTGCGGGATTACTTTGGTACCTTCCTACCAAACTTACGGCAAGGTTTACATCAGTCCGGTACACTGACATGGCATACATAATAGATCCTATGGCTGAGGCATAGGGGATGACGCTCATCTCTTCTTTATCTTTTGCCGTGGTCGGGCATTGAGCTGAGCTCAATCTCACACCTTGCAAAGCAGGCAAGAACCCTTTCTTGGGTGATCCATTTTGAACTTCTTCAAAATCTTATCAAGGTATGTGCTTTGTGAAAGACCTATGAGGCGTCTCGATCTATCTCTATAGATCTTGATGCCTAATATATAAGCAGCTTCTCCAAGGTCCTTCATTGAAAAACACTTATTCAAGTAGGCCTTAATGCTGTCCAAGAATTCTATATCATTTCCCATCAAAAGTATGTCATCTACATATAATATGAGAAATGCTACAGAGCTCCCACTCACTTTCTTGTAAACGCAGGCTTCTCCATAAGTCTGCATAAACCCAAACGTTTTGATCATCTCATCAAAGCGAATGTTCCAACTCGAGATGCTTGCACCAGCCCATAAATGGATCGTTGGAGCTTGCATACTTTGTTAGCATTCTTAGGATCGACAAAACCTTCCGGCTGCATCATATACAGCTCTTCCTTAAGATGCCCGTTAAGGAATGCCGTTTTGACGTCCATCTGCCATATCTCATAATCATAGTATGTGGCAATTGCTAACATGATTCTGACGGACTTAAGCTTCGCTACGGGAGAGAAAGTCTCATCGTAGTCAATCCCTTGAACTTGCCGATAACCCTTAGCGACAAGTCGAGCTTTATAGATGGTGACATTACCATCCGCGTCCGTCTTCTTCTTAAAGATCCATTTGTTTTCTATCGCTCGCCGATCATCGGGCAAGTCAGTCAAAGTCCATACTTTGTTTTCATACATGGATTCTATCTCGGATTTCATGGCTTCTAGCCATTTGTTGGAATCTGGGCCCGCCATCGCTTCTTCATAGTCCGAAGGTTCACCGTTGTCTAACAACATGATTTCCGGTGACAGGGTTGACGTACCACTGCAGTGCGGGCGTGTCCTAGTGGACCTACGAAGTTCAGTAGCAACTTGATCCGAAGTACCTTGATCATCATCATTAATTTCCTCTCCAACATGATTTCCAGGACAGGGTTGACGTACCACTCTGGTGCGGAACGTGTCCTAGTGGACCTACGAAGTTCAGTAGCAACTTGATCCGAAGTACCTTGATCATCATCATTAATTTCCTCTCCAATTTGTGTAGGCACCACAGAACATTTTCTGAGCTGCACTACTTTCCGGTTCAAGAGGTAGTACTTCATCGAGTTCTACTTTCCTCCCACTTACTCCTTTCGAGAGAAACTCTTTTTCTAGAAAGGATCTGTTCTTGGCAACAAAGATCTTGCCCTCGGATCTAAGGTAGAAGGTATACCCAATGGTTTCCTTAGCGTATCCTATGAAGACGCATTTTTCCGACTTGGGTTCGAGCTTTTCAGGTTGAAGTTTCTTGACATAAGCATCGCATCCCCAAACTTTTAGAAACGATGACTTAGGTTTCTTCCCAAACCATAATTCATACGGTGTCGTCTCAACGGATTTAGATGGTGCCCTATTTAAAGTGAATGTAGCTGTCTCTAGAGCGTACCCCCAAAATGATAGCGGTAAATCTGTAAGAGACATCATAGATTGCACCATATCCAATAGAGTGCGATTCTGACGTTCAGACACACCATTCTGTTGAGGTGTTCCAGGCGGCGTGAGTTGTGAAACGATTCCACATTTCCTTAAGTGTGTACCAAATTCGTGACTTAAATATTCTCCTCCACGATCCGATCGTAAGAACTTTATTTTTCGGTCACGTTGATTCTCTACCTCATTCTGAAATTCCTTGAACTTTTCAAAGGTCTCGGACTTGTGTTTCATCAAGTAGACATACCCATATCTACTCAAGTCATCCGTGAGAGTGAGAACATAACGATATCCTCCATGAGCCTCAACACTCATTGGACCGCACACATCGGTATGTATGATTTCCAACAAGTTGGTTGCTCGCTCCATTGTTCGGAGAAGCGGAGTCTTGGTCATCTTGCCCATGAGGCATGGTTCGCATGTGTCAAATGATTCATAATCTAGAGACTCCAAAAGTCCATCAAGATGGAGCTTCTTCATGCGCTTGACACCAATGTGACCAAAGGCGGCAGTGCCACAAGTATGTGGGACTATCATTATCAACTTTACATCTTTTGGTATTCACGCTATGAATATGTGTAACATTACGCTCGAGATTCATTAAGAATAAACCATTCACCATCGGAGCATGACCATAAAACATATCTCTCATATAAATAGAACAACCATTATTCTCGAATTTAAATGGGTAGCCATCTCGCATTAAACGAGATCCAGATACAATGTTCATGCTCAAACTTGGCACCAAATAACAATTATTAAAGTTCAAAACTAATCCCGTAGGTAAATGTAGAGGTAGCGTGCCGACGGCGATCACATCGACTCTGGAACCATTCCCGACGTGCATCGTCACCTCGTCCTTTGCCAGTCTCCGCTTATTCCGCAGCTCCTGCTGTGAGTTACAAATATGAGCAACGACACGGTATCAAATACCGGGGAGTTACTACGAGTAATCGGTAAGGTACACATCAATTACATGTATATCAAATATACCTTTGGTGTTGCCGACCTTCTTATCCGCTAAGTATTTGGGGCAGTTCCGCTTCCAAAGTGACCCTTCCCTTGCAATAAAAGCACTCAGTCTCGTGCTTGGGTCCATTCTTTGACTTCTTGGTGGCGGCTTACGGGCGCGGCAACATCCTAGCCGTCCTTCTTGAAGTTCTTCTTGCCCTTGCCCTTCTTGAACTTAGTGGTCTTATTGACCATCAACACTTGATGTTCTTTCTTGATCTCAACCTCTGCTGACTTCAAAGATTGAAAATACTTCAGGAATGGTCTTCACCATCCTCGCATATTGTAGTTCATCACAAAGCTCTTGTAGCTTGGTGGGAGCGATCAAGGATTCTGTCAATGACCGCCTCATCGTGGAGGTTAATATTCATTGGGTCATGCGGTTGTGCAACCTGACATTCCGAGTATGTGCTCACCGACGTAACTATTTTCCTCCATCTTACAACTATAGAACTTGTCGAGACGTCGTATCTCTCGACCGGGCGTGAGCTTGGAAAACTAGTTTCAGCTCCTCAAACATCTCATATGCTCCGTGATGCTCAAAACGCTTTTGGAGCCCCGGTTCTAAGTTGTATAGCATGCCGCCTTTGAACGAGGGAGTAATCATCAAGACGAGTTTGCCAAGCATTCATAATGTCTTGGTTCTACGACGGAGGCGTCACCTAGCGGTCCTTCTAGGACATATTGTTTCCTCGACAGCTATGAGGATGATCCTCGGGTTAGGACCCAGTCCGTATAGTTGCTGTCGTCATCTTTCAGCTTGGTTTTCTCTAGGAACGCGTTGAAGTTCAAGTTGACATGAGCGTTGGCCATTTGATCTACAATACATATTATGCAAAAGTTTTAGACTAAGTTCATGATAATAAAGTTCATCTAATCAAATTATTTAATGAACTCCCACTCAGATTAGACATCCCTCTAGTCATCTAAGTGTTACACGATCCGAGTCGACTAGGCCGTGTCCGATCATCACGTGAGACGGACTAGTCATCGTCGGTGAACATTCTCATGTTGATCGTATCTTCCATACGACTCGTGTTCGACCTTTCGGTCTCCGTGTTCCGAGGCCATGTCTGTACATGCTAGGCTCGTCAAGTTAACCTAAGTGTTTTGCATGTGTAAAACTGTCTTACACCGGTTGTATGTGAACGTAAGGATCTATCACACCCGATCATCACGTGGTGCTTCGAAACGACGAACTTTAGCAACGGTGCACAGGTAGGGAGAACACTTCTTGAAATTGTTGTAAGGATCATCTTATTTACTACCGTCGTTCTAAGTAAACAAGATGCATAAACATAATAAACATCACATGCAATTATATAGTAGTGACATGATATGGCCAATATCATATAGCTCCATTGATCTCCATCTTCGGGCTCCATGATCATCTTGTCACCGGCATGACACCATGATCTCCATCATCATGATCTCCATCATCGTGTCTTCATGAAGTTGTCATGCCAACGACTACTTCTACTTCTATGGCTAACGCGTTTAGCAATAAAGTAAAGTAATTTACATGGCGTTCTTCAATGACACGCAGGTCATACAAAAAATAAAGACAACTCCTATGGCTCCTGCCGTTGTCATACTCATCGACATGCAAGTCGTGATTCCTATTACAAGAACATGATCTCATACATCACAATATATCATTCATCATTCATCACAACTTCCGCCATATCACATCACATGACAATTGCTGCAAAAACAAGTTAGACGTCCTCTAATTGTTGTTGCATCTTTTACGTGGCTGCAATTGGGTTTTAGCAAGAACGTTTTCTTACCTATGAATAACCACAAGGTGATTTTGTCAACTTCTATTTACCCTTCATAAGGACCCTTTTCATCGAATCCGCTCCAACTAAAGTGGGAGAGACAGACACCCGCCAGCCACCTTATGCAACTAGTGCATGTCACCGGTGGAACCGGTCTCACGTAAGCGCACGTGTAAGGTTGGTCCGGGCCGCTTCATCCCACAATACCGCTGAAGCAAGATAAGACTAGTAGCGGCAAGCAAGTTGACAAGATCTACGCCCACAACAAAATTGTGTTCTACTCGTGCAATAGAGAACTACGCATAGACCTAGCTCATGATGCCACTGTTGGGGAACGCTAGAAAATTAAAATTTTTCCTACGGTTTCACCAAGATCCATCTATAAGTTCATCCAAGCAACGAGTCAAGGGAGTGAGTTTGCATCTACATACCACTTGTAGATCGAAAAGTGCGGAAGCTGCTTCAAGGGATGGTGATGATGGAGTCGTACTTCGCGCGATTCGGATCACCGATGACCAAGTGCTGAACGGACAGCACCTCCGCGTTCAACACACGTGCAGACGGGACGACGTCTCCTCCGTCTTGATCCAGCAAGGAGGAAGGAGAGGTTGAGGAAGATGGCTCCAGCAGCACGACGGGGTGGTGATGGTGGAGTGACAGCCCCAAGAGGGCTTCGCCAAGCACACGCGGAGGAGGAGAGGTGTGGGGGAGGGGAGGGGCTGCGCCTTGGCTTGGGTGTGCAGCCCTTCCCTCACCCCTCTATTTATAGGGGGAAGGGAGAGGGGGGCCGGCCCCTCTAGATGGCATCTAGAGGGGGGGGCGGCCAAGGGAGGGGCTTGCCCTGCCAAGGGGCGCCTCTAGGGTTCCCCCCCTCAACCCTAGGCACAAGGGCCCAAGGGAGGGGGTGCGCCCAGCCCACCAGGGGCTGGCCCCTTCCCACACAGCCCAAGTGGCCCCTCGGGAGGGGTGGCCCCTCCCGGTGGACCTCCGGAACCCTTCCGGTGACCCCGGTACAATACCGATATGCCCCGAAACTTTTCCGGTGTCCGTTTGACAACTTCCCATATATAAATCTTTACCTTGGACCCTTCCGAACTCCTCGTGACATCCGGGATCTCATCCGGGACTCGAACAACATTCGGTAATCACATACAAGTCTTCCTAATAACCCTAGCGTCACCAAACCTTAAGTGTGTAGACCCTACGGTTCGGGAGACATCTTGAACATATGACCGAGACGCTCTCGGGTAAATAACCAACAGCGGGTGCGGATACCCATGTTGGCTCTACATGCTCCTCGATGATGTCATCGGATGAACCACGATGTCGAGGATTCAAGCAACCCCTTATACTATTCCCTTTGTCAATCCGATGCGTTACATGCCCGAGACTCGATCGCCGGTATCCCAATACCTCGCTCGGTCTGTTATCGCAAGTCACTTTACTGCACCGTAATGCATGATCCCGCGACCAAACACTTGGTCACTTTGAGCTCATTATGATGATGCATTACCGAGTGGGCCCAGAGATACCTCTCCGTCATACGGAGTGACAAATCGAGTCTCGACCGTGTCAACCCAATGACACTTTCGGAGATACCTGTAGTGCACCTTTATAGTCACCCAGTTACGTTGTGACGATTGATACACCCAAAGCACTCCTACGGTATCCGGGAGTTACACGATCTCATGGTCTAAGGAAGAGATACTTGACATTGAAAAAGCTCTAGCAAAACGAACTACACGATCTTGTGCTATGCTTAGGATTCGGTCCTGTCCATCACGTCATTCTCCTAATGACGTGATCCCGTTGTCGATGACATCTGATGTCCATAGTCAGGAAACCATCACTATCTGTTGACCAACGAGCTAGTCAACTAGAGGCTTACTAGGGACGTATTGTGGTCTATGTATTCACACGTGTATTACGATTTCCGGATAATACAGTTATAGCATGAATAAAAGACAATTATCATGAACAAGGAAATATAATAATAATGCTTTTATTATTGCCTCTAGGGCATATTTCCAACATGGCCCACGTGGCCCGGCCGGCCCCTGGGGCTCACGAACCGGGTCCAATGCCACCATTGGTCCCGGTTCTGGATTGAACCGGGACTAATGGGCTGGACCGGTCTGGACGATTGGCCCCTTTTCTACTAGTGTCTCATCATATACACATTTCCAGGATCTGCTACTGTTAGATCTCTTTCATATATATATATATATATATATATATATATATATATATATATATATATATATATATATATATATATATATATATATATATATATATACACTACTTCCACTTGCTACTGTTATATAGTTTGTACTGCATTTTCAACTTGCTAAGGCTGATAAATATTGATAATATAATATATGTATTAATATGTTAGCCAAAGAAATTTGTACATCTCTTCTGGTTTATTATATATATGGATTACTGATGCTTTTATGGTACTGAACAACATATTCTCATTTAGTGCACTGTTGATTTCTTAGGTGCTAGCAATCTAATCATAGGTTAACATTTTAGATGATGTGTTGTTGGGTCCAAAAACAAGAAGGGTAGTCCTCTCCCAAGGTTAAATCTCCATTTTGCTCCATATACTACTACACAAACCCTGAATAATTTTTCAAAATTTTAGATAACTAATGGTTAGTACATATCCTTCCATTCCATGAATTAGTTTCATTTTTTCTGGGTTAGGCTCTCTGTGTGTGTAATCTTTAAAAAACCAAGACTTAATCCTACTGCAGTTTATGTGTGCTATCACCTCACCATATGCATTCAGATTGGCCAGGTTGCATTTGCAAGGGTATTTGGGCAAGGGTGGGACTCTGCACTTTTTCTCAATTTGTTTTCGGCTTTCAGATTACAGATGTGTGCACCGGCTGTTTATAAACGCCTAATGATCGGTGGTGATGCAGGAGTGTAGCAGATTCGACGTGGCGACCGAGTCGCTCCTGAATGCGGAGAGGTGGTGCCGCCTGGCCGGTGAAGTGGCCGGCAGCAGGAAGTCTGCCGTAGACATCGTCGAGATCCTCTTCAAGGACAGGCGCTGGAAGACGCTCAGCGACCAGATCATCGTGTCATCCTCTCCAAGAGGGGCCAGCTCAAGCAGGTACAACTGCTCACCACAGCTCGCTCCTCTCCAAGAGGGTCCAGCTCAAGCAGGAGGTCCGCCGTTGACATCTCTTTTGTATGCACATCTCAACTTTAATAGTAAGTTATCTTTCGATGGTTTGAGCACTAGATTTGACTACTTGATGATCCTATCGTACCTTGTAGTTTTTATCATTTGTAAAAATACCTTTTTCTTGCTGCTACACAAGGAATCTATGGAACTTACTAGATCTATACTTATTTTCTTGACATGAACGACAAGATGCTAGCTAATCAAGAACAGTCTAAAAACGTTGTGCGGCAATATAGGCCACTAACTAACCTGAAAGGAACTCCACTTTTATATTTTGACCAATTGGTCTGCAGGGCTATGTCTATTGGTGCCATTATATCTAAATTAATTAATCATCTTGTTGGTTTTATGGGCTGAATGTACACTATCATGTAATTCAGACTACTGCTAATGGCATTGTGAGCTAGATGTAACTGGATGATCAAGTAGTGGGTTGAATATTGTTTGAACAGTGTGTAACTTTGTAACCATTTCTTAGGTTTATGCTTGATTATTTTGTGTGATTTGGGTTGCTTTTAATTCTGTTCTTACCTAAGGTTATTTGTCTTCCAGTAAAAAGGCTTTATTATCAAGTGGCATCATCTGGCATGAATTAGATCTAAAATAAGGTGTTTTTCTTTTTCAAACAATATGCATGAATGGAAGTCGTCCTAAGAGCAGAATGAAATGTTGACTGGTTGAAACATAGAAATTTAACTAAAAAAACTGCCCATATGTGGTTTCAAGCTACTACTATGAATTTAGGAGCCTCCTTGACTTCATGTCATGGCTATGACAGTAGGAACATGGGTTCTCGGTGTTGAGGGTGTTCCCTATATTCACAGAACTTGGAAATGCGTGACACGTAGCAATGACATGTGCAAGTGCAAACTGTAGAGTAGGCAGAAGTGCATGTAAATAATAAAAATACATCATTTGTGTGTGCAGGACACACACCCATGATTCATAATCATTTGTGGCTGTCTTAGAAGAAAAATTCCCGTTGTTGTTCATCCCCTATTGAGTGTTCTCTGCAAATTTCATCTGTTGGTGAAAGAAACTTGTACTCTTCTTTGTTTAAGTGCTCTGTTTCCCTACTTTTGTGGTAGAGAATGGTGTGCCTTCGTATACAATAGATGTTCTCTACTCTTGCAGGCTATGTATTATTATTGTTAATTTGTTATTATTGCCATCTACTTATATAGATCATGCACTTGCATTATCCAATTTCATGCTGCTAATTAGGTAAGTTCACCTGTATATTGTTTGGTGTTCAAGATAAAGTCATGCTTTTTTTTTCTCATGTGAATGCGAAGGACCTGATACAATCATGCTGGGTTTTTTCTCATGTGAATGTGAAGGACCTGATGCATGTTTATGTGCTCACTGATTCTCTTTTGTTCCTAACCATTATGAACTTATAGCATTTCAGATTCCATTCAGATATCATATGATTTACCTATGCTACTATTTGTGGTCTCATGCCTCTCTGTCATGATTCTCCCAATCTGAAATAGGAAGAGAAACATTACCTTTATTTTGAGGAGAAACATTACTTTCTTTGACATGGTTTGTCTACACTTATATTTAAGGCTACAACCTGGAGTCTCATGGAGGTGTGAAGATGATACCCAAGTAATCTAGGGCATTGCTTTGTTAGGGGTTCACTTGTATACAACAAATGGCATGTTCTTTCCCATGTAATATATTGTTGTTTTTCAGCTCAACACCATATGTACTATGTATCTTTCTATAGCAGTAAATTGTAAGCTTTTTTTTGGTTTGGATCTGAGTGATGGGCCATGGCCCTGGACATGACATCACGCCTCAAGACCACTCTTTGGAATTCCAGTATACTTGGAGAGAGAAGTGTTAGTTGAGGACCAACAAGTATGATGTGTTGTAGGATGTCCCCTTTATAGCTTTATGAAATACACTAACGCTCTCGGAAGGTTCTTCAGTATATTTATTTATTTGTTACAATAAGAATGATTTGGTATATATTATGTCACATTTCATATGAAATTTGTCAATAGTGTGTGATGAAACCTTGATGTTTTGTACTGAACCATTAGTAAATGTTTACTACCTCCTGTTTTTTGAGATGTTTCCTTTGTACTGAAGTAGTTTTTTGGTATAACTTTAGCCTATATTGGGTAGCTGCCTTGCTTACATATGGATATGCTGCAAACTTTGTCTTATATTAGTACCTACTCTCTCATGTCCACGTCCGCATCCGCGCTCTTAGTATTGAACTGAATGTCAAGTGGTTATCTTCTGTAGTCTCATAGATGCACTGGACTCGATGATGCCTTGTAATCTAATAATGATGTTGAACTTGATGATGTCTTGATTCTATTGTAAGTGAATGTTTTTTTCCTGTTTGAATACGTTGGCTAAACCAGGATTCCTATCCTATGATACTTGCTTTACCATACCAAATCAGGATTCTTAATGACTTGACATTATCTGCTTTAACACATAATTGGGACCGGCACCCTCGCGCCAAGGCACGATCCCAATCTAGTATATATGCATGTGGTCAAGGACCGATGGTTCGTCTACAAATTACTAGTGTTACTCCACTAAACCAACACAGTGTAGAATCAGAAAATGTTAATGTAAGGATATGTATGGAGAACTAGATGATTGATTGAAAGATCGTAGTGATACGTAAGTGGCAGCGGACATGAGGGTGATTCATTTGGAATAGGATGCACGGGGAATTCGAGTTGAAGACCAATACTAAGGACTCGTTCGGTACCCTGCATGAGGCACAACCATGCCTGCACGGTGCAAAAAACCGGTGTTTGATAGGCTAGTTTGCGCCGAAATCTTAGCTCGCGTAATGTTTAAAGCACTTTACAGCCAGGCTCGCAGGAAACGCTTGAATCAGCCGTTTCTAGCGAGCCATGCTGAGTCAAGTCATAACGAGCACACATGGCAGGCCCGATTGCACCAGAGAATTATATGGTTTGCTCGGTTACCTCCCTTAATCTCCTTCGCTTATCTTCTCTCTTCAGTCCCTTAAGATCTACACATGGTATTTTGATTCAAGATAAGCTCTACACGAAAAGATGAACATTGATGTTGTGGTTTTACTCAGGCAATCGGTTCATAGTTTCGTCGACTGTAAATATTCAAAAAAAAATCATGTTTGGAGCTATTTTGAATGAATTTTGTCAGATTCGTCGTGCACGGTCGACCATTTAAAATTTCCTTTGATCAGTAGCTTTATCTAGACGTTTTACATGATTTTTGTGTCCTACGTCCTCTGTTTTGACAGTCATAGATGACTAGATCTACATCTACCTAGTGGATTGTATAAATGCATGTGTGTGATCTGTTTTAATTTTTGATGACACTCATTAATGTTCTTCAACTAGTCCTTTCTAATCTATACAACGATGCTTTGATTCGAAATAAAATCTACTCGAAAACGATGCATATCAACATTGTGGTTCTATTCAGGCGATCGATTTGTAATTTCATTGAGTGTAAATGCTCAACTTCGTGTTTATGTTTGGAGCTATTTTTGGATCTATCTTAACTTAGGGCATCTCCAACGCCGACCTTCAAACCGCCCGCATATGTCTGGACCATGTTGTCCGAACAGCGAAAGTCATTCGGCGTGGGTCTGTTTCGGTCTGCCGAGCAGTCCGGACGTGTTTTCTCCCGCAAACCAGAGACAGGCGTGGGGGCTTTGCGGGCGTCCAGACTGCTCCCAAGCCCGCATCTAACCGCCCTGGCCAACACGAACCCCCTCTGTCACCCGTGCGTGCTTCCCGCCCGAAAAGGTCAGCAACACTCCAGAGCGTAAGTGTCGCATTCATGTTTGGCCAGAGCAGACACGACCTCTCACTAGCGTCAGCATTGAAGCGGCGCGCCAGCCGAGAGAATGCCGCCCTTGCCGCTTTCCAGTGCAGGCGACTTCTCCGTGTTCAAACGACACAACAGCTGCATGTCCGTCCGTCTGCCGCCCACATTAATGGCACATGGTTGCCGAGGCACCTACTGCGGCGCCACCCATCCGTCCTTCTGCCTCCCGCCACTGTTATATAAATTGTCGCCCCGACCATAGCCGCAGTCATCCGTCTCTGAACCCTTTCTCCTCTCTGCACCACTTCAACCATGGTTTCCTCACGCTCCAAAGCTCTCTGGGACGGGCTGGCGACGGACAAGAAGAAGGAGATGGCCGTTATTTCTGTTGGCTGACTGGCTGGCAGGCAACCCGAGGACGACCACATCCCAATGGAGGACACGGCCGACAACGAGCCGGCGCCACCCTCCTCGTCAGCGCCACCCTCGCCGGTGCATTGCACCATGACCATCATGGTGCGGGAGGAGCAAGAGGAGCAATTCCAGGAGGCGCGGGCCGACGCCGCCTGCAACCACCAGCTCCTCCTGGAGCACCAGCGGGCAAAGGAGTAGCTCACCGCCGGTAGGGCGATCACGGTGGACGCGGACCTGGCGGAGCAGGCGGCGCTCCTCGAGTCCTACCGCTCCGCCGCGAGATCCGTCTCGGCCACTGGTGGTACCACCAGCGTCAGGCGGAACTGGAGGGCGCCTACAAGGAGTTCGACAAGGCGACGGGCAAGGTGTGGGGCAAGACCAACGACGAGGCGGAGGACATCGCCGGCTCCACTAAGGTCGCGCCCCGCCGCCACGACCACGAAGCCGACACGTCTATGGGCGCCGCCGACAACGAGGAAGAGTAGATCATCTCCCGTTGAAGCCGCCGCTCGGGTCCCAAGAAGGCCATCACTCCTCCCCTCCCGCTGAAGCCAGGCTTGGTGGGCTGAACATCGACGATTGATTAGCCACTTGGCGGCGACATGGAGGCGGGCAGCTTTACTTTCTCGAGCTCCGGAGGTGGAGCTGGAGAAGGCGAAGCTTCAGTTCTCCGGGCTCATGGCCGGACACGGGGAACGGGCGCCGACGATCATAGATTAGGTTAAATAATTATACCTTCAGAGCCGGACGAGCACCGCTTATAGTTGAAGTATGTCTGAAATATAATGAAATCTGGCATGTTTATATGAAATCCGGCATGTTTATATGAAATCCGACCGCGTTTGAACAAATTTCTTCCGGTTAGTTTGAATTATTGCCCAAATGTATGCGGGCAACGTTGGATGGCGGCCTCCCGCATCCCTGTCCACAGACTGGTCCCCTTGTTCACGGAGGGATGCGGGAGAAAATTTACGGGTCACCGTTAGAGATGCCCTTACAATGATAAAAGATCAAAATATTATGATATTAACAAATAGCCCTGCCCAATCAAAGACTGCCATGGCTATAATTCTAGAACGGTGTGGTGATGTGCAAACCAACCAGTTCCAAATGGCACACATACTGTCTCCTTCCACTCACTACCCTGGCTCTAACTCTGGCTACCGGTTTTCTTCATCTGAGCATAGAACTCAGGGCACCGCGTGCTTCCTGTAGTCTCATCTCCTGGCCTTTCCCACTTCCAAGGAAGTACATGTACAGTTGATGCGTGTTGAATAAGAGAGTTTGGTGATCAAGAGATAGGAACAACGTCAATCACAATCCGAGGATCTCTTAGTTGCATTAATCAGTCTATAATACAAAATAGGCATTTATCCAAATTGCGCCATTGCGTTGTGTGTGAAGCTAGTAAAAATTTCCTCTTTGCAACGGAGCTGATAGACTATCTACCATGAACAAGGCCACGAAAGGAAATGATAGTCACCGCCCTATAAGGCAACGGGCGCGCGCCCTTTCTCCACCAAGAAGAAGACACCCGCCACACTTTGGCAGTGGGGCCTGCCACCACCTTGATGAGGTTGAAGGTAGGGGCTGCGAGGACAAAATTTATGCGACACGCCTCCTAGACGGACATTGGCCCCTTCCCCCGCCTGGGAAGCGTTGCGCGTTATGGAGCAGTCGGATCAAGAGGTGAAAGTGGCGGTGACAAAGAATTTAGGTACATCATATGAGATTGAAGTCCAAGAGCCTCTAGTGGTTGAGTTGCATATCTCTATAGATGTTTTTGTTCATGGACCAATGACTTGTCTACAAGTTACTAGCTTTTCTCTGTGTGAACCAATACAATATGGAATCATAGAATGTTGATGTAAGGACATGTATAGAGAACTGGATGGATGATCGAGAGAGCGGTGGTGATAAACTATAAGTGGCACCGGACCATGTCCATAAGCATCACTCACTAGGAATAGGATGCACGGAGATTTTGAGTTCAAGACCAACCGCAAGTGTACACACAAGAACTCTTATCTTCGCTACTCTTGGATATATGTGTGGATTTTGTGTTGGTTGGTGCCGTCAGGAAATATGCCACGCTACCTTATTAGTAGGAGACCCTAACTTACTCCCTTTGTGCTTGAAAAGAGTTAGTATAATTTTTTATATGAAGTCAAACGAAGTAAGGTTTGACCAAGTTTATTGAAAAAAGTATCAACAATGACAATACTAGGTATAGATATGGCCTGAAAATATATAGTGTAGTGCATTTAATGACACTACATTGGAATGGTAGTTGTTTGTAGTTTTTGATAAATTAACTTGGTGAAACTTCCCATCGTTTGACTTAACACAAAATTTATACGCCTTCTTTTCAAGCACACATGGAATAATTAGTTAAATCATTGTATCTATGAATTGGGTATGTAGAAATTCTACCTCAACAGCCGGACATAGCTGCAAAGACTTGCAAAAGATGTCGTAAATGCAATCCACCATCTGTTAATTTGGTTGTTTATGACTCTTAAATGCCATGCTCCATTTGTTAATCATCTTTGTCCTTCATTCCTCAGAAAATAAAATAAACCTTATGCAATTTGTAAGTGCTAAGCATTGATCGCATATGCACTTAACATATGCGATCAATGCTGCCTATAACATAAACTGCACTTATAAACTAATTCCGTATGCAAACCAACAACTGGCTATTGGTTGCTTTTATTGTGCATGGGCATGTGTATAATATTGCATCCCTGAGATTGCATTTAAATATGGATCATCTCGAGGAATCAAAAGGGATGGGATGGTCATTTTATGTTAAACCTTGATTATTATGCATAAGCCTGAAAGGCCATGTAAAGATTAATAGAGGGGGCAAAAATACTTCACGTACAATAAAATCAAGTCCGAATTTCGTACGGCAGGACAACGGATGGTGAGGATGCTTAGCACATATGCGATCAATGCTGCCTGTTTTCCATCGTACAAAAATCGGACGGGATTTGTTGTACGTCAAGCATCACTAGAGAGGGTATTAACATGAGTGCCTAGCAAGCAAGCAAGAACATCGTTAGTTCTCGTCATAAGCTGTAGAGCGACTCACTACGTAATCGTTGCAGAGCGAAGCCATGAAAATTGGAATTAACAAATCATCCGGAACCGAATCAAATGGTCTCTCTTTTTTTGCGAATAATCAAATGGTCTCTCTGCACTTACGATGATCACCATTTGACCCCATCAGTAATCAATTAAAAATTCAATAATCTTTTGTATTATTATTTTTTGTTGAGTTACACAGAGGGTTTGGTGTCGCGATGTATCTTTCGTTTGTTATACTGAACTGGAAATCAATCGACGCGTCCCCATTGTCGGTTGAGTTCATAGTGGCTTCTTTGTCATGGCTTGAAGCAGTCTTCGCTTCAGGCTTGATCATATAATGTGTGATGAGCGCAACAAATGTTGACAACTATACCATTTATGGTAGAACTGAATGACCACAATGATTGATGGCATGTGGTGTCTGGTGAAAAAATGATGTCCTGCCACACACAACGTTTCACTCCCTGTTATTCTATACATATCTAGCTTCTCCATGTAGCAAGATCGCGTCTAGTTGCTAGGGGAGAATGCAAGAGCCTAGGAGAGCGATCCTGACAAGCACGGTGGATGCACCAATGGTCACATAGCGTGTTCTGGGAGGGAATGGGATGTATCCGGAATTTAGAGTTGGAGACGAGTAAACAAAAGAGTGCGGGCCGCACTGGTGGAACTAGCAGATGCAGATCACATGGCGGCTCTACGTTGCCAGTTCGGCACAGTTTACTCTCCACTGTTGAGCCGTTGATTTCATCACTCAAGTATCGAGCTGCTCAAGCGAAGCATGGCCAGGTCTCCAACACATGAAGATGCTGAATACGTGCGCGCTTTATCCATGTCACTCGGTTAAATGGAATCGTGTGACTTAAGCATGAGAAGACACGATTATTTGCATCTATTGATCGCCTCACCCATTAATTTACAAGACGCTCTCATTACTTCAGTGCCTTTTGTTCCACTTGGTGATCGCAGCTAGACAGTTCGTTTGCTTGGAAAAGAACATTTTTCTCCGTAACGAAACTCAAAACCATAAGGTTAATGCCACAAAAGGCAAAGGATGCAGCAGCTTAGGTCGACCATGCTAGATCTGTCTTGACGAAGAATGACAAAAGATCCAACTGTTCTGAAATCAACAGGTAGCCACTGACCAATCAAAGGTGAAAGGAAATCAGAAATGCTTGCGTGATAAAGCAAGTGAATCGCCTTAGCTGACAAACACAGCAGGTCGCATCAACATTGCCAGGAAATGAACAAGTAATTTTAATTTACTCCCGCACAAACATATGCAAATGTATTCCACCAAGAATATTAGTCAATCCTCGCTATCAACCACATCTAAAACCATGTCAACGAATGGAAACAACACCACCTTAAAAGTATCCACACGAGAAGGCTCCTTATATTTGTATTAACAGAAGAGCAAAAAGATATAGCTGTATGCTTTCAGCGATCCAAATCCGCACGGTACAGCGATGCGCAAGACTACCATTCCCAATCGGCACACATCCTGTCTCCTTCCACTCACTACCCTGGCTACAACTCTGGCTGCTGGTTTTCTTCATCAGAACGCAGAGCTCAGGGCACCACGTGCTGCCTGTTGTTTCAACTCCTGGGATTTTCCACTTCCACGGAAGTACATGTACACTTGCTGCATGTTGAGTAAGAGAGTTTGATTATCACAAGTGATATAAACAAAATCAGTTGCGATGCAAGGAACTATTGGCTATGCTGATCAGTCTAATGAAAATTGAGCATTTCATCCAAATTGTTCCAATGCTCGGGTGTGTGAAGCTACTCATCTGTAAGGAGCATGCGGCTAACACTGCATAATCATAACCTTATGAAAGAAAAATGAGAAAACTAAAACATTCAATTGGCTTTTGGTTGTTCACTAGTCAAGCGGTCAACCCGGGATCATAGTTGGAATAGAGAAAACAGCACACATAATATGCCATGCAGACTAAGATCTTCAAATAACAAGAATTTAATCATCCAGAAAAAAGAGGGAGACCACACCCACCTGAATGACACCTATGCTCAGCAGTGATTCAAGGCAGAACAATCCAAATCCAACAAAGTAAAATATCTGCCAAATGAAAATTCCACAAAAATATATACGTCAGCAAGGGGTTAAATAATACTGGCAGACCCAGTAACCACTTCCAGATGCAATCTACCAAGTAAACCCCTGATACTCATATGCGTGTGAGGTATAGTGCACGATGTCTGTTTCAAAATGCAAGGATTTTCTTGTCTAGCCAGTGGACTCTGTCGGGCCTCACACTGAGGCAGCATCAAACAGCACAATCTTTGGGGAAAACATAGAACATGGGCCGGGTAAGAGGAAGATATGGGTATATTGCTACATAAACAAATTAAGCAGCACAATCATTGGTTTAAAATATAGAGCATTGGCTGGGTAAGACGTAGATATAGGCAAATGGCTACATAAACAAATTAGTCCAGGCTAATTGGATAAACCTGTAATGAAGACTTACCCCAACAATAAGGCTCTTGGTTATGACATCAATGGCAGGCAAAATCCCACTACAGCATCAGAAAGCAAAGTAATTTAGTTAATAAGATCAAAATAGAAGTTTTAATGCATTCTCAACAAAGAGTAAATGTTATGGTAGAAAGGTCTAAATCTGAATATGACAACATGGAGGGTAAGAATTTATTCCAAGCAAAACTTTCAAGTGACATGGATGACAAGAAACACAACAATTTCAGTCTGCATTAGCAATTTACCATGTACCTGGTATAAAATTTTACTCCTGTGTGTTAAGTTCCAGGATAAAAAATTATGCTTCTTCCATGACCCTTTGCAGAGGTCAACATTGACCACAACTCAGGCAAAAAGGCAAACAATCGGTTCAGGAACATGTTACTTGACAACTAATATGTAACAGCCGCTCATGTGTATAATTTTCGGATTTGCTCCCGTATTTCTCACATGCCACTTATGTATAGCCTTTATAGGTGCATGGATGTGTTCACGCCAGTGTAAACTCCCCTGCTTGTAGTTCACCACGTTTGGTGTGTGCCTGTTTCTTTCCATATTTGAGTTCCACATTAAATCTATATATCTAGTGGAACCGCCTGCAGTATACAAAATAAATTTTGTAGCTGAATATAGACGCCTCTTCCCCCCCCCCCCCCCACACACACACACATGGATAAAAGTAAGTAAACAGGAATTAATTCACGCCCTTCTCTTAGTTAAGAAGAACACAGGTAAGAAAGTCTAGAAAGTTCTGAGACTGGGGTAGGTGAATCCATTGACCTTGAACCATATCTCAACAGATTGGCGTAATTTTTCTACCGCGTGTACAGCATTCTACTCCCTCCGTCCCATAATATAAGAGCGTTTTTTACACTACACTAGTGTCAAAAACACTCTTATATTATGGGACAGAGGGAGTAATTTCTAACATCATCTTCAGACAAACCATTCAATGAAACAACTTACTTTTTATGAAGATCACATAATCTTTTACGGACAAAACAGAAACTGTGACCATGGAAATGCATAACCCCTCACATCTATACCCGTTTACTGACTTACAGCCCGCACAGCAAACCAAAAGTAGGTGCACAAGAAAAGAATATGAGACTTACGTCAAAGAATTTCCTTTGAAAGGGAATGGGGGAGACACAGCTGACCATACGCAGAAGATTATGTGAATCTGGAAATGGACAAAGATGATCAGTAGGGTGTGCAGTTGAGGATAGGTTGAACCTTTCATTTAATGCTAAGATGTGGCCACATGAAACCACTAGTAAAGTGTATCTTACCATGTAAAATAGGAAAAACCACCCAAACTTCAAAGCACTCTCAGTTCTGTGACAGGCATTATAATAAACAAGATATGGTCACATGACAAATTTGGAAAGGTGAATTTCTTTCATATAGACAATAAATTCTCAATGCATGTACCCTACCTCATCGCGTTATAAAGAGGGCGATACCATAACACATAAGCCCCAGGGACACCAGAAATGAAGTAGATAATGGCAAGCAACCAAACCATGACACCTGTTAAAGCAGAGATTTGTATTAGTTTCGCGAAGTTAATATAGTGATAGCAACTGCTATATCAGATGTGCACAATAAGATACACTATAGCTATACCTTCTCCCTTAATCCATGCAGTTGTAGTCGCTATGATATTAAAGAAGAGGCAGAGAGCAATTCCTGCATGAGATCCAAATTTTACAAAAATTACATAAAATCCATAAAAAAAACTTTATATCAAATTGCTTTTCCACCAGATTAGCTCTTGGTCCACTAATCAAATGAAGATGGTAGATCCCTTTGCAATATTTGAGGAATTCAAACTTATTTGCTTCTCATTTTATGTTGATATAATCACATCATTCGTGCAAAATATGACAGGAAGTTGCAACATAAATACTTGTTAGTGAATTTGTATTAGGATCTAATAAATGTCCAAAATGATAGTCGGCATTGTTAGGATAATCCTTGTGTCCTGTAACCCCTCTCTCTTTGGTGACTTAATAATTAAGAAAGATTAGAAGCTGTAATAGCTAGCTGTAGACTCCAGGATAAGCTAGCTATGAGCTGTAAGAGCAGGTCGGCAGGGACTGGCTTCACGAAGGAGGTGATGGAAATGGTTTTGTCTGCCTGTGTACTGTAGCACCACCTTACTGTACTGCCGTCTTACTGTAGCGCCAGGAACACTAGCACCAGCCTAGAACTCCTACTTGTGTAACACAAGCTTGTAGTGTATCAACAAAGAAAATGGCTTTTGCTGTGTGAGGCAGCAAGTCACCTAAACAGCTTGTGTACTTGTGCAAGTTGTGAGAAATAACAGATATCGATAGTGTGAGAGTGAGAGTGAGAGAGGAGGATTTCAGTGCTAGTGCTAGTGCTGTGTGTGTGCGTGTGTGATGTCAACAAAGCCTCAGTGCTAGTAGTAGTTTTGCGTGTGTGCTTGAAGCATACATCTCAGGAAGAGCCGAAGAGGGGGAGTTGAGTGATTCAATTCCAACAGGCATGCAGGCGCCACCAGGCTCCAGTGGCCACCTGTGCAGGTCCTGTCGGGCCGCGCAGAGAGACTGACACGTGTTACAATTATGTTGCCCGTTGCAGAGAAATTGGAAAATGTTATCTGCATTACTAGTGTTTGAGATAGGCCGGATTAGATCTGGAAGAAGAGGAGGATCAGTATTACTGGCAGATCGCCGCTGAATATGACCACTGGCTACTCACTTCTCATGTGATCTGGCTGTGGTCATGCAAGAAGGAAAGGAGTGAGAGAAAGGAGTAGTAACTTGTTGTGGCTTTGGGGCAACGGGAGTCGAGAGGCATTGTGTGTCTCTGTTTTTGTCATGTTGCTGTTGGACTCCAGTTCAGGTGGCTGGGCTGATCTTTACAAGTTACAATGGCTCTTCTGACACTGCTGTGGCTGATCTGATCTATGGTGTGGACTTGTGGTGCTGTTAACTATGCTGGTACTTTTAGTTGGTCGTTGGCCATGCTTGTCCGGTTACTTGGCTTTGTTGATCTGCCTGCTGTGGAGGCTTGGGGATGGTACAACCGGAGGCAGCGAAACCGAGAGGACCAAGAGAATGGAGAGGTGATGGAGGCCAAGGCTTGGGACATGTGAGTAGAGGAGGTAGACGCCAGGCTGATTGGAGGTTTGAGGAAGAGGCAGTGGAGGCCAGGACTTGGACTGCTTTGGTATAGGTGGCAGACATGATCCTGTTGTTGGAGGTGCTTCATGTGATAATAGAAGAGAACACCCTCCAGGCTTCTGCATCATATGAAGCACACAGTTTGATATGGTGATCCAGTATTCGTAAGTCCTTGATACGCCAGCAGAAACTCAATCATGGTGGGTATGGTGGCTGGTACTGGTGGTGCGGTCAAGGCATGGAGGCAAATCTCAGCAAAGGCAGAGGTCTCGTCGAGAGTATTAGAAAATAAAAGATGGCCAAGGTTGTTATTTTATGTCAATCTTGTGAGGAAGTGTCAGGAGAATTAAGGTATGTTTAGACTGCCCAAACTGCACCATACCAAATTTCTGGTCATGACCAAAAGATTGGTCTTTGTTTGGATGGTGGGAAAACCTTTGGGCATGCCGATGCCCCCAATGTTCTTGCCAATATTGGCCAACTCATGGGCAAGCAAAAAACTTGACCAAAATTTTGGCTAGACAGATTATTGGCAGGCAAACTTGGGCCACAACCCAACAGAACCTTTGTACCAGAGAACCCAGGTTCGCAATCTATTGAGAGACCATATTAGATTCTGGATGTAAACTTGTAATCCTTACAATAAAGGGATTGGAGGTCCCGCGGAACACCACGTAATTATTTCCCAAAATATTCGAAAGTACCCAAGCAAAAGAAAAGGTAATGGCAGCACAACATATTCATACCAAACACCACAGTTTTCACATTACCAGCGCTTACCCAAAAATGATGAAAATGCAAGGTACTGCATTTTTTGTAGATGGATAGGTATCTCATTTGAAATATTGTGATGAATGAGAGGGAAAAAGGGTGGCCAGTTTTTGTCTTCTATGACAATGCCAGCTGAAAATGAAACAAAGAAGTGATTAGGAGAAATATAATTGTGCAAACATACTGCTAGGGAAACCATACAAAGTACAAAACTAAATTTGCTCTTGCCAGAAGAAATGACATTTGTTTATTTTTGGACATCCCAAAATTGGAGCCTTGAAATGACCAATTCTAAATTATCAATCTAAGAAAAGGATCATTGTCAGCAAATATTACCAATAACCATGCAGGATGCAGTGTGACATACTGATAACCCTGATGTCCCATCCCATGTCCTAAACTCTAAATGTCTATGATGCCCTTTTATGAACAATTCCGAAACACTGTGAACTCCTCTCAAAATGAGTGGGCAGGCTACAGTTTCTTGGTACACACTTCCAGGTGCACAAATTGCTTTCATCAAGCATGCTTCTGTCTTCAATTTTTTATGCCAGAGACGTGAATAAAACAAAACTATTAAAGCTATTCAGCAAAAGGAAAGAATGCGGGCTGTACCTCGCGACGCAGCCTCTTCCTTCCTTTTCAGTTCCTAGGGCAGAGAGACAAACAAAGAGGAATCAGATCAGCAGTTGGAGAAGGAATATCTCATATGGTAAATAAAACATGTATCTACATACATGGAATACACTACAAAGAGACAATCTTTCTGTGATTTAAAATACTATGACATCTCACTGTCAAAATTCAACATATTAAATAATAAGCTCAAGAAACATGATCCTCCCAGATGAAGCACCGTTTTGACTGGGAAACAAAATTGTATAGACCATTCATCACTGGATATACGACGCCATAACCAACCAAATTTAGCAAGAAGTTGAGATATAGATTCCCCTATCTGGATAACAAGACCAAGGGACAAAACCACGTCGAAATGAAATGGTTCTTGCACCTGTTCTTGGGACAAATGGTAATCAGAAAGAAAGAAAAAATCAAATGATTGTTACACATGTTTGCAATTTTTCATCAATTTAAGATAAATTTGTGCTGAGATAGAGCTCCGCATTGTTTTCCTCACAGCACAAATTTATCTTACATTGATGAGAAATCAGAAATTTTTTTTGCAGTGCTAAAATTATTTTTCCCATTAAAATTCACATGCCTGTTTGAACTACCAGCAAAAGCACCCTTTATTTTCCAGCAGAGCCACTATATGCTGCAAGATGATGCATGTTTCTGCCCCTATTACTCGGCCTCAAATTGCATCACTACCAAATAGATAGTTCTGGTAGCCATTTGACCTCCTACTCTTAAGTCAATGCACACTACCTGTTCAGTAATTCCAATGCTCTGGTGGCAATTACAGCGAACTGCTTAATTAGTACTATTTGGTAGGTTGAGGACACGCAGATTCTGCAGACTCATGCCAGCACACCATAAAAAAAATTACCATATTGTCATTGCCAGACCAGCGGATAATTAATATACAGCATCTATAAACTATAGGGATTTTAGGGCTAGGATAGCTACTATATGCACCACTAATGATCTGAAAATCCCAAATCAACATAAATAAGGTTTTATTGATTCAACGGTTGTAACACTAAATAAAGCAATGCCCCAGTTAGCATATCTAAATCACAAATCACAGCGACGTTGTAGATTCTGGATTTACATCTGATGTGACACCACTTATGAGAAAGCTGGTAGCATATCAATATTTCTGTAACTGGCTAAGAGCAGCAGAACAGTCCAATCACTCAGAAATTGTAACACGCATACCTTTTCTCTTTTGTTTAGCTCGGCTTCCATCGCTTGGAGCTCTTTTTCCTTTTTCTTCACATCCTAAATGAGATAATAACATGCATGATATAAATATATAAACAAACTACAGAAGGGATAACCAATACAAACATTTTTTATTAACTTAATCGAAACTAACTTTACACATGAACAGTATAAATAAAGGAATAACTGTCACGTTTTGTATACAGTTTTACCCCATTCAGTCAATTTTATAAGGCAAACTTTGAGCTGGCACATGGATCTCTTACGATTGAGAAAGTGACCAACAGAATGACTAAAGTACCCTTCCATTAACTGTTTTCAAAATATGCGAGAGAATATTTTACGTGGTTGGTCATGCATATATTCTTAAAAAGATAATGGAACAAATAATGGCAAAAATACAAAAAAGTTATTTATGCTAGGATGTCTTATAATTTTCACCAAAATTGGAAAACAGACCATCAGACTTACAAAAATTCTCACAAGAAGTACTTGATGATACATAAGGAATACAAAAATGGCAATGACGAAGAGAACATTTATCCAATTCCAATTAGAGTAAGAAGCTAGCTGACACAATTTTCTTGAGTGAAGAAAAACTTCTCAAAACTAGAAGTACCTTAGTTGAATCCATAGGAATGTCCACATTATAAAAACCCGCAGGCTCGTGGGAGAGAGGTGAGAGTCGAGAATTGGAGGCAGGGGGGACACTCCCTCCCTGTAGAAAATGAAGCATTTGGAAGATATTAGGAACGGGCAGCTCCAAAAATAGAAGCCTCTGAGCAACTTAATAATAGCATAATATTTCCTTTGCCAACAACTAGCCTTCTGCTCAACATCAATATTTTATGTATTTCTATGTAATGAATATGTATGGACTAACAACATAACATAACATACAATGAAAATTAGATGAAAGATCTAACAATACAAAAACACCCAAAAATTTGACAGGTGATGGGTGCAAGAATTGCTGCATCATGCATGCATGCGCAGTTACTTGATTATTAGAACTTGAGACAGGTTTCGGAATTAGATACCCAGTAATCAGTAAATATGCACAAGAAAAAACTAAAATATTTTGGCATGTTATTGAGTATGACCTGCCAATGCATACTTTCACGGGCATGTGCATAGGCACACTAAGTTTTCACGGGCATGTGCATAGGCACACTAAGTTTTCACAGGCATGTGCATAGACACATAGTTTTTAATGTGATCGCAGCGGGGTGTGATTAAGTAGATTACACTCAAGCGTTGCCTTGTTCTACATCAGCTCAATGACATCGCCAACAAATAAACCTATCTGGCGGTACAAAAGAACATGCGACATGTAGTCCTTCAACTTTGGCTCCCACGTAGAGCCTACAATGCGGAAATCTCAAACCTAAGATTTTTATCCATGACCTATCCATACATTTTTGTCTTACGAACATACCTATCCATACACACATTTACCATGTTCCGACATACATAGCTTGTAGCACATTGGAAAATTTCTAGAAACCACTTGAATTACTGAGCACAAAAACAGTGGGTCTGAAATTAGCGATGCCTTAAAATGAACCCAAGGGCAGCAAGTGGCTCATCCTCTACCTGACAAACACTACCAGTATTCCACCACACATAATGTCGAGGTCCCTAATGTTTAACATAGCATATGGTGGTAACCAAGCTCCAGCAACTTCACACTAGTACTCAGTAACTAATTAACAAGCAAACCAAGTCAGCAACTTCACACTAGTACTCAGTAACTAATTAACAAGCAAACCATGTCATATAAGACAGTATCACACACATCAATCAAACTATCAAACATACCACATTGTGTAAGTTTGCTCGCCACGACACCAAAATCCCAAGTTAAAGCAACAAGGGTACATTTTAGTTCCATGCATCTAGCTTCCAATTACTTCGCATCAAGCTAGCTAATCATCCACCGCGCAGCCTTAGCTCGTCGCACGAGCACAGATCCAGAGCCAACCAACCGCTTCCAGAGCAATCAGCCGATACAGCCTACAAAGCGCAATCGCCACGCCAACTCGGGGCGCACAAGTCCGCATCCCCCTTCCATGCCCAGATCCAGCGCGCGGGGAACCAAACAAGCAATGCCGACCCCGAACGCGAGCACGGCCGACGCGGACCAGACCAGGAAAGGGGGTAAAAATAAGGCAGCCCGAGATCTACGCAGGCGGGGGAAGCATCTACCCCTACGGGAGGGAGAGCGAGGGGTCGAGCGAGCACTCACGGCGAAGGGGTTGACGTCGTCGTCCTCGAAGCCGTTGCGGCCCGCCATGGGTCTCCGGGCCCCTTCTCCGACGGGCGGCGGCGATGGGCGGCGGCGTGGTGGCGACCGACCAGGTGCGTGCGGCGTGCCTCCCTCTCCTCTCCTCTCTAGTCGCGTTGCTTTCTAGTCTAGTCTGGTAGTACGGGGAAAGGGAGACGCGGTGGCTGCGCGCGAGGTAGTCGCTGGCGGGTGGGGTCCGGCGGGGCTGACAGGCGGGGCCCCGGAATGCGAGACGCCAACCTGGCCGTACGGTGCGGGGCTGTGCTGGTGGCGGCTTTTCGGTGCGGTGCGGTGTCCCTTTCGGCCCGCGAGCCAACTGAGATCTCGGGTTACCTTCTGCCTGCCCCTACGCTTTTTTTTTTGGAACACAACCTGCCCCTACGCTATTGGGTTCTTCATAAAGTTCAAGTTTTCATCAACTTTGGTTCTGTTGCGTTTCGAATGCAAATGGAGTAGATATTCGGATCATCCGATGTCAAATATGCTACTCCCTCTATCTCAAAATAAGTGTCTTAACCTTAATATAACTTTGTACTACAAAAAATAAGTGTATTAACCTTAATACAGTATAACTTTATACTGATTTTAATACAAAATTGAGGTTAAGACACTTATTTTAAGACGGAGGGAGTAGTTTTCTAAATATAAGCTCTTTTAGAGTTTTTATATGTACTACAGATGAATGTATATAAACATATTTTAGAGTGTAGGTTCAATCATTTTGCTCTGTATGTAGTCCATATTCGAATCCCTAAAATATCTTATACTATTTAGGAACGGAGGGGTATATGGGTGTGTTTGGTTTTAGCCTGGCTAAAAAATTATCAAAGAATTTGCTAGACCATGATTTGACCAATATTGGGAAAAAAATAAACTAGACTGGACAACGGAGCATCGACATGCCAGAAAAAAACTTTTGCGCATAACATGCCAGAAAATTGGTCGCCTTCCAAACAAGAACCAAATTTTTGGTCATGGCCAAAATATTTGAAGGTGGCTTTTGGTTAGAACCCAAATACATGCAAACTATATCTTTTTATTGCTTACTATATTCGGATCCCGAGCCGGTATGTGATAGACTCAAACCATGCGTGCAGGGGAGGGGTGATGGTTGCCTTTTATAACCCCCTTCATGATTTCATGAAAGATTTCTAAACACCATTTATAGGTGCACGTGCTTGGGTCATACCTCACAAGATGGTCGCATGGCTTTGTTGGTCATAATTCTCCATCCTACTACATATGCAATCTTGCTCTGGTGAGCAGTCACTCGTCTTGACCAAGACTTGAGTGTCTAGCCATAGTCGAGTCACAACTTGTATCCATTGTGATAAGCAAGTTTGTCCAATACAATGATTTGACAAACCCTCTTACAAGCATCAATCTCATGCTTCGAGCCTCATGAGTAATATCTCGGATAGATGAAGGTTATAAGAGGGTGAGCCTTCTCTTTCTTGGAGTGTCATGTGAGAGACATCAATTCCCTCTATTTGAACGAGGTGTTTGGTGCAACAGTTTCATCCATTTATTTTTTATTTTAAAGAGACGCTTAAAGGGCATTTTATATCTGACATTTATTAAAGTAAACAACAACCATAACACTGGAAAGACAATCGGACATAGACCGGCCAGCACAAGATTAAATCACATCGCAAAACATACTAGTCTCCTTCTTCCTCGATTGTATGCCATCTACCGGAGATTGAAAATTGCATTGAAAGTAAAGAAGGGGAGCATCTACAAACATCTTTGCCATGTCAGGCTTTAAAAGAGACGGCAATAATCACTCGCCCCTTAAGGCGAGATCTAGAAGTCATTACAGAAGCATCGGTTGAGCATCACCCCGCATAAAACAGGTTTGCAATCCATCACCACCAGTCCCGAGTGTCGGGGAAATCGGACCATGCTGCAGAACAACACAGAAGATGTCAAAATCGTTACACCAATGGCCGACCAATCGCTTGCTCTCCTTGGAGGACACACCAACTGCCAAAAATGAAGAGAACCAACAAATGTAGAGACACAAACTCTCATAGGCCCTTCCAAATCGGATGTCATTGATATAGGGAGAAGCCAGAGAGACCTTATTCCAACATGCCATTGTCGTTGCCACCTTGTCGATGTCGATGGGGAAACAAAACCTAAGGAGAAAAAGGGAACGAATTGAAGGGTCCCCACTCCTCTTATCGTCAACGAGGCCACCCGATGAGGGGGAAGAGGGGCCTATGCGGAGGCGCAGGGAAGAAATTTCGCTGGCGGCAGTGGCTAGGGTTGAGAGAGGCTGGAAACGGTTTAATCTATTTGAAAGAGTGATTGGTGAAGCAAATTCTACCCAAGAAACCATGGTTCATTTTTCAAAGTTATGTTAGACGAAGGAGATGAGAAGTGAATGTTGAAGCCATGAGCAACAGAGTGCAGGGTGTGCAAATTACACCGTAATATATCACGAGAAGTGTAATTCTGAGTTGTGATTTTTGTGTATACACAACGCAATGAGTTAGAAGGTAGCTCAAATATTCTAGATAAACATGTAATACTCCATTCCGTGGAACTTGAAAATGAATGTGAAAAACACGTTCCATTCCAAATTTTTAGAGATTCAAGTCACGAGATCCTTGTATTTCTGCATCAAGGCAACCCATACGCCATTGCATTACCATATTCATGGCGTTAGTTATTTATATTATATTTTGAAAATCTAGGGTGCTGGACTCATTATAAGTGATATCTTAAGTTAGTAGAGCTGAAAAAAGAGAGCAAAGTGACATATCATATTGCATATACCCGGTTAGAAACCACTTGAACTTGCTCCCCAAAACGTCGAACGATGATCCACATGAATAACCACTATTTTTCTCAATAAATTTGGATGTATGATTTTTAGAAGTAAAAAAGTAATCCTTATATCTTGTGTTTATTCTCAATTCTACACATCAGAGAGCAAAGGTATTAAATATTTTTAAGGAATGTGACAACGGGATTCATGGGGTAGGGTCGTGACAGGGATTGAGCCCAACATGCCTGAATGGTTAAGTCCATACCAAAAGATCATTCGCTTGTGCCAGCATAATAAAACCCATCCAACTAACTTACACCATGACGTCCATCCGACCGACCCAATAGTGGGCACTAAAAGTGGATGCTCCTAACAGCGCCATCGTAGCTTCATTGCATTGTAGTAAAATCTTGTGGTAATTGCCATCATCGTGGTAGCATTACCACGGTGTTGTTCACGCAACCGTTGTACCCTTCATCGTCGTAGTTTCATATAAGGCCAGGGTAGAAGGAAATCTAGACATGTCTTCAAACATAGACAAGTAGTACGTATACGGTACACAAGTGCTAGAAAACATTGTACCTCACATTGTTCAGATGAGATCTATACATCTAGCAGGAGTAGAGTGTTATCTGTAGAATAAGGGAGTCCGAACCTCGGTAAAAACCTCTTTGCGTGAAATCTCGTTCCTATATCATCCACATGCGCATTGCCTCGTCAAAATTCCCCAAATCATGTGTGCTGCCGCAAAATCCCTGCGGCAGAATGTGAATCTTCATTTTGTTTGAAAATAGAGGTAAAAGCACCCCAGGTACCCCAACTTGCGTAGAATGTGACGATTTAGTCCCAAACTTGCAAAATGCAACTCCATCATACCCCAACTTGCGTAGAATGTGATGATTTAGTCCCCGGCCTATCACAGCTTGACAAGTGGCAGCCAAGTGGCTGGATCAGTCGTCGCCCACACTTTTGCAAGAAAACCCCCTGCCATCTTCTCTAATCAACCCACGGTACAGGGCACCTGAATTAAATCCGGTGTCTGAAAGCCCACTCGCGTCCGCCCCGTTCCCCATCTGCTTCTAACAGCTCCTGCTCCCAGCTCCTGCTACTGGCTCGACGCCGCCAGCAAGCTCGCCACCGTCGTCCAGCTTCCAGCTCCTAGTCTAGATCGGCGTCATGGTCTCCTGGTCGGACAGTTCATCCTCGGTGTCGTCGTCGGACGGTGACTCAGTCACCAGTCAGGTTAGCCCCCGGCTCCCCATGGCAATGCAGTTAGGGTTAGGGTTCCAACAGAATATTCTGGCCAGAGCGTGAAGATGCTGATTTGTTATTCTTGTAGGCACCTGGCACTATCTTCTGTTCAGAATGGAGAGGCCCTGCTACTGAATTTGTGTATAGATGTGAGCACCAATCTGTGTGTGAGAAGTTTGTTGCATTCGATTCAGTGGATAGTGGCAGGAGGTTTTTAGCTTGTGCACAGAAGGTTGGTAGTTAGCTATTTCATATTGCATTTGTGTATATTGCTTGTTGTGTGTAGTGTGTTTCAAGTGTGGATGATAGTGTGTGTATTGCTTGCTATCGTCACTGAATGTTTTCATCATTTAGAATACTGAACTATTTTCATCATTTAGAATACTTAACTGAATTGTGAATAGATAATTGAACTTCAGTTGTTAGCTCCATTGGTGAATTTAAGTGTTAACAGTTTGCTGCATTTGTGCAGTTAATTGTTAAGTTCAGTTAACTGCATATCTGAACTTTGACTGTTTTTTTGAAGTTAACTGCATTTCTGAACTTATCTGATTATAGTCATTTAACTGCACCAACTGAAGATGACTGCATTTTACTGAATATCATTTAACTGCCCCAACTCTGATAAAACAATATCTCTTTTTTGTCAAATCCATAGGAAGTTCCTAAATGCCCCTTTGTTGAGTGGATTGACCCTGAGTGGCCTACCCAACTGAAGATGAGCCTAGCAAGGATTCGGGGCATATATGAGGATGAGAACAAGCTTAGGCTGAGGGAAAATGTAGTTAATGCTGAAGAAAATGTTAGGGTTGTGAGAGAAGAAAAAGATGGAAAAGGAGTTGAGGTTTTTCAAGCTTGATTTTGCTAAAATGGTGGCTGACAAAGAGCATGCATTGGCCCAACTGGGCAACACACAACTTGCTCTGACAGACTTGAAGCAAGAACTTGAGAAGAAGAAGATTTGTGACAAATTTGTCACAAATATTCATCAGGTTGTGAGGGCCAAGGTAGAGAAAGACAAGAACCTGATGCAGCAGGAGAGGAACCAACTGATTGAAGAGAGGGACAAATTACAGGAAGAGAGGGACATCTTGGTGTTGCAGAGAGATAAGTTAAAGCAAGATAAATAGTTGGAATACATGATAGGTGATTTATTCAAGCATAAGGAGGAGACCAAGGGCAAGATAAGGAAGCTGAAGGAGATGCTGGATGAGTTTGAGTGATTAATTCTTGTTGTAATGCTAAATTAATTTGTGGCACTTTAATGAATTTGAGTAACTTGTAGTTTGAGTACTTTGTCTACCAAAGTTTGTGAGTAACTAAAATTTTCAGTTATCTGGATTTGGCTGAAAGTGTTATACTTTTAGTGAACCAGTTATGGATGCAGTATTCTGATTAAATTATCCAGTTATTGTTCGTGAATTATAATCACTCATGTTGCTCAGTTAACTGAATTCTTTTAGTTAACTTAATTGTTTCAGTTTTACTGAAATCTAGATTTATCCAGCTAGCTAAATTGTAGTGTAAGTACAAATTCAGTAATCTGATTTTTGCATGAGGAGGCATAAGACATCCTATTCTGGTGCAATGCAGCATATAAGCCTACATAATTGTTGCATTCTTTTTTAGGAAAGTTCTAGCTATAGACCACATCATAAGTGGCACACCATGGCAACATAGTACCAGATTACAACAACAATGGCAGTTTAGTAGAAGAAAATAAAACAACATTGTAACAGAGCATTGTAACTGAATTTTCGACAGTGTTAAAAGTTAACTTAACAGACCATTTGTAACAGCAGCAGCACCAGCAAATCAAAGCAGCATAACAATATAGGCATTGCAAAGCAGCATAACTATATAGCATCCATGATAACAACTTAAGTGCTTAACCATTGCAGCAAAGTTCAGACAATATAGCAGCAGTGCAACCATAGCATTCCACATTACAATTAACTTATGTGCTTTGCTTATATAAAGCACATCTAACTTGACTAAGCCCAAAATATTTCTAAGTTATATGCTGATTTTCCTTGCTAGCATACCTAACTACTGCATCTTCAGGCTTCATCTTCCAGTCCAGCATCTTCAGTTCTTCAGGCGCTTCTGACGCTCCGAGTGGCACACCTCCATGGGCTTCACCGCCTCTTCTGCCTCCGCCACCATCTCCTCTTCTGCCTCCGCCACCACCTCCTGCTTGACGATGTCAGGCACATCTGGCAACACCTCCATGTCAATCGGGAGTTCTTTGTCGCCCTCCTTGGCATTGAGGATGGGCGCCACCATCTGGATCTCCTCCTCGTCGTCCGATAAGACAACGACCTCCACCTCCTGATCGCCAGACGAGTCAGAATCGCCCCTGTAACCGGAGTCGTTATGGGAGTCCACCTTACAGTACTCCGAGTCGGACGACAAAGATGTGTCATCGTCGTCGTCGATGTGCACGAGGAGCTATGGCGCAAGCAGGGCGAGAACCACATCATGGACGCGCTTCATCCTCGACCACACGCGCTTCGGATCAGGCTGCAGCTGGGGCATGGTGGCGGACTTGTACATCCACCAACGCGCGTGCTGCCTCGGATCGTCGGAGCGCGTCTCCGCCATTGTGAAATGAAGGATGTTCGCCGGAGGGGTACCTGGGCCGTCTAGGAGAGTGCGGTTCTTCTCGTCGTTGGTCATCACGTTGATGAGGTCGCGCGCGTGGTTCCTAAGCATGTCGATGCTGGGGAACCACCGGCCTATCTCTTGGAGCTTCGCACGTGCGACCTGGTCATCGCCTGCCAAATCGTCGACCATCCTCTGCCATGCAGGGTGGTTCTCCATGGCATCGGCGGCAACGTCGAGATGGATGGCAAGGGTTTTCTTATGGTGGAGTGGGAGGTGGAGAGCGTAGAGCCCGAGGCAACGTGAAACAGAAGTGGGTAGTGGAGAGTGGGGGCGGTGGGTGGTGGGTGGTGGTTTCTAATAGTAATGGAAGAGTGAACGACACCGCTTTGATCGCGTTAACAGTCTATCTCACTATAACAAACTTAGCAGTGAGTATCTAACAAATCACTACTACTCACTTGTACAACGACATGCTATACAAACGGTTTTTAACCCCTTTCCGCGACGACATTTGGAACCGTCGCCAAGTGAGTGTGGGCGATAGGGGGGTCCTTCCCACACGACCCAGAAATCGTCGGGGATAGGCCCTCCTGGGACACAGGATGGGGTCGTGTGCGATCGAGCGAGGCATCGAAACCCAATCATTTATGTAGGTATGTACATCCCACACGGTAATCCGAGAAAGTCATTTCCGTAGGTATGTACATCCCACACGGTGAATCCCAGAAAATCATTTCTGTAGATATGTAGATCACACACAGTCAATCCAAGGAATACGTTTCCGTCCTTATGTGCATCCCACACAGTCAACCCAGGCAAAATGTTTCCGTTCGTACGTACATCCCACACGGTTCTTTGTGTGGAAATGTTTGTGCAAGGTGGCCTAACGCAAACAGTTCGCTGCCGGAAGCGGTGTGTGATTGTTAGTTGATCGAACACGCCTAATTTCTAGAAACCATGCGGGTTGTTTGAGTTCATCGCCCACGGTGTTGTCTGAGTAACCGTCTGCAATAGAAAACCCCAATAAGCAGGGTAATTAGCCTATTATTGATAATCCATGTACTAATCAAACTGATATTTCTTATAAAACACGCCAGATATTTTGTATCCGTATAAAAGCAACCAGGATTTAATAATCGAATTACATCGGATAGCTTTGGCACTCAATTACGCCATTACACAAGAGCACCAAGTTTCACATGCAGCATCAACCTTTTGGAAAGTAGCATCATACACGGTAAATAGACAGATGAATCTCATCTGGAAAACTGCAGAAGCGGAAGGCAAATATTGAGCCTTCAGTGATGTTGAATGTCCTTGCAACTTTAGGCCAGTGACTATGGATAATTGCCCGCCCAACCTTCATCCTCTTCAGCAAGACTTCAATATTGTACCGTGGGTGTTGAATGAATACCTTCCTCGCGCTCTTGACCATGCAGGTGGTTTGAGAGGTAATCATCGGTGAACTGCTTTGAAAAGTACTACAAACAAAGCTATGCATAAATCGTTTTTGTAAATTTTGAAATGGCGCAAGGGGTAAAAAACAAGGTGAAAGAGTTGGTACCATCCTATAGTTGATTGATGTCTTCTTCATTGTGCAAACAAAGATCTTGCTGTTATTCGTCGCAAGTTTCTTCATCCTAACAATCTTTCTGAGTTTCTTGACTTGACTGATATTCATGTACATTTCATTTTCCCATATGCAAAATGGGTCGAACAGTGGGTCTAAGCCTCGGCAGGGGACCTACATGTGCAAGACCAAATTGTAAGAAACCTAAATATTAGAATGATTCCTGCAGAATCGCACAATAATGTGCTATTAGCCAAAGGACCCCGCTTGAACAAACCTCGATGGTAAACCGTAGTGTCTCCCATTGTTTCCGCAACACACATAAGGAAGATCTTGATCGGAGTTAAGCGAGAGTTGCCATAGTATCGATGAGAACATGTATTGAGTACAACCAAATTCGATTGGTGTCACATGCATAACAATACAAAATTGTACCCACAACAAATGAAAATCAAATTGCAGAACTGAACCAAACAGTTAAATGGACAGCAGACCAAATGAACCAAAATAGTTAACTGGGCACGCAATTGCAGAACAGAAACATGTACTAGAAGATAAGACAGTTAACGAAACAAAGAATGCTTGAGAATAGTACTACGAAATGTAGCAATTGTTGGACCAAAGTGTTAACGGAACATTACATTTCAGAGGACCAAACTGTTAACTGAACATCAGATTCCATATTAACATTATAGAGGACAAATCACTAGAAGGCACTGGCGGTGGCCTCGAGAAAACAACACGAACTGTATTTTAAAGTAGACAACCGCGTGGTGGTGTCGACAGTGTCCTCGAAGACGAGGTGCTCCTCCAAGATCTGGCGATCGACACGCATGGTAGCCATAGCGACCTCGTGCGCGCGTGCGGCCGCAGGCTACTGAGCTCCATGTTATACTGCGTGCAAAATGGATATGGGCGGCGCTTAATTGGAGGAGGGGGGCAGTGATTTCGGTGGAAGGTGTCGCGCCGTTGGTCGGGGCATGTGGGACGGGAAAGAAGGAGGATGGTGTGGGTGGGGTGTGGATTACCTGACCATATCGACGAGGCCGCGCAGCAAGAAGAAGGGTCAGCAGCAAGGAGGCCGCACAACAAGAAGAAGGGTTGCCGGCGAGGAGGCGGCACTGCAAGAAGAAGGGTCGCTGGCGAGGAGGTGGCACTGCAAGAAGAAGGGTAGCCGGCAAGGAGGCGGCACTGCAAGAAGAAGGGTCGCCGGTGAGGAGGCTGAGCTGCCAGTAAGCAGCAGTGAAGGTTTGAACTTGGAAAGCAAGGAGGAACAGTGGAAATGTGGCTTTTGGTAGGAAGGAGGGGGCGGGGAGATAGATATTTCCGCGGTGGCAAAAAAATTTCGCTCGGTGCCGCGAGAAACTGGCACACAAGTGTGGTTCAAGCGGGGGCGGTGGACTATAGACGAAGAAGCTTCCTGCGTAAGCCAGACAAGACGGTGCACCAAGATATTTTATATCGCATCCCACACGATTCTTTCTAGTAATCTGTTTGTGGTATACCTGATTTTTTCATTATGTTTTGAAAGACAAAATGGTGTTACGTTGTGAAAGGATGGTGTTTGAATTGCTAGAACATTTACGTACAGTGAACATGCAACTAGTACATGAGTGTCGTCTTTAAATTTGGAATTATTCCGGGTTCATTTGGTATTTTTATGCATTAATTGAGTTTCTGTGCATTTAATGTGCATAATTCAAATTTGAACCACAAACACATGCTCGAATGCACCAAAGTTTATTGAAAAATCACAAGTGTGTCTTTGGGTGAATTTATAGGTCCCATGCAAGAAATGAGAATGAAATTCAAACATCTGGGTGTCGTGGCTCGGCCGGAAAGTTTGAGAAACTTGGTTTTTAAATTTCTGTAAATCCAAAACACGCCTGAAAATCATGAAACTTGGCATGGTGTCATGACATGGCACCAACATGCTGCGGTAAATGTTTTGGCCGAATTGGGACAAGCTTTGGTGTAACCTTCTTACAAACCGGAGCTTCCCTCAAGAAGGCTCGTGGTTCCGAGAGGGAAAGTGTCACCTCCGTGTGCGAAACGAGATACGTACACTGCCTTCTCTCGCCTTAATTTTTTTACAAAGGCAGATTAGACCAAATAGAAGTATCATGCTAAAATTTGGAATTATTCCAGGTTCGTTTGGCCTTTTTTATGCATTATTGAGTTTCTGCGTATTTAATGTGCATAATTCAAATTTGAACTACAAGCACATGCTCTAGTGCACCAAAGTTGGTTGAAAAATTACCTGTGTGTCCTTGGGTGTATTTATAGGTCCCATGCAAGAAATGAGAATGAAATTCAAACATCTGGGCGTCGTGGCTCGGCCGGAAAGTTTGAGAAACTTGGTTTTTAAATTCTTGTTAATCCAAAACACGCCTGAAAATCATGAAACTTGGCAATTGTGTCATGACATGGCACCAACATGCTGCGGTAATTTTTTTGGCCGAATTGGGACAAGCTTTGGTGTAACCTTCTTGCAAACCGGAGCTTCCCTCAAGAATGCTCGTGGTTCCGAGAGGGAACGTGTCACCTCCGTGTGCAAAACGGGATACGTACACTGCCTTCTCCCGCCTTAATATTTTACACAGGCAGATTAGACCAAATAGAAGTATCTTGCTAAATTTTGGAATTATTCCCGGTTCGTTTGGCCTTTTTTATACATTAATTGAGTTTCTGCGCATTTAATGTGCATAATTCAAATTTGAACTACAAGCACATGCTCTAGTGCACCATAGTTGGTTGAAAAATCACATGTGTGTCCTTGGGTAAATTTATAGGTCCCATGCAAGAAATGGGAATGAAATTCAAACATGTGGGCGTCATGGCTCGGCCGGAAAGATTGAGAAACTTGGTTTTTTAATTCCTGTAAATCCAAAACACGCCTAAAAATCATGAAACTTGACATGGTGTCATGACATGGCACCAACATGCTGCGGTAATTTTTTTGGCCGAATTGGGACAAGGTTTGGTGTAAGCTTCTTGCAAACCAGAGCTTCCCTCAAGAAGGCTCGTGGTTCCGAGAGGGAACGTGTCACCTCCGTGTGCGAAACGAGGTACGTACACTGCCTTCTCCCGCCTTAATTTTTTTACACGGGCAGATTAGACCAAATAGAAGTATCGTGCTAAATTTTGGAATTATTCCGGGTTCGTTTGGCCTTTTTTATGCATTAATTGAGTTTTTGCCCATTTAATGTGCATAATTCAAATTCGAACTACAAGCACATGCTCCAGTGCACCAAAGTTGGTTGAAAAATCACATGTGTGTCCTTGCGTGAATTTATAGGTCCCATGCAAGAAATGGGTATGAAATTCAAACATCTGGGCGTCGTGGTTCGGCCGGAAAGATTGAGAAACTTGGTCCTTTAATTCCTATAAATCCAAAACACGCCTAAAAATCATGAAACTTGGCATGGTGTCATGACATGGCACCGACATGTCGTGGTAATTTTTTTGTCCGATTTGTGAAGGCGCACACATTAACAATCAACAAAGTCATTTTGGAAGAAGTGCTGTCACGTTACAAATCGGAAACACAAGTATTATTGAAACCGTGGGCGTTCTACTTACATTTACGTGCCGCCACGCGCCCCTTTTTTTATTGGCTAGGAGGTGCCGTGCGGGGTAGCTATTTGAGTACGGGAGGCGTGCGATCAGACCCCTGCGCGTGCTCATCGGGAGGAGAGCCCTTTGACCGCTACCCGCCGCGCACCTCCCTCCCAACGTCTCCATTAATGGCGCCCGAGCCCCTGTTCTACGGCGTGGCTATGTGTCTCACTGGACTGAGATTTAAGAGAGAAAAATGAAAATCTGAAAAGAAAGTTTTGCATGGATCTTGATGTAAGATCTGGCGGACCTATATAGCATCGACTGCGACTTATAGCAAGCTTGATGAATATAAGGACGATGGCAGTGGATAATAATTGTCTTACATATTTAGGAACATAATTAAAAAAAGCCACATGCGGTAACGCCCGAAATACACAAGGGCAAAAGAAGAAGGAAGACAACGATCTGCCTCGCTGATCTCTACGTTGCTGCAGGCCACGGGAACTAGTCTCCGCAGTGAGCGGCGATGAGCTCTTTCTTGTCCTCAAGATGCTGCTTGAGAGCATCCACGGATTCCTCCACCAGCCTTCTGCGCTCGATGTGCAGCATGGCATTCTCGTCCATAAGTTTCTCGACGATGACGTCGGTCCTCTTCAACAAGGCAGCGGTCTCTTCCTGCTGCTCCGCACTTCCGACGATCTTCGCCCTCAGCAGGTCACGCTCAGCCCGGAGCTTCGCATTGCTCTCATTTAGTTGCCGGATGAGGCCGACAAAAGAAGCTTTCATGTCGTCCTGTAACCTTGCCCAGCCGGAGATCTGATCCATCTGGCTATGGACATCGCATGCATGCACCTGTAAGAGTCCTCGCCTGCCCGCGAGACATTTTCCCAGCTGCCATGAGCGGAGGACATCTCTTGCATTAGCGGTGCGGGGACATCTCTTCGCTGCACGCGGCCGGACCACTCACTTTGCATCGACGGCGGCGGGACCTGCGTGTTGCTTCGGCGCGGCGAGACCCACAGGTGCCTGACCATGGCGGACATGTCGGCTGTGTTCGCGGCGAGGCGGGACATCTCTCGTGCTTCTGCTTCCATGCTCGCATCTCCCTGGTGGCAATCTCTCGACCCAGAATTCACGCTGGCCATGGCAGACACAAAGGGAACGATGATGAATGACTTTGTTTTTGTGGATGAGGAGTTGAGGAGGAATGTGCAGTCATCTTGGAGTAGTAGTATTTATAACCGAGTAGTAATACGCTCCTAAGTGGGAAACCGTTTAGGTTTTGATCGGTGTGAACAGGTTTGCAATTTGGAATGTGACGGGACGCATGTGATGTCTACTACACAACCTTCTTCTTGTAGACGTTGTTGGGCCTCCAAGTGCAGAGGTTTGTAGGACAATAGCAAATTTCCCTCAAGTGGATGACCTAAGGTTTATCAATCCGTGGGAGGTGTAGGTTGAAGATGGTCTCTCTCAAACAACCCTGCAACCAAATAACAAAGAGTCTCTTGTGTCCCCAACACACCCAATACAATGGTAAATTGTATAGGTGCACTAGTTCGGTGAAGAGATGGTGATACAAGTGCAATATGGATGGTAGATATAGGTTTTTGTAATCTGAAAATATAAAAGCAGCAAGGTAACTAATGATAAAAGTGAGCACAAACGGTATTGCAATGCGTTGAAACAAGGCCTAGGGTTCATACTTTCACTAGTGCAAGTTCTCTCAACAATAATAACATAATTGGATCATATAACTATCCCTCAACATGCAACAAAGAGTCACTCCAAAGTCACTAATAGCGGAGAACAAACGAAGAGATTATTGTTATGCGATGCGAAACCACCTCAAAGTTATTCTTTCTGATCAATCTATTCAAGAGTCCGTAGTAAAATAACATGAAGCTATTCTTTCCGTTCGATCTATATAGAGTTCGTACTAGAATAACACCTTAAGACACAAATCAACCAAAACCCTAATGTCACCTAGATACTCCAATGTCACCTCAAGTATCCGTGGGTATGATTATACGATATGCATCACACAATCTCAGATTCATCTATTCAAACCAACACAAAGTACTTCAAAGAGTGCCCCAAAGTTTCTACCGGAGAGTCAAGACGAAAACATGTGCCAACCCCTATGCATAAGTTCACGAGGTCACAGAACCCGCAAGTTGATCACCATAACATACATCAAGTGAATCACGTGATATCCCATTGTCACCACCGATAAGCACATGCAAGACATACATCAAGTGTTCTCAAATCCTTAAAGACTCAATCCGATAAGATAACTTCAAAGGGAAAACTCAATCCATTACAAGAGAGTAGAGGGGGAGAAACATCATAAGATCCAACTATAGCAGCAAAGCTCGCAATACATCAAGATCGTACCACCTCAAGAACACGAGAGAGAGAGAGATCAAACACATATCTACT